>LR738709.1:237270254-237321003 GCA_902687465.1 Secale cereale
TCGAGGGTGCGGGGGGTCGGCGGCGGCGGTTGAGTAGGGGAATCGAGGGTGCGGGGGGTCGGCGGCGGCGGCCGGTGGACCGGGGGTGCTCGGCGGCGAGGAGGACCGGAATCTGGCGAGGTGGGATAGCGATCGAGATGGAGGGGGGGTCGAGATCGAGTGTCCATGAAATTTAAAAATAACATACTAATGGCGCACTGACGCACAGTGCGCCATTACTAGTTTATACTAGTAATGGCGTACTCTGGGACAGTGCGCCATAGGTAGTTTTGTAAAAAAAAAGAATAAAAAATATCATAAAAAAAAGAGCATTAATGGCGCACTTTACTGCTGGTGCGCCATTACTAGTTACAACTAGTAATGTCGCACTTTGTCTGGATGCGCCATTAGTATGTTTGGACAGGCGCGCTAGTTCAAAAAAAACTTCTTGATACTAATGGCGCACTTTGGACCTCGTGCGCCATTAGTAGTTCGAACTCTAATGGCGTATCTGTTGCTCGTGCGCCATTACTATATACTAATGGCGCACTGCTTGTCCGGTGCGCCATTAGTATCAATTCCTTCTATAGCCCTTTTCCTAGTAGTGAATGGATGGGGTCGTTAGCTCCGGGATATGAGGGGTATATCCGGACTGTGTAGAAATACTGACTCTGATTGAAATCCCGGTACTATTCCTCCACGGTGTACTCAGGATACCAACAGTAACCGATCTCAGTCAACTCACGGACTAGCATGGCCGTGTGATCGGGCACATTAATGCACCGAGTCAAACGAACCACTTGGTGAGGTGTGCGGCCAGACATCTGAAACACGAAGTAATGCAAAGGCATTAGTGTTTCTGGAAGAAATCGGGCAGCATAACAACTATAAATGCTCAAAAAAGATTTGAGACATCATACAAATGATAGCGTAGCCACTCAACAATATCATATCAAGGTTTCGGGTCCAACAATTCATCATACTAAAAGGGTAGAAACTGAATTGAGGCTTGAAACCAACAATCCTAAGAGTCTACAGATTAGTAACATGTGAACCTAGTAAGGATAAGAGGCCTAGTCGTAAATCCCCGAGAAAGAATAGACGGACTCAGATCAGAAGGGCATAAGGTAAAGGAGTAAAAAGAGCCTTACGTTCCCTTCCACACTCAATTCCCCTACATATAACTAAGAATTTCTCTAGACTCAACATCGACCAGTTTGGCTTGAGAAACCTACAGGCAGTCCAGCTCTGATGCCAACGCTGTCAGGACCCCGATCCTAAGTCACACCGATCTAGCTGTAACACGTCATATCACTTTGCGGCCTCACGCACGGTATTCCCACGGGTGCCACCTTACCTGGCCCGGGACCGTTTGCGCATTTTGGCACACGTATATGACAGTGTCGCTAGCATCCATATGACAGAGAACCAGGGCCGACATGGCTAGTTATAAACCAAAAGTGGCACTAAATTACAGAGATTGGCATCCATGACCCAACAATGAACGTGTCGGTCATCAACGTATGAACCCAAGTCGTAGCAAGCTACATGTACTTAAAGGAACAACGCGTGACATTTCCCCTAAGGGACAGTCACAGGAACGAAGAAGGACACATGCCGGCCAGCCTACGTGTTCCGAGCAGTAGCAAGCTACTAAGGCTCATTGGAAGCACTAGGAGGCATTTCCCTGTAAGATAGGCTACCAAAGGAAAACAACTAGGTGTCGGATCCCACACATACCAAACATTTCAATCACACACAGAATATGCTCAATATGTGCAAATACAACATTGCATCACAACATAACTCTATGACTCAAAGTACTTTATTTAAGAGGCTCCAAGAGCCTTACATAACATATCCATACAAGTAGGGGTCACATGACCCAACACTCAAGTCATACAGTCATACAAGCACAAGCGGAAGCTACATGTCTGGGTACAGACAACTTAGAAAATAAAACAGGCTTGGTGTAGCCTGACTATCAACAAGGCCCTTCACAAGCTCTAGATCTACGTCTGGGTAACAAGCTACTCGTCGATGTCAACGTCTATGTAGAACCCATCAGAAGGGGCAGGGTTCTCCTCTGCAACAGTTATTAAGCAAACATGAGTACAAAAGTACTCAGCAAGTCTTACAACAGAACCTATCATACATGCAACATTATCAACAGGGGGTAGTGGAGTTCATAGCAGAAAGCCAGCTTTGACTCTTGGCTAACCTATACTACAACTCTCAACAGATTGCAAGATATTACTACGTACACGAGTCCTCTACTCACCACAACAATACACCACCGAGGATCCTCTTCCGTCATCCTACGAAAGGGCCATCCGTGGCACTCACACTTATCTTGAGGCTTTTAGTAGTATCCATCAACTTGTCTATGAACTGTAAGAGTAACCAAGTAGACCGTACCGCGAACAACGGCTATTCGAATAGATTGATAACCCTGCAGGGGTGTACTTCTTCACACATGCTTCCACCACTTATCGCCATTTACTCGACATGTACTCGGCAACCTTCAAGCGGAAGCCCAGCGAGGGTGTCGGCCACGACCTGACTAACTACACGAGTCTCTCGTCCAGGTTTATCGCCTATTTGGGTTCCATCCGTGGGGAGATTCGGCCGGGGTGTCGCTCACAGCCCCAAACGATGTGTACAGGGTTCCCGGGTCACCAAACGGGCAACCGGTACACCGTGCCACGTACCTGTCACATCACAGCCCACCCCGAGGGTCAGCGCTGTGCACGACCACCAGTAAACTACAAACACCAGAAACTAGTTGCAACTCCTGGACAGAGAACAGGGGCAGTTAATAAGACGAGAGGGCTTGGAGCGCCCGGAGCCCAATGCGTGGTAGTAACTGTAACTTGAATCACACATACAGATCTCGGGTCCTATGGACGATTCCAATGAAACAACCCACCATGTACTCCTACATGGCCTTTCATCGATACCTTTACCAAACATATTCCACACTTCCTTCTCTTTACCGGTATGATCATTTCACTCTGATCCATCACCCAGATGAACCAAACCTGACACAACTCTAAGCATAGCAGGCAACATAAACAAATAGCATGGTGGATTACGCATCACATGGCTCAATCAACTCCTACACATGCTAGTTGGTTTCAACTATTTACTGTGGCAATGACAGGTCATGCAAGGGAATAGGGTTCAACTACCGCAGCAAGAAGCAATTCACACATTGTTGCCTTAATGCAGTAAAAGAGAGCAGGAGCGAGAAGATGGGTTTGTATCGGAATGATCAATGATTGCTTGCCTGACAAAGTGGTTGTCGGGTACTGCTCTTCAGTTGGATACGCAGAAGTATCCTCGAGAGCAGGACCTAACACGGAGAATACCGGTGATACAATCAATAAGCAAACAAATGCAACAATATGATGCATGCTCATGATATGGCAAGATGCATGTGTTTTGGGCTAATGCAACTATAACCAGAAGGGTTTTAGCCCATTTGAATCAAAGATTCAGATTGAAACCCAAATTATTATTTAATTAAGTGCATTAACTTTTTTTAATGTAAACAGCAAGGTTAACTTGCTCAACCATGCATGAAACTAGTGCCATTGGAAAGATTGGATTTTTCTAATCAATTTTCATATATAAATCTTTTCCATCTAAGCTACTGTTGAATTTATATGATTTTTTTGAACTTTAAAGCATTTTTTGGAATTTCCTGAATTATTTTTAAATCTAAAAATCCTAGAAAATCCTTTACTGCGTCAGCATGACATCATGCTGACATCAGCCAGTCAACAGGGCGGCCCAGGTCAAACCTGACCAGTGGGACCCACTGGTCAGTGTCACAGCTAGTTAACTGACTAATTAAGATTAAATTAGACACTAAACTAGGTTTGACTAACAGGCAGGGCCCACATGTCAGTGACCCAGGGGGGTCAAACCCTTGGTCAAACAGGGCTAACTCGTCGGCGTTTAGCCGCCGGCGAGGCCAAACGCGGCGGTGAGGTGCGGGTTTTGTGCTCCGGCTGCCAAAACGACGGCGGAGCACACCTACGGGTAGCTGGTAGTGAGCCTCGTCGAGTGGTGGTGGTGGCTGGCCTCGGGGTCGCCGGAAACGACGCCGACGACGAGTCCAGCGGCTGCTGGAGTTAGGGCGAGGTCAAACTCGTCGGTGCGGTGCTCGTAGAGGTGCGTGGAGTGTTCCTACAACACCTACATGTGACGGTGAAGCTGGTGGGCACGGTGGCCGGACCATTAGATGGCCGGAGCCTCGTCGGCGACGAGCTCCGCCGCGGCGCGTGCAGGTGAGCCTCGTGCGGTGCGTTCAGTGCAGGAGAGAGCCAACGGAGCGGGGGAGGACGGAGTTGAGCTCACGGCGGTTGTAGTAGACGCCGAGGCGAGCTTGGGGACGGTCGAAGCTGAGCGGGGCGGCGAGGGGGATCTCTGCGGCCGGAGTTGGGGAAGACAGGGTCGGGGGCGACTCCAGAGCGGGTGAGCGCTCGGGGCTCAGCCTGCTCGACGTAGTCGAGGACGGTGGAGCGGACGGACACGATGCCGGAGCTCAGGGACGGCGGTGGACGCGGCTATCACGGCAGCGCGAGCACGGAGGCGTCGACCATGGTGTGGGGAAGGCGAGGGAGAGGAGCTGGGGAGGGTGGAGAGTGTCAGCGAGCTCGGGGAGGAAGTGGGGGATCGATCCCACTCACCAGAACGGCGAGGGGAGGAAGCAGGGCGGCGGGCAACTGCTTGGCGCGCGCTGCGGCCGCCGTCGAGCACCTGCCTGCCTTCCTGGCCGAGCCAAGCAGCTCGCTAGAGCGGTGGCTGGGCTGGGCCGACAGGTGGGCCTGTTAGGCGCCAGGTAAGCTCTTTCTCTCTTCTCTTTTTTCTATTTCTTTCTGTTTCATTTCTTTTGCAACTTTGTTGAATTAATAAAAATGCCAGAACATTTTTATAGCTCATAAAACTAGTCATGCCCACTGTATATAATATGAACAGCATGGAACATTTCAGTTTATGTTTATTTGGGCACGCAAAATATTTTATAGCATTTAAATGCCCAAATGCAAATACCATATGAATTAATCGAGAGACCTTGGATGTCCTAGAAAATTGTGCACCATTTTTGGCAGAGGTTTAAGACCAAGGAAGAAATGATGAACATTTTTGAAGGTCATTTTGGGTACATTGGAAAAGATTTTATGAAACCCTAGTTGTTAGAAGAGGGGTGCTGGGGTTTCTGTCATTCCCATTTCAAGTTTCTTTGAAAAGTAAACCTGATGCACACTCTAGCTAGTCCTAACGCAAGCACTGACTAGGGATGTGACAACTCACCCCCACTCAAAAGAATCGCGTCCCGAGATTCGGGTTCCTTCGGAAAGAGGGTGGGGTACTCAAGTCGAATACGATCCTCCCTTTCCCAAGTAGCTTCACTCTCGGAATGATGTTACCATTGAACCTTGAGAAACTTTATATTGTGACGTCGAGTGGTGCGCTCGGTTTGATCAAGAATACGAACGGGGTATTCTCGATATGTGAGATTGTCCTGGAGATCAAGCGTTTCGTGGTCCACTCCGCGGATAGGATCCGAGAAGCAATGCCTGAGTTGAGATACGTGGAAGACATCGTGAACTCTGGAGAGGTGCGGAGGTTGTTCCAATTGGTTGGCAACTTCTCCTCGTTTGGCAAGAATGCGAAAAGGACCGATGTAACGAGGGACCAATTTGCCTTTGATGCCGAAGCGATGGGTTCCCTTAAGAGGAGTAACCCGAAGGTAAGCCTTATCGCCGACTTCAAAAGTCACAGCCTTATGATGACTATCATATTGGCTCTTCTGGCGAGACTGGGCTATTTTCAATTTCTCACGAACGATGTGAACTTGCTCTTTTGCCTTCCTGGATCATATCCGGACCAAAGAATTGTCTTTCCCCGGTTTCTGACCATTTAAGAGGTGTTCGACACCTTCGTCCATATAGAACTTCGAAGGGAGCTTTGCCCAAGCTGGCTGGATAACTATTGTTATAAGCGAATTCGGCAAATGCAAGACACTTCTCCCATTCCATACCGAAAGAAATGACAGAGGCTCGAAGCATGTCTTCCAGAATTTGATTGACTCGTTCCACTTGACCACATGACTGGGGATGGAAGGCGGTGCTGAAAGAGAGATGAGTTCCCATAGCATTCTGGAAACTTTCCTAGAATCGTGAAGTGAAAAGACTTCCACGGTCTGAGTTAATCTCCAACGGCACACCATGAAGTGATACTATCCGAGAGATATATAAGTCTGCTAGCTGGCTAGCGGTTATACTCTCTCGAACAGGTAGAAAATGGGCTACTTTAGAGAGGCGGTCGATAACGACGAAGATAGCATTATTCCCTTTCCTGGTCCTAGGAAACCCGGTAACGAAGTCCATTCCGATCTTGTCCCATTTCCATTCAGGAATAGCTAAAGGTTGAAGGGTGCCAGCAGGCCGTTGATGCTCTGCTTTGACTCGACGACAAACGTCGCAGTTGGCAATGAATTGAGCGATTTCTCTCTTCATCCTAGTCCACCAGAACCTTTGACGTAGGTCCTGATACATTTTGGTACTACCGGGATGAATCGTGAGAGGAGATTCATGAGCCTCCTTAAGGATTAACTGCCGTAGATGTTGGTTCTTGGGAACCACTAAACGGTTCTCGAAGAAAACAACACCTCTGTTATCAATGGAGAAACAACCTGCAACTCCTTTGTGAATGTTTCTCTTAATTCGGGAAATCCCTATATCTTGCTTCTGGGCAGCTATGATTTGATCCATAAGGGTAGGTTTCGCCACCAAGGCGGAAATTAATCCTCGAGGAACAATGTGAAGGTTAATCTTACGAAATTCCTCGTAAAGAAGTGGTTGCCCTTGTTGTAACATCAGGTTGTTACAATAAGACTTATGACTTAGTGCGTCGGCCATGACATTGGCCTTCCCAGGGGTGTAAGTGATTCCTAGGTCGTAATCTGTGAGCAATTCAACCCAACGTCTTTGCCTGAGATTCAAGTCCGGTTGGGTGAAGATGTATTTCAGACTTTGGTGATCTGTGAAGATTTTACAGTGATTACCAAGAAGGTAATGTCGCCATGTTTTGAGTGCGTGGACTACAGCTGCAAGCTCTAGATCATGTGTAGGATGGTTATCCTAACGTGGACGCAACTGTCGAGATGCGTATGCGATCACTTGACAATCTTGCATGAGTATGCAACCTAGTCCTTGTCGCGAGGCGTCGCAGTAGATAATAAAATCCTTGGAAAAGTCTGGTGGTACTAGTACGGGTGCGGATGTCAGGCGTCTTTTCAGTTCCTGAAAGCTGGTCTCGCACTGTGGGGTCCACACAAACTTTCTATCTTTCTTAAGGAGTTCAGTTAGAGGATTAGCAACCTTGGAGAAATTCTCGACGAAGCGTCGGCAATAGCTCGCTAAGCCAAGGAAACTCCAAACTTGCTTGACCGATTCAGGGGGAGTCCAATCAAGGACGGCTTGAACTCGCTCGGGATTGACAGCAATACCCTTGCCAGAGATCACATGACGTAAATAGGTCACTTCCGGCAACCAGAATTCACATTTAGAGAATTTGGCATAAAGACGGTGCTCTCGAAGTTTCGCCAATACTAGCCTTAGATGCTCATCATGATCTTTCTTGTTCTTGGAGTAGATGAGTATATCATCAAGGTATACCACGATGAATTTATCCAAGTACTCCATGTATATAGAATTCATTAGCCGGGAGAAAGTGGCTGGGGCATTGGTTAATCCGAAGGACATGACGGTGTACTCGTATTGGCCATAACGAGTAACAAAAGCCATTTTAGGAATGTCCCCGTTCTTGATTTTGATTTGATGGTAGCCCAACCTCAAATCCATTTTGGAAAAGACTGAGGATCCAGCGAGCTGATCATACAGGTCGTTGATCCTGGGGAGCGGATACTTGTTCTTTATGGTGACCAGATTGACAGGTCGGTAATCTACAGCCATCTGTTCCGTTCCATCCTTCTTCTTGACAAAGAGGACGGGACAAGCCCAAGGGGAAGAACTAGGACGGATGAAACCCTTTTGCAAGGACTCATCAAGTTGTTTCTTAAGCTCAGCTAATTCTAGGGGTGCCATCTTATAGGGTCTCCTAGAGTTCGGAACGGTTCCTGGAACAAGATCTATCACGAACTCGACATCTCTGTTAGGTGGAACACCTGGCAGTTCTTCTAGAAAAACATCTGGAAAGTCACGGACTACCGGGATATCTTTGAGTTCTGGTAGAGGGCTGGCATTAAGAGAGTAGAGCTGACGCTCAGCCATTCGGGCCAAGACATTGACTGTCGTGCCGGATGGGTGTGTAAGTATAACGGTCCTAGTGTAGCAATCAATCTTGGCGTAATGAGTTGTCATCCACTCCATACCCAAGATGATGTTTATGTCCGAGGACTTGAGAGCAATTAGAGATGCAAGGAAAACAAGTCTATCGACAAGAATTTCGTTTCCATGGCTTACCCTAGAGGTTTGCCACTTTGAACTAGGAGTTTGAATAACCATGGAAGTAGGCATGTCACAAAAAGTCATGTTGTGCATTCGAGCATAGCTCTCAGATATGAACGAATGGGATGCTCCAGTATCGAAAAGAACAGATTCCGGATGGCAGTTAACGAGAAGCGTACCAAGGACGACGTTAGGATCCTCATAAGCTTCCTCAGCAGAGACATAGTTGACATGACCACGTGCAATGGGGATTGGCTTGACATAATTCACCTTGCCGGTTGGCTTACCATGGCCAACGGGTTTTCCTGGTTTGTTCTGAGGACACTCACGCATGTAGTGCCCCTGTTCCCCACACTTGAAGCATGTCACAGTGCCAGTGCGTGGAGCAAAGTTGGTAGGTGGTCCTCCATAAGTCTTGGCAGGTGCATAATGTTGAGTTGGGAGAGGCGCCTCATAGGATGGCCTCGGTGTGTACTTGGGTGGCAGAGCAGTGTTAGGAACCCACACACGGCGCTTGTGAGAGCTAGAGCCGGATGAGGAACCAAAGTCACGTGGATGCTTGCGTGTGGCTTCGAAATCAGCCTGGCCCGTCTCAGCACTGATGGCCTTGTTCACCAACTTCTCGAAGGAAGTGCACTTGTGCAGTCGTAGATCTCGGCGGAGTTCGGGGCTGAGTCCCTTGCGGAACCTCGCCTGCTTCTTGGCATCGGGGGATACTTCCTCAGGTGCATAGCGTGCCAAGTTGCCAAACTCGCTACTATAGCCATCCACAGTTAACCGGCCCTGGGTGAAATTGCAGAATTCCTCCCGCTTGCGATCCATGAGTCCTTCCGGAATGTGATGTTCACGGAATGCCTCACTGAACTCAACCCAAGTAGTGATTTGGCCAGCAGGACGCATAGCTTCAAAGTTCTCCCACCATAGACTGGCAGGGCCCTCAAGATGGTAGGCGGCATAGATAACCTTATCAGCTTAAGCCACACGGGCAGAGTGTAGCTTGTGGGTGATACTACGAAGCCAGTCATCCGCATCCAGTGGTTCAGTGGAGTGATGGAACTTCGGTGGGCACATCTTGATAAAGTCATTGATTGACACCACGTCATTCCTCTGAAGAAACCCAGTGTTCTGCTCTATGCGTTCCAGCAGACGGTTGGTCTCTCTCTTGTTCCGTTCTGCCTCGAGCATAACTTCAGCCAAGGAGGGTGGCTGGGGCAGATTCTCATCTCTAGCCCCACTAGCCTCACCCTGCTCCTGAGCAGCAGGAGTGCTGCGAGTGTTGACCATCCTAGGAAAACAAAACAATGGTTTAGACAAGGATGGCAAAAACTTGACATATGAGTGCAGAATGTAATGGATGACACGGAATGCAGAGATGTTCATCCGTACGACATTGTAATATAGAAACTGCTATATATACACTAGTGGTCATACACACCATACATAGTTTAGTACAAGCCAAGGCTAAAGTACAACTGCGGTGAAAGACGATACATCCCATCAGAGGCATTCCAAGCTCTTATACATTATTTAACTACACCTCCGGAACTCAGTACTAGCTAAGTCATATTCCACCTGACGTGCAGGACTGTGGAAATACAACTACTACAATACTACTACTGCCACGGTCTAGCTCAGACATTCCCGTAGTAATCTTCGTAAAGATTACCACCGTAGCCTGGAAGTGGAACAGATGGATCTTGAAACTCTCGAGCACTCGAAGGCTGTGGACCATAAGGACACGGATGTGGCCTCGGGCCTGATGCTGGTGGTAACCGACGCCCACGTGGAGGTGTAATACCCCCAACGTCACGCCAATCCATATGATCAGGTAGGCGGGTCTGCACGTGGTATAAATCCCGCATATCCAGATATCCGGCATGCACAGCAGGTGCAAGCCATGTTAGAGTAGTCTAGTGGGCGGCTCGAGTGTTATACAGCTCCATTCGGAGGGCGCGGACCTCACGGTCCCTATCCTCCAGCATCTGAACATTAGTCTGAAGCAGTGGCTCTTCATGAGCAGCATCAATATACAGACCAGTGTAGTAGCCTTCCTCTCCGGGAAGTGAGGCTGGCATGTAACAGAACTTAGTGCATGCCTAGCCCGGAGGATGGTCATCATCGAATAAGCGGCATCCTGCACTACCATCTCGATAGTAACCCCGAGTCCATAAGACCAATGGATGGGGTCGTTAGCTCCGGGATATGAGGGGTATATCCGGACAATGCAGAAATACTGACTCTGATTGAAATCCCGGTACTGTTCCTCCACGGTGTACTCAGGATACCAACGGTAACCGGTCTCAGTCAACTCACGGACTAGCATGGCCGTGTGACCGGGCACATTAATGCACCGAGTCAAACGAACCACTTGGTGAGGTGTGCGGCCAGACATCTGAAACACGAAGTAATGCAAAGTCATTAGTGTTTCTGGAAGAAATTGGGCAGCATAACAACTGTAAATGCTCAAAAAAGATTTGAGACATCATACAAATGATAGCATAGCCACTCAACAATATCATATCAAGGTTCCGGGTCCAACAATTCATCATACTAAAAGGGTAGAAACTGAACTAAGGCTAGAAACCAACAATCCTAAGAGTCTACAGATTAGTAACACGTGAACCTAGTAAGGATAAGAGGCCTAGTCCTAAATCCCCAAGAAAGAATAGACTGACTCAGATCAGAAGGGCATAAGGTAAAGGAGTAAAAAGAGCCTTACGTTCCCTTCCACACTCAATTCCCCTACATATATAACTAAGAATTTTTCTAGACTCAACATCGACCAGTTTGGCTTGAGAAACCTACAGGCAGTCCAGCTCTGATGCCAACGCTGTCAGGACCCCGATCCTAAGTCACACCGATCTAGCTGTAACACGTCATATCACTTTGCGGCCTCACGCACGGTATTCCCACAGGTGCCACCTTACCTGGCCCGGGACCGTTTGCGCATTTTGGCACCCGTATATGACAGTGTCCCTAGCTTCCATATGACAGAGAACCCGGGCCGACATGGCTAGTTATAAACCAAAAGTGGCACTAAATTACAGAGACAGGCATCCATGACCCAGCAACGAACGTGTCGGTCATCAACGTATGAACCCAAGTCGTAGCAAGCTACATGGACTTAAAGGAACAACGCGTGACATTTCCCCTAAGGGATAGACACAGGAACGAAGAAGGACACATGCCGGCCAGCCTACGTGTTCCGAGCAATAGCAAGCTACCAAGGCTCATTGGAAGCACTAGGAGGCATTTCCCTGTAAGATAGGCTACCAAAGGAAAACAACTAGGTGTCGGATCCCACACATACCAAGCATTTCAATCATACACACAATATGCTCAATATGTGCAAATACAACATTGCATCACAACAGAACTCTATGACTCAAAGTACTTTATTTAAGAGGCTCCAAGAGCCTTACATAACTTATCCATACAGGTAGGGGTCACATGACCCAACACTCAAGTCATACAGTCATACAAGCACAAGCGGAAGCTACATGTCTGGGTACAGACAACTTAGAAAATAAAATAGGCTTGGTGTAGCCTGACTATCTACAAGGCCCTTCACAAGCTCCAGATCTCCGTCTGGGTAACAAGCTACTCGTCGACGTCAACGTCTATGTAGAACCCATCAGAAGGGGCAGGGTTCTCCTCTGCAACAGTTATTAAGCAAACATGAGTACAAAAGTACTCAGCAAGTCTTATAACAGAACCTATCATACATGCAACATTATCAACAGGGGGTAGTGGAGTTCATAGCAGAAAGCCAGCTTTGACTCTTGGCTAACCTATACTACAACTCTCAACAGATTGCAAGATATTACTACGTACACGAGTCCTCTACTCACCACAACAATACACCACCTAGGATCCTCTTCCGTCATCCTACGGAAGGGCCATCCGCGGCACTCACACTTATCTTGAGGCTTTTAGTAGTATCCATCAACTTGTCTATGAACTGTGAGAGTAACCAAGTAGTCCGTACCGCGAACAACGGCTATTCGAATAGATTGATAACCCTGCAGGGGTGTACTTCTTCACACATGCTTCCACCACTTATCGCCATTTACTCGACATGTACTCGGCAACCTTCAAGCGGAAGCCCAGCGAGGGTGTCGGCTACGACCTGACTAACTACACGAGTCTCTCGTCCAGGTTTATCGCCTATTTGGGTTCCATCCGTGGGGAGATCCGGCCGGGGTGTCGCTCACGGCCCCAAACGATGTGTACACGGTTCCCGAGTCACCAAACAGGCAACCGGTACACCGTGCCACGTACCTGTCGCATCACAGCCCACCCCGAGGGTTAGCGTTGTGCACGACCACCAGTAAACTACAAACACCAGAAACTAGTTGCAACTCCTGGACAGAGAACAGGGGCAGTTAATAAGACGAGAGGGCTTGGAGCGCCCGGAGCCCAATGCGTGGTAGTAACTGTAACTTGAATCACACATACAGATCTCGGGTCCTATGGACGATTCCAATGAAACAACCCGCCATGTACTCCTACATGGCCTTTCATCGATACCTTTACCAAACATATTCCACACTTCCTTCTCTTTACCGGTATGATCATTTCACTCTGATCAATCACCCAGATGAACCAAACCTCACACAACTCTAAGCATAGCAGGCAACATAAACAAATAGCATGGTGGATTACGCATCACATGGCTCAATCAACTCCTACACATGCTAGTGGGTTTCAACTATTTACTGTGGCAATGACAGGTCATGCAAGGGAATAGGGTTCAACTACCGCAGTAAGAAGCAGTTCACACGTTGTTGCCTTAATGCAGTAAAAGAGAGCAGGAGCGAGAAGATGGGTTTGTATCGGAATGATCAATGATTGCTTGCCTGACAAAGTGGTTGTTGGGTACTGCTCTTCAATTGGATACACAGAAGTATCCTCGGGAGCAGGACCTAACACGGAGAATACCGGCGATACAATTAATAAGCAAACAAATGCAACAATATGATGCATGCTCATGATATGGCAAGATGCATGTTTTTTGGGCTAATGCAACTATAACCAGAAGGGTTTGAGCCCATTTGAATCAAAGATTCAAATTGAAACCCAAATTATTATTTAATTAAGTGCATTAACTTGTTTTAATGTGAACAGCAAGGTTAACTTGCTCAAACATGCATGAAACTAGTGCCATTGGAAAGATTGGATTTTTCTGATCAATTTTCATATATAAATCTTTTCCATCTGAGCTACTGTTGAATTTATATGATTTTTTTGAAGTTTAAAGCATTTTCTGGAATTTCCTGAATTATTTTTAAATCTAAAAATCCCAGAAAATCCTTTACTGCGTCAGCATGACATCCTGCTGACGTCAGCCAGTCAACAGGGCGGCCCAGGTCAAACCTCACCAGTGGGACCCACTGGTCAGTGTCACAGCTAGTTAACTGACTAATTAAGATTAAATTAGACACTAAACTAGGTTTGACTAACAGGCAGGGCCCACATGTCAGTGACCCAGGTGGGTCAAACCCTTGGTCAAACAGGGCTAACTCGCCGGCGTTTAGCCACCGGCGAGGCCAAACGCGGCGGTGAGGTGCGGGTTTTGTGCTCCGGCTGCCAAAACGACGGTGGAGCACACCTACGGGTAGCTGGGAGTGAGCCACGTCGAGTGGTGGTGGTGGCTGGCCTCGGGGTTGCCGGAAACGACGCCGGCGACGAGTCCAGCGGCTGCCGGAGTTCGGGCGAGGTCGAACTCGTCGGTGCGGTGCTCGTAGAGGTGCGTGGAGTGTTCCTACAGCACCTACATGTGACGGTGAAGCTGGTGGGCACGGTGGCCGGACCATTAGATGGCCGGAGCCTCGTCGGCAACGAGCTCCGCGGCGGCGCGTGCAGGTGAGCCTCGTGCGGTGCGTTCAGTGCAGGAGAGAGCCAACGGAGAGGGGGAGGACGGAGTTGAGCTCACGGCGGTTGTAGTAGACGCCGAGGCGAGCTTGGGGACGGTCGGAGCTGAGCGGGGCGGCGAGGGGGATCTCTGCTGCCGGAGTTGGGGAAGACGGGGTCTTGGGCGACTCCAGAGCGGGCGAGCGCTCGGGGCTCAGCCTGCTCGACGTAGTCGAGGACGGTGGAGCGGACGGACACGATGACGGAGCTCAGGGACGGCGGTGGACGCGGCTACCACGGTGGCGCGAGCACGGCGGCGTCGGCCATGGTGCGGGAAAGGCGAGGGAGAGGAGCTGGGGAGGGTGGAGAGTGTCAGCGAGCTCGGGGAGGAAGTGGGGGATCGATCCCACTCACCAGAACGGCGAGGGAAGGAAGCAGGGCGGCGGGCAGCTGTGTGGAGCGCGCTGCGGCCGCCGTCGAGCACCTGCATGCCTGCCTGGCCGAGCCAAGCAGCTCACTGGAGCAGTGGCTGGGCTGGGCCGGCAGGTGGGCCTGTTAGGCGCCAGGTAAGCTCTTTCTCTCTTCTCTCTTTTCTATTTCTTTCTGTTACATTTCTTTTGCAACTTTGTTGAATTAATAAAAATGCCAGAACATTTTTATAGCTCATAAAACTAGTCATGCCCACTGTATATAATATGAACAACATGGAACATTTTATTTTATGATTATTTGGGCACGCAAAATATTTTATAGCATTTAAATGCCCAAATGCAAATACCATATGAATTAATCCACAGACCTTGGATGTCCTAGAAAATTGTGCACCACTTTTGGCAGAGGTTTAAGACCAAGGCAGAAATGATGAACATTTTTGAAGGGCATTTTGGGTACATTGGAAAAGATTTTATTAAACCCTAGTTGTTAGAAGAGGGGTCCTGGGGTTTCTGTCATTCACATTTCAAGTTTCTTTGAAAAGTAAACATGATGCACACTCTAGCTAGTCCTAATGCAAGCACTGACTAGGGATGTGACACACGCATAGTATTATTGCCATCGAGGATAAAAAGATGGGGTTTATATCATATTGCTTGAGTTTATACCTCTAAATCATGTCATCTTGCTTAAGGCGTTACTCTGTTCTTATGAACTTTATACTCTAGATGCATGCTGGATAGCGGTCGATGTGTGGAGTAATAGTAGTAGATGCAGAATCGCTTCAGTCTACTTGTCACGGACATGATGCCTATATACAATGATCATGCCTAGATATTCACATAACTATGCGCTTTTCTATCAATTTCTCGACAGTAATTTGTTCAGCCATCGTAGAATTCTTCTATCATCAGAGAAGCCACTAGGGAAACCTATGGCCCCCGGGTCTATCTTTGTCATATTAGTTTCCTTTCAACTAGCTAATTTATGTTGTCGTTGCTTATTTGCTTTATTTACTTTCTGTTCTTATACCAAAAATACTAAAAATATTATCCTATCCTATCTATCAGATCTCACTCTCGTAAGTGACCGTGAAGGGATTGACAACCCCTTATCGCGTTGCCTGCGAGGGACTCGCGCGTGGTCTCCTACTGGATTGATACCTTGGTTCTCAAAAATTGAGGGAAATACTTACGCTACTGTGCTGCATCACCCTTTCCTCTTTAAGGGAATACAACGCAAGCTCGAGAAGTAGCAGCGAGCTAGGATAAACGTTCTAGCCAGAGTCCCTACGGATTGGAGTCCATCATCACCATTCGTGGTTCCGCTGCTAGTAGAGGTTTCGGTGCTTCGAGTTGTTATGTTGCTTGCATAGAGCAACTGTGGTTGGCGTAGCGTCGCCGTGCCAGTGTTATTCATTGAAATATTGGAGACCTTGTATTCATATTCGAGTTGTAATAGAAAGCTGGTTTGTTCTATGCTAAGCAGTGCCGTATTCCAGAAGACTTCTCCTCGATCTCTGGGCTGGAATACAGGGCATTCCGGTTTCTCTGAGCCGTGTGCCACAGGTGATTCCCATGAAGACCACACAGAACATGAGGGGGAAAACACGAGGGGAACAAGAGAAAACACTCAAATCAACAAGATATAGTCACACATGTGCTAGATCCGGGAACAAAAAGAGGTAAACGATCCAAAGTCAACAACAAACGATAAAGGGTAACAAGTTCTTCTCCATGCGGAGGTCTTGAGGGTCTTCCCATAAAGGGGTCTTGAATCCTAGGAGTAGAACCAACTGGATGCGCAAAGCTCTAACAAATGATCTATCATGATGCTAACCCTAGAAAAGTTGAGGAGGAGTTGTATTTATAGTGTAAGGGGACGAAGGAGTCCATCGACTCATCCCAACATCGTGCGCGCAGGCAGGGTCTGGACGATCCGGATGTCAATCCGGATGGGCTTCAGTGGTCTGGATGATCCGGGGCGTCGTCCCGATGATCCGAACGGGTCACGATGGCTACGGGTGGTCCAGAGTCCGGGCGCGTCCCGATGATCCGACTTCAGCGTGAGGGCTTCGGGTGCATTCGAGCACCTTACTCGGAGCATCCGGGGCAGGGTCTGGATCATCTGGGCTAGGGCCGGATCGTCAGACAGCCGTCTGGATCTTCCGGGCAAGTGTTGTCTTGCCCATTTCCTTCATCGTCTTCGCGCTCTTCTTCCTCTTCTGAACCTTCTTGCTCCTTAGCTTCTCCATGGCCATTTTCAATGTACCTGAGTATGCATAGAGTTTCTGTTGAGGCTAGTAGCCATGTCTTATGTGATTCGAGAGGAAGTTGAGAGAGGAGAGATATCACCTCGGTTTCAAGAGCTCTTGCACGAACACGTGTCATGGGTCCGCTTGGCACTTGATTAGACGATGGTAGGTCCATGGGGATGACCTTGGGATGCTCCACATCACCGCATCTGGCGATAACATGACTAGGAGGAAGAAGGGGTCGGAGGCACTCCCGAGCCAACATTGGGTCAGAGATAATGGCACGGACCACCGATCGAGACACACAGGTAGCTGTTGGTCGCCTCCCTCGCCGCTGAGGACCGCATGAACAATGCACCTACACCCATACCCCGTCCGAGGTGGTCCGGCCGGATCTCTGACCAGCGGTGAGCAGAGAGAGAGTGTGTGGCCACCTATGTCTTGTTTATATCTGGAGAGCATGAGAGAGTGAATGAGAGCAACCCTAGTAAAGAAAGTGCCGAGGCTCCTGCTTATATATATAGTGGAGTGATTTTGTTTTAGTAATCATTATTAAATTGAATACGTGCGATCCACTATTTTCATTTAAAATTCAAGTAAAATAAAAACTCGATCAATAACGTGACACCGCTTCCAGGCCACACTATCAGATCACCGCGTCCAGGTCACAGTATGTACTGTATCATTCGTGTGTGGTCCCTGAGCCTCCATGAAGTTGGAAACCACACAAGTCAAATTGTCAATTGGGATGACTCTTTGTAAACAAATGCGCTCCTAGCTTCAAAAAATGCGCTCCAACATGTACCCGCGCATGCGTGTGATGGAAGTAGTGCGTGCGTGCATCGCTTCTCTTCGTGATAGTACAATGTACTACACCCAAAGAATGTTCGTCGGGAGAGTTGTATAAGTGTGTGACGTGTGTGTGTTAAAAAGGTGTGTCACGTACTTTATTAGAAGTTCTGAGGGTAGGGTGTGAAGAGCACATATGTGTGTGATGTCTACCTACAGATAGATGGTGGGTGCGAGAGGACTCGGTCGAGTCGTGACTCGTGAGGGTGCGTGTGTGCGTGAGAGAGGGGGGGTACATATCAATGCAATGCATGTGTCCGTAAATCATATCTGACAAATGTTCGCCACAAGCCGGTTCCTGACAAACTCCCAAAGAATTGTCAGATCTGCATCCGACAGTGTCAATTTTGCCATTGCATTTGATAGAACAACCACTCCTCCGACACATGAAACTTCCATGTGAGTGTTCACAACTGCCGTATGCTCCCTCCATTACAAAATGTAGTGCATATAGCTTTATTGAAAATCCAAACCTCACAAACTTTTACCTAGTTTTCGTAGAACAAAATGCACATTCCAGTATATCATTTCATTCATCATCAAGAGGTACCTATACAGAGGCCTTTGGGTCGAACATGTGGCCACAATTCTTCGTACGTATATCTCCACTTCTCCCCGGACCCGAAATTTTGACTCGTTCCCGTAAACCGAGCGGCCCACACCATATTAAGGCATCAACTCAAACTCAATCCCTCTCCCGTTTACTAGAAACCATAGCCGCCCCACACATCATTAGTTTTCTTTAAGAAGACAAGGGAGAAGCGGATTTGTAGTGGATGCTCCTATCCTAGGGTGCCCTAGGTAGCCGTCGCACGCATCATTGATTTTATTTTTTCTTTATTCTCTTGCACCCCTAGAGTGAAATGATAGTTGCTCTATCCATCCGGGTTAATGCAGGAAAGGTGGGGCTTTGTGATTAGACGCCTCATTGCTCATTTACTACTACTACTACTGCGGCGCTACAACCAGGGTGTCTCCAAGTCCAACCGCTGCTCCGAACTGTAATTTTGTGCATGGCTTGTAGAGACCATGGATGACACACATGTCGGCGAAAGGGC
This sequence comes from Secale cereale, assembly GCA_902687465.1. Taxonomy (NCBI): domain Eukaryota; kingdom Viridiplantae; phylum Streptophyta; class Magnoliopsida; order Poales; family Poaceae; genus Secale; species Secale cereale. The sequence goes on from LR738709.1 coordinate 237,289,163, forward strand.
TGTTGTAAGCGTGTCGCCATTTCGTGTGTGAACTGGCCCTGCTGAGTTGCTACACCAACGCGACAAGAGTAGCCTACCACTTGGTTTTGCTCCTTGGTGAATCTGTATTATATTGATCCAAAAAACATAGTATCGAGATTAGTAAAAATGTGGTGATTTTGCCGAGCGGTGGCGGGCGAGCTTGGCCTGTCATGCGGTCCAACGTGTCAGTGATGTACCCAGGCAATGCCCGTCCCTCTTGAGGCAGAACAATGACAGAAGCAATACGTGGTTTTCTTGAAGAAGACGATGAAGAAGCGGATTCAACGATGTGCGAAATAATGGTTGCTTTGTCCGTCTGCGGGAAAGGTGCGGCTTTGTGATTTGACGTTGCATTGCTCATTACTACTACTACGGCGCTACGACCGAGGTGCGTCCCCCATGCTGTTCTGCACTATTATTTGGTGCATAACATGTGTACCCGGTTGCTATTGTTGGAGATATGCCCTAGAGGCAATCATGCATGATGATATTTCCTATGTGTTTATGAATAAAGATAGTCCTTGGACATTATCAATGATGTGTATCAACAAGTACATGACTTGTTTTGGGGACTATATATTGTATGATGACTGTCCTAAAGGTCCCTAATCGTAAGTGACGTGTGGGCACACGTCGGACTAGACTAGCATATGACACGGTGGATGGCTCGGTCTCACTAGCCATGTAGCATTGGATGCTAACCGGATAATATGGACTTGGAAAGGTCTGGTTGGATTCGACGTAGTTGGATCAGAGTCGAGATAAAGTCCGAGTCGCACAGACCCAACTATGAGACAGGACGATATGTCATATGTGAGTCTCTAGTGCAACATACGTTCTATGTCTTAAGACCTGAGCTGACGCATGTACACGGGACGGTGACGAACTTGCTTTGGCCGACCAAATGCTACTCCGTAACTAGGTAGTTACAAAGGTAGGTTCCGAGCTTGTCCAAACCCATGCTGCGAGACATGGTCGAGCAAGATGGGATTTCCCCTCCGACCAGGAGACATATACTCTGGGCCCCTCGTGTGATTCGACCAAGATAAGCATGGCCATGCGATAAGGATTAAGATAATCAAGTTTGTGGTTGGCATCACTGGAATGAGAAAGAGGCCGAGCTAGCACAAGGATGACAGACTCGCCTTGAGCCCGACAACATAATCGTGTGGCAATGGGAACAGAAGTGTGACATGTTGTACATGTTCACCTAACCAGCTTCATAGTCTTCTTGGTGGTCGGCACGCCTTGCTAGAGGCCGCTACCAACCATACAGGTCGACATATGCCTATATGTAGTGGAGGTGCGGCACACTTATTCAGTTGATCGCTTCGGTGCCGTCACTAGGGATTTGCATGTGTTGCAACTAGCCACCTCCACTCGCCGCCGGTTGTGTGATCGGACCTAGCAGTCCGCCGCACGACGTTCCTCTTGCATGAGTGGATAACGTTAGATGTGGCGAACTTGTGCCACTCCAGCGAACTTGTTTGCGTGATCCGATCAACAATGTGGGATCAACGAGGAGGAGACGACTCCAGTGATGTGCTACCCTAACTCTAGTTCTGCTGCACGACACTGCGCATCTAGTGGTAACAATCTGTGATCCATCTCCCTTAGCATGTTTTTGGATGTTTTGCACATAGGAAATTATAATTTGTAGCTGACGAACCGTAACGTAGAACCCAACAGTGGTATCAAAGCCTCTGCTATAGGATTTGGATTTAGATCGTATGCATATTTGATATGTGGACGCGACAAATGAGATATGTTGTCGTTTATGAGATCTGCTGTGTGCACGGTTGATGAGATCAATTGCACATGAGGATTGATGTGGCTATGATTTTTGTCAATCGGGATCGATGAGGACGTGACACAACCTACCCCTACCGGTCGGTTATCGACCATCGGGGTTAACAATGAAACATAAATCCGAATCAGATTCGTGATGATCGATGAGATCGATCAGATCAGAAAAGTCGGCGTGATCGATGAGATCGATGGGACCACCATGTGTGTAGCGCCTTGTATTTCGTACATGATCACTCAAACCGTTAGAATGTGATTCTATGCATGACTTTGTTTTGCAGGTTTGATGTCAATAGTATGGCTCATGTGTATATGATGCATGTGTGTAAATTATACATGGCTTGTGTGTCATGTTTATCAGCTGGCAGGAACCAAAGTGTTGTCATTATAATGTATAACGACATGCGTGTCGACTTGTGACTCTATGTAAAATTCATTAATAGTTGTAATAGTTGGATAATAGAGATCAGGTTGGTGGCTTGGCATTCCGGTGCGACAAACAAGATGGAGTACGCAGATGGTCATGGGAGTCGGAGCCGACCTTGAAGAACATCCATGAAGGAGCCATACTATTTCACAATATATGTTTAATTGTGATTGTTATGCTTCTTAGTTTCTATGCATGTTAAAATGGTAGAAAGATCCCTCATGAATATCAAGTAAGTTGCCACTCCCGATGTTGCACCTTCGCACGTCAAGTACGTCGAGTAGTGGGCTCATAAAATTGGGTGCTGCTAGGTGTCCTTGAATTGAAGATTTTGTGTCGAACACGGACATGCACCGCATCAGGTTAACTTGACAAGGCTATCAAAATGGTTTTGGGCCTTGTGGAAAATAAGTTCAGGAGCCGGGGTATGAGATACCTACTTGACCAACAGGAGTCGTATAGAGATACGATTAACAATGAGTTGCTTACATGATAGGCGGTATCACAAGCAGTGATACTAAAGCTCACTAGTCCCATTTGCTAGTCAGATCCTGAATCACTGAGAGTTTGCGGAGGGATGCTCACTTCAGTGGGAGTATTTATTTTTAAGGTTTGAATTACTCTACATAAACACATTGCATAGTGATTGCATATTTTTTGTTGTAGATCAATGGCACCACCTACTCAACCCAACTTTGCATTGAAATCAATCTTGGAAAAGGATAAACTTAATGGAACAAACTTTACCACCTAGTATAGAAATTTAAGAATCGTTCTCAAGCATGATAAGAAGGAACAAGTTCTAGAGGATCCACTTACAGATGAACCTGCCGATACTGCTAGTGACACAACCAGGAATGCCTACTAGAAACTCGTTGATGAATCAAAAATCAGCTGCCTCATGCTGGCTTGTATGGAGCCCGATTTGCAACAACATTTCGAAAATGTTGGGGCTTTCGATATGATCGAGACTCTCATGAGCATGTTTTAGGTTCAGGCTAGGATTGAAAGGTTCAACGTCTGGCGATCCTTGATGGATTGTAAGCTGAAGGAAGGTGATCCACTGAGCCCACATGTGATCAAGATGATTGGATATGTGCAAGCTTTGGATTGATTAGGATTCCCGCTCTTAGATGAGCTGGCTATAGATGCAGTTTTGGGTTCTCTTCCGGCTAGCTATGGGACGTTCATCTCGAACTATAATATGCATGGCATGGATAAGAAGCTCACTGAATTGCATGGTATGTTTAAGGTGGCAGAGCAGGACATAAAGAAAGGCAAGCATCAAGTGTTGATGGTGCAGAACTCGGCTAAGTTCGAGAAGAGTTGGTCTAAGAAAAAGGCTAAGGCAAAGAGCACGGAGAAGGTGAGCTCTGCAGCCAAAGTCTGGACCGAACTCAGGGACCGTTTTATATCTTTGCAAGCAGACTGGTCACTTGAGGAGGAACTGTAGCAAGTGGCTTGCAGAGCATGGCAAGAAGGCCGGAGATGCTGCTTTAGGCAAATGTACACTTGGTGCATATGTTATAGACATTTACCTTGCTGACATACCTAGTAGCTCTTGGGTATTTGATACCGGATCGGCTGTTCATATCTGTAACTCAATGCATGGACTGGTAAGAACTAGGCGTGCGACACAAGGGGAGATTGACATCAGGGTCGGCAACAAAGCAAGAGTTGTTGTGTTGGAAGTCCGCACGATGCAACTCCATGTTCCTTCTGGATTCGTTATGGAACTGAATAATTGTTATTACATTCGTGCACTTAGTCAGAACATTATTTGTGTGTCATGTTTTATGAGTCTGGGTTATGAATTCATTTAATGGACAATGGTTGTACGATATTTTTGAATGATATGTTCCACGGCTATGCACCCATTGTTGATGGGCTATTTATTTTGAATTTGAAAACTAAACCTGACTATAATATGAAAGTCAAGAGGCATAAGCCTAATGAGATAAATCCGACGTACTTCTGGCATTGCCGGCTTGGACATATTAGTCTAAAATGCATGAAGAAGCTCCATGATGATGGGCTCCTAAATTTGTCCGACTTCGGGTTGTCCGAGACATACGAATCATGCTTGCTCGACAACATGACTAAGTATCCTTTTGCAAAGAGTTGCGAGAGGGCGTCCGAGATATTGGAGCTTATACACATCGATGTGTTGTTCAATGAGCACAACTGCTCGATACTTCATGACTTTTACTGATGACTTGAGTAGATATGGATATATCTATTTAATGAGGCACAAGTCGGAAACTTTTGAAAAGTTCAAAGAGTTTCAGAATGAGGTTGAGAATTAGCTCGGCAAGACTATAAAGCTTCTACGATCTGATAGTGGAGGTGAGTACATGAGCCAAGAATTTGATGATCATCTGAAATGTTGAGGTATAGTACCTCATCTCACACCTCCGGGTACGCCACACAGAAATGGTGTGTCGGAATGGAGAAATCATACCTTGTTGGACATGGTTTGATCTGTGATGAGCAAATCGGATTTACCTTTGTCATTCCGGGGATACGCTCTAGACACTGCAGCTTTTACACTCAAAAGAGTACCAACAAAATCCGTACATAAGGCACCACATGAGAAGTCGACTGGGAAGAGTCCCAAGTTGTCTTTTCTAAAGTTTTGGGTTTATGAAGCATTTGTCAAGCGACTTATGTCAGACAAGCTTACACCCAAGTCGTATAAATGCATATTCATGTGATATCCGAGGGAAACTATAGCTTCTACAACCGCGAAGAGAACAAAGTGTTTGTTGCTCGAAACAGGGTCTTCCTTGAGAAAGAGTTTCTCGAGTGGGAGGCTAGTGGGAGGCAGGTGCAACTCGAAGAAGTTCGAGCACCACTTGGGGACAACTCAGCGGATGATATGATCCTACTAGAGTTCGTTAGGGAACCCGAGCTGGAAGCGGCACCAGAACCACGGAGCTCGGGAAGATTGCGCAGAGTGCATGACGTGTTGTTGCTGGAAAGCGATGAGCCAGATACGTATGCGGAAGTGATGGTAAGCCCCGATTCCGAGGCATGGCTGGAGGCCATGAGATCCGATTTAAAGTCCATGGATGAAAATCAAGTCTGGGACTTGGTTGATCTAATGCCTGGTGTGAAATCCATATGTTGCAAATGGGTCTTTAAGAAGAAAACCGATGTCGACGGGAATGTTCAAATCTACGAATCTCAGCTTGTTGCTAAAGGTTATGGACAAGGTCAAGGAATTGACTACGATGGGACTTATTCACCGGAGGCGATGCTGAAGTCGGTGAGGATCATACTAGCTATAGCTGCCTATATCGATTATGAGATATGGCAGATGGATGTCAAAACGGCTTTCCTTCACAGAAATTTAACCGAGGACATGTATATTATACACCCCGAGGGTTTTGTCGGACCGACTAGCTCTAGTAAGGTATTCAAGCTCAAGAGGTCAAATTATGGGTTGACACAAGCATCTCAGAGCTGGAATATTCGTTTTGATGAGGTCGTCACTGGTCTTGGTTTCATCCAAAGCGAAGAGCACGCTCGTTTGTACAAGAAGTTGAGTGGGAGCTCGATAGTGTTTTTGATACTAGATGTAGATGACATATTGCTGATCGGAATAATGTTTTGATGCTGAACTCGGTCAAGGAATCATTGAATGGAAAGTATTGGGAAATGTTGCATGGAAAACAAAAAAATTATATGCACACGCAAGATCTATCCATGGAGATGCATAGCAATGAGGGGAATAGTGTGTCTACGTACCCTCGTAGACCGTAAGCGGAAGCATTTAGTAACGTGGTTGGTGTAGTCGAACTTGATCGCAATCCAACCGATCGAGTACCGAACGTACGACACCTCCGCGTTCAACACACGTTTAGCTCGGTCATGTCCATGCCTTCTTGATCCATCAAGATGGCGAGGTAGTAGATGAGTTTCAGCAGCATGACGGCGTGGTGATGGTGGTGATGCAACTATCTCCGCAAGGCTGCACCGAGCACTACGAAAATATGACCGAAGACGAACTAGAGGGAGAGGGGCACCACACACGGCTAGGGAATTGTGGGGTGTGTTTCCCCTCTCCCTCCTCTCATATATATAGGTGGAGGAGGAGGGGAGGCAGCCCCTAGGGCGCCCCAACTAGCCGGCAGCTGCCCTAGGGCGCCTGCCCTGGCTGAATCCCCGCTTCCATATTTGTGCATGGCGGGAAGGAAAGGGGGGCTGCCTGCCTTTGGGGCGCCTCCCCTTTCCTTCCGTCCCCCTTAGGTGTGTGGGCAAGGAAGGAGGAGCGCACCAGCCCCATTGTGGGCGGGTGTGCTTCCCCTTTGGCCCATAAGGCCCATACACTGCCTGGGGTGTCCGGAACCCTTTCCGATGACCCGATGACTACCTGGTGCACTCTGAAACTCTTCTTGTGTCCGAATATCACATTCCTATATATCAATCTTTACCACCGGACCATTCCGTATCTCCTCGTCATGTCAATGATCTTATCTGGGACTACGAACAACATTCAGTCATCACATCATATAACTCATATAACACTATATTGACAATGAATGTTAAGCGTGTGGACCTACGGGTTCGAGAACTATGTAGATGTCACCGGGACACCTCTCTGGTCAATAACCAATAGCGGAACCTGGATGCCCATATTGGTTCTTACATATTCTACGAAGATCTTTATCGATCGAACTGTTATGGCAACATACGTAATTCCCTTTGTCCGTCGGTATGTTACTTGCCCGAGATTCGAGCGTCGGTATCTTCATACCTACTTCAGTCTCGTTAATGGCAAGTATCTTTACTAGTTCGATAATACATCATCTCATAACTAACTCCTTAGTCATTTTCTTCCAAGCTTCTTGTGATGTGTATTACCGAGAGGGCCCAGAGATACCTCTCCGGTACATGGAGTGACAAATCCTAATCTTGATCCATGCCAACTCAACAAACACCTTCGAAGATACCTATAGAGCATCTTTATGATCACCAAGTTACGTTGTGACGTTTGATAGCACACAAGGTATTCCTACGGTATACGGGAGTTTCATGATCTCATAGTCGAAGGAATATGTATTTGACATTACGAAAGCAATAGCAATAAACTGTACGATAAAATGCTAAATAAACTAATGGGTCTTGTCCATCACATCATTCTCCTAATGATCTGATTCCATTATCAAATGACAACTCATGTCTATGTTTAGGAAACCTTAACCATCTTCGAACAATGAGCAAGGCCAGTAGAGGCTCACTAGGGATACGGTATTTGTTTATGTATTCACACATATATTTAAGATTTCGATCAATACAGTTCTAGCATGAATAATAAACCTTTATCATGATTAAGGAAATATAATAATAACCATTTTACTATTGTCACATCCTGATTTTTATGCCACAACACTTAAGCTAATAAATAATGATAAAAATTTGGTTTGACAAAAACTTTTAAGTGTTTTTTACTTTGCGTGATTTGGTTTTCTGTTTGTTGTTTGCAAGGACCCTAAAAATAAAATAAATCCTCCTACTTTTATAATCCTTCTCCTTCATCCAACCTTTCCCCAATGATCATGCCATGTGTATAGGACATAATATTATTTTCTTACAAAAATATTTTGGCAAAAAAGTATTTTCTAAATTTAGTTTTCCAAAAACCCCTGAATTGAGTTTTGCACTGCAAGTAGTTGATTTGCGGTGTGAAAAATCTTTCACAAAGTATATTTGACTCCTATTAGGTATAAGACTGCCATAAACCACAAAAAATATAGTTTTAAAAGTTATTTTCCTATTTTATTTAAAGGCTTTTTCTTCAGGCCAGAAATGGTCTTCAATAGGTTAAAATTATTTAACTATTTTAAAAATAGTTCAGAAGATTTAGGGAAGCTCATAAGACATATATTGTCCATATATAAGAGTTTCAACACATGTTCATGTTCAAAATACTGGTCAAATCCCTCAAAATCCCTTTTTGGACATTTCAAGCTTTTGAATTTACAAAGGAAATTTTCTTCATTAATTCCAAAAAAATTCTAGCCTGTCACATGTGACATATTAGATGATCTTGCCAAGCCTCATGCCTTGAAGATCAAGAAAACATCATCAAACCCCTTCAACCATTTCTGTCCATTTTGAAGTTTGAGCAACTTTACATTGAGAAACTTGCCCAAATGCTGTCAAACTTGGCGCACATGCTCAAATGATGTAATCATGCATCTAGACCAAATGGCACAAGTTGGAGCGAAGAATATCATGATCAAAGTGCCCAAAAACCCTCCCCGTACAGAACCAAATTTGAACAACTTTACATTGCCAACATTTTGCTTGTGATCTCAAAATTTGTGGACATGCTCACATCCCCAAATGGTCACACTACACCAAGTGGTACATCAAGGGGGAATGATTTGCATGAATAAATTTTGGAAAAGCCATTTATGTTGATTTCTAGGGTTTACCAAAGTTACATTGGCTACTTTTCCCAAATGAGCACAAACTTGGTGGAACACCCTATTTCTTCATGTCATTTGACCCTGTCAAATCTCATGCCAAGAGGAATTCATCTACTTGCCCAAACCAACATCAAACACCTTCTGGTAGAAACTTAAAATGTATGTTTTGCCCATTTCCACTAATCTCCTTGAGTTGAAACTCCACCCACACACTCATCTAGTCCCACTTCACCTCCTACAAGCTTTCCAGCCCGAGGGGCAATGATTGAGTGGGGTGAAACCCCACTTTCCATCTCTGGACATCCAAGGCCTCCTCCCCCCTTGTTTATTTTGGATGCAACCACTAAACACAAGTGGACGCGCGGGTGTGCGCAAAAAAGTCGTGGATGCCGGCCAAAAACGCGCTCTAGAGCGCCTCGTAGGGCGTTCGACCATTGACACCACGTCCCTCGACCACCTCGAGCCTCCCCCTTGCACCAGTCGAGGTGCCTCAACATCCGCAACACGCCACCGCGCTGGCCCCCTCCTTCCCATCTATGTCCTGCCTGTGCCGAGCGTGCCCAGAGCCGCCCGAGCCCGCTAATGCATGTGCGAGCTCGTGGCTCCACCCAGAGCTCGCCCCGCACACCCTCTCTCTTCATAGCTCTCTACTCCACTCCCATGAATGATGCGGACAACCCCTCGCTCTCTCTCCTGGCCTCCCGAGTCGTTGCTGCGGCCACCCGTGCGCCGCGTCCATGGTGAGCCACGGGTCGGCCACTTAAGGCCGTTCCAGGACCTCCTCTCCACTCCATTTATCCCCTCTCCCTCCTAGAAGCCACCTCAACCCAGCTAGTCCTCTACTCGAGCCCTCCCTCACTCCCCACGGCCGGAGTCGAGCTACCAAACTCCGTCCAAATTCTAGCCACCCAGAGCCCCTCCTCTCCATCTCAAGGTCTCAGGACATCGCCACTGCCATCATGCATAACTCCCCCACTCCATTTCTTCCTCCCCGCGGATACAGCGCCATGCCCCAACCTCACCATCGCCTCCGTCCACCACGGGTGATACACCGCTCACATCCGGCTGCCCCAGCAGTCGTGGCGCACCTCGGCAGGTGCGTCACGCTCCCCTGAACCCGTTGGTGTACTGGGTGTCGCTGGAGATGGCCGGTGCAGCCGGGGATAGGACCGGCGCCCGCTCGGCCTTGCCTTCCCTGCCTCTGCTCTGTTCGAGTGGGAGGTAGTAGACGGCATAAGCACCGGGCCCCGCTCGTCAGCGACCCGGTGGGCGGGCCCCGTTTGTTTAAGTGGAGACGACTTTCGCGAGGATCCGCTTCCCCCACGCGGAGACGCACTCGGGGAACGCGCCTTTGACGTCGCCTCCTCTGCCTGCGCAGCGGAGCCGCTGGGCCGGCCCATTTGCTATTCCGCCCTCAGTGCGCATGGCCGCCGCCTAGATCTAGCCCGATCTGGTAATTTCCTTTTCTTTTCTTTTTCTGGAAGACTTGTAAAATCCATATTTAATTCATTTCATGTCCAAAATTGATGATTCAAATTTCTAGTAGCTCATAAAATCATGATCTATCTCATGGTGCAATTTGCACATTTTTCCAAGAACCTTCTCTTCACACAAATTCAATAAAACCCCATTTTCTATTTGTGTGTTGAACTTTATAAAATCACAGAGAGCTCAAATTGATCCAAATGCAATGATTCAAACTCCTAGATACTTATATGTTCCTAACATAGTTTTTGAACATTTTTCCCAATGCTTTCTATACCACATCAAATATTGGTCTATTTATCCATGTATAGCCAACTTTGCAAATCCCTAAGGAATTCATTTGAACTTGAAATCTAGTGAAACCAACTCTAGATGCTTCTAAAATTGTTCCTTGTTAAATGGGTGCCTTTGCTCATTTTTCAAAATAATTCTTCTGTACACTTCTTGCTAATCCACAAATCCCTTGATTCCATCATATTGAAATGTTAAGAGATATCCATTGATCAAATTCCAATGAAACCACTTTGGTCATTCCTCATATGACCAAAGGTATCCTAGAAAAGTCGAACTCACATTTTAGAGCACTTTTGTTTTTGCCTTGTTGTGTTGCTTATTGTGATTGTTTTCCACGTTAGTTGATGACGTAGACGGAGAACTTGGAGAAGGACTAGAAGACTTGAAGACTCTAATGAATCAGGAAAGCAGCCCTTTGACCATGACACCCCTCTTATTCATCGGTACCCTCTTTCTGATAGCATGATGATGAAAAGTGATGGAGGTCAACCTGTTGTGAACCACCATATGATGCATGCCCCTACTCATAACTTTACCTTTTGCATGGATGCAATGTCAAAAGATCAGTTGTTGATGCATAATGTTGCATGTATACCATGAACTCCTCGTGGTTACATTCTTCCGAAAACCCCATCGGGTGCCCCTAATGCCCGTGGGTGATGTTGAACTAAGGTCACCACTTGAGGTAGAAGTGGTGTGCCAAAGAGAGCTTTCGGTGTGCATGTGTGTAAAATGATGGATTAGATTTATGTGTGATTACCGTCCCAACCAAACATGTGCAACCACTCTACCCCTTTATGGGACGGGAAATTTATTGATTACTTAGGCTGATACTAGCATGGTGCCCACATTACCAGTGACGGGGGTGACTTGAGGTCACTCTCGGGACAGGGTCATGCTTGGATAGGCGGCCATGACTATTTTTAAAGGGCACCGGATACACCGTTGGTCCCTTTGTGTATGTGTGATAATGTGAAAAGGGCAGAGTCCCACGATCATTTGCTAATACACGAGGGCCGTGTATCAAAGAGTGGACCTTATGTTAGTGTCGTCTAGGGAAAGATAATGATCGGGTGCTTCCCCCGAGTACTTGAGGTACTTCGGGATCGTGGATGACACGAAAGCTTCCCGGATCTTGTGGGTAAAGTGCACAACCTCTACACAGTGTCAAACTATTCGAATAGCCGTGTCCACGGTCATGGACAATTGGGAGGTGCTACATAAACTATGTCCATAATTTTACAATCTTAGTGCATATGTGTGTAGAAGAGAACTATTTGAGTCAAGGAAGTGACTCGATGTGACGCCCTAAGACCGACGCTCCAGAAGCCTCTCTTATTTCGTTGCCGTCGTGTGTATTATTATTTTTTATTGCATTTCATCATCGCATCACCTGCATTGCATTCGCAAGTTTTCATAAAACTCATAGTTGTTTGTAGTTGTTGCTTCCCTCTTTCTCTCTGATACGTCCAAAACGTATCTATAATTTCTGCTTGCTCCATGCCTCTTTTGGGTGATATTGCTATGTTATTTATACACTTCCATACACTTTTGATCATATTTGGACTAACATATTAACTCAGTGCACCCCAGTGCCAGTTTCTGTTTTCGGCTGTTTTTGTATTCCAGGTTTTCACATTACGAGAACTGCCGGGAAAAATCCAGAAAAATTATATAAAAAATCAGCGTTCCAAAAACTACCGTGCGCCCGAAGGACAGCCGGGGGGGGGCCACCAGAGCTCCAGGCGCCCTGGTGGCGCCCCCCCCCCCGGGCCGCGCCGGGGGGGGGGGGGCGCCTGGGCCCCCCGAGGCTCCCCCGATGCCCCCTTTGGCATATATTTAAAGCGTCTCGAGAAACCCTCGAAACAGGAACTCTTTTTCGCGATCTCATCTCTGTTCCGCCGCCGCCGCCGCTGCCAAGATCGGGAGCACCAGGACAACTCTTCCCGGCACCCTGCCAGAGGGGAGGATCACCACCGGGAGCCTCTCCACCACCATGGACGCCTCCCGGATGACTTGTGAGTAGTCTCCCTTGGACCATGAGTCCATGACCAGTAGCTATGTGATGTTCTCCTCCCGTTCTTGTGCTTCACTAATTAGTCCTCGTGAGCTGCCCTACATGATCGAGGCACATATGTAATCCTTATGCTGTTGCTATGATGAGTTTGCTGGGATCCGATGGATTATGAGATTATGTTCAGATTGTGCTTGAGTAATATATTTGATCTACCTCTTTTATATTTATGTTCATAAGTAATTCTTGCATGTTCTCCATTATTATTTATTGCTTTGGCCAAGTAATAGGTAGTGACTCCAAGAGGGAACGTTATGCTCGATTGTGGGTTCATGCCCCTCGATGACTAGTTTGAGTGACAAAAACATGAGTCTAGGGGATGTGCTGTTGCGACAAGGGGGAAAACAACGGTTCTTGTGCCCGCGGGTGCAAGGATTGTTTACTTTACACAAAGTTCTTTTAATGCAGTTGTCTGTTGCATTGAGTTTACACTATGGGTGGGCCTCGCAACTTAATACCCGCGAGATGTTCTGGATAGATATCTCAAGGTGGATGATTAGTAGTAGATATTGATGGATTTCGGTCTACTTACTTTGGCGTACCGCCCATGCTTTGAACCTCAACCTTTCTTGCAATGTAGTCAGCATTGGTTTGCGTTCGTGGTCCTGTCAATTGCCCAGCTGTAATTCATTTACCTCACATAGTTGTTTTATCGTCTTTTGGGAGAGAGACATCACTAGTGAACAGCATGAGACTCTGGTCCATATTACCATCATTGATCACATCCGCTATTTACTTTTTGCTTTTACTTACTATTGCAAACAATATATCTATCACTACTATCCTTTGCGTTTAATCCTTTGTGAACTACAAGGGCGGAGGGATTGACAACCTCTTTGTACTCGTTGGGAGCAAAGTTATTTGTATCTGTGTGCAGGTCCACGTTGATTGCTAATATCTGGCGCCGTAGCAGTTGACACCTTCTTATTGAACCTAGGAGTCTCTAGGGATTTGATCCTTGGTATCTTTGCCAAGGGAAAAACTTCCGCAACACTACATCTCACACCTTCCACTTGGGGTAACCAACGAGGGGCGAGAAGCCTAGCAAGAGTTTTTCTGGCGCCGTTGCCGGGGACTCCACTCTTCAAGATAGGGGAGTTGCATGCTATCTTTTACCTTTGCTTTTTAGTCTTGTTAGTTTACCTTTCAGTTTTTGCTTTAGTACCTTTTTATCGAAAATCACAAAAATAGTTATCTCGTTCTTTGGTTGTCATTATGTCGGGTCCTTTTGTCTTTGACGAGGCAGAAGTTCTCACCTTTAAACAAAGAGGTGGGGAAAGTTTGAAAGATGCTTGGTATAGAATTAATGATTCACAAAAAAGAGCCACCAAGAAGCAACCTACTACTATCCTGCTTAGAAATTTTTATGTTGGAATTACTTCTTGGAATAGGTTTATTCTAGATACTGCTATCAATGGGAATTTCCTAGAGGCCCCAGTTTGGGAGTCTCTTAGTATTATTGAAAATCTTGTTGGGAATCTCCCTGTTGTTAGCATTCGAGAGGACATCACCCTAGCTCACATTATGAAAAAACTTGAAAAGATAGAGCTAGAGATGCCAAGCATTAATAAGATAAATGAGTTGGACCGTAAGATCCAAGGGAATTTGAATAGACTTGATAGCTCCATGCATAAAATTTTCAAAATTTTGGAGACCGTCAAATTCCATGACTTGGACTCTTCTAGGATAGACAAGATTGAGGATATCTTTGATACTCTAGGAACCACCTTCTCCTCAATCAAAACCAAAAAGGTAGAAACTCCGGCAAAGAAGGAGCCTAAGTTCGTTCACGTTCCAAAGGCTCCCCGCTCTAAAAGTAATCCACCTATTGCCAAAGGGGTTGAAACTGTAAAGACTTTGGAAGAAACACCTGTCTTTGATGAATTTATAAATGAATCTTCCCTTGACTTTTATCCTTTTGGTCTTCTACCTAGAAGTATCTCTATGAGGCCTTTATTTGAAAGTCCTCTTAAGACTAGTTGTATTATTGAAGAGCTTTTTGATGATCTTGATGATGGTTCAATTGATACAACTTGATCTCTATGCATTATGCCTAGCTTAAAGGCATAAAAGAAAGCCCTCTTGGGAGGCAGCCCAATGAATAAATTTTATTTTGTTTTTGTTGTGTCTTGATGTTGTTTACTACAGTAGCATCATCATTGTATCTTTGCTTTTCAATTTTGTGCCAAGTATAGCCTCTGATTGCTAGAAAGTTCAAAAGTTGTGAGGTGCTGTCCAGGAAACAGATTATGTCCTTGGATAGAAAAATTCGTATAAAATCACCAGATCATCTTTTTGGTCTGAATTTTTTCGACAGCGTTATCTATATAATTGTCTTTCGTGCGTCTGTTCTGAGTTTTTTTATTAGAGTTGCATAAGTTCCCCGAACAAATCATTTACTACCTGATGTTCTGTTTTTCACAGATTCTGTCCTGTTTTGCCTTTCCTTCATTTTGCAAACCAAGAGCTTGCTTTTTCTTTGCAAAAACCTTTTGGCAATCTTGAGAAACAGTAGAACTTCAAGAATATCTTTATTTTCAGCAAGGTGCAATTATTTTATTATGGGTACTAACCTCGCTAATCAGATTATGATGAGTTATGTATGAAGGGAGTTTTCAAGTGTGCGAGGGAAGATGATAAAAAGATTCATGAGTGTCAAGCGCTCAAGCTTGGGGATGCCCCTGTGCACCCCCAAGAAATATTCAAGGAGACTCAAGCGTCTAAGCTTGGGGATGCCCCCGTGCATCCCCTTCTCCATCAACATTATCAGTTCGTCTTTCTTTCCACTATATTTTAATCACTTCATGTGTTATGTGCTATGCTGGGAGCTTCTTGCTTTTAGTTTCCTTTTTAGTTTTTGATAACGAGTCGGAACTCAGCTTTATTTATGTGGGAGATAAACACGCTCCACTTCTACCTAGAACATAACATAGAATTTTCATGACTATCTTTGCTATGTGTGTTCTTTGTCTTTTAATAGCTACTATCATGCTCTGCTCTTAGTATTCATGCTTATCTTTTTAAAGAGCTTGTGTTTAGTTGGTTGCTTGAACTCTCTTTAATTATCATGCTCACCTTATTAAGAGAGTTTGCTTCCGTTGCATTGGTTGATATGTCTATGATAAAGATGCTACGTGCATGATGGCGCTTAGTAGTTCATGTTTTCTTATGGTTAGTCTCAAATAGCTGGGGGGTTCCCAATGTGTTATTGGAGTACCAACATGATTTGTTTGCCAATGATGTGGTATGGTTTAGTAATATCTTCCCTCAAGAATTTATTTTGATTGACTTGGCGTATGCTCACGCATATTTAAGACTGTAAAGAAAGTCTGTCAAGCCTTGATGATCTTTTATTTCTGAGTAGCGATATAACTTCCATGCCTGATTCAATGTTGCTTTGTCGCTCTGCATGATTATGACCGTCATTGCTCTCTTAGTTTGTTGCTCCCAGTCTTTTGCTAACCTCCACCTGTAATGAGCGGACTGACTGCTTGTGCATCCACATCCTTTTAAACCAGTTATGCCATATGAGTCCACCATACCTACCTATATGTGGTATTTCACCGCCACTCCAAGTAAATTTATATGTGCTACCTTTAAAACCTTCAGTTTTTGCAATACATAGCTCATGGGAAAGTAGCTTAAAAACTATTGTGGTAAAGAATATGTCGCTTATGTATCTTATTTATTATAAGTTGCTTGCTGAGCGGTATCCATGTTTCTGGGGACGCCATCAACTGTTACACTTTCGTTGAATATCATGTGAGTTGCTATGCATGTTCGTCTTGTCTGAAGTAAGGGTGATTTGCCATGGGTTGAATGGTTTGAGTATGCATATTGTTAGTGTCAGGACCCCGATCCTAAGTCACACCGATCTAGCTGTAACCCGTCATATCACTTTGCGGCCTCACGCACGGTAACCCCACGGGTGCCACCTTACCTGGCCCGGGACCGTTTGCGCATTTTGGCACACGTATATGACAGTGTCGCTAGCATCCATATGACAGAGAACCCGGGCCGACATGGCTAGTTATAAACCAAAAGTGGCACTAAATTACAGAGACAGGCATCCATGACCCAGCAACGAACGTGTCGGTCATCAACGTATGAACCCAAGTCGTAGCAAGCTACATGGACTTAAAGGAACAACGCGTGACATTTCCCCTAAGGGACAGACACAGGAACGAAGAAGGACACATGCCGGCCAGCCTACGTGTTCCGAGCAGTAGCAAGCTACCAAGGCTCATTGGAATCACTAGGAGGCATTTCCCTGTAAGATAGGCTACCAAAGGAAAACAACTAGGTGTCGGATCCCACACATACCAAGCATTTCAGTCATACACGCAATATGCTCAATATGTGCAAATACAACATTGCATCACAACAGAACTCTATGACTCAAAGTACTTTATTTAAAAGGCTCCAAGAGCCATACATAACATAGTCATACAGGTAGGGGTCACATGACCCAACACTCAAGTCATACAGTCATACAAGCACAAGCGGAAGCTACATGTCTGAGTACAGACAACTTAGAAAATAAAACAGGCTTGGTGTAGCCTGACTATCTACAAGGCCCTTCACAAGCTCCAGATCACCGTCTGGGTGACAAGCTACTCGTCGACGTCAACGTCTATGTAGAACCCATCAGCAGGGGCAGGGTTCTCCTCTGCAACAGTTATTAAGCAAACATGAGTACAAAGGTACTCAGCAAGTCTTACCACAGAACCTATCATACATGCAACATTATCAAAGGGGTGGTAGTGGAGTTTATAGCAGAATGCCAGCTTTGACCTTGGCTAACCTATACTACAACTCTCAACGGATTGCAAGATGTTATTACGAACACGAGTCCACTACTCACCACATCAATACACTACCGAGGATCCTCTTCCGTCATCCTACGGAAGGGCCATCCACGGCACTCACGCTTATCTTGAGGCTTTTAGTAGTATCCATCAACTTGTCTATGAACTGTAAGAGTAACCAAGTAGTTCGTACCGCGAACAACGGCTATTCGAATAATTTGATAACCCTGCAGGGGTGTACTTCTTCACACATGTTTTCACCACTTAGCGTCTGCACACGACATGTGCTCGGCAGACTTCAAGCGAAAGCCGACGTGGGTGTAGACCACGACCTAACCAACCACTCAGGTCTCTCGTCCAGGTTTATCGCCTATTTGGGTTCCATCCGTGGGGAGATCCGGCCGGGGTGTCGCTCACGGCCCCAAACGATGTGTACAGGGTTCTCGAGTCACCAAACGGGCAACCGGTACACCGTGCCACGTACCTGTCGCATCACAGCCCACCCCGAGGGTCAGCGCTGTGCACGACCTCCAGTAAACTATAAACACCAGAAACTAGTTGCAACTCCTGGACAGAGTACAAGGGCAGTCAATAAGTCGAGCGGGGTCATATTTCAGGGCCCAATGTGTGGTAGTAACTGTAACTTGAATCACACACACAGATCTCGGGTCCTATGGACGATTCCAATGAAACAACCCACCATGTACTCCTACATGGCCTTTCATCGATACCTTTACCAAGCGTATTCCACACTTCTCTCTCTTTATCGGTAAGATCATTTCACTCTGATCCATCACCCAGATGAACCAGACCAGACACAACTCTAAGCATAGCAGGCAGCATAAGTAAATAGCATGGTGGATCACACATCACATGGCTCAATCAACTCCTACACATGCTAGTGGGTTTCAACTATTTACTGTGGCAATGACACGTCATGCAAGGGAATAGGGTTCAACTACCGCAGCAAGTAGCAATTCACGCGCTGTTGCCTTAATGCAGTAAAAGAGAGCAGGAGCGAGAAGATTGGGTTGTATCGGAATGATCAATGATTGCTTGCCTGACAAGGTAGTTGTCGGGTACTGCTCTTCAACTGGATACGCAGCAGTATCCTCGGAAGCAGGACCTAATACAGGGAATACCGACGATACAATCATTAACAAACAAATGCAACAATATGATGCATGTTTATGACATGGCAAGATGCATGTGTGTTGGCTAATGCAACTAAAACCAGAAGGGTTTGAACCTATTTGAATCAAGGATTCAAATTGAAGTTCAAACTATTATTTAGATAAGTGCATTATCATGTTTTTGATGTAAACAACAAGTTAACTTGTTCAAACATGCATGAAACCAGTGCCATTAGATAGATTGGATTTTTCTGATCATTTTTCATATATAAATCTTTTCCATCTGAGCTATGGTTGATTTTATATGATTTTTAGAAGTTTTGGGTATTTTCTGGAATTTCCTGGATTATTTTAAATATAAAAATCCCAAAAAAACCTTTACTGCGTCAGCATGACATCATGCTGACGTCAGCCAGTCAACAGGGCCAGTCCAGGTCAAACCTGACCAGTGGGTCCCTCATGTCAGTGTCACAGCTAATTAACTGAGTTAATTAGAGTTAAACTAAAACTAATTAACTGTCAGTGGGGCCAGGGCCCACGTGTCAGTGACTAAACTAATCAACTAATTAATATTAAAATAACACTTAAACTAAGTTTGACTTGCGGGCAGGGACCACATGTCATTGACCCAGGGGGTCAAACCCGTGGTCAAAACAGGTCCAACTCGCCGGCGTTTAGCTGCCAGCGAGGCCAAACACGGCGGCGTGCCTCGGAAAACGTCTACTGTGCACGGCTCGACCTGCGGCTGGGTGCGTTGGAGAGCTCTTGCCCTTCCGCATC
Organism: Secale cereale; assembly: GCA_902687465.1. Classification (NCBI taxonomy): domain Eukaryota; kingdom Viridiplantae; phylum Streptophyta; class Magnoliopsida; order Poales; family Poaceae; genus Secale; species Secale cereale. The sequence goes on from LR738709.1 coordinate 237,308,428, forward strand.
GGATGGTGGTGGTCGCCGGACCTAGGGTGGCCGGGGACGACGGCAACGAGCTCGACGGCGGCGACCGGCGTCGGGCGTGTGTGGAGATGCGGCTCCAGGTGCCTAGGCGATGCGTGCGTAGCACCGTTCGCATCTACGTGCTGTGGTGAGTGCGTTGGACGGGTGCCGGTGACCAAATGGTCACCGGAGCATCACCGGCGACGAGCACGGCGGCGGTGCGTGCGGGCGAGCTACGTGCAGTGTGTTACAGGGCAAGAGGGAGCCAACAGAGAGGGGGAGGAGGTAGCTAGGCTCACAGCGGTTGCAGCAAGCACCGAAGCGAGCTCGGGGGTGGTTGGAGCTGAGCAGCACGGCGAGGGGGATCTCCGCGGCCGGAGTTGGGGAAGAAGAGGTCGGGGGCGTCTCCAGGGCGGGCGAGCGCTCGGGGCTCGGCCTGTTCGAAGCAGTCGAGGACGGCGGAGACGATGGACAACACGGCGGAGCTCGGGGACGACGGTGGACGTGGTTTCTACGACGGTGCGATCACGGCGGCATCGGCCATGGCGCGGGGAGAGCGGAGGAGAGGGACTGGGGGGAAGCGGAGGTGTCTGGGGGGTCGAGGAGGACGTGGGCGTTCGATCCATGCCTCCAGAACGGCGAGGGGGCGAAGCAGGGCGGCGGGCAGCTGCGTGGCGCGCCGTGCGGTCGCCGTCGAGCACCTGCCTGCCTGCCTGGCCAAGCCAAGCAGCTCGCTAGAGCGGCAGCTGGGCTGGGCCGGCAGGTGGGCCGGGTGGGTGCCAGGTAAGTGTTTTCCTATATTTTTTTCCTATTTTCTTTTCTGTTTCATTTCTTTTGCAACTTTGTTCATTTAATAAAAATGCCTAAACATTTTTATAAATCATAACACTTGTCATACCTGCTATATATAATATGAACAGTAGGAAACATTATTGTTTATGATTATTTGAGCATTTAAAATATTTTATAGCATTTAAATGCCCAAATTCAAATACCATATGATTTAATCCATAACCCTAGATTGTCCTAGAAAATTATGCACCATTTTTGGCAGAGGTTTAAGACCAAGGCAGAAATGATGAACATTTTGAAGGGCATTTTGGGTACATTGGAAAATATTTTAGCAAACCCTAGTTGTTAGGGGAGGGGTGCTGGGGTTTCTGTTAATCTCATTTCAAGTTTCTTTGAAAGTAAACATGATGCACACTCTAGTCAGATCCTAATGCAAGTGCTAGCTAGGGATGTGACAACTCACCCCCACTTAAAAGAATCGCGTCCCGAGATTCGGGTTCCTCCGGAAAGAGGGTGGGGTACTCAAGTCGAAGACGATCCTCCCTTTCCCAAGTAGCTTCACTCTCGGAATGATGTGACCATTGAACCTTGAGAAACTTGATATTGTGGCGTCGAGTGGTGCGCTCGGTTTGATCAAGAATACGAACGGGGTATTCTCGATATGTGAGATTGTCTTGGAGATCAAGCGTTTCGTGGTCCACTCCGCGGATAGGATCCGAGAAGCAACGCCTGAGTTGAGAAACGTGGAAAACATCATGAACTCTGGAGAGGTGCGGAGGTAGTTCCAATTGGTTGGCAACTTCTCCTCGTTTGGCAAGAATGCGAAAAGGACCGATGTAACGAGGGGCCAATTTGCCTTTGATACCGAAGCGATGGGTTCCCTTAAGAGGAGTAACCCGAAGGTAAGCCTTATCGCCGACTTCAAAAGTCACAGCCTTATGATGACTATCATATTGGCTCTTTTGGCGAGACTGGGCTGTTTTCAATCTCTCACGAACGATGCGAACTTGTTCTTCTGCTTCCTGAATCATATCCGGGCTAAAGAATTGTCTTTCCCCGGTCTCTGACCAGTTAAGAGGTGTTCGACACCTTCGTCCATATAGAACTTCGAAGGGAGCTTTACCCAGGCTGGCTTGATAACTATTGTTATAAGCGAATTCGGCAAATGGAAGACACTTTTCCCATTCCATACCGAAAGAAATGACAGAGGCTCGAAGCATGTCTTCCAGAATTTGATTGACTCGTTCCACTTGACCACTTGATTGCGGATGGAAGGCAGTACTGAAAGTGAGATGAGTTCCCATAGCATTCTGGAAACTTTCCCAAAATCGTGAAGTGAAAAGACTTCCACGGTCTGAGTTAATCTCCAACGGTACACCATGAAGTGATACTATTCGAGAGATATATAAGTCTGCTAGCTGGCTAGCGGTAATACTCTCCCGAACAGGCAGGAAATGAGCTACTTTAGAGAGGCGGTCGAAAACGACGAAGATAACATTATTCCCTTTCCTGGACCTGGGAAACCCGGTAATGAAATCCATACCGACTTTGTCCCATTTCCATTCAGGAATAGCTAAAGGTTGAAGGGTGCCAGCAGGCCGTTGATGCTCTGCTTTAACTCGACGACAAACGTCGCAGTTAGCAATGAACTGAGCGATTTCTCTCTTCATCCTAGTCCACCAGAATCTTTGACGTAGGTCTTGATACATTTTGGTACTACCGGGATGAATCGTGAAAGGAGATTCATGAGCCTCCTTAAGGATTAATTGCCGTAGATGGTGGTTCTTGGGAACCACTACACGGTTCTCAAAGGAAACAACACCTCGATCATCCATGGAGAAGCTTTTAGCGAGTCCGTTAGCGATGTTCTCTTGGAGTCGTGATACACCTTTATCACGCTTCTGGGCAGCTATGATTTGATCCATAAGGGTAGGTTTCGCCACCAAGGTGGAAAGGAATCCTCGAGGAACGATGTGAAGGTTAAGCTTACGAAATTCCTCGTGGAGAAGTGGTTGACTTTGTTGTAACATTAAATTGTTACAATATGACTTACGACTTAGTGCATCAGCCATGACATTGGCCTTTCCAGGAGTGTAAGTGATTCCTAAGTCGTAGTCATTGAGCAACTCAGCCCAACATCTTTGCCTGAGATTCAAATCCGGTTGGGTGAAGATATACTTCAAGCTTTGGTGATCAGTGAAGATTTCACAGCGATTACCAAGGAGGTAATGTCGCCATGTTTTGAGTGCATGGACTACAGCTGCAAGCTCTAAATCATGAGTAGGATAGTTATCCTCATGTGGACGCAACTGTCGGGATGCGTATGCAATCACTTTACGATCTTGCATAAGAATGCAACCTAGTCCTTGTCGCGAGGCGTCGCAATAGATTATAAAGTCCTTGGAAAAATCTGGTGGTACCAGTACAGGTGCAGATGTCAGGCGTCTTTTCAGTTCCTGAAAACTGGACTCGCACTATGGGGTCCACTCAAACTTTTTATCTTTCTTGAGGAGTTCGGTTAGAGGTTTAGCAACCTTGGAGGAATTCTCGACGAAACGTCGGCAATAGCCCGCTAAGCCAAGAAAACTCCTAACATGCTTGACCGATTCAGGGGGAGTCCAATCAAGGACGGCTTGAACTCGCTCGGGATTGACAGCAATACCCTTGCCAGAGATCACATGTCCTAGATAGGTTACTTCTGGCAACCAAAATTCACATTTAGAGAATTTGGCATAAAGGCGGTGCTCTCGAAGTTTCGTCAATACCAGCCTTAAATGCTCGGCATGATCTTCCTTGTTCTTGGAGAAAATGAGTATATCATCGAGGTATACCACGACGAATTTATCCAAATACTCCATGAATATAGAATTCATTAACCGAGAAAAGGTAGCTGGGGCATTGGTTAATCCGAAGGACATGACGGTGTACTCATATTGGCCATAACGAGTAACGAAAGTCGTTTTAGGAATGTCCCCGTTCTTGATTTTGATTTGATGGTAGCCCAACCTCAAATCCATCTTAGAGAAGACTGAGGATCCCGCGAGCTGATCATACAGGTCATTGATCCTGGGAAGCGGATACTTATTCTTTATGGTGACCAGATTGACAGGTCGGTAATCTACAACCATCCGCTCCGTTCCATCCTTCTTCTTGACGAAGAGGACGGGGCAAGCCCAAGGGGAAGAACTAGGACGGATGAAACCCTTTTGCAAGGACTCATCGAGTTGTTTCTTTAGCTCAGCTAACTCTAGTGGTGCCATCTTATAAGGTCTCCTAGAGATTGGGACAGTTCCAGGAATAAGATCTATCACGAACTCGACATCTCTGTCAGGTGGAACTCCTGGCAGTTCTTCTGGAAAAACATCCGGAAAGTCACGGACTACCGGGATATCTTCGAGTTCTGGTAGAGGGCTGGCATTAAGAGAGTAGAGCTGACATTCAGCCATTCGAGTCAAGACATTGACTATCTTGCCGGATGGATGTGTAAGTTGAACGGTCCTAGTAAAGCAATCAATTTTGGCGTAATGGGTTGTCATCCAATCCATACCCAAAATGATATTTATGTCCGAGGACTTGAGAGCGATTAAAGATGCAAGGAAAACAAGTCTATCGACAAGGATTTCATTTCCATGGCTTACCCTAGAGGTTTGCCACTTTGAACCAGGAGTTTGAATAACCATGGAAGTAGGCATGTCACAAAAAGTCATGTTGTGCAATCGAGCATAGCTCTCAGATATGAACGAATGGGATGCTCCAGTATCGAAAAGAACAGATGCCGGATGGCAGTTTACGAGAAGCGTACCAAGGACGACGTTAGGATCCTCATAAGCTTCTTCGGCAGAAACATAGTTGACATGACCACGTGCAGTGGGGATTGGCTTGACATAGTTCACCTTGCCGGTTGGCTTGCCACGGCCAACGGGTTTTCCTTGCTGATTATGGGGACAATCACGCATGTAGTGTCCCGGTTCTCCACACTTGAAACATGTCACAGTGGTGGGGCGTGGAGCAAAGTTGGAGGGTGGACCTCCATAGGTCTTAGCAGGTGCAAACTATTGAGTTGGACGAGGCGCCTCATAGGATGGCCTCGGTGTATACTTGGGTGGCAGAGCAGTGTTAGGAACCCACACACGGCGCTTGTGAGAGCCAGACCCGGATGAGGAACCAAGGTCTCGAGTATGCTTGCGGGTAGCCTCGAAGTCGGTCTGGCCTGTCTCAGCAATGATGGCCTTGTTAACCAACTTCTGGAAGGAGGTGCACTCGTGCAGACGTAGATCTTGACGATGTTCAGGGCTGAGTCCCTTGCGGAACCTCGCCTGTTTCTTGGCATCGGTGGATACTTCCTCAGGTGCATAGCGTGCTAGATTACCAAACTCACGGCTATAGCCATCCACAGTTAAATGGCCCTGGGTGAAATTGCAGAATTCCTCCCGCTTGCAATCCATGAGACCTTCCGGAATGTGATGTTCACGGAATGCCTCACTGAACTCAACCCAGGTAGTGACTTGGCCAGCAGGACGCATAGCTTCAAAGTTTTCCAACCAAAGACTGGCAGGGCCCTCAAGATGGTAGGCGGCGTAGATAACCTTGTCAGCTTCGGCCACACGGGCAGAGTGTAGTTTGTGGGTGATACTACGTAGCCAGTCATCAGCATCCAGAGGTTCAGTGGAGTGATGGAACTTCGGTGGACACATCTTGATAAAATCGTGGATTGACACCACGTCATTCCTCTGACGGAACCCAGTGTTTTGTTCAATGCGTTCCAGCAGACGGTTGGTCTCTCTCTTGTTCCGTTCTGCTTCAAGCATAACTTCCGCCAAAGAGGGTGGCTGGGGCAGATTTCCATCTCTAGCCCCACTAGCCTCACCCTGCTCCTGAGCAGCAGGAGTGCTGCGAGTGTTGACCATCCTAGGTAAACAAAACAACGGTTTAGACAAGGATGGCAAAATTTGACATAGAAGTGCAGAATGTAATGGATGACACAGAATGCAGAGATGTTCATCCGTACGACATGGTAATATAGGAACTGCTATATATACACCAGTGGTCATACACACCATACGAAGTTTAGTACAAGCCAAGGCTAAAGTACAACTGCGGTGAAAGACGATACATCCCATCAGAGGCATTCCAAGCTCCTATACATTATTTAACTACACCTCCGGAATTCAGTACACACTAAGTCATAATCCACAAGACGCGCAGGACTGTGGAAATACAACCACTACAATACTACTACTACCATAGACTAGCTCAGACATTCGCGTAGTAATCCTCGTAAAGATTACCACCGTAGCCTGGAAGTGGTACAGACGGATCTTGGAACTCGCGAGCACTCGATGGCTGAGGACCATAAGGGCATGGGTGTGGTCTCGGTCCCGATGCTGGTGGTAACCGACGCCCACGTGGAGGTGTAATACCCCCAACGTCACGCCAATCCATGCGATCAGGCAGACGAGTCCGCACAGGATACAGATCCCGCATGTCCAGATATCCGGCGTGCACAGCAGGTGCAAGCCGTGTCAAAGTAGTCCAGTGAGCAGCTCGGGTGTTATACAGCTCCATTCGGAGGGCACGGACCTCACGGTCCCTATCCTCCAACATCTGAACAGTAGTCTGAAGCAGTGGCTCTTCATGAGCAGCATCAGTATACAGACCAGTGTAGTAGCCTTCTTCTCCGGGGAGTGAAGCTGGCATGTAACAGAACTCAGTGTTCAGCAACAGGGCATGCCTAGCACGGAGAATGGTCATCATCGAATAAGCGGCATCCTGTACTGCCATCTCGATGGTAATCCTGAGTCCATAAGACCAATGGATGGGATCATTTGCTCCGGGATATGAGGGGTATATCTGGACTGTGCAGAAATACTGACTTTGATTGAAATCCCGATACTGTTCCTCCACAGTGTATTCAGGATACCAGCGATAACCGGTCTTAGTCATCACACGGACTAGCATGGCCGTGTGACCGGGCACATTAATGCACCGAGTCAAACGAACCACTTGGTGAGGAATGCGGCCAGACATCTGAAACACGGAGTAATGCAAAGGCATTAGTGTTTCTGGAAGAAATCGGGCAGCATAACAACTGTAAATGCTCAAACAAAGATTTGAGACATCATACAAATGATAGCATAGCCACTCAACAATTCCATATCAAGGTTCCGGTTCAACAATCATCATACTCAAAAGGATAGAAACTGAACTGAGGCTTGAAACCAACAATCCTAAGAGTCTACGGATTAGTAACACGTGAACCTAGTAAGGATAAGAGGCCTAGTCCTAATTCCCCGTAGAAAGAATAGACAGACTCAGATCAGAAGGGCATAAGGTAAAGGAGTAAAAAGAGCCTTACGTTCCCTTCCACAATCAATTCCCCTACATATAACTAAGAATTTTTCTAGACTCAACATCGACCAGTTTGGCTTGAGAAACCTACAGGCAGTCCAGCTCTGATGCCAACGCTGTCAGGACCCCGATCCTAAGTCACACCGATCTAGCTGTAACCCGTCATATCACTTTGCGGCCTCACGCACGGTAACCCCACGGGTGCCACCTTACCTGGCCCGGGACCGTTTGCGCATTTTGGCACACGTATATGACAGTGTCGCTAGCATCCATATGACAGAAAACCCGGGCCGACATGGCTAGTTATAAACCAAAAGTGGCACTAAATTACAGAGACAGGCATCCATGACCCAGCAACGAACGTGTCGGTCATCAACGTATGAACCCAAGTCGTAGCAAGCTACATGGACTTAAAGGAACAACGCGTGACATTTCCCCTAAGGGACAGACACAGGAACGAAGAAGGACACATGCCGGCCAGCCTACGTGTTCCAAGCAGTAGCAAGCTACCAAGGCTCATTGGAATCACTAGGAGGCATTTCCCTGTAAGATAGGCTACCAAAGGAAAACAACTAGGTGTCGGATCCCACACATACCAAGCATTTCAATCATACACGCAATATGCTCAATATGTGCAAATACAACATTGCATCACAACAGAACTCTATGACTCAAAGTACTTTATTTAAAAGGCTCCATGAGCCATACATAACATAGTCATACAGGTAGGGGTCACATGACCCAACACTCAAGTCATACAGTCATACAAGCACAAGCGGAAGCTACATGTCTGAGTACAGACAACTTAGAAAATAAAACAGGCTTGGTGTAGCCTGACTATCTACAAGGCCCTTCACAAGCTCTAGATCACCGTCTGGGTGACAAGCTACTCGTCGACGTCAACGTATATGTAGAACCCATCAGCAGGGGCAGGGTTCTCCTCTGCAACAGTTATTAAGCAAACATGAGTACAAAGGTACTCAGGAAGTCTTACCATAGAACCTATCATACATGCAACATTATCAAAGGGGTGGTAGTGGAGTTTATAGCAGAATGCCAGCTTTGACCTTGGCTAACCTATACTACAACTCTCAACGGATTGCAAGATGTTATTACGAACACGAGTCCACTACTCACCACATCAATACACTACCGAGGATCCTCTTACGTCATCCTACGGAAGGGCCATCCACGGCACTCACGCTTATCTTGAGGCTTTTAGTAGTATCCATCAACTTGTCTATGAACTGTAAGAGTAACCAAGTAGTTCGTACCGCGAACAACGGCTATTCGAATAGTTTGATAACCCTGCAGGGGTGTACTTCTTCACACATGTTTTCACCACTTACCGTCTGCACACGACATGTGCTCGGCAGACTTCAAGCGAAAGCCGACGTGGGTGTAGACCACGACCTAACCAACCACTCAGGTCTCTCGTCCAGGTTTATCGCCTATTTGGGTTCCATCCGTGGGGAGATCCGGCCGGGGTGTCGCTCACGGCCCCAAACGATGTGTACAGGGTTCCCGAGTCACCAAACGGGCAACCGGTACACCGTGCCACGTACCTGTCGCATCACATCCCACCCCGAGGGTCAGCGCTGTGCACGACCTCCAGTAAACTATAAACACCAGAAACTAGTTGCAACTCCTGGACAGAGTACAAGGGCAGTCAATAAGTCGAGCGGGGTCATATTTCAGGGCCCAATGTGTGGTAGTAACTGTAACTTGAATCACACACACAGATCTCGGGTCCTATGGACGATTCCAATGAAACAACCCACCATGTACTCCTACATGGCCTTTCATCGATACCTTTACCAAGCGTATTCCACACTTCTCTCTCTTTATCGGTAAGATCATTTCACTCTGATCCATCACCCAGATGAACCAGACCAGACACAACTCTAAGCATAGCAGGCAGCATAAGTAAATAGCATGGTGGATCACACATCACATGGCTCAATCAACTCCTACACATGCTAGTGGGTTTCAACTATTTAATGTGGCAATGACAGGTCATGCAAGGGAATAGGGTTCAACTACCGCAGCAAGTAGCAATTCACGCGTTGTTGCCTTAATGCAGTAAAAGAGAGCAGGAGCGACAAGATTGGGTTGTATCGGAATGATCAATGATTGCTTGCCTGACAAGGTAGTTGTCGGGTACTGCTCTTCAACTGGATACGCAGCAGTATCCTCGGAAGCAGGACCTAACACAGGGAATACCGACGATACAATCATTAACAAACAAATGCAACAATATGATGCATGTTTATGACATGGCAAGATGCATGTGTGTTGGCTAATGCAACTAAAACCAAAAGGGTTTGAACCTATTTGAATCAAGGATTCAAATTGAAGTTCAAACTATTATTTAGATAAGTGCATTATCATGTTTTTGATGTAAACAGCAAGTTAACTTGTTCAAACATGCATGAAACCAGTGCCATTAGATAGATTGGATTTTTCTGATCATTTTTCATATATAAATCTTTTCCATCTGAGCTATGGTTGATTTTATATGATTTTTAGAAGTTTTGGGTATTTTCTGGAATTTCCTGAATTATTTTAAATCTAAAAATCCCAGAAAACCTTTACTGCGTCAGCATGACATCATGCTGACGTCAGCCAGTCAACAGGGCCTGTCCAGGTCAAACCTGACCAGTGGGTCCCTCATGTCAGTGTCACAGCTAATTAACTGAGTTAATTAGAGTTAAACTAAAACTAATTAACTGTCAGTGGGGCCAGGGCCCACGTGTCAGTGACTAAACTAATCAACTAATTAATATTAAAATAACACTTAAACTAAGTTTGACTTGCGGGTAGGGCCCACATGTCATTGACCCAGGGGGTCAAACCCGTGGTCAAAACAGGTCCAACTCGCCGGCGTTTAGCCGCCGGCGAGACCAAACACGGCGGCGTGCCTCGGAAAACGTCTACGGTGCACGGCTCGAGCTGCGGCTGGGTGCGTTGGAGAGCTCTTGCTCTTCCGCATCGGATGGTGGTGGTCGCCGGACATAGGGTGGCCGGGGACGACGGCAACGAGCTCGACGGCGGCGACCGGCGTCGGGCGTGTGTGGAGATGCGGCTGCAGGTGCCTAGGCGATGCGTGCGTAGCACCGTTCGCATCTACGTGCTGTGGTGAGTGCGTTGGACGGGTGCCGGTGACCAAATGGTCACCGGAGCATCACCGGCGACGAGCACGGCGGCGGTGCGTGCGGGCGAGCTACGTGCAGTGTGTTACAGGGCAAGAGGGAGCCAACAGAGAGGGGGAGGAGGTAGCTAGGCTCACAGCGATTGCAGCAAGCACCGAAGCGAGCTCGGGGGTGGTCGGAGCTAAGCAGCACGGCGAGGGGGATCTCCGCGGCTGGAGTTGGGGAAGAAGAGGTCGGGGGCGTCTCCAGGGCGGGCGAGCGCTCGGGGCTCGGCCTGTTCGAAGCAGTCGAGGACGGCGGAGACGATGGACAACACGGCGGAGCTCGGGGACGACGGGGACGTGGTTTCTACGACGGTGCGATCACGGCGGCGTCGGCCATGGCGCGGGGAGAGCGGAGGAGAGGGACTGGGGGAAGCGGAGGTGTCTGGGGGGTCGAGGAGGACGTGGGCGTTCGATCCATGCCTCCAGAACGGCGAGGGGGCGAAGCAGGGCGGCGGGCAGCTGCGTGGCGCGCCGTGCGGTCGCCGTCGAGCACCTGCCTGTCTGCCTGGCCATGCCAAGCAGCTCGCTGGAGCGGCAGCTGGGCTGGGCCGGCAGGTGGGCCGGGTGGGCGCCAAGTAAGTGTTTTCCTATATTTTTTTCCTATTTTCTTTTCTGTTTTATTTCTTTTGCAACTTTGTTCATTTAATAAAAATGCCTAAACATTTTTATAAATCATAACACTTGTCATACCTGCTGTATATAATATGAACAGTAGGAAACATTATTGTTTATGATTATTTGAGCATTTAAAATATTTTAAAGCATTTAAATGCCCAAATTCAAATACCATATGATTTAATCCATAACCCTAGATTGTCCTAGAAAATTGTGCACCATTTTTGGCAGAGGTTTAAGACCAAGGCAGAAATGATGAACATTTTGAAGGGCATTTTGGGTACATTGGACAATATTTTAGCAAACCCTAGTTGTTAGGGGAGGGGTGCTGGGGTTTCTGTTAATCCCATTTCAAGTTTCTTTGAAAGTAAACATGATGCACACTCTAGTCAGATCCTAATGCAAGTGCTAGCTAGGGATGTGATAGTTAGAGAAGAACATTTGGCCGCCAACCAAAGCCATGTATCATTGTGGAAGTTTTAGCTTGGACATTAATCCTCAATCTCTTATGAGAATATGCTTAAGCATTAAAGAGGAGTCCATTATCTATTTTCTATGTTGTCCCGGTATGGATGTCCTCAAGTTGAGATCTATCAAAAACGAGAAATCAAATGCGATCTATCTCCTTGGACCTTTGTATAGGTGACATAGAGGTACCCCTTTGTGACACTTGGTTGAAACATATGTAATGCAATGACAATCCATGGAAATCCGAGCTAATTAGGACAAGGTGCGAGCACTATTGGTATTCGATGCATGAGGCTTGCAACTTATAGGATGTCTTATGCATAACACATATGAAGTACTACTACCGTTGACAAAATTGTTTCTATGTTTTCAAAATAAAAAGCTCTAGCACATGAGTAATCCCTGCTTCCCTCTGCGAAGGGCCATTCTTTTACTTTTATGTTGAGTCTCCACCTTCTATTAAAAGCACCAACTACTGAGAGCATGATTGTCATTCTGAGTGTAATGTGCATTGTCCCAAAGTAGCATTGTCTTTTGCATGATTGTGATATCGTTTATTCTGAAATCATTGTATCTAGTCATCACTTAAACCTTGGAGGTGCCCCTGCATTTATGTTTCGCACCACTAAAGGGGGCAAGCTAGATATCACTTTATCATATTTGCACATCATGTTCATTGCAAATCTATTTGATGTTCAATATCATATTGTAAAACTTTTAGTTCTTTGTGATTTTCTCATGAGGCAACTTAATTACTACAGATTCATTATCTCAGTAAGCTTTTGTCATATGACTATGAAAAAGTCCTATATGGTTAATAGCATGTCACCACAGAAATTATTCTTGTTATCATTTACCTACTCGAGGACGAGCAGGAATTAAGCTTGGGGATGTTGATACGTCCAAAATGTATCTATAATTTCTGCTTGCTCCATGCCTCTTTTGGGTGATATTGCTATGTTATTTATACACTTCCATACACTTTTGATCATATTTGGACTAACCTATTAACTGAGTGCACCCCAGTGCCAGTTTCTGTTTTCGGCTGTTTTTGTATTCCAGGTTTTCACATTATGAGAACTGCCAGGAAAAATCCAGAAAAATTATATAAAAAATCAGCGTTCCAGAAACTACCGTGCGCCCGAAGGACAGCCGGGGGG
>LR738709.1:237321053-237392173 GCA_902687465.1 Secale cereale
CAGGGCTCCAGGCGCCCTGGCGGCGCGCCCCGCCTGGGCCGCGCCGGGGGGGCGCCTGGGCCCCCCGAGGCTCCTCCGATGCCCCCCTTTGGCATATATTTAAAGCGTCTCGAGAAACCCTCGAAACATGAACTCTTTTTCGCGATCTCATCTCTGTTCCGCCGCTGCCGCCGCTTCCAAGATCGGGAGCACCAGGAGAACTCTTCCCGGCACCCTGCCGGAGGGGAGGATCACCACCAGGAGCCTCTCCACCACCATGGACGCCTCTTGGATGAGTTGTGAGTAGTCTCCCTTGGACCATGAGTCCATGACCAGTAGCTATGTGATGTTCTCCTCCCGTTCTTGTGCTTCACTAATTAGTCCTCGTGAGCTGCCCTACATGATCGAGGCACATATGTAATCCTTATGATGTTGCTATGATGAGTTTGCTGGGATTCGATGGATTATGAGATTATGTTCAGATTGTGCTTGAGTAATATTATTGATCTACCTCTTTTATATTTATGTTCATAAGTAATTCTTGCATGTTCTCCGTTGTTATTTATTGCTTTTCTCCAAGTAATAGGTAGTGACTCCAAGAGGGAACGTTATGCTCGATTGTGGGTTCATGCCCCTCGATGACTAGTTTGAGTGACAGAAACATGAGTCTAGGGGATGTGTTGTTGCCACAAGGGGGAAAACAACGGTGCTTGTGCCCGCGGGTGCAAGGATTGTTTACTTTACGCAAAGTTCTTTTAATGCAGTTGTCTGTTGCATTGAGTTTACACTATGGGTGGGGCTCACAACTTAATACCAGCGAGATGTTCTGGATAGATATCTCAAGGTGGATGATTAGTAGTAGATATTGATGGATTTAGGTCTACTTTCTTTGGCGTACCGCCCATGCTTTGAACCTCAACCTTTCTTGCAATGTAGTCAGCATTGGTTTGCGTTCGTGGTCCTGTCAATTGCCCAGCTGTAATTCGTTTACCTCACATAGCTGTTTTATCGTCTTTTGGGAGAGAGACATCACTAGTGAACATCATGAGACTCTGGTCCATATTACCATCATTGATCACATCCGCTATTTACTTTTTGCTTTTACTTACTATTGCAAACAATATATCTATCACTACTATCATTTGCGTTTAATCCTTTGTGAACTACAAGGCCGGAGGGATTGACAACCTCTCTGTACTCGTTGGGAGCAAAGTTATTTGTATCTGTGTGCAGGTCCACGTTGATTGCTAATATCTGGCGCCGTAGCAGTTGACACCTTCTTGTTGAACCTAGGAGTCTCTGGGGATTCGATCCTTGGTATCTTTACCAAGGGAAAAACTTCCGCAACACTACATCTCACACCTTCCACTTGGGGTAACCAACGAGGGGCGAGAAGCCTAGCACTCTCCGTTGACCTTTTGTTAGGCCCCCTTGTCTTCGTCGACCTCTCTCAGACCCCTCGCAACCATGTTCATAAACTGCCCCGAACCCGATCCAGGCTGTCGTTACCGATGGGTCCGGATCATCCCCAAACATCCCTAAAATATCTTCATTTTATTTATTGGACTCCCCTAGCCTGTTTTCTCAGACCGTCCGATTTCGATCGAAGGGTCCAAATAAACCTAAGCCTAGCCCACATACTATATATAAACCGTAACCCTAAATTTTAAGATCAATGCCCCATCCATCCCCTAAGCCACCGCCATCCCTTGTCTCTCCTCTGTTTCCGTGCCCGACCACCAACCTCCTTCTCGGATCCACCGCCGCCTCCCACCTTCTCGTTTTCGACAGCAAGCCAACCAGCGCACTCCCTTGCATCCATCGATCTCGAGCAGGAGAGCAGCCCCGACGACCATCAGGCCATGTGCTCGAGCATCGAGCACCGTTGCCTCCTCCCTGGAATCGGATCTGGCCGCCCCTCACCTCCGTACTCCGCCGTCGCCGGAGTCCCGTGCGTCTCCCCCTCCCGAGCTTCATGGCACACGAGGCCTCCCTCCTACCCCTCATCGCCGGTGCAACCCACAAGACCAGACCCTTCCCCACGTTTCTTCTTCTCCACCCTATGGATCTCAATCCCTCCCATGGCTCACCTCTCTGCCTCTCTATTTCCAGGGACATGAACGAGTAGACCACCATGGATGCCGACGCCTAGAGCTCCAAGTCCACCGTTCGCCCTAGATCTGACCAGAGCTCGCCTTCTGGCCCTGAATCTGTGCATCCTCACTGTTTCCCGCAGCCTCTGCACGGTCGTCGCGCGCCCCTGCCTCGCCAGGTTCGTCAACCGCCGCCGCCTCCTCCCCCGCTTCAAGCAGGAGGACGATATGCACCCGATCCACCATGCTTGCTCGTCAACGCACGCATCCAGGCATCAGCCACGCACTCAGTATCAATCCTGTTGACCTCCAGATCCACCGGGTGGGCCACAACCGTGATTGGGCCGCCACCTCATAAGTGTGCACGTCGGTCCTAAACAAACAGTTTTTAACCCCTTTCCGCGACGACATTTGGAACCGTCGCCAAGTGAGTGTGGGCGATAGGGGGGTCCTTCCCACACGACCCATAAATTCGGGGATAGGGAGCCTTGATGCATATAGTTTTCCCTATATAACCGTTTCCAATATCTCAAATATCCCAAACGCTTCATCCTTGCTACTTGTTTGTGCTCACATTGCCATCGTAGTTGGAGTTTTGTGGTTCTGCCTAAAACCAGGCAGATTCTAGGCACGGGAGCTTTCCAGGTAGATTCGAGGCAGATTCCAGGCACGGGAGATTTACGATGCCTGGCACATCACAAACAGTTCATGATTATAAACCGTGTACGATAGGTAGACAATCACACACATTTAGTTTCCCCACATCGTATGTGATAGTGTCTGACATCACACACGCTTTGCGAAAGGCAACTGTATGCATGCTTGCACACATTTCCTCTCTGTGAACCATCTCGGATTATGGTGTATATCACAAACGTTTGTGTTTTACCAACCGTGTGTGCCGTAATGACCTGCACAACGTAATTTCTTCCTCACTTAATAGGTGCTATTTAAAGTTGTACCTAATTTAAACTTGAAAGTAGGCTATAGCTTCATTCATAACCATCAAGTTCAAACAACCAATGCATTATTCGATTCACATGTACATATGTTTAAGAATTACAGAAGCACCAAATAAAGAATGATGTACGAGGGTTCTATACTTGTACTATTACAGATGGTAAAGAAAGAGGCGTCAGACATTCCAGTTGCTGAACAAGATGAAGCGGAATGGCCCTATTGTGCTCTCTTGGATGCAGAACGCATGCAGGACTCTAGTCCAACCCCTTGTGATGGCCGGCCGCCAATCATGTAGTTTGAGAGGTAATCTTGAGTAATCTGCTTAAGGATCCACTGCAAAAGAAAAAAGATTCAGATATTGTCATCTAACACAACTCATTATGTGCAGTAAAAATAAGGCTACATGGTTCTTACTTACCATCCCGCAGTTCATTGTTGTCTTGCATAAAGTGTAAACAAATAGTTCGATTGACATCTTTTGACCCATTTTAGTAACAATCTTTATCAGTTTCCTCACTTGATGCTGGTTCATGAATATCTCATTGCCCCATACGCAGAAAGGGTCGAAGTGTGGATCCTTGGCAATGATATATGTACCTAAAAGCACCAAGTTAATATTAGAAGCTAAACAACAATTGAAAATGATGTAGTACAACACTCCATCCATCCCATTATATAAGATTTTATTACATGTATATCTAGACATCATCAGAACATCAAGGTAACACTCTTCCTTGTTTCTATGTAGCCTGGGATTGCATATTTAGTCATTCAGTACAATGCATGTTGCTAAACAACAATTGAAAAACGAAAAGGCATATTAACTGCAATATCATTAACAGCAACCAAATATCATAATTCATAGTGGTATTGTTGAAACAGTTATTGATGAAATTGAACTACACAACAAATAGTTGCACATATAGAGCATCACATTGTGAAGAACTGAAATAAACAAGTCCTAAGGACATATCTAGGGGATCCTTAAAAAGTTAAAGGACTAAAGCCTTAGTGGATATATATACTCCAGCAATTTTTGGCCTTTTCTAGTCGATCCCCTAAACTTAAGGTTGTAAACTTCAATTTGATCTAGTTCAAAGCAGGTTCAACCGAAAGTAGCATGCATTCAAACATAAACATAGATAGTTTTTCATAACCGAACATAAAAAATAAATTTAAACTAAGCTAAACTACTTTCGGTCGGAGTAGAGGTCGAGCCAATCCTTCGTCGTCATGTACGGTGTGCCGTGAGCTGGGTCCGGGCCAGTACCGTCATGGGGTCGTTGGGGAAGGCACTCCTCCACTCGTCCACGTCGATCTCCTTGTCCTCAAGGCCCACCTTGACGCCCTCCGCACTACCGCCGCCGCCTTCGACCTCGTCATCAGAGGAGAGCTCGATAACCTCACCGCCCTCTGCGCCACCATCCTCGCCGCCTTCGACCTCATCATTGGAGGAGAGCGCGATAACCTTGCTGCCCTCCGTGCTCGCAAAGATCGCCCGCTCCACCTCCACGAGCTCAGGGTGCTGCTGGCGGAGCTCTTGGATGTAGGCCTCATCGGCAGCCTCGGCCTCGAGACGCTCCCACGCCTCGCGGTCCTCCCGCGCCATAGCCGAGCTCACCACCCCTGGCTCCGGCAGAACGAGGTGGATCAAACGTGTGCCGTAGGGGAAATTGAGCCTAGCCGCCGCGCCGTGGTAGAGGACCTACCAGCGGTCGTACTCTATGGCCTCGAGCTTGGCCGTGTGGAAGCTACCGAGCCACGGGCGGGTGTGGGTCTCTCGATCTGTAATCTCAGCGACCCACATCCCCCACCGCCGCTGCCAGACCCTGAGGTAGGACATTGTCGACTACCAGGTCCGGGGGAGGACGGGGAAGTCCTCGAACCGGCGTAGGGGCGTGGCAGCGAGCGGATTGGGGGACCGGCGACGGCGGATCGGGCCCGCGGAGGACGATGGGAACACCTCGGCAGCCACCTCGCTGGTGTCGGGTGAAAAGGCCGCGATAAACCTATTTTTGTCCATTGGCTACTCGATCTCCCCAGCACACAGGCAGTGGTTGGGGATGGAGGCGCCGGTGATGGCGGCGACCTACCAATGGTTTCGAGGGTTGTGTTTGTCTGTGTGAACGGAGGTTGTGTTTGAGGAAATACTGCGGCAACTGAAAATTTTACTAGGCGGGAGTAACAAGGCGGGGCTACTGAAAATTTGGATTAAGGGCGAGCAGATATTTTTGAGATTGTGAGGGATGTAGAGGCGGGAGTAAAATGTCGGGGCTACTGAAAATTTGAATCAAGGGACTGAAGCAGAGCGGAAGTAACAAACATCGCACATGGTCCGCACATACTAATCGTGTGCTATCAAACATTAAAACCTTCCAGGCGGTAGATATTCTTGAGATTGCGAGGGATGCAGAGGCGGGAGTTTTGGGGGAGCGACCTAGTATGCTTGACACGCCGGCTGTGGACTGTAGCCGACGCACCTTCTCGCGTAAGCCATAGGCGTACTATACACCGATGGTGCTCCAAGATATTTTGTACTACATCTCACATGGTTGGTGAGAATAAACTGTGTGGGATCTACTTGATTTGAATTACAAAATGGAGTCACAGCGGCAATGGACGGTGTTTGAACTACAAGAGCATTTATCTGAAGTGAACATGTAACTGTATGTGTGTCGTAAAACAATTGGAATTATTCAGGGTTCGTTTGGACATTTCATACATTAAACTGGTTTTCTAACAATTTCAGGTGCACAATTCAAAATTAAACTACATGCACATGCTCCGTTGCATACAAATTGGTAGAAAAAACAAATATGTGTCCTTCAGTGCGTGCATAGGTCCCATGGAAGAAATGGGAATGAATTTTTTAAGGTCCGTTTGGCCTTTTTTATACATTAACTAGGTTTTCTAGGCATTTTATGTGCATAATTCAAATTTGAACTACAAGCACATGCTCCAATGCACTAAAGTTTGTTGAAAAATCACATGTGTGTACTTGGGTGAATTTCTAGGTCCTATGCAAGAGATGGGAATGAATTTCAAACACGAAGGCACTGTTGATTGCCGGCAAAATGTCGAGATACCTGGTTTTTAAATTCTAGTAATTCCAAAACACGTCTAAAATTCATGAAACTTGGCATGCTATCATGGAGCGGCATCAACATGTTGTGGTGAAAATTTTGTCCCATTTGGGGCAGGTTTGGGTATAAGCTTCTCACAAACCAGAGCTTCTCACAACAAGCATGATGGTTTCGATAGGAAACGTACCACCTTTGGGGACGAGACGATATCCGTTGCTGCTTATTGCTTTCAAAAAAATTCTAGTGTTAACAAAGAACAACAGGAGTGTTGTGTTCAGTCTTGGAATTTTCCGGGTTTGTTTGGCCTTTTTTATACATTAACTGGGTTTTCTAGGCATTTTATGTGCATAATTCAAATTTGAACTACAAGCACATGCTCCTATGGACCAAAGTTGGTTGAAAAATCACATGTGTGTCCTTCGGTGAATTTCTAGGTCCCATGCAAGAGATGGGAATGAAATTCAAACACTAGGGCACTGTTGATTGCCGGTAAAATGTTGAGATGCCTGGTTTTTAAATTCTACTAAATCCAAAACTCATATGAAATTCATGAAACTTGGCATGCTATCATGAAGCGGCATCAACAAGCCGTGTTAAAAAATTTGTCCCATTTGGGGCAGGTTCGGGTATATGCTTCTCACAAACCAGAGCTTCTCACAACAAGCATGAAGGTTTCGTAGCGAACGTCCCACCTTTGGGGATGAAACGGTATCCATTGCCTCTTATTGCTTTCATAAAATTTCTCGTGTCAACATAGAACAACAGGAGTGTTGTGTCAAGTTTTTGGATTTTTCGGGGTTCGTTTGAACATTTTTATGCATTAACCGAGTTTTCAATGCATTTATGTGCATAATTCAAATTTGAACGACATGCACATGCTCCAGTGCATATAAATTGGTTGAAAAATAAAATCTGTGTCCTTGGGTGCATGCTTAGGTCCCATGCAAGAAATGGGAATGAATTACAAACACCGGGGCACCGTTGATTGCTGGCAAAACATTGAGATGCCTCGTTTTTAAATTCTAGTAAATCCAAAACTCGTCTGAAATTCATGAAACTTGGCATGCTTTCATGGAGCGGCATCAATATGCCATGGTAAAAATTTTGTCCCGTTTGGGGCAGTTTGGGGTATATGTTTCTCACAAACCAGAGTTTCTCACAACAAGCATCATGGTTTTGGTAGGGGACGTCCCACATTTGGGGACGAAAAGATATCCACTACCTCTTATTGCTTCCAATTTTTTTCTCGTGTCAACATAGAACAACAGGAGTGTTGTGTCAATTTTTGGGATTTTTCGGGGTTCTTTTGGACATTTTTATGCATTAACTGAGTTTTCAATGCATTTATGTGCATAATTCAAATTTGAACTACATGCACATGCTCCAGTGCATATAAATTGGTTGAAAAATAAAATCTCTATCCTTGGGTGCATGCTTAGGTCCCATGCAAGAAATGGGAATGAATTTCAAACGCCGGGGCACCATTGATTGCTGACAAAACTATGAGATGCCTCGTTTTTTAATTCTAGTAAATCCAAAATTCGTCTAAAATTCATGAAACCTGGCATGCTTTCATGGAATGGCACCCGACATGATGTGATATTTAGTGTCCATTTTGAGAGAAGGCGCACTCGGATAATGCCTGCCAACAAAGGCATTTTGAAAAAATAACTGCCACTTTAATATCTCAAACGTTTGTATAATTCAAAACGTGTGCGTTCTGTTAACCATTCATGTGATGCCACGTGTCTTGGTTTTAATGGCTGTCGGAGGTGCCGTGCAGACAGCTGCTTGACCTTGACTGAACGGGAGGCGTGCGAGCGCAGTCCGGTGCGTAGGCTGACCGAGAGACGTGCAAGCTGTCCTCCAATACGCAGGCTCACCGGGAAGCGTGCGAGCTGTACGCTGCGCAGGCTCACTGGGAAGCGAGCCCTTTGACTTCCATGGGCGCGCGCCTTCCTCTCCATTAATGGCGCCCGAGCCGTTGTTTAATACGGGCGGCCTTACTATTCGCCTCCCATTCCCCTCCCTCTGCAGACCTCCACCGCCATTGCGTAGAATGATCATCTGCCCCTAGTCTTCTAGTTTGGTGAAGTCGACTCTGAGCCGGAGGAGATAGAAAATAAGGAGGAATGGGGCCTCCCGCTACCTCTCAGCGGCGCCAATTTCCGTCCTCCCGCGCCCCGCCCGTCGATCGCGCGACAACATGATGTTTGATTTACAAGTGAAGACCATTTTGTGCTCCTTGAAGACTTCAACAATGCCGTCCCGAAGGACGACAACGACAACGACGGCGCGACATGCCGCCTCCGCTGCCGCTGGAAATAGTTTTTTTTGGGTTTAATGTTGTATCTCAAATTCTCGATCATATGAATATAAATTCACAGTGTGACTGAATGAAAGATATGGTTTGAACGAACTTGCATTTTTCTTTCTTAATGTACAGACTTATCAAACGATTTTCTTTTGAAAAAAACGTCAATGGTTTTCAGAATAAAACATTCATCGCAAACGTTTTAGTTAGAACACCCGGATGCAAACCAACAACTTCCCTAGGAAGCCAAGGGAAAATGTGCCGAGCAGGATTCTTGCACCCCTACAACGCAAACGGTAGTTTTGCAAGACCCGTGTGTAACGACGTACAAACAATTGGGTAAGATTTGCATATTTGCCATTTTGGGTATGTTGCCATTTGTCAAACTTGAAAGATTGACATTTGTTTATCTAGTAACATTGCCATTTGTCAACCTTGTAACACTGCGATTTGTCAAAATATGCAGCTAAAAATCACTAGCATTATCTAATTTTTGCAACTAAAATCACTAGCACTGTTCATATGGACACCAATACCAAGTGGCATTGTACTTTTTTTGTCATCCAAATAGAAAAATAATATACGTGCCACCACGCGACCCATGTGACGTGCGAGCATGCGTGAGTTGATGGGAATCATATGTAGATGTACCATTCATTACATACAACAAATCATCAACACACAACAACAACAACGAGGTGTCGG
Organism: Secale cereale; assembly: GCA_902687465.1. Taxonomy (NCBI): domain Eukaryota; kingdom Viridiplantae; phylum Streptophyta; class Magnoliopsida; order Poales; family Poaceae; genus Secale; species Secale cereale. Next base: position 237,330,188 of record LR738709.1, read on the forward strand.
TGTACTAAGATAGGGGTACCTTAGTACCCCAACTTGTGCACGGGCAGTAGCAGCTTCCCGCGGTAGGGTCTACCACGTGCTTGCCGGAGACCTCTCTGGTCCTTATTAAGCCATTCAAAAACAAAGTATACAAGACAGAAGACCAAGGCCCCGGCAAGTGGAGCTTGCCGGGAAGGCCGTCCCAGGCTCAAGACTATGTCATTAACACAAGGCCCTGGCAAGAGGAGCTTGTCAGGAAGACCAGAAGACTGTATCTAGAAGACAAGCCTCGGCGCACTCTGCGCCCCGGCAAGACCCGGGGAGCGACAAGCTTCCCGGCCCGGCAAGATCAAGCCCCCGGCAAGGTGCTTGCCGGGGGAAGTTTGCACTGTGTGCCCGCGCTCCAGCTCATCGGCCCACGCGTCGCCCTGGGGCCCTTCCAGGGACGCGTGGCGGATGGCTGTGCAGCCTGGGGGACACGGTGGCATTCCACGGTGACGAGGCTACCGCCGTGGCGAACGGAGACGCAAGGGCGGGTGCTTTTTGGGTCGACGGCGACGGGCATTTAATGCTCTTGTCCCCCACTGTCAAGTTAGGTGATGACCACTGTTCATCCACTACCCATGTACTGTTCCCGCACTGTTACAACTACCACCAAAGTTACATTTTTGCCCTTCTTCTACGTTGGCACCTGTCGGTGACCCCTTGAGCTATAAAAGGAGGCCCATGCACAACGTAGAGGGGGTTCGAAACCTAGATAGCTTATTCGCTCGGTGTAGCTAGTTCTTCAAGCTCCCGAGCTCACAAACTCAATACAAACCAAGGCAGGAGTAGGGTTTTACGCGTCCGCGCGGCCCGAACCTGGGTAAACTGCCCGCGTGCTCTCCTCGATCCGCTCTTTGTGCTCCCTCCGCTCCCTCACCACAACGACAAGGGGCTCCGGTCCCATAGGTGTTCGTGGTGGACAGTTTCCCCCGACATCTTTGGCGCGCCAGGTAGGGGTCGTCGAGGTTGTGCGAACCTAATCCGGCGTTCACGCGGGCGCATTCTTCATCAACCTCTCCAACTTCATCAGCAACAGCAACATGGCCCCGAAGAAGAAGGCTTCGGAGGTCGCAAGCCCGTCCGCGTCTGTTCCGCCACCACCAGAACCAACGGTGGGCGGAGGAGACGCCGGCGGAAGGGTGGTCGCCGGCGAGGAAACTCGCGGCACCGCCAAGTCCAAGGACAAGACGGACGACCGAGCCTCGGTGTCCGTAGACGCGCCACGTCCATCTCAGCAGACGACCACCCAGCAGCGCCGTGGTACAGGAGGTACCATCTGCTTGCTGGGGCAAGGGCAGACCGGAGGATCGCGGGATGTTCCCGGCCATCGTCCTGGCACAAGCAAGGCGCGGTCGCCGGGACGAGACCCTGCTCCTTCTAACCCTGTTAGAAGTCCGAGCATATCTCGCTCCTCGCACCGCTCGCCACCGCTCCCCTCCTCGCCAGCAGAAGCACTCGCAAGAGCGCAGCTGCTCCTCGACTTCCCTCCAGCGGCAGACAAGGCCGAAGACTGGAGGGCAACCATCCAGAGCCTGATCGCCTTCGCCAATAACGACACGCCGCAGTAGCCGGCGACTTCGCGGCCACGGCAAGTCGAGAAAGCGAAGGCTGACGGCGACAAAACCGCCGGGGGTGCAACTACGGTGCACTCACTGCCGCGGAAGCAGAAGACGCCTCCCCGCCGGATTAACGTCGACGACGACTCCACGGCATCGTCGGATCCGCGGGCTCATCGGGACCAGCGCCAAGTCCTTGACGATCGGCGGCAAGAAGATGCTCGAACAACGATCGAGCGCCGGCGAGAAGCCGGGCGACAATCTGACCAGCGTGCTGGGACCGCTGTCGACACGCACGTGCCCGGTGAACTAGGCGACTTGCCGTACGCGGCAGGTTGCCCTGCGTTCACCCGCGAGTTGCGGCGTGTCCAGTGGCCCAGTATGAAAAACTTCAAGCCCGACGTACCCGAGAAGTACGACGGCAAGACGCACCCCTCGGAGTTCCTAAGTATCTACACCATCGCGGTGCAAGCTGCCGGGGGGCGCGACGAGAAGATACTGGCGAACTACTTCCCGCTGGTGCTTAAGCCGAACGTACGTTCTTGGCTTATGCACTTGCCGGAAGGCTCCATTTCTTCGTGGGCGGATTTGTGCCACCAATTTGTCGGCGCCTTCACGGGCGGCCACAAACCCCACGGCCAGGAGAGTGATCTCCACATTCTGGCCCAGAAGGAAGGAGAACCTCTGCGCAAATACATCCAACGCTTCAGCCGCGTGCAGCACAACATTCCCGACATCCACCCCGCTGCGGTTATCAGCGCGTTCCACCAGAACGTGCGTAACCGTCGCATGAGGGAGGAGATGGCCATGACGAAGATCCGGGACGTCAGCGAGCTCTACGCTCTGGCTGACAAGTGCGCGCGCGCCGAAGAGGGGAGGAGACTCCCCGGGGAGGATGCTGGCGCAGGGGGAAGCGACAGCGAGGATGCCGCCCCGGCAAAGAAGAGCCGGCGGCGGAACAATAGAAAGAAGAAGAACAAGGAGGTGCTTGCCATCGAGAAGTCCGGCAAGGAGGCTCCCGCCAAGACAGCACAGGCTGGCGGCTCCGGCAAGGAGCCTGCCCCTGTAGCGGCAGCCGACAAGCCGGACGGCTCCGACAAGCAATATTGCAAAATCCACCGCACCAAGGGCCACGACCTCTCAAACTGCAAGCGTCTCGAGTACCTCGTCGAGCAGCAGAAAGCTGAGTACGAGCGGCGCGACAAAGAGAAGGCTCAAGGTGGCGGAGGAGAGCCAAGCAAGAAGCGGCCTTTCAATGGCCGGGGAGGACGCCGCGGCAAGGCCAAGCAGCGGCAAGGTGATCGACCTCCCCGGGGCCGCAACAAGGATGAGGAGGAAGACGACGACGACGACATGGAGGAAGGCGATAACAGCGAGCAGGAGTTCCAGAAGGCCACGGAAGTCCTGTGCGTTGACGGCGGCGCCTCTCTGCACACTTCCCACCGCCAACTCAAGCAGTGGGTGCGGGAAGTAAACGCAGCGGAGCCGCCCGTTGAGTCGCGCAGGCTGCTGAAATGGTCCAGCACGCCCATCATTTTTGATCTTGAGGATCACCCTGACCGCACCACTGCGGTCGGGTGTTTGCCGATGTTGGTCTCACCAACCATCCGCAACCTCAAGGTCACCAAAATGTTGGTTGACGGCGGGGCCGGGCTGAACTTGATCTCCTCAGCTGTGATCAAGAAACTCCAGATCCCAGATGGCGAGCTCGAAGAGACCGGTTCGTTCCAAGGAATAAACCCGGGAAGGAGCAAGCCCAAGGGGAAGATCACTCTGCCAGTGACCTTTGGCGGGGAGCTCAACTTCAGGATGGAGAGGATAACCTTTGATGTTGCCGATATCCCATTGCCATACAATGGGATACTTGGACGTCCTGCCCTCGCCAAATTCATGGCAGCTTCCCACTACGCCTATAATATACTCAAGATGCCGGGGCCGATAAGCGTCATTTCTGTCCATGGCGACAAGAAGGACGCGCTTATCTGCGCCGACAAGATCTACCGGGATGCAGCAGCCGCAGCGGAGAGCAACACACTTGCCGCTGAAGCTCCCGGGGGGAAGAGGACCAAGACCAAGTCCGGCAAGTGCTCTGGGGCCCACTCCGGCAAACGCACCTCTTCGGAGTGCTGCGCTGCCGTCGAGGACGTTCCATCGAGCTCCACCGGCAAGTGCAAGAAAGGGATGGCCGCTCCACCGGCAACCAAGAAGGTGTCCGCCAAGGAGGACGGCACTGGTGGTACCTTCACCATCAGTGCTACACTTGATAGCAAATAGGAAAGCGCGCTCGTTGCCTTCCTTCGGGCGAATGTCGATGTGTTTGCGTGGCAACCATCTGACATCCACGGCGTTCCCAGGAAGGTAATTGAGCAAAAGCTTGCTGTTTGTCCTCATGCGCGGCCCATCAAGCAGAAGGTCAGGAAGCAAGCCGTGGAGCGCCAAGAATTCATTGCCGAAGAAATCAAGAAGTTAGAAGCAGCGGGCCTGGTTAGAGGCGTGATCCATCCGACGTGGTTAGCAAACCCAGTTGTCGTGCGTAAGGCTAACGGGAAGTGGAGACTGTGTATAGACTTCACCGATGTGAATAAAGCATGTCCCAAGGATCCATTTCCCTTGCCACGCATTGACCAGATTGTGGACTCCACTGCTGGATGTGAGCTGCTCTCCTTTCTTGATGCATATTCGGGCTACCACCAGATTTTTATGGCCAAGGAAGATGAAGAGAAGACTGCATTCATTACTCCATGTGGCACATATTGCTTCATTCGCATGCCTTTCGGATTGAAGAATGCAGGCTCGACATTTGCAAGGGTAGTGCACACTGCTTTTGAGCCTCAGATCCACAGAAATGTAGAAGCTTACATGGATGACATAGTGGTGAAGAGCAAGAGCAAGGATACCCTAATCCAAGATTTGGAAGAAACTTTTGCAAATCTGCGCAAGATCCAGCTTAAGTTGAACCCCGAGAAGTGCGTTTTTGGAGTCCCCTCCGGCAAGGTTCTCGGGTTCTTCGTGTCTCAGAGGGGGATTGAAGCTAATCCCGACAAGATTAAAGCCATCGAGCAGATCGAAGCCCCGAAGCGCGTCAAGGACGTAAGGAGACTTGCAGGTTGTGTGGCTGCCCTCAGTAGGTTCATTACAAAGTCTGCAGAACACGCCCTGCCTTTCTTCAAGATTTTGAAGAAGCCAGGTCCTATGAAATGGACTCCGGAAGCGGAGGCAGCGCTGCAGGACTTGAAAGGATACCTATCCTCCACTCCAATACTTGTCGCACCTAGGCCACAAGAGAAGTTGCTGCTATACCTGGCAGCAACCAATCAAGTGGTTAGTGCTGCGTTAGTAGCGGAGAGGGAGGCCGACGAGGAGTCTACGTCGCCGGCAAGCGAATCCAGCGACAAGCAGGGGGCTACTCCGACAAGCTCTGGCCCCGACAAGGACAACTCTGCGCAGGAGCAAGGAGATGTGCGGAAGAAGATGGTGCAGCGCCCGGTGTATTTTGTGAGCTCCCTCTTGCAGGGGGCTAGGTCAAGATACTCCGGCGTGCAAAAGTTGCTTTTCGGCCTCCTCATGGCCTCGAGAAAGCTGCGCCATTACTTCCAAGCACACGAGATAACAGTGGTCACTCGCTTTCCGTTGAAGAGGATATTGCAGAATCCAGAAGCAACCGGCAGGATCGTCGAGTGGGCACTGGAACTGTCGAGCTTCGGTCTCAAGTTTGAAAGTACTTCAACTATACAGAGCAGAGCTTTGGCAGAATTTATAGCTGAATGGACCCCAACGCCCGATGAAGAAGTTCCAGAGACAAGCGTACCCGTACAAGAAGCGACAAGCGAATGGGAGATGTACTTTGATGGTGCCTTCTCGCTGCAAGGCGCTGGAGCCGGTGTGGTCCTCATAGCACCCACCGGAGAACACCTCAAGTATGTTATCCAGATGCACTTTCCCAGGGAACAAGCGACCAACAATACTGCTGAGTATGAAGGTCTGCTTGCCGGCCTCAGGATTGCAGCTGAACTTGGGATTAAGAAGCTGATTGTGCGGGGAGATTCTCAGTTGGTGGTCCGACAAGTCAACAAGAGTTATCAGAGCCCTTTGATGGAAGCTTATGTAGATGAAGTGAGGAAGCTTGAAGAGCATTTTGAAGGTCTGCAAATGGAGCACGTCCCGAGAGCTCAGAATGACATAGCAGATGGCCTTTCAAAATGTGCTGCAATGAAGTTACCTGTGGAACCGGGAACCTTCCTACTCAAGCTAACTCAGCCATCCGTTACACCATCAATTGGGCAGGCCAAGAAGAGAAAGTTGGTCTCCGGTGACTACTTGCCGGCGGATCTCCCCGAGGCCGCCGCCAAGGTCCCCAAGATCGACAACCAGAACACTGAGGAACAGTTTGCTCCTGCGGACCCAAGGGTCTGTACAGTTGAAGCAATCGTTCCCGACAAGCCTCGCCCCGGCGAGCTTGCCGGGGGACCATCAGCTCCTGCAGAACCAGAGGTTCTTGCCGTAGAAGCTGGGGTTCCCGCAGCGGCCCTCATGCCTTTAATCCTCGCCGTTGAGCCTCGAGCTCCGGCATGGGCACATCAGATCGTCCGTTTTCTGCAAACTGGAGAACTTCCCGACGACCCAGCAGAGATAGAGAAAATAACCAGGCAGTCAAGTATGTACCAGTTCGTGGACAATGAACTGTACAGAAGAAGGCTCAATGGTGTCAGGTTGAAGTGCATTTCCAGAGAAGATGGACAGAAGCTGTTGGCAGAAATACATGGAGGCATATGTGGCCACCACATTGGCGCAAGGGCACTTGCCGGAAAGGCATTCCGGCAAGGGTTCTTTTGGCAAGAAGCCCTCCAAGATGCAACTGCACAAGTAACCAAGTGTGAAGCGTGCCAGTTCCATGCCAAACAAATTCATCAGCCAGCTCAAGCTCTCCAGACGATCCCTTTGTCCTGGCCCTTCTCGGTCTGGGGGCTCGATATTCTCGGCCCTTTCCCCCGTGCTGTCGGGGGCTTTGAGTACTTGTACGTTGCAATCGACAAGTTCACAAAGTGGCCAGAAGTGGAACCAGTGAGAAAGGTGACAGCGTAGTCAGCGGTCAGGTTCTTCAGAGCAATTGTTTGCCGTTTCGGAATCCCCAACAGGATCATCACCGACAACGGTACGCAGTTCACTAGTCGCACCTTCATGCAGTACGTCCAAGACCTTGGCGCAAAGGTCTGCTTCGCTTCTGTTGCTCACCCGAGGAGCAACGGTCAAGCGGAGAGGGCCAATGCTGAAGTGCTGCGCGGGCTCAAGACGAGGACCTTTGACAGGCTGCGCAAGTGCGGAAGAAACTGGATAGAGGAGCTACCGGCGGCTCTTTGGTCAATCAGAACGACACCAAGTCGAGCCACCGGGCAGACACCCTTTGCCCTTGTCTATGGGGCAGAGGCAGTTCTCCCCACGGAACTCGTATACGGATCTCCTCGAGTGCTCGCTTATGATGAGCTCGAGCAAGAGCAACTGCGACAAGATGATGCATTGCTCCTTGAGGAGGAACGTCTCCAGGCTGCTGTACGAGCTACTCGATACCAGCAGGCCTTGCGTCGCTACCATAGCCGCAAGGTCAGGGCCAGGAGTCTCGAGGAAGGCGACCTTGTTCTTCGGCGTGTTCAGTCCGCCAAGAATTCCAACAAGTTGACGCCGAAGTGGGAAGGCCCTTATCGGGTGAGACAAGTCAGAAGGCCCGGCGCTGTCCGCCTTGAGACCGAAGAAGGCTTACCGGTGAGCAACTCCTGGAACATAGAGCATCTTCGAAAGTTTCACCCATAAGGCGCGGTTGCCGTGATCCGCTCCGGCAACCACCTTTTGTACGAGTTTTGCCGTTGTTGCATGTAATCCTTTCTACAAAGCCGGGCGCAGATCCCGTGCATCAGTAAAGCTTTGTGTTTTCGCACTATTCGCCATTCTCGTGCTTTTCTCTGTTATTTGCATGCATTATTTGGCATTTTGTGCAACACACATATCCGGTAAGCATTACCATGCCGAGGAACCCTAGGCTTGTTTCCTCTTCTCCTTTTTTCTTTCTCCCTTAAGCAGAAGAAGCATTCCTCGCGCACAAGTTTGCCGGGGGGGAAGGAGGTGGAGGAAACCAAGTGCTGTTCAAGAAAGAGAAGCTTACCAGAGAACGAATAGACTATGAAAGCTAAGTTACCAGAATTTAAGCAGTTCAATTTTTTAAAATTTAGTTATCTTCCTTGAACAACCACACTTTGTATGGAAAACCTGTGCGCGGAGGAACCTACTCGTAGCTAGCCGCACCCTTGTCTTGTTTTCGAGTACGCTCAACGGCTTAAGAGAGCTGCGACAAGTGTCGCGCCCTTATTTCGTTTTCGAGTTCGCTCAGCAAGCTAAGTGCGTTGCGACTAGCTGCGGCAAGGTTGCTTGCCGGTAAGGCCTTTGCCAGCAGGCTGCTCAGAGTCCAGCACTCAGCGCTCACGGCAAGGGTCCCTTGTCGGCAAGTTCCCTAAAAGCGTAGGGTAAAAAGCATACAAAGTAAAGGACCAAAACAAGGGAGATAACACTGCATCGATTGCTCGAAAATAAGATAAATATATTACAGAGATAACTTGTCGCAATGACTAATAAGTTCATGTTCATGGCACACTTTGCAGCAACAAAAGAAATAAGAAGAAAGAGGCCTAGTCTACGCGATCGCCTTCACGCCTGGAGATCTTGTTCACCTTGGCGATGATGTGGGCGACCGGCGCCTTCAGCGCCTCCATATCTGCGTCGGCCGGCAAGCTGCGGAGGACGTTGACGAGATTTATACCAGGATTGCGGTAGACGATCTTCGTCAGGACGCGCTCCAAGGTACCCGCGCAGAGCTGGCGTGACTCCTCGGCCAGCTGCGCGGGGAGCTTCTCCTGAAGACTTGTGAGTGCCGGCGCGATCCCTCTGAAGAAGAGACCGAGCTTGGCGCTGTGTGGGAGATCTGGATCCGGAGAATATATGAGGTGTTCCACCCTCAGCGCCATCAGCTCCTTGTCGATATTAGCAGCAGAAGCCACCAGATCTTCAGTCTATACCTCGACGGTCCGGCGGAAGTTGTTAGCAGAAGTGGCGGCGCTCTCCACCAGGCCTCGCTCCTTGCGGAGCTCGTCCTTCAGCTTGGTTTCGCGGTCTTGGACGGCGTCGAGTGAGTCTTTCAGCGTGGAGACCTTCAGCTCCAGATCAGCGATTGAGTCCTTGGCGGCCTTGAGCTCGTCGCCTTGCTTGGAGAGGCGTACCTGGAGTTCAGAGTTAGTATGGGCGTCCTTCTCGCGCTCCATGTTGAGCGCGGTGACCCTCTCCGTGCTCGCCTTCAGGAACTCCTCCAGCTGCGCCACCTTAGCCTCAAGGTCCTTCTTGGCGGTTTCCGCGGCGGCTGCGGCAGCTTTCGCCTCCTTCAACTCCCCGCCAAGGGCCTGCTCCCGGGCGGTAAGGTCTTCCTCGTGGGCGTCGAGGTCGACCTTCCGCTGGGTGAGCTCTCCTTCTCGCCGGGATAGCTCTTCACCGACAAGCCGCTGCTGCTCCTCGGCCTCAGCCTTCTCCAGAAGAAACTCCTGCTGCTTTCCGGCAAGCCTCTCGCGCTCCTCCGCCAAGTCGCGGAGGGCCGCTTGGTTGGCGGCGCGGAGATCAGCAGCACGCTTCTCCAGTTCTGCTCCAGCCTTGGCGGCGAGGGCTTCTCGGGAGTCCAGCTTCGCCTGCCTGGCCCGGTAAAGGGCCAGGAGCCGGTGAAGCAGCTTCTCCTCCTCGGGCTCATCACTCCCGCCGGGCGCTTCAACGATCTTCAACCCCGCGGAGGCGAGGACCTCTCCATCGAAGGTCTCTCCCTCCTCGGGGGCTCGCGACGAAGACCCCCATGGCACTTGTATAAAGACGCCATTGGGGGCCTCAAGGTAGAAGCCGACTGCTCCTTGCCGGTGGAGGGATCGGCGGCCGGCGCAGCGCTAGACGCTCCTGCCGCATCCGGGCCGGCAGTGTGGCCGCCGTCCCCCTCCCCGGCCGCTGAGTCCGCAGTCGGGGCAGTCTCCTTAGCCGCAGGTTCGTCGGCTCCTGCCATGTCTTCGACGACAGGGGCGTTGCCGTCGTCGCCCTGCGCGCCTTCCTCGCCGACGACCTCGGTCTCCATCCGGTCCGGCGCAGGAGGATCTAGAAGAAGAAGAAAAAGGAAAGAAAAAGTTCAAGCAAATATCCAAAAAAGACAAGTCCAAGAAGACGAGGTTGCAAGGCTTACCTTCGCGGATTTCGTCGACAACTGGCTCCCTCGCCGGGGAGTTCACCCTTGGCGGGGTGGCCACCCTCGCCGGGCTGCTCGCCCTTGGCGGGGTACTCGCCCTTGGCGGAGTACACGCCCTTGGCGGAGCGCGCTCTCTCGCCGGAGAGTTCGTCCTTGGCGGGGACGGCGGGACCTGCGGCTCCTCGGGAGTAGTCTCCGGGCGCTCCTGCGGCTGCGGCTCCGTTTCTGCGCAAGATAAGCAAGACAACAAAACATCAAATACCAAGGTGGAACCTCAGGCGCGCCCGACAAGTAAGAAGTTCAAAACCAGACTTACGCTGGGGGCTGCTCCTCGGAGCAGCGGTTGGGTCCGGCAAGTCCGTCGCCGGCGTGTCCCCTGTCGCCGCGACGGGCGAGTCGTCCTCGACCACTACCAAGGGAACCTTGGCCTTCTTCGCCACTCGCTGGGCCAGGGTCCTGAAATCAAAACAAGAAGCAAAATCAGAATCATCAAAAAAGAATCAAGTCAGAATTGAAGAAAATACAAGACACAAGTGCTTACTCCTCTTCCTCGTCGTCGTCGTCGCTCAGGCCGGAGAAGTCGAACTCCACCTGAGTCGCTCCGGCGCGAGGAGCGGGAGGAGAAGGCTCCCTCGGGAGCTTGGCGGTCCCCGGGGCTGGGGGCTGCGACGACCCAGCCTCCGCCGACGCCGAGGCCCGAGGAGCAGGCGGAGCAGCCGCTCCACTCTGGGGAGATCTTCCTCCGCTTGGCGCTGGTGCGCGGGGCGCCTCCGTCGCGGCTTGGCTCGCTCTGGTGGCGTGCGTCGCCCGGCGAGTAGGCTGTTGTCGGGGCGCCTGCGTCCTTGTCGCTGTAGGCACCTTGCGGAGGCGCTTCAGCGGTGACCGCTGGGGGCTGGCCCGAGGCGGGGAGTTCTCCGAGGACGATGAGGCGTCGTCATCAAGTCCCAGAGACCCATCGCTGTCCTCTTCGGCCTCGGTTTCCTCCTCCTCCTCCCCGGCGGGCCCGCTGGATCCGGCACCTTGCCCTGCGGGCCCGCTCCCTCCGGTGGCTCCGCTCCCTCCGGTGGCTATGCTCCCTCCGGTACCTCTGCTTCCTCCGACAACCTCGCCCCTTGCCGCGGCCTCGCTCACAATCCCGGGGATCCCAGCATGCCTCAGAGAGGGGACCCCGGCGAGCTCGTCGGGCGGGAGCTTGAGCAGTCTCCGAATCTCTGCCTCCGCTGCTTGGCACGATGCGTCCTCCGCCTCTGCCTCCTCAACAGTGAATCCGAAGTCTCCTGCTGCTGCGGCTGCGGCGGCCTCTTCCACCCGGTCGGCAATATAGGCCAAATCCCGCTCCGTGGTTTCTCGAGTGAGACCCTTGATCTCCTCGAAGTTCTTCGGCACCTCCACCAAGTTATCAAAGAAGCTCATGATGGCGTCCGGCGTCGGCACTATCCAGGTGGGGTCGACGCCGTGAGAGTCACACGCAGGCATCATTGCGTGCAATGCGTCCCGGGCGGTGCTGTTGCATAGTGGTACTACTCCCCGGGGAGATCTGAACCACTCCGGGTGGGCCGGGTCGTGCTTAAAAAGCTCCAGGAGCATCCCCTTCAGCTCCAGCGCCGTGAAGTTGTAATTTAGCCCCGGGCGCAACCTCATTATGTCCGCCGCATTGCCAAACTCCCACGCTGGCCTCTTCCTCTCTTGTAGGGGAGCGATGCGGCGGCGGAGGAAGTCTGCTCCTACCTCTCCGATGGTCAACTTGGCTACCCGGAGACGAAGAATCCTAACGAGGGCAGCGTTGAGCTTGATGTCATCCGGAGCCAAATCGCTCCAGTCCCTGCCGCGCACGATAGCTGTTGTGCGCGGCGCAGTGAAAGGCTGCGGCTCGTCCTCAACTACCCAGCACCAATCCGCGCGCCACTCTTCCCACTTGCCGCGGAGCTCTCCTTGTAGATACGACTCCTTCTTGTTCAAGCGGAAGACCCAAGAGATCCCTCCGGAGAGGGGGGCGCCGGCCTCTGCTCTAGGCATGAAGAAATGCCTAAAAAGCGCTACGTTTGGATAGATCCCTATGTAGTTTTCGCACAAATGTGCGAAAACCGCCATCGTAAGGATGGCGTTGGGGTGAAGTCTAAGAGATGAAGGCCGTACGTGTTCATGATATCGCTGAAAAATTCAGAGAATGGAGGACACAGGCCGCAGTGGAAGAAGACAGCAAAAAAGAAATACCCGATGCGGTACAGATCTCTGGCGGCGGCCGGGTAGACTCTGGTGCGGGGATGCGCCTTGGTCTCCTTGGCCCAGAACAGATAGTACTTGTTCCAGAGTTCCCTCGCGCTGAGCCTTGGCGCGAAGACGACGTTCCTCTTCCGCAGAGCGACAAGCTTTGCCGCCTGCTCGGATTTCTCCCTCTTGGTCTTCTCCGCTTTCGCCTTCTCGGCCTTCGGAGCCATGGCGGAGGCGGCGGAGGAAGGGACGAGAAGCTCGACGGCGCCGCAGATGCGGAAGAAGGCGGAGGGGATTTCTGGAGGAGGAAGAAGCAATGAAGACGAAGTAAGGTAACGGCCCCTGCTTCCTCTGCTTTTAAGGGGGAAGTGGGGGATGCTCCGCATTTCCCATTAAAGAACGTGGCCACGATCTCCCCCATGACGCCGCAATCGACGCGTGCCGTTAGGGGGAGGGGATTCGGCGTGCCGCGGGCTGTGCGTGCCCGTGCACTGTTTTGGGCCTGGCCCAACAGCGCTCGGCACCGTGTGTGGCCCAGGCCCGGGGGCTCCTGTCGGTGTACTAAGATAGGGGTACCTTAGTACCCCAACTTGTGCACGGGCAGTAGCAGCTTCCCGCGGCAGGGTCTACCACGTGCTTGCCGGAGACCTCTCTGGTCCTTATTAAGCCATTCAAAAACAAAGTATACAAGACAGAAGACCAAGGCCCCGGCAAGTGGAGCTTGCCGGGAAGGCCGTCCCAGGCTCAAGACTATGTCATTAACACAAGGCCCTGGCAAGAGGAGCTTGTCAGGAAGACCAGAAGACTGTATCTAGAAGACAAGCCTCGGCGCACTCTGCGCCCCGGCAAGACCCGGGGAGCGACAAGATTCCCGGCCCGGCAAGATCAAGCCCCCGGCAAGGTGCTTGCCGGGGGAAGTTTGCACTGTGTGCCCGCGTTCCAGCTCATCGGCCCACGCGTCGCCCTGGGGCCCTTCCAGGGACGCGTGGCGGATGGCTGTGTAGCCTGGGGGACACGGTGGCATTCCACGGTGACGAGGCTACCGCCGTGGCGAACGGAGACGCAAGGGCGGGTGCTTTTGGGCTCGACGGCGATGGGAATTTAATGCTCTTGTCCCCCACTGTCAAGTTAGGTGATGACCACTGTTCATCCACTACCCATGTACTGTTCCCGCAGTGTTACAACTACCACCAAAGTTACATTTTTGCCCTTCTTCTACGTTGGCACCTGTCGGTGACCCCTTGAGCTATAAAAGGAGGCCCATGCACAACGTAGAGGGGGTTCGAAACCTAGATAGCTTATTCGCTCGGTGTAGCTAGTTCTTCAAGCTCCCGAGCTCACAAACTCAATACAAACCAAGGCAGGAGTAGGGTTTTACGCGTCCGCGCGGCCCGAACCTGGGTAAACTGCCCGCGTGCTCTCCTCGATCCGCTCTTTGTGCTCCCTCCGCTCCCTCACCGCAACGACAAGGGGCTCCGGTCCCATAGGTGTTCGTGGTGGACAGTTTCCCCCGACACGAGGATACATGTTGGATTATAGATTATTTCCAATAAAACATTCTAGTAAAGTAAAGTTTTTCTCACACAACAAATAACAAAGCAATGAAATGAACTTCAGCTCAACCAATCCTCGACGTTGGAAACACTTGCTTTGAACCATAACTGATTCTCTAGGAAGGGCTAGCTATTATCAATCTTGAGACCAACACAGAACTGATCATCCAGGCTGAAGCGGCCTATATCAGGACGCATATTGTGATAGCCAGAGTAGGGAACCATAGCAATGTCCAAGGTATAGATATAGTTGCTTCTCATAAATGGTAGTAACGTTGTGTCAACAGCAGCTGGATCACCTTTCACCATCATTGGATAGTTTTTCCCAAGGAAGAGCGAGTTTTCTCCAAGACTATCAATACTGAACCAGGGAGAAGGAGGTGTTGGCGCTAGTACACTAGTATCCATCCGGAATACCCTTCAATGGATGTTGGAATAGGTCCAGATAGTGCGACCATGGGAGACAACACTTGCTTCGTTAGTATATGGGTCATGCTCGTCCTCATGCTCATGATCATCACCATTGTCATCTCCCCCTTGGTTAGAAAAAATTTCAGGTATAGGTGGTGGAATGTTCACAGGACCTTGGAAACACAAGAAGGTTAATTAGTACGGTGATACTAACTAGCATGCATGTGGATGAAACAATTCGAATTACGGTGGAAGACAAACATACTGCAACAATAAGGATCCCATGCAAAAACAGTGCCACGAGTGGTGGCAGCCAACACAAGAAGCTCGTATTGAATTGCATCATAGTACTCATTCGTGTATAGAAATTGATTTTTGAGCAATATCCATCTATCCGTGGATGCAGAGATGGCAACAAGCTTGTCGAAGATAGCAACAACATCATAGTTCTTGTATTCCCAAGAGCGGTTGGGAACTCGAGAAATTACTATCTTCCATAAACGAATGTCATGATGATCATATCTGAATGTACGTAGACTATCTGTTTGCTGAACCTCATGGCAGTCTGAGATTTTTGGAAGTGGAACCCGGTGATGAGTGCACACATTCACAAGTTCCCACTCACAGTTGTTCCCAATATAAACAATCCAATCTCCATTTGCGCCTGCCCAGGCCTTACCCTTAAGCGATGGCATCTTAACATGACACATATCATTATCTAGCAGTATCAACTTGCCCAAGGCAATGCTTCCGTCGTCCTCGCGACGACAAGCAGGGTGGCGAAGAAGATAGGGGAGATCAAAACGATCATGAACCCTTGGGTTCTTTGTAATGATCCTATTTATCGAGTCGAGAATGGTCTTGTGTGAACCTACCATGCTAGCTGAGGTGATGACGTCGCACCGATCAATGAATTCCTCCACCACGTCATCTTTCAGATCGGGGCAAGAATAACGGGGTCGTTTCCGGCCTGTTCCCTGCATGGAGAAGACAATCGAACAATGACAGAAGGAAGGGTGAAGGAAAATGGCGGGAGGAAGAGCGTGCGACAGCAGTTCCGAATCGAGAGGGAAAGGCGAAGAGGCGATGGGCGGTTGCCATGGTACAAGAAGAGGCTAGTGGGAGCAAATGGTTGCCACAGAGGTCACACACTGACGACAAGGCCGAGTGAACTGCATGTCGTGTATCGCACACGCCTTGATCTAGCTAACCATTTATTTTGTGTTGCCTAATCACAAACAGTTCATCCGAGTGAACCGTATGTTTTATACTGACCGTTTATTTTGTGTTGCCTAATCACAAATAGTTCATCCGAGTGAACCGTATGTTGTATATCGCACACACCTTCATCTGGCTACCCGTTTCTTTTGTGTTGCCTAATCACAAATAGTTCATCCGAGTGAACCGTATGATGTGTATCGCACACGCCTTCACCTGGATGCCCGTTTCTTTTGTTCCTCCTCATCGCAAACAGTTAATTGAACTGAATCATATGCCCTTCATCGCACACGCAACTAAAATCTGAACCGTGTTTGATGCATCCGTCTTTGCAAACATTTTACACATTTTTGACGGTTTTCATACACCACCGTTTGCGATGATTGCATCGCACACAGTTTCTTGAAGGGTCTTTGATCATAGTGTCGTGTTAGCAGCAACCTGCAGTAGTGTCATCCGATCTGCACGCCCAATGTGAGCCACAACCCCTCCTCTACGTTGGCCCAACATGCACAAGATTCATTGCAACTTTGTTTCTTTCCTGTCAGTGAATTTATCTATTTCCATAAAACTGTTGTTTTATAGTTTGGACCCCTAAACTTCATGCATATCATAAATCACAATCTATGCATCACATGTAAAAACTTTATATATGTAAAATACTTATAATTTCATGTAGATTAATATTATGTCACTTTCATCCATGATTAAAAGGTTTATACTGTTGTTTGCATTAATTTGTTTAAATAACGTGCTAAAATGGTTTAATTCATAACTAAACAACCGTAGCTCCAAATTTAATAAACTTTATATGTAAAATGTCTAGAAAAATGCTTATAATAACTTGGTGCACTTTATTTCCCTGTTTAACAACTCTAAAATATGGTTTAGGCAAAACAGCACCAATTTTCAAATATGCACATGGGGATTTTCCGGAATTGTTGTTTGTTGTTTCCGCCCCATTTAAATTGCTTAGAGAGTGCAGTTTAATTGTGTTGCACCTCTTGCCATGTTAACCAACTTTTAATCTTGTTGTGTACATAACCGAGATCAAACTAAATATGTTAATGTGGTGTTCCGTCAATATGCAACTCGTTGCATATTGAGCTCCAATTAAATTGTAGTGTTGTTTGTTGCACTTTGGCATGCCATGCGTATTTTACACCGCACATGCATCATACTTGTTTGTCCATCATATGCCATGTTATGTGTGTTTACCATGTTGTTTGCTTCTTTCCGGTTTGCTTCTCTCTTTAGCTTTAGTTCCCTTCCGGAGTTGTGAAGATCCGTTCGACTACGTCCGTTTACCTTCTTCATGGACTCGTTCTTCTTCCTTGCGGGATCCCAGGCAAGATGACCATTCCTTGATATAACCTCTATCGTTGCTTTGCTAGTTGTCTCACTCTATTGCTTTGCCGTGCTACCTATCTATTTGCTTGCCAGCCCCTACCTTGCCATGAAACCTCTAACTACCTTCCTAGCAAATTGTTGTTTGGCTAAGTTACACTTTTGCTCAAGCCCCCTCTTATAGCATTGTTAGTTGCACATGAAGATGAAGTTAGTTCCATGTTAGATTGGATATTTTGGGAATATCACAATATCTCTATTTAAATTAATGCACCTATATACTTGGCAATGGGTGGAAGGCTCGGCCTTTTGCTCGGTGTTTTGTTCCACTCATGCCGCCTTAAGAACCGATCAACCGGTGTTGTGTTCCTTGATTTTACGTTCCCTAACGCGGTTGTGGTTTATGGTCCCCCCTTGATAGTTCTCTTTGAATAAAACTACTCCAGCAAGGCCCAACATTGGTTTTACCATTTGCCTAATAACAACTAAATTTGCATAGGCACTAGCTACACCATGGATTCTTAATTAACAACCTGGGCCAGTGCTCCTCATGAGTGTTGGTCCAAACCGGGCGGACTACGGGGCTGCCTCGGGGAAACCCGATGTATTTGGTATTACCCGTAGGCTGACCTATCCGACGGTGGCATGAGACAAGATACGCACGGCTCCTATCGAAGTGTCGGCACGTCGGGAGGTCTTGATGGACTTGTTTTACCATTGTCGAAATATCTTGTGCACCGAGATTCCGAGTCTGATCGGGTTGTCTCTAAGATAAGAGGTTTTACCTCTGCTGATCATGAGAGCTTGTGATGGGCTAAGTTGGGACACACCTGCAGGGTTGTGATCTTTCGAAAGCCATGCCCGCGGTTATGTGGCGGATTGGAGTTTGTTAATATCCGGTTGTAGATAACTTGACACAAAAACTAAAAAATAATACACTACCGTGTGAGTAGTCATGATGGTCTCTTTTCAAGGGAGTTTGGGAAGAGAACACGGCTGGGTTATGAATGACTCATAGGTAGACAGGATCATCTAGTGATCATGACTACTTCATGATTGTTGGCTTTGACTTCTCTTCTAGCATTGAAAGTTTGTAAGCTAGCCACCTCATCTAAGCTTAGTGCTTGCTGCAGCCCACTTTATACCTTCTCCTCACCCAAAGGCTTTTATAGTTTTGATACCCGGGAATGGGATTGTTGAGTCCTCGTGACTCATGGTTTACTACAAACACAGGTGCAGGTACAACTGAGTATGATGCACGTGATGGCCAGGAGCTCTAGTGGGAGTTCGATGAAGAGTGTGGGTGTATGTACGTGACATACCCCGATGATTAGTAGTGGTTCCTACCAGGGCTGATCAGGCATAGTTGGGTGGTTATCTTCTTTTCATTTGGATCCGTCTGTAGTCGGACTTTGTGTGTACTCTAAATGATGTATGAATAACTTGATCATTGTGTGACATGGCGATTGTAAGCCAACTATTTACTTCCTTGTTCATTTACATGGGAATGTGTGAAGATGACCATCTGGCGATCATACCAGAATGCGGTTATGCCTCTAAGTCGTGCGTCGACACGTAGGAGATATAGCCGCATCTTGGGCATTACAAGTTGGTAATCAGAGCCTTCCTCGACCTAGGAGCCCCTGCTTGATCGAACTGCTGCCGATGTTGAGTCTAGAAACAAAAACTCTTTTGAGTCTTAGGAATATATATATCGGAGAGTAGGAATTCTTTTACTCCTTATCCCCTTCGTCGCTCTAGTGAGGACTCCTGGCGTGGAAGTTTTGACTTGCCTATCCTCTTTTCACTATTTTTTTAGGGTCGCGTGGGTATTGTTGGGATCATTTTGATATCTTTGTGACGAGAATTCTGTCTGGGTGCCCCCCGTATGTTTGGTTTGGACCCGAGGAGTTGAGCTCTGAGGTCTTGTCGTCACAATTGTATCATTGCAGCTCTGAAATACTAGAGGTGGCCGACATCGAAAACTCTTCTATGCGTGTATCGTGGTGAGATAACCCCAACGTCACCGAGTACTGGGGGATAGTTCGAGAGTATTGCCACAACTAGTATAGCAGATGCTTTTCGAAGGTCTGAGGTACACCGTTTCCGAAGGTGCTTGGTTATGTGTTGACGGATGGATATAGCTGGATGTAGGGCTTGTTAGTTGTCTGAGACATTGTTCTTCCCCTGTATCCCCAACACCAGATTGCATAACCAGAAACTTTCAGGAATTAGTAGGTAGAAATTCAAGTAGCTCTAGGTAATCTTCCAACGAATACATGATATGAGGTTGGGGTTCAACGTCTAGTGATTCGCATGCGACGATCGATTTTACACTGGTTACGTTGCGTCTTATGAATCCTTGGCTATGCTGATTCGGGGATGCAATGTCCTTTGTAACCTTGTGCCCGGGGGGCCTCATCACGAAAACTTGGGACGGAATCTCTATCATATGTTTGTTCTGGCTTATTCCACAAGCCAAATCCTTTGGTTTCGTTTTGATTTGTGGTATTCGAGTTGCTTCGAAGTCAAGTGTTGATTCCATACCTTTCCTAAGCGGTGTTCTCATATTTCAATGACAGTGCTAATCCTCTTGTTCGTTCAGGATTGTCATGTAAATTCTTCTCAACTGGCGTGCTTCACTTCAAGTTAACCCGATCCTTTCAATATGTGCAATACCAATTCTTGGTTTCTCTCAACGGTGTGTGTTCCATTCGTACCAAGTTGCCTTTGTTTTTCCCACCCTCCCACCCCTTTTTTCTTTATGGAGCCAGAATACTTAATCAAGTATCCATTAGATTCATGTGAAGTCTCATCATTCTTTTTTTCTTCAATGTTCTTACCCGGTGATTATCATGAAGACGCTAAAGAAGTTTCAAGTTTATCATTCTCTGTTCTCGTTTCTTCTTCGATGGAGTAAATTCAAGCATTCAACATTGATCATATCTTTCCCTCTTGTTTCACATGTTTTTCCATGTTGAAAGTTCTTATCCAAGGCTCTCCTATTTATTCAACGCTCTCTATTCATATCCGGAGTGTGCAGGATATCCCAGAAGACTCGCGTTTCCATTCTGAGTTCATTCAAGCTATTTAGAGGTTGTTATGTCATTCAAGCCATTTAATTCAACTAATGCAATCTCTCTTTCAAGTAATCATTCCAACGGTGTTTCTTTTGAGTGGGCCCTAACACACATGTCTTTTCCCAAGATCTTACCCGACTCTTCTAATTTTTCCGGAGTTATTGCCAAATTCTTTTCAAAGTGTGACGTAAGAATGATTTGCATCAGCCACATGCCTTCTCTAAGATCGCTTTCAAATTTTTTCCATCGTTGGTTCAACCTTCACATTGTTCATTCTTCTGGAGTGTCTCAAAAATTCTTCAAGGTGTTCCTCATCCTCATTCTCAACATTTGAAGACCCACGAAGAATTTCTCCTAAATGTTGGTCCTTTCTCTTAAAGATCCGTGGTCCTAATTTCATGCTATTCTCTCGAATTATTTTGTTTGTCAGAAATTCCTTTCTTACCCATTCGGAGCATTTGAGGAGTATTTTATTTGGATTCTACGGAGACTATCCTTTTCAGAAGAATAATCCATTTTCAGTTTTGCTCCCGCCCTCTAATTCTTACCGGTGGATCGTTTAGGTATTTGCTTGTCATCTCATGTTCTCTTCATTGTCTTATATCTGAATTCCCTCAAGTATCTTAGTTCATTTTCTATATTTTCCGGCGATTCGTTCTCTTTTCTTCATTCGTTTCAATTCTTACGGTGGTTCATCCAAGATTCATTTTCCTTTTTTACCATATCAATTCATTCATTATTTTCAAAATCCTACCAATGAGTCGTTCAAGACTTTTCTCAAGGTGCGCTATATCTCACATCTTTGTAGAAGAATAAGTAGCATGCCTATCCATTGCTTCTCGTCAATTTAAGTTGATGAAGGGTAAGCAAGACATAATTCTTATTCTTATTCATGTTTCATCCAAGTGATTATTCCCTTCCTTTGGAGTTTGTTCAGGAGGAATAAATTCTTGGTTTCAAGTTGTTCATCTTTTCTCCCGGTGTTCTAAGCTCTCCCAATTTTCTCATCGCGAAGATCCATCTAAATCATTGCAAGGCTTCAATCTTATTATTTTCATCCTTCACTTCTCATCCTTTTGTTACCGTAGTTCTTCAGGGTGGTTCATCATGATTTAATTCACCCTCGAAGTGTTCTTCAAGATTTTTTTGTAGGAGCTCAAGTATTCTTCTTCTTGCACTTCGAAGTGCAAATATTTGCTCCCTTATCTTTTGAGGTGGTGTTATATCATTCTTGATAATTTCCTTCATGTTTCATGATTCACGAGTTATCAGAACGAGATATTTAAAACCATCATTTTCCTTTGTTTAGGAGATCTTTTCAACCCCTCAATTTCTTCGTTGAAGTATCTTGGTATAGATTTTACCTAAAGCCTTTCCGAAGGATTGTAGCTATTTGTGGTGATTATCCATGACCCAAGCTTGCTCTTTATCATTGTAGCTATTTGTGGTCTTTATCCATGGAAGAAGTCTGGCATACCATTGTTGCTCTCGGCAAAGCAATTGTTTTCCGTTAGTGGCCGGTTGTCACCTGATAATTTTGAGATGTTTTCCATAAGCCCACAACAACCTTATTCTTTTGTTGTTTATTTTTAAACAACTCCGTTCAATCCTTCTTTCTAAGGATGCTTTCAAAATTCATTGGTGGTAGAAGTTATCATTTTCTTCTACTTTGTTTCTTCCTAACGATCTAGTTTCTATTCCTGAGGTATTGTAATGTTGATATCTTCGTCCCATCATCTCTTTTTTCACGATCATATCCTTTCATTTTCTTATCCATTCAATGAGAGTGCCGTGTCCTCCATTCAAGTTCTCTCATCCTATCATGTTTTGCCTCTCTTTTCAACCGCAGTGCTGTCTAAAATCTTTCTTACCCCTTGTGCCATTCTTTTAATTGTTTTGGAGGTAGTGTGTTGTTGATTTCGTCAAGTATCATCCAATCTTCCCAAGTTCATGATTCTAATTCCTTCCATTTTTAGTCGGAGTGTTGTCCAAATTATTCCGTTCTTATTCCTTCTACATTTTGTTTTAACCGGAATGGTTTTTTAAATTCTTTCGACACGTGAGCTCTTGTTCACGTCTTTCAACCTACAAGGTTCTCGTAATGTTTCTTGTTCCTCTTGTCCAACAGACTGGTCGCAATCTCGTTCATCTCTGTTGTATTCTTTCTTTCAATTTGTTCAACCTCAAGGTTTGTTGGTTTCACTCATTTGTCGAAGAAGCAACTTTGTTTTACCCCTTCCTTTTCCTCTTCTATCCGGTGCCATCCATAGGATCTCAGGTCGAGATCCTCTGTTAGTGTGGGAGAGTTGCGACGCCCCAAGACCGACACTCCAGAAGCTTTCCTCTTATTTCGTTGTCGTCGTGTGTTTTATTTTTGTTTGTTGCATTTCATCATCGCATCACCCGCATTGCATTCGCATGTTTTCATACAACTCGTAGTCATTTGTAGTTGTTGCTTCTCTCTTTGTCTCTGTTGACCTTTTGTCAGGCCTCCTTGTCTTCGTCGACCTCTCTCAGACCCCTCGCAACCATGTTCAAAAACTGCCCCGAACCCGATCCAGGCTGTCATTACCGATGGGTCTGGATCATCCCCAGACATCCCTGAAATATCTTCATTTTATTTATTGGAATCCCCTAGCCTATTTTCTCAGACCATCCGATCTCGATCGAAGGGTCAAAATAAACCTAAGCCTAGCCCACATACTATATATAGACCCTAACCCTAAATTTTAGGATCAATGTCCCATCTATCCCCTCAGTCGCCATCATCCCTTGTCTCTCCTCCGTTTCCGTGCTCGACCACCAACCTCCTTCTCGGATCCACCGCCACCTCCCACCTTCTTGTTTTTGACAGCAAGCCAACCAGCGCACTCCCCTGCATCCCTCGATCCCTAGCAGGAGAGAAGCCCCGATGACCATCAGGCCATGTGCTCTAGCACCGAGCACCGCTGCCTCCTCCCTGGCATCGGATCTGGCCGCCCCTCACCTCCGTCACCTCCATACCACGCCGTCGCAGGAGTCCTGTGTGTCTCCCCCTCCAGAGCTTCATGGCGCCAGAGGCCTCCCTCCTGCTCCTCGTCGCCGAAGCAACCCACAAGACCAGGCCCTTCCCGATGTTTCTTTTTCTCCTCCCTCTGGATCTTGCTCTCTCCCGTGCCTTACCTCTCTACCTCTCTGTCTCCAGGGACATGAATGAGAAGACCGCCATGGATGCCAACGCCCGGAGCTCCAAGTCCATCGTTCACCCTGGATCCGACCAAAGCTCGCCTTCTGGCCCTGGATCTGCGGATCCTCACTATTTCCCGCAGCCTCTGCATGGCCGTCGCGCGCCCTTGCCTCGCCAAGTTCGTCAACCACCGCCGCCTCCTCCTCTACTTCGAGTAGGAGGATGAGATGCGCCCGATCCACCTCACTCGCTCGTGAACGCACGCATCCAGGTATCAACCACACACCCAGTATCGCGTCCATGGACCTCCCGATCCAGCTGGTGGGCCACAACCGTGATTGGCCCGCCTCCTCACCCGATCTACAGGCCCAATGTGAGCCACAAACCCTCCTCTACGTTGGCCCAACATGCACCAGATTCAGCCCAGCTCTGTTTCTTTCCCATCCATGGACCTCCAGAAAACTAAAGTTTTACAGTTTTGACCCCTAAACTCCATGCATATCATAAATCACAATTGTGTGTCACATGTAAAAACTTTATATATGTAAAATGCTTAGAATTTCATGTAGATTAATATTATGTCACTTTCATCCATGATTAAAATGTTTAAACTGCTGTTTGCATTAATTTGTTTAAATAACATGCAAAAATCGTTTAATTTATAACTAAATAATAGTAGCTCCAAATTTAATAAATTTTATATGTAAAATGTCTAGAAAAATGCATTGAACAACTTGCTGCACTTTGTTTCCCTGTTTAACAACTCTAAAATATGGTTTAGGAAAAACAACACCAATTTTGAAGTTGCACATGGGTATTTTCTGGAATTGTTGTTTGTTGTTTCCGCTCCATTTAAATTGCTTAGATAGTGTAGTTTAATTGTGTTGCACCTCTTGCCATGTTAACCATCTTTTAATCTTGTTGTGTACATAACCGAGATCAAACTAAATATGTTAATGTGGTGTTCCGTCAATATGCAACTCGTTTCATATTGAGCTCCACTTAAATTGTAGTGTTGTTTGTTGCACTTTGCCATGCCATGCGTATTTTACACCGCACATGCATCATACTTGTTTGTGCATCATATGCCATGTTATGTGTGTTTACCATGTTGTTTGCTTATTTCCGGTTTGCTTCTCTCGTTAGCTTCGATTCCGTTCCGGAGTTGTGAGGATCCGTTCGACTACGTCTGTTTGCCTTCTTCTTGGACTCGTTCTGCTTCCTTGCGGGGTCCTAGACAAGATGATCATTCCTTGATATCACCTCTATCATTGCTTTGCTGGTTGTCTCGCTCTATTGCTTTGTCACGCTACCTATCTATTTGCTTGCCAGCCCCTACCTTGCCATGAAATCTCTAACTACCTTCCTAGCAAACCGTTGTTTGGCTAAGTTACACTTTTGCTCAAGCCCCCTCTTATAGCGTTGTTAGTTGCAGAATAAGATGAAGTTTGCTCCATGTTGGATTAGATATTTTGGGAATATCACAATATCCCTATTTAAATTAATGCACCTATATACCTGGCAGTGGGTGGAAGGCTTGGCCTTTTGCTTGGTGTTTCGTTCCACTCATGCCTCCTTAAGAACCGATAAACCGGTGTTATGTTCCTTGATTTTGCATTCCAACCGCGGTTGGGGTTTATGGGCCCCCCTTGATAGTCCGCTTTGAATAAAACTCCTCCAACAAGGCCCAACTTTGGTTTTACCATTTGCCTAATAACAACTAAAATTTGCATAGGGACTAGCTACACCATGTATTCTTAATTAACAACCCGAGCCAGTGCTCCTCATGAGTGTTGCTCCAAACCGGGCGGACCGCGGGGCCGCCTCGAGGAAACCCGAAGTATTTGGTATTACCCGTAGGCTGACTAATCCGACCTTGGCCTAAGACGAGATACGTGCGGCTCATATCGGGGTGTCGGCACGTTGGGAGGTCTTGCTGGACTTGTTTTACCATTGTCGAAATATCTTGTGCACCGGGATTTCGAGTCTGATCGGTTTGTCCCTAAGATAAGAGGTTTTACCTCTGCTGGTTGTGAGAGCTTGTGATGGGCTAAGTTGGGACACTCCTGCAGGGTTATGATCTTTCGAAAGCCGTGCCCGTGGTTATGTGGTGGATTGTAGTTTGTTAATATCCGGTTGTAGATAACTAGACACAAAAACTCAAACAGAATACACTACCATGTGAGTAGTCATGATGGTCTCTTTTCGAGGGAGTTTGGGAAGAGAACACGGCTGGGTTATGAATGACTCGTAGGTAGACAGGATCATCTAGTGATCATTACTAGTTCACGATCGTTGGCTTTGACTTCTCTTCTTGTTCTGAAAGTTCATAAGCTACCCACCTCATCTACGCTTAGTGCTTGCTGCAGCCCACTTTATACCTTCTCCTCACCCAAATGCTTTGATAGTTTTGATACCCGAGAATGGGATTGTTGAGTCCTTGTGACTCATGGTTTACTACAAACATAGGTGCAGGTACAACTGAGTATGATGCAGGCGATGGACAGGAGCTCCAGTGGGAGTTTGATGAAGAGTGTGGGCGTATGTACGTGACATACCCCGATGATCAGTAGTGGTTCCTACTAGGGCCGATCGGGCATAGTTGGGTGGTTATCTTCTTTTCATTTGGATCTGTCTGTAGTCGGAATTTGTATGTACTCTGAATGATGTATGAATAACTTGATCATTGTGTGATGTGGCGATTGTAAGCCAACTAGTTACTTCCTTGTTCATTTACATGGGAATGTATGAAGATGACCATCTTGCGATCATACCAGAATGCGATTATGCCTCTAAGTCGTGCCTCAACACGTAGGAGATATAGCCGCATCTTGGGTGTCTCGACATGTTGAAACAGCTAGCATTGATCCAATCTCTATTTATGTTGGTATCTGTAACTTGCTCTCCTGGTTACCTAAGTTCTATGATGCATACCTTACAAGATGATAGAATATTTCAACTAGCTTGAATCTAGGTTGTTTACTTGTTGTTACAACTTGCATTGTTACTTTGATCCAAAACATGGGTTGCTTGCGAGTACATTCAAAGTACTCATTGGCTTGCCACTTGTTATTTAATTGGCCAGGCATGGAAGAGCAGGAATTTGAAGAAGAGTTCTTTGGAGACGAACGTGCGAACTAAAACGTTTTGACAGTCAGAATGCCTGTAGTGTTAAGGCAGATGGCATGGGTTCCACTATCTATGAAGACTTCCGCTACTTGACTTTATTTGATGTTCGGCCCTTGAGGTTTTATCTATGTATAAGACCTGACCATAATGGTTGCAATTTGTGTAAGACGGTATGTATGGATGTAAGACTCTTGTTATTCAGCTTTTGTGTGTTTAGTGAGCATTGATCTCTGGGATCACTCTGCACGTGCATTCAGTGATCTCGACTTATGTGTTGGGTCCCCACAGAGCTGGTATCAGAGCCATCCTGACTGTAGGAGGCCGTACTTACATGGTCATTAGTTAGGGTAAAAACTATTTTTAAAACAACTATCAATTTTCAAAACTATTTGTAATTCTCTTCCCTTCTCAGTTTTTTGAAAACTAGGGTATACTTTCCTTATTGATCTCTTCCCCTTCAAAACTTTTTGGTCGCTTGAACCCTTATGCTTCTCACCACTGGATTCCTTGAAATCCTCGTGGATGATCTAGAAGGAAGATGCCTTGCCAGACATTCACCCACATCTTCCAAACACAAGATTGGCGACACCACGTCAAGACGATACCAACAAAACATACATCATCGAGGGATGAGGACATGAAGACCCTGAAGATGGTGACACCCTTGACACTGCCCCAAGATGGTGCGACCTTAGCCTACGATGATCATGGCATACGATATGCAAGATCATCATATACAACGCTAATAGAGAAAGCATGTCCTTGCCATTGTTGTATCGGCAACCACCGGTGGATGAGAGCCTCACCATTTGGTCCGCCTCACTATAGTGAGTAGGAAAATGGTTCTCTTCATCCCCCACTCTCGGTGACGATATTGTCAACAATGTGTTCAACAAATTGGACATCTACTATGCCTTGTTAATATCATTGCATAAAAGGAATGCCTACCTGGTACCCTCGACGCCCTAGAAGGCACAAAGGATCAACATGATTAAGAAGACAACAAAAGACCAAGGCAATGCCAGCTACGAGGAACCACCTTCACCCCGTCGGCTCATCAGGAAAGGAGTTGTTGAAGATTCTTCAAGCCCAACCTGGATCGTATCATCGAACAATTACAAGGGATGTAGCAACACCTGAAGAAAACCTAGAAGACTGCACAAGGCACAGAGCAAGCACGACTACTGAGTCCGAGAACCCGTAGGGTAGGATGAGTCGTGTATCTCCTATGCGCAGTAGAGTTCGTATGATGGTTTGAATAGAACCATGATTGTGTGTTGCTTGTTTTTATTGTTTGTGT
This sequence comes from Secale cereale, assembly GCA_902687465.1. Classification (NCBI taxonomy): domain Eukaryota; kingdom Viridiplantae; phylum Streptophyta; class Magnoliopsida; order Poales; family Poaceae; genus Secale; species Secale cereale. The sequence continues at coordinate 237,357,437 of LR738709.1, forward strand.
GTTGATATAAGTCGCACTTTTGCCCTAGGCAACAGGTACGCGACTATATCACCTTCCTTACCTCGTTTCTTTTGTTTGGTCCTTTTTGCACCTATTTGTTTACACTTGCACTATAGAACCCCCTTTAGGCATTCCCCTCCTCTATGCTACTTTTCCCTCTCATCACTCTCCTCAACTGAAGACCAGCAAGACAGGATACACCAAGGATTCTACTTCGGCAACCAACTAGCACTAAAGACTTTTGTTGCGGCCTCCTCATTCAAGTACAACCCCGTGGAGTTATGTTTACCCCTCAAGATTAGAAACCCATTCCCAGACCCTTCGAGAGTTCACGAGATACCCCAGATCGAATCCTTAACCATGTGCTTAACCCACAAAATTGCAAGAGAACCAGTTAAGCCTTTGTAAGCTTGCATAACACTGGGTTCATTATAGAACTAGTGAACGAGCACATTATCATCCTAATATAGCACAAGAACTGACGATGCCATAGGAAAACCTATTTTAGGATATAGGAATAGAGGACAAATAACTTGATGAGTTTGTATCAATGACCTTGAGGAATTATCCGAGACTCTTTGGTGGATTACGAGGTTTTCATGTTGATAGATGAACTTGGTGGTATCATGATAATATAGTAGCGTAACTTTCATCACCCTAGAGTAACTTGGATTTGCAGGGCAATTATAACCGCAAGCTGAAATTCTTGGAGGTATAAGGATTTGGCTTAGCCAGGGGATATTGATAGGAGATAGTTGATATTACGATAATGACTTAGGGGAACATGTAGGAATTCTTATTGGACATGAGATTTGGATTGAATAGGTGATCTTAGTAGAGTATAGGTGTTGTGTAAGGTACATGGTTCGGAGTAAATTGGATTTTTGACCGATGATATTGATTATAATACCATGCTTCTCGGTGGATAATAAACTAGGAGATCGGATCAATTGCCCGATTTGATTTAGGGATCTATATAAGCATGACCTAGGAGTTTACTTGACCCCGATAATGGGGATTGGTGGACTGACTATAGTAAGCTAGACCTTTCAAGTACCTAGGGATTATAGGGACTTTATGAGATCATGTGGAACACCGTAGATATTGGATTGTGTAGTGATTGATGGAAGTTAATGTGCTGTTGGAGATGACTCATAGGAAGGAAACAAGATCTTGGAGTGGTTTACGACATGTTTCCTTGGGATAAAGATGCATTATCTTGAACCTTGGAAGAATGGGATGAGCACTTGGATTGTCTTGTTTAATTCTAGCTTGGAAGCTTGTATGCTCTACCCATGGATTTTTAGGGATACCCATACATAATAGCTCGAGGATCGTTGATAGGTATGATTTGTTAGACCTCCTCTAGGAAGCCATGAGGATATGAATAGCATGAGTGATGATTGGAGTGGACCTACATGAGATGATTCTTACGGTAATATGATGTGATAGAACTATTGGCATCTCAGGAACTGTGCTTAAGGATAAGACAATAAACGTTGACTCGCACACTAGAATCCTTGAAACCCTTAAGCCCCACCAAGCCCCAACATGGTTGGATCATGACCATGGGCTTTGGCTCTAGGTCGATAAGACCTTTGCCAATACTCAACCGAGACCACCACCAATACCGCATACTACTTTGCATACCCTATAGACTTCATGGAGAACTTGGACAAGTTAGTTGTCATCTTTATTTCACGACATACTTGTCTACCCAAAAACGGAAGAAGATTCGTTTAGTTGGTTAGAAGACACTTGAAGACCGCCATGTCAAGGAGGAAGAACTACTCCAACCAGTTTCTTCAAAAAGTAAACTTCTGCGTCGATGACCACGTGTATCTACAAGCCACATCTCTCAAGGAACCAAGCAATTCCATGTCAAAGGGAAGCTCACACCAAGACTTATCGCCCCTCCAAGATCACTGCAAAACGAAGAGTAGACAGTTATCAACTGGAGTTGCCACCTGAGTTACACATTGTACACAATGCAATCCATGAGTCACAACTCCAGAAGTGTTTCCGACTTCCCAACTAGCCCGATCACTAACTAGGACATCGATCACCAAGCCATCGACCTCCAGCCCATTATGACCTACGTAAGAGACCCATTAGCAACTGGTATCAAGAAGAATGTCATACACAAAGCCATACCATCAAGTACTTCAAGGTTCAATGGAGCACCACTCGGAAGCATAAGCAGTATGAGGAAGTGAAGACTACCCTAGACCCAGTTTTTGTATTCCTTTCCACGCCTAGTTTGCGAATCTCGGCGACGAGATTCTTGTAAGGGGGGTAGGTCTGTCACACCCTAATTTTTCTTCCACAACACTTAAGCTAATAAATAATGATAAAAATTTGGTTTGACAAAAACTTTTGAGTGTTCTTGACTTTGCCTGATTTGGTTTTCTGTTTGCTGTTTGCAAGGACTCTAAAAATAATCCTCCTACTTTTAAACTCATTCTCCTAGATCCAAACCTTTCCCCAATGATCATGCCATGTGTATAGGACATAATAGTATTTTCTTACAAAAATATTTGGCCAATAAGTATTTTGTAAATTTAGTTTTCCAAAAACCCATGAATTGAGGTTTGCACTGCAAGTACTTGATTTGGGGTGCGAAAAATCTTTCAGAAAGTATATTTGACTCCTATTAGGTATAGGACTCCCATAAACCACAAAAATATAATTTTAAAAGTTATTTTCCTATTTTATTTAAAGGCTTTTTCTTTAGGTCACAAATGGTCTTTAATAGGTTAAAATTATTTAACTGTTTTAAAAATAGTTCCGGAAATTTAAGGAAACTCATAGGACATATATTGTCCATATATAAGAGTTTTAACACATGGACATGTTCAAAATATTGGTCAAATCCCTCAAAAACCCTTTCTGGATATTTCAAACTTTTGAAATATTTACAAAGGAGATTTTCTTCATAAATCCCAAGAAAATTCTAGCATGTCACATGTGACATATTTGATGATCTTGCCAAGCCTCATGCCTTGAAGATAAAGAAAACATCATCAAACCCCCTCAAAACTATTTCTGTCCATTTTGAAGTTTAAGCAACTTTACATTGACAAACTTGCCCAAATGCTCTCAAACTTGGTTCACATGCTCAAATGATGTAATCATGCATCTAGACCAAATGGCACAAGTTGGAGAGAAGGATATCATGATCAAAGTGCCCCAAAACCCTCCCTATACAGAACCAAATTTGAACACCATTACATTGCCAACTTTTTGCTTGTGACCTCAAAATTTCTGGACATGCTCACAACCCCAAATGATGGCACTACACCAAGTGATACATCAAGGGGGAATGATTTGCATGACTAAATCTAGGAAAATCCATTTCTATTGATTTCTAGGGTTTACCAAAGTTACATTGGCTACTTTGCCCAAAAGAGGTCAAACTTGGTGGAACACCCTATTTCTTCATGCCATTTGACCTTGTCAAATCTCATGCTAAGAGGAATTCATCTACTTGCCCAAACCCATATCAAGCACCTTCTGGCAAAAACTTAAAATGTATGTTTTGGCCACGTCCACTAATCTCCTTGAGTTAAAACTCCACCCACACCCTCATCTAGTCCCTCTTCTCCTCCTACAAGCTCTCCAGCCCGAGTGGCAATGATCGAGTGGGGTGAAACCCAATTTTCCATCTCTGGACAATAAATTTCCTCCCATTTTCTCATCCCTCACTCACTTCTGGCAAGTCCCAGGGCATCCAAGGCCTCCTCCCCCTTGTTTACTCCTGCTGCAGCCACTAGACACAAGTGGACGCGCGTGTGCGCACAAAAAAGTCACGGATGCCGGCCAAAAACGCGCTCTCACTACTACATGATGCTGCTAACGCGACACTACGATCAGAGACCCTTCGACGAAACTGTGTGCTATACCATAATCGCAAACGGGGGTGTAAAAAACTGTCAAAAAGGTGCAAAAGGTTTGCAATGGAGGATGCATCAAACACGGTTCAGATTTCGGTTGCATGTGCATTGATAGGCATACGGTTTATTTCAATTGACTATTTGCGATGATGAGGAACAAAAGAAACGGGCTGCCAGATGAAGGCGTGTGCGATGTACAGCATACGATTCAGTCAGATGAACTGTTTTTCATTAGGCAACACAAAAGAAATGGTCAGCCAGATCAAGGTGTGTGCGATATACGATATGCGGTTCATTCGGATGAACTGTTTGCGTTGAGAGATGAGAACATAAATGGTTCAACTTAACAAGATGTGTGTGATACGCGGCAAACAGGTCTGAAATCGAAAACGTGTATGAAGACCTATAACAACACAGACGATCACTACTAACAAGCCGTGTGTGTTGCGAGCAAACGATTGCTCGTATACAATTGTGAGTGATTGATGAAAACATCACCGACGGGTTCCATTGTTTAGTCCATGTGCGATGTGATTTTTCTCTGTCCGCACAACATCTACGCTCTATCTACAGAGCATCAACATATATACTTAAAAAGACAGCATTGCATAACCAAATTAAGCATACAATTACACAAGTGACTACACATATAACATTTCCACACACCAAAGTAAGCAATTACATGCATACTAAAGTAGGAGAAACGAGGATCTAATCATCTACTTATTGTTGCGATGACGCTTGCCATTGCTCTGCTGCCAGATGGATCCCTAGTCGTTTTGGGGAAGGAGGCGCTTCCTCATGTCAATGATCCGCATGTACATGTCGTAGCTCGTGTATGCCTCCTTGGCCGCGTACTCGACGTGAGCTTCTTCGAGTTTCTCCATCCAGGCCGAGTGCTAGGCACGCTTATCCTTGTTGCACAAATTCTTCATGTCCCTGTAGTAGGGGTCGATGATGGCCTCGGCAAGGAGAAGCAGTGAGTCCTTTTCATGCTCCTTGCTACCCTAGATCTTGTATTGACCCTGGATGTCGACAAGATTCTTCATGTCCCTGTAGTAGGGGTCGATGATGTCCACCGTAGCGAACATGTAGTGGGGGCTGTTGAGAAACCTAGCGAAACGCTTGCAAGGCCTTGTGGCCAGGCAGTGGTGGTAGACGAGGACGTGCTGGCGCACGCACATGTAGGTGACGACGCCTTTGGGACGAGACCCGGCATGAGCGCAGGTGTATTCGAGGTCGAACCTGACCACCTTGTACTTCTCCTCGGCAAGCAACAACTCCATGATGTGGATGGAGTGCTCCACCTAAACCGGGTCGTTGGTGTACACCACCGAGAGGTCCATGAACCTTCTGTGGGTGTCCACCATGGCACGCATGGTGAACTGCTGCTCGTCGTCGGCAGCCTCTCGGAGCGCCATTAGAGCCGCGCAGGATACCCTCTAAGATTTTCTTGTGGTGGGTGTGCTTCTTGCAATGGTGGGGCACGACCGAAAGGTTGGCCGCTGTAATAAATGGGGGCCGGCCGGCCTGTAATTGTCATGTCTTGTCACGGCGTTCCTAGCGGAGGATTCCAGTGCACGCTTGACAACACTGCACCGCACGTATGGGATCGAAGAGGCGCCAAATGTATCGTCAACGAGCCTGTTCCCACACTACCGCGTAGTTTACCGTGCAAGGTTCCCACCCGGCTAGTTTGGCCACGTGTCGGCTAGAAGAGGGACAGATCGTGGGCGTTTATTGACAAAAAGCTTTGTAAAAACGAAGTGTGTGGAATGACTTCGGTCATAAGTTTACTCGTGGGTGATAAGGTCAAATTTACATAGAAGGGTGATGATGCACACTCGAGTGCGACAATTAATTCTGCGCTCTACAGGGCACACAGTGGAAGAAACCAACTGTGTGCAATAATGTCGAAGATCACAGTCAAGTTAGCTATACAGATCGTGTGCTGTGAGATTGATGCAACAAAGTCACGTAAGTATTTTCCTCAGTTTTTGAGAACCAAGGTATCAATCCAGTAGGAGACTACACACAAATCCCTAGTACATGCACAAACAATTAAGAACCTTGCAACCAACGAGATAAAGGGGTTGTCAATCCCTTCACGGCCACTTGCAAAAGTGAGATCTCATAGAGATAATAATATAAATATTTTTGGTATTTTTGTTGTATAGATTTAAAATTAAAGATTGCAAAATAAACTACGATAAAAATAGCTAGTTGACGGGAGATTGATATGATGGAAAATAGACCCGGGGGCCATAGGTTTCACTAGTGGCTTGTCTCAAGATTGCAAATTTTACGGTGGGTGAACAAATTACTTCCGAGCAATTGATAGAAAAGCACATAGTTATGAGAATATCTAGGCATGATCATGTATATAGGCATCACGTCCGTGACAAGTAGACCGAAACGATTCTGCATCTACTACTAATACTCCACACATCGACCGCTATCCATTATGCATCTAGAGTATTAAGTTGATAAAAACAAAGTAACACATTAAGCAAGATGACATGATGTAGAGGGATAAACTCAAGCAATGTGATATAAACCCCATATTTTTATCCTCGATGGCAACAATACAATACATATCGGTTCCCTTTCTTTTACTGGGATCGAACACCGCAAGATTGAACCCCAAACCAAACCGATAATTCAAAGAGACTTACAAAGATATCAAATCATGCGTATAAGAATTCAAAGAAGAACCAAATATTGTTCATAGATAATCTTGATCATAATCCCACAATTCATCATATCTCGACAAAGACACCGCAAAAAGTATTACATCAAACAGATCTCCAAGAAGATCGAGGAGAACTTTGTATTGAGATCCAAAGAGAGAGAATAAGCCATCTAGCTAATAACTATGGACCCAAAGGTCTACGGTAAACTACTCACACATCATCGGAGATGCTATGGTGTTGATGTAGAAGCCCTCTATGATCGATTCCCCCTCCAGCGAAGCACTAGAAAAGGCCCTAGGATGGGATCTCACGGGTACAGAAGGTTGCGGCAGTGGAAATACGGTTTGGTGGTGCTCCTGGATGTTTTTAGGGTATAAGAGTATATATAGGCAAAATAAGTAGGTCAGTGGAGCTATGAGGGGCCCACGAGGGTGGGGGCGCGCCTACCCCCCTGGGCGCGCCCTCCTGCCTCGTGGCCGCCTCGTTGATTCCTTGACATCCACTCCAAGTCTCCTGGATTGCGTTTGTTCCAAAAATGATCCCCGCGAAGGTTTTATTCCCTTTGGATTTTGTTTGATATTCCTTTTCTATGAAACACTAAAATAGGCAAAAAAAATAGCAATTTGCACTAGGCCTTTGGTTAGTAGGTTAGTCCCAAAAATAATATAAAAGTGCATATTAAATCCCATTAAACATCCAAAATAGATAATATAATAGCATGGAACAATCAAAAATTATAGATACGTTGGAGGCGTATCAAGCATCCCCAAGCTTAATTCCTGCTCGTAATCGAGTAGGTAAATGATAAAAACATAATTTTTGATGTGCAATGCTACCTAACATAATTTTCAATGTAATTTTCTTTATTGTGGCATGAACGTTCAGATCCGAAAGATTCAAGACAAAAGTTTAATAATGACATAACAATAATAATACTTCAAGCATGCTAACAAAGCAATTATGTCTTCTCAAAATAACATGGCCAAAGAAAGTTCATCCCTACATAATCATATAGTTTGGCTATGCTCCATCTTCGTCACACAAAATACTCAAATCATGCACAACCCCGGTTTCAGCAAAGCAATTGTTTGATACTTTAATTTTTTCAAACTTCTTCAACTTTCACGCAATGCATGAGCGTGAGCCATGGACATAGTACTATAGGTGGAATAGAATGGTGGTTGTGGAGAAGACAAAAAAGAGGAAGATGGTCTCACATCAACTAGGTGTATCAATGGGCTATGGAGATGCCCATCAATAGATATCAATGTGAGTGAGTAGGGATTGTCATGCAACGGATGCACTAGAGCTATAAATGTATGAAATCTCAACAAAAGAAACTAAGTGGGTGTGCATCCAACTTGCTTGCGCATTTGAGGAAGCCCATTGTTGGAATATACAAGCCAAGTTCTATAATGAAAATTTCCCACTAGTATGTGAAAGTGACAAAATAAGACACTCTCTATCATAAAGACCATGGTGCTACTTCGAAGCACAAGTGTGGAAAAAAGATAGTAGCATTGTCCCCTTTTTCCCTTTTCTCTCTTTTTTTGGGCCTTCCTTCTTTTTTGGCCTTTCTCCTTTTTTTATTTGGCCTTTTTTGCCTTTCCTTTGTTTTCGGGACAATGCTCTAATAATGATGATCATCACACTTCTATTTAATTACAACTCGATACTAGAACAAAATATGACTCTATATGGATGCCTACGGTGATGTATCAGAATAGGCAATCAATCAAGAGTGACATGTATTAAAAATCATGCATGGTGGCCTTGCCACAAATACGATGTCAATTACATGATCATGCAAGGCAATATGACAATGATGAAACGTGCCATAATAAATGGAACGGTAGAAAGTTGCATGGCAATATATCTCGGCATGGCTATGGAAATGCCACAATAGGTAGGTATGGTGGCTGTTTTAAGGAAGATATATGGTGGGTTTATGATACCGACGAAAGTTGCGCGGTACTAGAGAGGCTAGCAATGGTGGAAGGGTGAGAGTGCGTATAATCCATGGACTCAACATTAGTCATAAGGAACTCACATACTTATTATAAAAATCTACAAGTCATCAAAACAAAGTACTACACACATGCTCCTAGGGGAAGGGTTGGTAGGAGTTAACCATCGTGCGGTCCCGAGCTCCACACAAAGGATGACAATCAAAGAAATACATCATGCTTCAAATTTGTCACACAACGGTTACCATACGTGCATGCTACGGGACTTGCAAACCTCAACACAAGTGTTTCTCAAATTCACAACTACTCTACTAGCATGACTCTAATATCACCATCCTCATATCTCGAAATGATCATCAAGTATCAAACTTCTCATCGTATTCAATGCACTTTATATGAAAGTTTTTATTATACCCATGTTGGATGCCTATCATATTAGGACTAATTTTATAGCCAAATTCATGCTGTTCTAAAGGACTCTCAAAATAATATAAGTGAAGCATGAGAGATCAAAGATTTCTATAAAATAAACCCACCACCATGCTCTAAAAAGTATAAGTGAAGCACTAGAGCAAAATTATCTAGCTCAAAAGATATAAGTGAAGCACATAGAGTATTCTAATAAATTCTGATTCATGTGTGTCTCTCCCAAAAGGTGTGTACAGCAAGGATGATTGTGGTAAACTAAAAAGCAAATACTCAAATCATACAAGACGCTCCAAGCAAAACACATATCATGTTGTGATTAAAAATATAGCCTCAAGTAAAGTTACCGATGGACGAAGACGAAAAAGAGGATGCCTTCCGAGGGTTCCCCAAGCTTAGGCTTTTGGTTGTCCTTGAATTTTACCTTGGGGTGCCTTGGGCATCCCCAAGCTTAAGCTCTTGACACTCCTTAGTCCAAACTCCATCAAATCTTTACCCAAAAACTTGAAAACTTTACAACACAAAACTCAACAGAAAATCTCATGAGCTCCGTTAGTATAAGAAAACAAACCACCACTTTAAGGTACTGTAATGAACTCATTATTTATTTATATTGGTGTTAAACCTACTATATTCCAACTTTTCTATGGTTCATACCCCCCCGATACTAGCCATAGATTCATCAAAATAAGAAAACAACACACGCAAAACAGAATCTGTCAAAAACAGAACAATCTGTAGTAATATGTATCTTTCGAATACTTATGTAACGCCAAAAATTCTGAAATAAATTGGTGGACGTGAGGAATTTGTCTATTAATCATCTGCAAAAAGAATCAACTTAAAAGCACTCTCCAGTAAGAAATGGGAGCTAATCTCGTGAGCGCAAAAGTTTCTGTTTTTTACAGCAAGATCGCAAAGACTTCACCCAAGTCTTCCCAAAGGTTCTACTTGGCACAAACACTAATTAAAACCCAAAAACATATCTAACCAGAGGCTACATGAATTATTTATTACTAAATAGGAAGAAAAAGCAAGGAACAAAAATAAAATTGGGTTGCCTCCCAACAAGCTCTTTCTTTATAGCCATTAAGATAGGCTTGAGAATTCAATGATGCTCACATGAAAGACAAGACTTGAAGCACAAAAATAGCATCATATAGCATGTGAAAATCACATCTAAGTCTAACATACTTCCTATGCATAGAAATTTCATAGGAAAACAAATTAGCAAGACAAGCAAGATCTAGTATATGCAAGGAAGAAGAAAGAAACAAGATCAATCTCGACATGAAGAGAGGTAATTTAGTAACATGAAGATTTCTACAACCATATTTTCCTCTCTCATAATAATTGCATGTAGGATCATAAGAAAATTCAACAATATAGCTATCAAAAAACATATTCTCAACACAATCCACATCCATACGAAGTTAACACTCTTCCAAAATAGTGGGATCAACATTAATTAAAGTCATGACCTCTCCAAACCCACTTTTATGAAAAACTTCATAAGATTGAACATTCTCCAAATATGTGAGATCTAAAGTTGACACTCTTCCAAACCCACTTTCAATACTATTGCAAACGTTATTATCAATCTCATATTCATCATGGGACTTAAATAAATTTTTAAGATCATAAGAAGAATCGCCCCAATCATGATCATTGCAACAAATAGTAGTCATACAAAAACTAGCATCCCCAAGATTGAGGTTTTGCATATCATTAATAAAATTGGCATTAAGATATTTTATAATAACATCATTGCAATCATGCTTTTCTTCGAAGGAACTATCAAGTATGGGTGCAATAGCAACGATCTCATGTTTAGCATAAGGAACTATAGCAAATTCATCTTCATAAATATTGGCATCATGGCCACAAGAATAGCAAGCGTCATGTTCATCAAGGGATATTTCAATCAATCATCGGAATCATAATTATCTTTAGATTCATGCATATCATTATTTTCTTCCAAAGCAGCGCTCATTCTTTCAATAAATTCTTTGACATAGACATTATGAGCATAGTTTTCATAGCAATATTTAAGTATGTCAAAAAAATTAGATTCGTAGAGAGCAATATCATACTTTTGAATCAAAGAAGCAACTTCATAAGCACCCTTAAAAGCAACAAATTCCTCAGTTTGTTCGATATCGTAGTAACTATAAACACCCTTTGCATAAGAAGATAAGATTTCATTATCATTAAACTCACATAGGTAGGGGAGGTGTTTTTTAGGGTTCTTAGAGCAACAAGTAAAATAATAAATTTCGCAAAGATTCCAAGCATAACAAAGCAATCTGTTTATTTGATCCCATAAGAGTCTCCCTTTTTCAGGCAAACGGTGACGCACAAAATGAGCATGCTCATCTAAAGATTCCCCATCAAATAGGCTAGTTGGGCATTCAGCACGAGCGCATAAGGATCGAAGATGATCCAAGTAGAACACTTTAAGTGGATCCATAACAATTGATTTTTAGGAAGCAAAGACGCAAGAAAATAGAAGGCACAAGGAAACACAAACAAAGATACATACGGGAAGAAGGCGAAGAAGAGGCAAAGGTGAAGTGGGGGAGAGGAAAACGAGTGGCGAATGACAAATGATGTAATGCGAGGGATAAGAGTTTGTGATAGGTACTTGGTATGTCTTGACTTGAGCGTAGATCTCCCCGGCAACGGCGCCAGAAATCCGCACGTTGGCGGGAGATCAATTCTTGACTTGACTTGGTGTAAGTATTTCCCTCAGTTTTTGAAGGTATCAATCCAGTAGGAGACTACACACAAATCCCTAGTACCTGCACAAACAATTAAGAACCTTGCCACCAACGCGATAAAGGGGTTATCAATCCCTTCACGACCACTTGCAAAAGTGAGATCTGATAGAGATAATAAGATAAATATTTTTGGTATTTTTGTTGTATAAATTGAAAACTAAAGATTGCAAAATAAACTAGGATAAAAAATAGCTAGTTGACGGGAGATTTGATATGATGGAAAATAGACCCGGGGGCCATAGGTTTCACTACTGGCTTCTCTCAAGATAGCATATTTTATGGTGGGTGTCGGGGGAAACTGTCCACCACGAGCACCTATGGGACCGGAGCCCCTTTGTTCGTGCGGTAAGGGAGCGGAGGGAGCACAAAGAGCAGATCGTAGAGCACACGCGGGCAGTTTACCCAGGTTCGGGCCGCGATGGACGCGTAAAACCCTACTCCTGCTTAGATTGTATTGAGAGCTCGGGAGCTTGAAGAACTAGCTACACCGAGCGAATGAGCAATCTAGGTTCCGTACCCCCTCTACGTTGTGCATGGGCCTCCTTTTATAGCTCAAGGGGTCACCGACAGGTGTCAACGTAGGAGAAAGGGGTAAAAAGGTAACTTTGGTGGTAGTTGTAACAGTGCGGGAACAGTGGACAAACAGTGGATGAACAGTGGTCATCACCTACTTTGACAGTGGGGGACAAGAGCATTAAATGCCCGTCGCCGTCGACCCCAAAAGCGCCCGCCCTTGCGTCTCCGTTCGCCACGGTGATAGCCTCGTCATCGTGGAGTGCCACCGTGTCCCCCAGGCTGCACAGCCATGCGCCACGCGTCCCTGGAAGGGCCCCAGGGCGACGCGTGGGTCGATGAGCTGGAGCGCGGGCACACAGTGTGAGTTCCCCCGGCAAGCACCTTGCCGGGGTCCTGATCTTGTCGGGCCGGGAAGCTTGTCGCTCCCCGGGTCTTGCCGGGGCGCAGGGTGCGCCGAGGCGTGTCTTTTAAGATGCAGTCTTCTGGTCTTCCTGGCAAGCTCCTCTTGCCAGGGCCTTAAGTTAATGAGGTAGTCTTTAGCCTGGGACGGCCTTCCCGGCAAGCTCCACTTGCCGGGGCCTTGATCTTCTGTCTTGTATACTTTGTTTTTGAATGGCTTAATAGGGACCAGAGAGGTTTCCGGGAAGCACGTGGTAGACCCTGCCGCGGGAAGCTGCTACTGCCCGTGCACAAGTTGGGGTACTAAGGTACACCTATCTTAGTACACCGACAGGAGCCCCCGGGCCTGGGCCACACACGGTGCCGAGCGCTGTTGGGCCAGGCCCAAAACAGTGCACGGGCACACATGGCCCACGGCGAGCCGTAATTCCCCTTCCGCATCCGCCGCGTCCCTCCCTAACGGCACGCGTCGATTGCGGCGTCGTGGGAGGGAACGTGGCCACGTTCTTTAATGGGAAATGCGGAGCGTCCCCCACTTCCCCCTTAAAAGCAGAGGAAGCAGGGGCCGTTACCTTACTTCGTCTTCATTGCTTCTTCCACCTCCAGAAATCCCCCTTTGCGCTCCGCCTCCTCACCTCCTCCGCCATCTCTCGCATCTTGCGGCGCCGCCGGACTCCCCGTCCCCTTCCCTCGCCGCCTCCGCCATGGCCCCGAAGACCGAGAAGGCGAAGGCGAAGATGGCCAAGAAAGAGAAATCCGAGCAGGCGGCGAAGCTTGCTCTCCTGCGGAAGAGGAATGTCGTCTTCGCGCCAAGGCTCAGCGCGCGGGAGCTCTGGAACAAGTATTATCTGTTCTGGGCCAAGAAGACCAAGGCGCATCCCCGCACCCGAGTCTACCCGGCCGCCGCCAGAGATCTGTACCCCAGCGGGTATTTCTTCTTTGCTGCCTTCTTCCACTGCGGCCTTTGTCCTCCATTCTCTGAATTTTTCTGTGATATCATGAACACCTACAACCTCCATCTTTTAGACTTCACCCCCAACGCCATTCTCACGATGGCAGTTTTCGCACATCTGTGCGAAAACTACATAGGGATATATCCAAACGTAGCACTTTTTAGGCACTTCTTTATGCCTAGAGTAGAGGCCGGCGCTCCCCTCTCCGGGGGGATCTCTTGGATCTTCCGCTTGAACAAGAAGGAATCCTATCTGAAAGGAGAGCTCCGCGGCAAGTGGGAGGAGTGGCGCGCGGACTGGTGCTGGATAGTGGAGGACGAGCCGCAACCTTTTATTGCGCTGCGCACAACTGCTATAGTGCGCGGTAGGGATTGGAGTGACTTAGCCACGGATGACATCAAGCTCAACGTTGCCCTTGTCAGAATCCTTCTCCTCCGGGTAGCCATGTTGACCATCGGAGAGGTAGGAGCAGACTTTCTCCGCCGTCGCATTGCTCCTTTACAGGAAAGGAAAAGGCCAGCATGGGAGTTTGGCAATGTGGCGGACGTAATGAGATTGCGCCCGGGGCTGAATTACAACTTCACGGCGCTGGAGCTGAAGGTAATGCTTCGGGAGCTTTTCAAGCACGACCCAGCTCACCCAGAGTGGTTTAGATCTCCCCGGGGAGTAGTACCTTTATGCAACAGCATCGCCCGGGACGCCTTGCGGGCGATGATGCCCGCATGTGACTCACATGGCGTCGACCCAACATGGATAGTACCCACGCCGGACGCCATTATGAGCTTCTTCGATAACTTGGTTGAGGTGCCAAAGAACACCGATGAGATCAAGGGTCTTACCCAGGACACCACAGATCGGGAGATAGCTTATATCGCTACCCGGGTAGAAGAGGCCGCCACAGCCGCAGCGGTAGGAGAATTTGGGTTCACCGTCGACGAGGCAGAGGCCGAAGACGCATCGTGCCAGGCCGAGGAGGCAGAGATCCGGAGACTTCTCAACCTTCCGGCCGACGAGCTCGCCGGGGTCCCTTCTCTGAGGCATGCCGGGATCCCCGGAGTGGTGAGCGAGGCCGCGGCAAGAGGCGAGGTTGCCGGAGGAAGCAGAGGTGCCGGAGGGGGCGGAGCTGCCGGAAGGAGCAAGGCCGCGGGGCAGGGTGCTGGGCCCAGCGAGCCCACCGAGGAGGAGGAGGAGGAGGACGCCGGAGCCGACGAGGATACAGGCGGATCTCTGGGGCTCGACGACGACATCTCCTCGTCCTCGGAGGGCTCCCCGCCCCGGGAAAGTCCCAAGCGATCACCTCCGAAGCGCCACCGCAAGGCGGCTACGGCGACGAGGACGCAGGCGCCCCGACAGCAGCCCGCTCGCCAGGCAACGCGCGCCACCAGAGCGAGCCAGACCGCGACGGAGGCGCTCCGCGCACCAGCGCCAAGCGGAGGAGGAGCCTCCCAAAGCGGAGCGGCTGCTCCGCCTGCTCCCCGGGCCTCGGCGCCAACAGAGGCTGGGGCTTCGCAGCCCCCAGCCCCGGGGACCGCCAAGCGCCCGAGGGAGCCTTCTCCTCCCGCTCCTCGCGCGGACGAGCCTCAGGTGGAGTTCGACTTCTCCGCCCTGAGCGACAACGACGACGAGGAACAAGAGTAAGGATTTGTATTCTGTAGCTTCTTCAATTCTGTCTTGATTCTTTCGTTGACGATTCTGATCTTGCTTCTTGCTTTGATTTCAGGACCCTGGCCCAGCGAGCGGCGAAGAAGGCCAAGGTTCCTGTAGTCGAAGTCGAGGACGACTCGCCCGTCGCGGCGACAGGGGACGCGCCGGCGACGAGCTTGCCGGACCCAAGCGCTGCTCCGAGGAGCAGCCCCCAGCGTAAGTCTGGTCTTGAACTTTCCGCTCGTCGGGCGCGCCTGGAGTTTTTGCCTTGTACTAACATCTTGTTGCTCTGTTCGTCTTGCTTGTCTTGTGCAGAAACGGAGCCGCAGCCGCAGGAGCGCCCGGAGACCACTCCCGAGGAGCCGCAGGCCCCGCCGTCCCCGCCAAGGACGAACTCTCCGGCGAGGGAGAGCGCTCCGCCAAGGGCGGGTAATCCGCCAAGGGCGAGTACCCCGCCAAGGGCGAGCAGCCCGGCGAGGGCGGCCACCCCGCCAAGGGAGAGCTCCCCGGCGAGGGAGCCTGTCGCCGACGAGGTCCGTGAAGGTAAGTCTTGTAACTTCGTCTTCTTGGATTCGTCTTTTTTGGATATTTGCTTGAACTTTTTCTTTTCTTCTTTTCTTCTTCTTCTAGACCCTCCCGCGCCGGACCGGATGGAGACCGAGGTCGTCGGCGAGGAAGGCGCGCAGGGCGACGGCGGCAACGCCCCTGTCGTCGAAGACATGGCGGGAGCCGATGAGCCTGCGGCTGAGGAGACTGCCCCGGCTGCGGACGCAGCGGCCGGGGAGGGGGACGGCGGCCACACTGCCGGCCCGGAGGCGGCAGGAGCGTCCAGCGCTGCGCCGGCCGCCGATCCCGCCACCGAGAAGGAGCAGTCCGCCTTCTACCTTGAGGCTCCCAACGGCGTCTTCATACAGGTGGCGTGGGGATCCTCGTCGCGAGCCCCCGAGGATGGAGAGACCTTCGATGGGGAGGTCCTCGCCTCCGCGGGGCTGAAGATCGTCGAGGCGCCGGGCGGGAGCGACGAGCCCGAGGAGGAGAAGCTGCTTCACCGGCTCCTGGCCCTTTACCGGGCCAGGCAGGCGAAACTTGAGTCTCGGGAAGCCCTCTCCGCCAAGGCCGCAACAGATATGGAGAAACGCGCCGCGGAGCTCCGCGCCGCCAACCAGGAGGCCCTCCGCAACTTGGCGGAGGAGCACGAGAGGCTTGCTGGAGAATACCAAGAGTGGCTCCTGGAGAAGGCCGAGGCCGAGGAGCAGCAGCGACTAGCCGGAGAAGCGCTGTCCCAGCGAGAAGGAGCGCTCAACCAGTGGAAGGTCGACCTCGACTCTCACGAGGACGACCTTGCCGCCCGGGAGCAGGCCCTTGGCGGAGAGCTGAAGGAAGCAAAGGCCGCCGCCGCCACCGCGGAGACCGCCAAGAAGGACCTCGAGGCTAAGGTGATGCAGCTGGAGGAGTACCTAAAGGCGAGCACGGAGAGGGTCACCGCGCTCAATACAGAGCGCGAGAAGGACGCCCACACCAATTCTGAACTCCAGGTACGCCTCTCCAAGCAAGGCGACGAGCTGAAGGCCGCCAAGGACTCGATTGCAGATCTGGAGCTGAAAGTCTCTACGCTGAAGGATTCGCTAGACGCCGTCCGGGACCGTGAAACCAGGCTGAAGGACGAGCTCCGCAAGGAGCGAGGCCTGGTGGAGAGCGCCGCCACTTCAGCTGAGAACTTCCGCCGGACCGTCGAAGTATGGACCGAAGATCTGGTGGCTTCTGCAGCTAGCATCGACAAGGAGCTGATGGCGCTGAGGGTTGAGCATCTCATATACTCTCCGGATCCAAATCTCCCCCACAGCGCCAAGCTCAGTCTCTTCTTCAGAGGGGTCGCGCCGGCACTCGTAAGTCTACAGAAGAAACTCCCCGCGCAGCTGGCCGAGGAGTCGCGCCAACTCTGCGCGGGAACCCTGGAGCGCGTCCTGACGAAGATCGTCTACCACAACCCTGGTATAAATCTCGTCAACGTTCTCCGCAGCTTGCCGGCCGACGCAGATATGGAGGCACTGAAGGCGCAGGTCGCCCACATCATCGCCAAGGTGAACAAGATCTCCAGGCGTGAGGGCGACCGCGTGGATTAGGCCTCCTCCCTTTTTATTTCTTTTGTTGCTGCAAAGTGTGCCGTGAACATGAAACTATTAGTCATTGCGACAAGCTATCTCTGTAATATATTTATCTTATTTTCGAGCAATTGATGCAGCGTTATCTCCCTTGCTTTGGTCCTTTACTTTGTATGCTTTTAACCCTACGCTTCTAGGGGACTTGCCGGCAAGGGGCCTTTGCCGCGAGCGCTGAGTGCTGGACTCTGAGCAGCCTGCTGGCCAAGGTCTTACCGGTAAGTAACCTTGCCGTAGCTAGTCGCGACGCACTTAGCTTGCTGAGCGAACTCGGAAACGAAGCAAGGGCGCGACACTTGTCGCAGCTCACTTAAGTCGTTGAGCGTACTCGAAAACAAGATAAGGGTGCGGCTAGCCACGGGTAGGTTCCTCCGCGCACAGGTTTTCCATACAAAGTGAGTTTGTTCAAGGAAGATAACTAAAAAATTTAAAAATTTGAACTGCTCGAATTCTGGTAACTTAGCTTTCGTATATTGCTTGCTTCCCCGATAAGGCTTCTCTTTCTTGAACAGCACTTGGTTCATTCTCCATCTCCTTCCCCCCTGGCAAACTTGTGCGCGAGGAACATTCCTTCTGCTTAAGAGGAAAGAAAAAGAGGAGGGAAAACAAGTATAGGGCCTTTCGGTGCGGTAATTCTTACCGGGTAGGTGTGTTGCACAAAATGCCAAATGATGCATGCAAATAACAAAGAAAAGCACGAAAATGGCCAAAAAGTGCGAAAACACAAAGCTTTACTGATGCACGGGATCTTCGCCCAGCTTTGTACGAAGGATTACATGCAACAGCGGCAAAACTCGTACAAAAGGTGGTTGCCGGAGCTGATCACGGCAACCGCGCCTTATGGGTGAAACTTTCGAAGATGCTCTATGTTCCAGGAGTTGCTCACCGGTAAGCCATCTTCGGTCTGAAGGCGGACAGCGCCGGGCCTTGTGACTTGTCTCACCCGATAAGGGCCTTCCCACTTCGGCGTCAACTTGTTGGAATTCTTGGCGGACTGAACACGCCGAAGAACAAGGTCGCCTTCCTCGAGACTCCTGGCCTTAACCTTGCGGCTATGATAGCGACGCAAGGCTTGCTGGTATCGAGGAGCTCGTACAGCAGCCTGGAGACGTTCCTCCTCGAGGAGCAATGCATCATCTTGTCGCAGTTGCTCTTGCTCGATCTCATCACAAGCGAGCACTCGAGGAGATCCGTATACGAGTTCCGTGGGGAGAACTGCCTCTGCTCCATAGACAAGAGCAAAGGGTGTCTGCCCGGTGGCTCGACTTGGTGTCGTCCTGATTGACCAAAGAGCCGCCGGTAGCTCCTCTATCCAGTTTCTTCCGCACTTGCGCAGCCTGTCAAATGTCCTTGTCTTGAGTCCGCGCAGCACTTCAGCATTTGCCCTCTCCGCTTGACCGTTGCTCCTCGGGTGAGCAACAGAAGCGAAGCAGACCTTGGCGCCAAGGTCTTGGACGTACTACATGAAGGTGCGACTAGTGAATTGTGTGCCGTTGTCGGTGATGATCCTGTTAGGGATTCCGAAACGGCAAACAATTGCTCTGAAGAACCTGACCGCTGACTGTGCTATCACCTTTCTCATCGGTTCCACTTCTGGCCACTTTGTGAACTTGTCGATTGCAACGTACAAGTACTCTAAGCCCCCGACAGCACGGGGGAAGGGGCCGAGGATATCGAGCCCCCAGACCGAGAAGGGCCAGGACAAAGGGATCGTCTAGAGAGCTTGAGCTGCCTGATGAATTTGTTTGGCATGGAACTGGCACGCTTCACACTTGGTTACTTGTGCAGTTGCATCTTGGAGGGCTTCTTGCCAAAAGAACCCTTGCCGGAATGCCTTTCCGGCAAGTGCCCTTGCGCCAATGTGGTGGCCGCATATGCCTCCATGTATTTCTGCCAACAGCTTCTGTCCATCTTCTCTGGAAATGCACTTCAACCTGACACCATTGAGCCTTCTTCTATACAGTTCATTGTCCACGAACTGGTACATACTTGACTGCCTAGTTATTTTCTCTATCTCTGCTGGGTCGTCGGGAAGTTCTCCAGTTTGCAGAAAACGGACGATCTGCTGTGCCCATGCCGGAGCCCGAGGCTCAACGGCAAGGACTAAAGGCATGAGAGCCGCTGCGGGAACCCCAGCTTCTACGGCAAGAACCTCTGGTTCTGCCGGAGCTGTTGATCCCCCGGCAAGCTCGCCGGGGCGAGGCTTGTCGGGGACGATTGCTTCAACTGTACAGACCCTTGGGTGTGCAGGAGCAAACTGTTCCTCAGCGTTCGGGTCGTTGATCTTGGGGACCTTGGCGACGGCTTCGGGGAGATCCGCCGGCAAGTAGTCGCCGGAGACCAACTTTCTCTTCTTGGGCTGCCCAATTGATGGTGTGACGGATGGCTGAGTCAGCTTGAGCAGGAAGGTCCCTGGTTCCACAGGTAACTTCATCGCTGCGCACTTTGAAAGGCCATCTGCTATATCATTCTGAGCTCTTGGGACGTGCTCCATTTGTAGACCTTCAAAGTGCTCTTCGAGCTTTCTTACTTCATCTACATAAGCTTCCATCAAAGGGCTCTGATAACTCTTGTTGACTTGTCGGACCACCAACTGAGAATCTCCCCGCACAATCAGCTTCTTAATCCCAAGTTCAGCTGCAATTCTGAGGCCGGCAAGCAGGCCCACATACTCTGCAGTGTTGTTTGTCGCTTGTTCCCTGGGAAAGTGCATCTGGATGACATACTTGAGGTGCTCTCCGGTGGGCGCGATGAGTACCACGCCGGCACCGGCGCCTTGCAGCGAGAAGGCACCATCAAAGTACATCACCCATTCGCTTGTCGCTTCTTGTACGGGTACCCTTGTCTCTGGAACTTCTTCATCGGGCGTTGGGGTCCACTCAGCTATAAACTCTGCCAAAGCTCTGCTCTGTATAGTTGAAGTACTCTCAAACTTGAGACCAAAGCTTGACAGCTCCAGTGCCCACTCGACGATCCTGCCTGTTGCTTCTGGATTCTGCAATATCCTCTTCAACGGAAAGCGAGTGACCACTATTATCTCGTGGGCTTGGAAGTAATGGCACAGCTTTGTCGAGGCCATGAGGAGACCGAAAAGCAACTTTTGCACCCCGGAGTATCTTGATCTAGCTCCCTGCAAGAGGGAAATCACAAAATACACCGGGCGCTGCACCATCTTCTTCCGCACCTCTCCTTGCTCCTGCGCAGAGTTGTCCTTGTCGGGGCCAGAGCTTGTCGGAGCAGCCCCCTGCTTGTCGCTGGATTCGCTTGCCGGTGGTGTAGACTCCTCATCGACCTCCCTCTCCGCTACTAACGCAGCACTAACCACTTGATTGGTTGCTGCTAGGTGTAGCAGCAACTTCTCTTGTGGCCTAGGTGCGACAAGTATTGGAGTGGAGGATAGGTATCCTTTCAAGTCTTGCAGTGCTGCCTCCGCTTCCGGAGTCCATTTCATAGGACCTGCCTTCTTCAAAATTTTGAAGAAAGGTAGGGCGTGCTCTGCAGACTTTGAAATGAACCTACTGAGGGCTGCCACACAACCTGCAAGTCTCCTTACGTCCTTGACGCGCTTCGGGGCTTCGATCTGCTCGATGGCTTTGATCTTGTCGGGATTAGCTTCAATCCCCCTCTGAGACACAAAGAACCCGAGAAGCTTGCCGGAGGGGACTCCAAAGACGCACTTCTCGGGGTTCAACTTGAGTTGAATCTTGCGCAGATTTGCAAAAGTTTCTTCCAAATCTTGGATCAGGGTATCCTTGCTCTTGCTCTTCACCACTATGTCATCCATGTAAGCTTCTACATTTCTATGGATCTGTGGTTCAAAAGCAGTGTGCACCACCCTTGCAAATGTTGAGCCTGCATTCTTCAATCCGAAAGGCATGCGAATGAAGCAATATGTGCCACATGGAGTAATGAATGCAGTCTTTTCTTCATCTTCCTTGGCCATAAAGATCTGATGGTAGCCTGAATATGCATCAAGAAAAGAGAGCAGCTCACATCCGGCAGTGGAGTCAACAATCTGGTCAATACGCGGCAAGGGAAATGGATCCTTGGGACATGCTTTATTCACATCGGTGAAGTCTATACACAGTCTCCACTTCCCGTTAGCCTTACGCACGACAACTGGGTTTGCTAACCACGTCGGATGGATCACGCCTCTAACCAGGCCCGCTGCTTCTAGCTTCTTGATTTCTTCGGCAATGAATTCTTGGCGCTCCACGGCTTGCTTCCTGACCTTCTGCTTGATGGGCCGCGCATGAGGGCAAACGGCAAGCTTGTGCTCAATTACCTTCCTGGGAACACCGGGGATGTCAGATGGTTGCCAGGCAAACACATCGACATTCGCCCGCAGGAAGGCAACGAGCGCGCTTTCCTATTTGCTATCAAGTGTAGCACTGATGGTGAAGGTACCACCAGTGCCGTCCTCCTTGGCGGACACCTTCTTGGTTGCCGGTGGAGCAGCCATTCCTTTCTTGTTCTTGCCGGTGGAGCTCGATGGAACGTCCTCGACGGCAGCGCAGCACTCCGAAGAGGTGCGTTTGCCAGAGTGGGCCCCAGAGCACTTGCCGTACTTTGTCTTGGTCTTCTTCCCCCCGGGAGCTTCAGCGGCAAGTGTGTTGCTCTCCGCTGCGGCTGCCGCATCCCGGTAGATTTTGTCGGCGCAGATAAGCGCGTCCTTCTTGTCGCCATGGACAGAGATGACGCTTATCGGCCCCGGCATCTTGAGCACGTTGTAGCGTAGTGGGAAACCGCCATGAACTTGGCGAGGGCAGGACGTCCAAGTATCCCATTGTATGGCAATGGGATATCGGCAACATCGAAGGTTATCTTCTCCGTCCCGAAGTTCAGCTCCCCGCCAAAGGTCACTGGCAGAGTTATCTTCCCCTTGGGCTTGCTCCTCCCCGGGTTTATTCCTTGGAACGAACCGGTCTCTTCGAGCTCGCCATCTGGGATTTGGAGTTTCTTGATCACAGCAGAGGAGATCAAGTTTAGGCCGGCCCCGCCGTCAACCAACATTTTGGTGACCTTGAGGTTGCGGATGGTGGGTGAGACCAGTATCGGCAAGCACCCGACCGCAGTGGTGCAATCAGGGTGGTCCTCAAGATCAAAAATGATGGGCGTGCTGGACCATTTGAGGAGCCTACGCGACTCCACGGGCGGCTCTGCTGCATTTACTTCCCACACCCACTGCTTGAGTTGGCGGTGGGAAGTATGCAGAGAGGCGCCGCCGTCGACGCACAGGACTTCCGTGGCCTTCTGGAACTCCTGCTCGCTGTTATCTTCTTCCTCCATGTCATCGTCGTTGTCCTCTTCATCCTTGTCGCGGCCCCGGGGAGGTCGGTCACCTTGCCGCGGCGTCCTCCCCGGCCATTAAATGGACGCTTCTTGCTGGGCTCTCCTCCGCCACCTTGGGCCTTCTCCTTGTCGCGCCGCTCGTACTCAGCTTTCTGCTGCTCGACGAGGTACTCGACGCGTTTGCAGTTGGAGAGGTCGTGGCCCTTAGTGCGGTGGATCTTGCAGTATTGCTTGTCGGAGCCGTCCTGCTTGTCGGCTGCCGCTATAGGGGTAGGCTCCTTGCCGGAGCTGCCAGCCTGTGTTTGCTTGGCGGGAGCCTCCTTGCCGGACTTCTCAACGGCAAGCACTTCCTTGCTCTTCTTTTTCCTATTGTTCCGCCGCCGGCTCTTCTTTGCCGGGGCGGCATCCTCGCTGTCGCTTCCTCCTGCGCCAGCATCCTCTCCGGGGAGTCTCCTCCCCTCTTCGGCGCGCGCGCACTTGTCAGCCAGAGCATAAAGCTCGCTGACATCCCGTATCTTGGTCATGGCCATCTCCTCACGCATGCGGCGGTTATGCACGTTCTGGTGGAACGCGCTGATAACCGCGGCAGGGTGGACGTTGGGGATGTTGTGCTGCACGCGGCTGAAGCGCTGGATGTACTTGCGCAGAGGTTCTCCTTCCTTCTGGGCCAGAATGTGGAGATCACTCTCCTAGCCATGGGGTTTGTGGCCGCCCGTGAAGGCGCCAACAAATTGGTGGCAAAGATCTGCCCAAGAAGAAATGGAGCCTTCCGGCAAGTGCATAAGCCAAGAACGAACGTTCGGCTTAAGCACCAGCGGGAAGTAGTTTGCCAGTATCTTCTCGTCGCGCCCCCCGGCAGCCTGCACCGCGATGGTATAAATGCTGAGGAATTCCGAGGGGTGCGTCTTGCCGTCGTACTTCTCAGGTACGTCGGGCTTGAAGTTCTTCATGCTGGGCCACTGGACGCGCCGCAGCTCATGGGTAAACGCAGGGCAACCTCCCGCGTGCGGCAAGTCGCCTGGTTCACCGGGCGCGTGCGTATCGACAGCGCTCCCAGCTCGCTGATCTGATTGTCGCCGGGCTTCCCGGCGGCGCTCGATCGTCGTCCGAGCGTCTTCTTGTCGCCGATCGTCCAGGACCTGGTGCTGGTCCCGACGAGCCCGCGGATCCGACGACGCCGTGGAGTCGTCGTCGACGTTAATCCGGCGGGGCGGCGTCTTCTGCTTCCGCGGCGGGGAGTGCACCGTAGTTGCACCCCCGGTGGTCTTGTCGCCGTCGGCCTTCGTCTTCTCGACTTGCCGCGGCCGCGAGGTCGCCGGCTGCTGCGGAGAGTCGTTGTTGGCGAAGGCGATCAGGCTCTGGATGGTTGCCCTCCAGTCTTCGGCTTTGTCTGCCGCTGGAGGGAAATCGAGGAGCAGTTGCGCTCTTGCGAGCG
The DNA here is from genome assembly GCA_902687465.1 of Secale cereale. NCBI lineage: Eukaryota > Viridiplantae > Streptophyta > Magnoliopsida > Poales > Poaceae > Secale > Secale cereale. The sequence goes on from LR738709.1 coordinate 237,381,594, forward strand.
CTTCTGCTGGAGAGGAGGGGAGCGGGGGCGAGCGGTGCGAGGAGCGGGATATGCTCGGACTCCTAACATGGTTAGAAGGAGCAGGGTCCCGTCCCGGCGACCGCGCCTTGCTTGTGCCAGGGCGATGGCCCGGAGCGTCCCGCGAACCTCCGGCTTGGCCTTGTCCCAGCAAGCGGATGGTACCTCCTGTACCACGGCGCTGCTGGGTTGTAGTCTGCTGAGATGGTCGTGGCGCATCTACGGAGACCGAGGCTCGGTCGTCTGTCTTGTCCTTGGATTTGGTGGCGCCGCGAGTTTCCTCGCCGGCGACCACCCTTCCGCCGGCGTCTCCTCCACCCACCGTTGGTTCTGGTGGCGGTGGAACAGACGCAGACGGGCCTGCGACCTCCGAAGCCTTCTTCTTCGGGGCCATGCTGCTGTTGCTGATGAAGCTGACGAAGTTGGAGACGTTGATGAAGAATGCGCCCGCGTGAACGCCGGATCAGGTTCGCACAACCTCGACGCCCCCCTCCCTGGCGCGCCAAAGATGTCGGGGGAAACTGTCCACCACGAGCACCTATGGGACCGGAGCCCCTTTGTTCGTGCGGTAAGGGAGTGGAGGGAGCACAAAGAGCAGATCGTAGAGCACACGCGGGCAGTTTACCCAGGTTCGGGCCGCGATGGACGCGTAAAACCCTACTCCTGCTTAGATTGTATTGAGTGTTGGAGCTCGGGAGCTTGAAGAACTAGCTACACCGAGCGAATGAGCAATATAGGTTCCGAACCCCCTCTACGTTGTGCATGGGCCTCCTTTTATAGCTCAAGGGGTCACCGACAGGTGTCAACGTAGGAGAAAGGGGTAAAAAGGTAACTTTGGTGGTAGTTGTAACAGTGCGGGAACAGTGGACAAACAGTGGATGAACAGTGGTCATCACCTACTTTGACAGTGGGGGACAAGAGCATTAAATGCCCGTCGCCGTCGACCCCAAAAGCGCCCGCCCTTGCGTCTCCGTTCGCCACGGCGATAGCCTCGTCATCGTGGAGTGCCACCGTGTCCCCCAGGCTGCACAGCCATGCGCCACGCGTCCCTGGAAGTGCCCCAGGGCGACGCGTGGGTCGATGAGCTGGAGCGCGGGCACACAGTGTGAGTTCCGCCGGCAAGCACCTTGCCGGGGTCCTGATCTTGTCGGGCCGGGAAGCTTGTCGCTCCCCGGGTCTTGCCGGGGCGCACGGTGCACCGAGGCGTGTCTTTTAAGATGCAGTCTTCTGGTCTTCCTGGCAAGCTCCTCTTGCCAGGGCCTTAAGTTAATGAGGTAGTCTTTAGCCTCGGACGGCCTTCTCGGCAAGCTCCACTTGCCGGGGCCTTGATCTTCTGTCTTGTATACTTTGTTTTTGAATGGCTTAATAAGGACCAGAGAGGTTTCCGGCAAGCACGTGGTAGACCCTGCCGCGGGAAGCTGCTACTGCCCGTGCACAAGTTGGGGTACTAAGGTACCCCTATCTTAGTACACCGACAGTGGGTGAACAAATTACTACCGAGCAATTGATAGAAAAGTGCATAGTTATGAGAATATCTAGGCATGATCTTGTATATAGGCATCACGTCCATGACAAGTAGACCGAAACGATTCTGCATCTACTACTATTACTCCACACATCGACCGCTATCCAGCGTGCATCTAGAGTATTAAGTTCTTAAGAACAGAGTAACGCATTAAGCAAGATGACATGGTGTAGAGGGATAAACTCAAGCAATATGATATAAACCCCATATTTTTATCCTCGATGGCAACAATACAATACGTATTGGTTCCCTTTCTGTCACTGGGATCGAACACCGCAAGATTGAACCCAAAGCCAAGCACTTCTCCCATTGCAAGAAAGATCAATCTAGTAGGCCAAACCAAACTGATAATTCGAAGAGACTTGTAAAGATATCAAATCATGCATATAAGAATTCAGAGAAGAACCAAATATTGTTCATAGATAATCTTGAACATAAACCCACAATTCATCGGATCTCGACAAACACACCGCAAAAAGTATTACATCGAATACATCTCCAAGAAGATCGAGGAGAATTTTGTATTGAGATCCAAAGAGAGAGAAGAAGCCATCTAGCTAATAACTATGGACCCGATGGCCTGTGGTAAACTACTCACACATCATCGAAGAGGCTATGGTGTTGATGTAGAAGCCCTCCATGATCGATTCCCCCTCCGGCGGACTGCCAGAAAAGGCCCAAGATTGGATCTCACGGGTACAGAAGATTGCGGAGGTGTAAATAGGGTTTCGTGGTGCTCCTGGATGTTTTCAAGGTATATTAGTATATATAGGCAAAAGAAGTAGGTCGGTGGAGCTACGAGGGGCCCACGAGGGTGGGGGGCGCGCCTTCTTGCCTCGTGGCTACCTCGTTGCTTCCTTGACGTCCACTCCAAGTCTCCTGGAGTGCGTTTGTTCCAAAAACGATATTCGCAAAGGTTTCATTCCGTTTGGATTTTGTTTGATATTCCTTTTCTGTGATACACTAAAATAGGTTAAAAAAATAGCAATTGCACTGGGCCTTTGGTTAGTAGGTTAGTCCCAAAAATAATATAAAAGTGCATACTAAAGCCCCTTAAAGATCCAAAACAGATAATATAATAGCATGGAACAATCAAAAATTATAGATATGTTGGAGACGTATCAGAGATCGACAAGGTAAACAGATTCGAGAATGGTTAATAAAATCTAAGACCATTGCATATTAAGATCAAAATAGTGCTACAAATATACAAGTCTCATACGATGCCATTTCAACGATTGTACCAAAAAAGTTCAACATATTACAAGGTTCAAATTGAAGAGTTATATGGCTCAAATTTGAAGATTACAAGGTTCAGACTGATATTAGAAATGAAATTCAGCTCATCAGCTGCAAACGCTCGCGCTGATCCGCTGAACATGGATATCAGAGAGGTTCAAACTAATATTACCACTTCTTAGTCTGGTTTTGAAACCTCACAATTTTTGGAAAGGGTTCAGCCACTAAGAAGTCATGTATGGGGTTGACACGATGACTTTCGATTACTCTCTCATTTGAAGTTCCAAAATCAAATTCAGCATTTTTGGAGCCTATTCCATTCTGTCGCAGGCGCCGGCGCTGATCAACAAACCATTGATTTTTGTGAAATAAATGTAGGACAAACCTCATTTCCTTAAGCACCCTTGCTCTAAGAACAAAGAACCTAGCGAATATAATCTCCGGTAGGGTCCCTCGGTAGGAGTTCAAAGTAATTTCTGAGAGATGCAGATCTAGGCATTCGACGTGATTGTTATATTCTATCACATTATCCATAATTGGGCCTAATCTTATCTGCAAAAGAAGAAAACGTGTTAGTGCCTATTTAGTTTGCAGGATTTCTAAAATGCACTAACATGCCATCTTCGATCTGACATGATTAACATGGGCATTTGATTACATTCTAAAAAAATGGAGGCTTCTTCACAAGAGGTTGGAGTGGATGAAAAGTTCCCTAAGAAAACTAGTATAGATGAATCCAAAGGAGAAATGCGTATTGATTGTAACCATATGGATCAAGCAACCAATATGGGGGGTGGAACATGTATGTACTGCAATCCTCCAAAAGAATCATTCAGAAATCATAGTACATTGTCACTTTAAACATGGAAAAAGGTGTCACAAATTGAACTCCCTTATGGTTAACATTTAACAAGAAAGGAACATCACCTCGATATATAGATTCTCCAGGCACGGAAAGCATCTCAGGAAACTAACAACTTGCTTCACGTTGGGGCCGATAGATTCTAGTTCCAAGACCTTCACTGTGCGCAGTTTCGGGGTCAAGCTTGTCGAAATCATTTTCTAAATGGCAGACGAACAAACATCTTCAAAATTACAAATAATGTTAATTTGTAGAAGGAGAGGTAGAAACCTGAACGGGTGTGGATCCAATAACAAGTTCGGAGTATTTGTAGAAGGCGCAGAAATGACATTGATTCTTGTTGGACCTTCTTGATAAACTACAAGTGATCTCTCAAGTGCAGGTGTGCCCTGAATGACCTTACCGTGGTACACATCTTATGATGTCTTCCTGCCACACCAGCAACACACATAAATAGTCCGGAGAGTCATGGAGGTGATGTGGAAGGTACTCAACCCATGGATCGCCTGGAGACAAAGGTACTCGAGTGCAGTACAGCCACGAGCAGGCGCTCCATGTCACCGTTTGAGAGGAAGATGGCAACGAGCTCGAGGTGCTTCAGTCGTGGTAGAATAAGAGCGGGCGCGTCATTAAGGGGGGATGGCAGTTCCTGAACTTGGCGACGCGCAGGATGGGTGTGAGGCGGAGTGCGGATGTTGGCAGCGACCGCATATGCCCATCATCGAAAGTGAGCTCCTCAAGCTAATATAGGGCGGGGGATCAGAACCAGTTGTCAAGCTTGGCTCGGTCCTTGCCGTTGGGACTGAACTTGCCCATTCTAAGGCCTTTGGTTCAGCCAAGGTGACTGCCGAGGATCATGGAGAACGCATCCAAGCTTCTGCGATAGCCATGGCAGAGCTCGTGGGTGTCGATGAGGTCGAGGGGTCTAGATTTCCATAGGGGGGCCACCATCGGGAAAGGACGGTTGTCCATGCCCCATATTTGATTGGGAGGAGGGAGATGATGACTGTCAACATATCATCGGGGAGGCTGCTGACAAAGTCTAGGCCATCTGGAGTCTCTTGCGGTTCTAGCTCGCCCCACCTCCGCTTATTGGCAGCCCCATTCTCCACCTCCGGAGTCTCCTTGTCAGCGGCGCTTTTTGATAGAAATGGGAGTACTGGGAATATTTAGTTAAAACATGGCAATAGAAAAGTGTATTGGTAACTAGAAGTTATTCGGTAGGAATATAGTAAGAAAAGGGAATAACAATTGGTTGCTTACATACTACACAATTCATTTGACATTGCTGGGTAATTCAACATCCAGATAGTTGAAAAGAAAACTTACTTCGAACAAAGTCTGGACAGATGATTTTGTTGGGGAAGTTAGCATATATCTCATGACCGGGCCCTTTTATGTGCAGTGCAATTTTAGTTCCAGGTTTCAGTACATAAAACTTAGAAAGTTCATTCCAAAAGCCAGTTTCAAAATAGGAGTCACCATGTTCATCAAGTCCTACAGTAGCAATGATTGTAAATCCATGGTTTGTGTGTAGTATGACATCCGTGCAGCCTTGATCTATGTAAAGGGAAAGATTGTGCACTACATAATCTGTTGCATAGCAAGGGATGCGCTGCGGAAAATGGTGGGATTGTTAAAGAAAATATGGTAACATGCAAATACGGGCCCAAATTGAAAGAACTGTACAACAGTTGAAATAGAAGGACAAAAATCTATAATTAAACAGATAGGGTAAACATGATGTCATGGAAATATGAGAGTAATTGAAAGAACAATACATCATTAATTTTCCTAATATAGAAATAAGAGGGGGAAATCCCCTTTGACGTATATGGTGCATGTGGCATCTTTTATCCAAATGTAGCAATATTTAGAATATGTTCAGGAAAGTAGGCCATGCCAACCGATTTAGGGTGAGATTGAACATACCGCACGCGTCATCAAGCGATCTGGTACGGTGAGATGGAATCTCTGGCGGAGGTCGCAAAGTCGTGATGTCTCGGTGCACTGTACATTCTATGAATGAAAGAGAACCCTCAAACCATCTCGAATAAAAATGAATTCACGGCGATTTACGACAGCTGATTGAAGGAGGCAGATTAACTGGGATAAGATATGAGATAATATCTCATTAAAATAGTTACCTTGTCGTCCATGAGAAAGAACCCTCAGTACGGCAGATTCCCCAACCGAGCTGAGCTGGATCTACCGCAAGCACCGTCGAGAAAGTCGACGGCGATAGGCGGCGGCAAGCAGAAGTGGTGAAATGCAATGGGCTTTGCTGGCAGCCTGGCGGCGGCGGAAGGCATCGAGCTAAGTGTTTACCACTGTGATAGGCGGTGCCATGGCATGGACGTGAAGGAGCTTGTGCAGGTGTGAATGGGGATTGGAGGGGGTGGCGGGCGGGGGTGAGGGTTTTTGTGACATGGGGATGGTGAGGGTTTTCTTTTTTCTTTTTTGAATTGGGTGGTGAAGGTTTTCCATCCCACAAATAATTTTGGAGGCGACGGTTTGCTAGAGCGAACCGTGTGGGATTGACGCAACATGCAAAATGGAAGTCATTGTGCAAAGTTCCATTTTTGGGAACCGTGCGTGATATACGCAACAGGCAAAATGAAAGTCATTGCACACTATTCCAATTTTGGGAACCGTGTGTGATTGACGTACTACCTCCGTCCTGGTTTATTGATCCCCCTTTGTATTTTTTTACCAAATTTTGACCAAATATTTAACTAAAAAATGTTTATGCATGTCACCAAAAATTATATCGTTGAACACTATGCTCAAATACCCATCCAACGATATAATTTTTGCTGACCTGCACTAACATTTTTGTTAGTTAAACCTTTGGTCAAAATTTAACACAAATTACAAAGGGGACCAATAAACCAAGACGGAGGTAGATTCCATCAACCAAACTGGTTGCATCCATATCCCATGGTTTTACATAAGTAAACCTATATTAAACATACTCAGACATAGATAATAAGCATCCACGTACACAAGCATAGTTCAACCATAAGTGCATAGTTCAACCGTCATTAAACAATGCTGAAGCATACATAGTTCGATCCCACATCTCATCTCACATGTTGGCATGATCATGAAGCTTCTCAAGGTACTCGGCGTACGCGCCGTGCTCGACCATGCGAGAATACTTCTGCTTGAAGGAGCGAACAGCCCATCCTCTTGCATGCGCCAGAACACTTTGATACGCATCATGAAGCTTGTGGTAGCAAAATGGGCATCGATAGCTGCCGTTCTAGGTCCTAATACGCTTGTTATGCATTCCCGCATAAAGCTCCCTCGGGATTTGCCTCTTGTACCTCCTCTGGACATTTTCATCCTCGTTGTCCACATCACCAGACAACACCTATAAAAATAGTAAAAAAATGTGGCATCAAATTAATGGCTACAAACTAATCTCTAGCGAACATTTGACAGTTACCAAAAATTGGCATCAAATCAACGATTACATGTCGTGAAGAGGATTAGGAATTTATGGCAAATTATTTATACATATCCATATATTATGGTTCGATTTTTAAGCATATTTGTCTATGTACAGACCAATCTTGAAGAAAATAATGGCACAAACATATGTAGGTCATTCAAAATCAGCTGTCAAATACTGGCTAGGAAATATTAGCATGAACACTAACCCTAGTCGGATTACTAGCAGAAATCATTTGCACATATGAAACAACTAATCACTTATCACTTGTACCATTCAAACAGTAGATACACTACACGGATCTAACGAAACTTACTCAGATTTCATGGATTGGGAGAACATAAGCATAGGATTTCTATTCCAAAAAGGGGGAGGCAGGAGTAACTAGAGAAACCGAATGATCTATTTGACACATAAATGGGTACAAATGACTAACCAGTTGTCCATCGTCATTGGAGTCGTTGCCGGATTCGTCGCCGGGGTCGTCACCAGAGTCGGTGTGGAACTCTGCCTCTGGCTATGGAAGCTCGAAGCCATCAACGACATCATGGTGCAGCGGTAACTCGCCGGCGGTGACGGCAACCTCTGTCTCCATCTCCACGCCATGATCCAGTGCTTTAGCAGCCCCGACGTCACCACTCCCTCCGATGGGGGGCTTCAGCAACATCCTCATACACTGACGGCTTTGAGGTCTGAGAGCGGCGTCGAGGATGCAACTGGAGAGAGAGGATTGTGTGTTTGGCATGGATGGGGGTGCAGCCGCTCGGGCGCACCATTAATATGGACTAGTGGGAGTTGTGGGAGAGACGCGGGCAATGGTCAAACCGATGGCTCGCCTCCGAGTGAGCCTGCGCACTGGACTGCTGGCATGCCTACCAAAGTTTCACACAGGTACTCTCACCTCCTGAGGACACTGCGCAGGGAGCACGCCTCCGTCAATTCACACACCTGCATGCATGCCTGCCCGTCTGCCTGCGCGGCGGACTGCTCGCATGCGTCCCGTCAACTCACGCCTGCTCGCACGGCACATGGGTCGCGCGGCGGCACGTATATTGTTTTTCTATTTTGATGATTAATGATGCCGCTTTATTGCTTAACCAAAGCATGGCACATATCCATTGTTGGTCTAATGCTCATTGTTCGAATAAATAATCCGTTTGGGATATTGGTTCCCAATTATTAATAATTGCCCGTTTGTAATTAGATAAATATTACATGAAAACTGGTCTCATATTTGACAAAAAAAGTACAATGCCACTTTGTATTGGTGTCCATATGACAACACGATAAGTTTCATGAACTTCAAATAAGTTTTGGATGTACTAGAATTTAAAAATCAAGATTCTCAATGTTTGAAATTTGTTGCACGGGGAGTAAACATGCACCCAGTGAGACACATGTGTTTTTGCAGTCCATTTAGGAGCACTGTCACATGTGCATGTAGCTCAAATTTGTTTTTTGCACATTATACCCGTAGAAAATCCATCAGTTAATGTACTAAAACGTCTTAATGATCTCTGTGATTTTTTTGAAATTAAAACGTCCCTCCTTTGGTAACATATGTTCACCGCGGGATAATTATTTTAACATGCATATTAGTTGCGCTGGGGATTCGCGGTGTGTGTGTGGGTGTCGCGTCTGGGGGTGGCGGGTGGCTCGTAGTACACTACGAGTTGTGAGCCACCGTGTGGGTTGGCCATTTTGTTATGCATGCCAGTGCCACATCAGAGTCGTGAAATTGTTATTTAAAACATTATACAACCCTTTCATACATACATGTTTTGGCCACATGCAGTCGATGGTTGTCCTACATGACACTCGATACTCGCATGTGACGCTTTCTATGGGCCCGCGAGGTCGTCGTCCATCACTTTGACGAACAGCTGGCAGTGAGGTTAATTTGTCCGGCAAGGTAGAATCTTTTTTTTTGTTATGGTGGGATATAGTACGCATCGTAGAGGTGGGAGCTGGCAGTGAGGTTAATTTGTCCGGCAAGGTAGAATCTTTTTTTTGTTATGGAGGGGGCTTGCACATACGCGTCCGTGAACAAGTACACATCACTCACTGTCGGGACTTTTTGGTTTGCGAGGCACGTGCCACATCAAAATTGTGAAATTGGCTATTCAAACATCACACAACACCTCTTTGGGCCACATGCATGCATGCGGTGGTTATCCTAGCTAGCTAGGACACTCACGTGTGACGCTTCCATTTGTGGGCCCACGAGGTCATCGTCGATGCATGCATGCATCACTTTGACCTACATCGGGATAGGTTAATTAATTTCACCGTTGATGAGGATTGTTTTGGGTTGTACATATTACGGTAGGAGCATATAGTATGCGGTGAAGAGGGGGGAAGGGGACCATCATATGTAGTACGCTTCATGAACCTCACTCTGTGTGGGTGCATGGTTTATAATTTTTGAGGCATGTGGCACATCAAAGTTGTGCATTTTGGCTATTCAACATATATATTTTTGGCCCACATGCAAAGCGGTGGTGGTTGTCCTCTCGCACCCACTTAAGCGGTTATCAGCGATATCGACGCTTTCCATCTATGGGCCCGCTTGGTCCATCACTACTTTTAGCCTGACAACAAGAGAGGTTAATTTGACTTAGGAGGGGATTTTTTTTCCTGTAATACAGTATATATATAGGTCATGCTCCGGGATGACATGCATGCATGATACAGTTTGAGCACACACATGCATGTGTACGCATGAATCCCTCCCATCGAGTCGAAGTGGCTAGTACAACGACATGTCCTGAACCAATTTCGCTCTGTGTGGGGTACTAGTGTATGAATTTTGACGCACGTGCCACATCAATGTTGTGAAATGGTATTCAAACATGCACACACATCACGTCCATACATATGCATGTAGTGGTTTCCTTCGAATGGTACACTCCCTCGCATGGTTACCAGCGACAAGCCTATATATTTGTGGGCCCACGTGGACATCCATTATCACCTTGACCAACAATAAGATAGGTTACCATGGCGGATTCTTCATTTGGTTCGTGTTATCGTAGTATAGTTCATGGTGAGATTTAGACCTTAAGTTTGAGCGCTTATACTATGCATGCAGGCATGCATGAATCCACGTCGTTGGCTTGAAGTGCAGTATAACATACATATGCATCGTCAACCTAACCCTCACTCAGTGTGGGGATTTCTAGTTCAAAATCACGGTGCCACATCAAAGTTGTTCCATTGTTACTCAAAACACACCTCTTCATACATTTGTTTGGGCCACATGCATGAAGTGGTTATATTCGAGGAGTAACTACTTGCGTGATTATTGGCGAGCTAGCCCATCTCTGGGGTCGCATGGACATCCATCACTTTGCCCAACAACATGGGAAAGGTTGTACAACCAAGGTGCATTTTTTTGGGTCCGTTTTACGATCCATCTTGGTGAGATATGCCTCTCTGGACCGCCGACTGAAAGTGTGTCTGTGGGGGGGGGGGGGTTG
>LR738709.1:237392542-237436853 GCA_902687465.1 Secale cereale
CTCGGTTGGGGGGGGGAGGGGGCATGCATTCATAGCTTAGGATTCCCTTCGTGCCGACACGAGGGAGGAGGGGGTGCTAGCTACTTCGCACTTTGCTAGGTGAACCTCGGTTGGGGTGAGGGGTCCTGCATTCATAGCTTAGGATTCCCTTCGTGCCGACAAGAGGCGGGGTGGGGCAAGCAATATCGTGCTCTTTGCGAGATAGGTGTGCCACATCGAAGTTGCATTTGGTATTTGAAAATCAAACCACCCTTTTCATACATAAATTTGGTCCACATGCAATTGTGTTCGTGTTCTGACCCTCTCCCGCGTCATTTTTCGCCAAATTTATGAACATTTTAGACAAGTCGATGACGCAATAGAAATGGTTCACTCAAACTAACCGTGTTCCACGGCGGTGCCACTGTCACGCACACATCCGCACCGTACGTTGGGCTCCACGAGGCTCCCCCTCTCAAAACTATCTACCCGCCTCGAGGATTTTTCTATTTCATAACACACGGTTATTCTCTCAGGACCGTGTGCGATGTTTCTTGTTCCAAATCCCTCCTGTATCCCTAGAAAATATCTACCCGCCTCGAGGGTTTTTCTATTTCGTAACACATGGTTGTTATCTCCGGACCATGTGCGATGTTTCTTGTTCCCAATCGCGCCTGCATCAAAAGAAAATATCTGCACGCCTCAAGGCATTTTCTGTTTCATAACACACGGTTGTTATCTCCGGACCGTGTGCGATGCACTATCACCAAAATTTTCAATAGCCTCGGCATTTCACTCCCGCGTAGTAAATTTTTCAGTACCCGCGTCATTTCCTCAAACACCCCCCGCCCCCCTCCACACACACACGCACACACACACACACACACACCAAAACCTCCTCGGGCGTCCGCGCGCACAGACACACACCACCTCCCTCGCTTGAAACCCTAGCAAGGTCCCCGCCACCGCCGCCGCAAGGCCTCCATTGTCAACATCTGCCGTGTTGCCCAATGCAGCTTACCCATCGATCTCCATACCCAGGCCGCCCTAAGTTTCTTAGATGACGCCTGCCAAACGCCCCCTTTCCCACAGATCCCCATCCCCTACTCCAGAGCGTCGCAGCCTAAGCCGGGCTATGCTTCCCGTGGAGCTCGATGAGCAACTGGCCCAAAAGAGGTGTATCACGGTCTTTTCGCCCGATGTCGGCAAGGAAGCTGACGACCATTACTGGCAGCGGGCACTCAAGCAGTGGCCTGTAGTATGCCGGCATGTTTCGGACACCAGCTACGACATCAAGCTCGTCGACAGTGACGGCCTGAGGCGGGCTATGTCATAGGTTAAGTGTCCCACCCCCAACCCCTCGGGTTCAACTGCCTTCAATCTCATCCATGGCCCCGCCGCTGATCTCCTCTGGCTCGCTGTCAACAATTTGCCATCCTACATCGCCATTGAGCCCCTTTTGTCATTTCTAAAGGACACGTTCTGTGACGCTGGCTTGGGATCCACAGCTTCCAAGTTAGACCTCATCGACGGCAACCACGAGGAGGGAACCCTCTCCCGCTTGTCCAAGTGCAAAGATCCCATATGCTCATCCAAGGGGAAAGCACCCGTCTGCAACATCAGGGAGTGCACCCTACAACCGTGCTCTTCCAAGGGGAAGGAGCCCATCTGCGACAACATGGAGCGCATCCAGGGTCTGTGCTCTTCCCACGGGAACGAGCCCATTTGTCACAAGTGAGGAAACCCATGATTTGTTTTGCCGTGCCTCTTCACAGGGGGAAACCCATGATTTGTTTTTTCGAGTCCCTTTTGTAGTGTAGTGAGAATATGTTCACTTTTAATTGCTATATCTAGTTGTTTGAAGTATGCCTTGTTTATTTCAGTTGTTCACAATGTGATGCGCTATATGTGCAATTATTTACCGTGCAGTACATTTCATCAATCCAGTTTTAAACATACCGATATGAATGCATATTTTTGCTTGTTGTTAAGCCTGTTATAGCTAGCATATTTCTCTTTTAAAGTTTTTTGATTGTTAGGTTGTTTGTAGTTAGCATATGTCCAGTTTCAAACGCTATCTTTGGTTGTTCTTAGTATGCCTTGCTTATTCCAGTTATTCACAACGTGATGTTCTATATGTGCAAGTATGAACTGTGCAGTTCAATTTCATCAGTACCAGTTTCGACAATACCACTATGAATGACTACATTTGGTTGCTGCATCTTGTAGTTAACACACCTTACCATTTTTATTTAACAAAAACCAGTGTACTTAGACCGGCACAATACCAGTTTGAATGACTATGTTTTCTTGTTGTTAAATGTTAGGCCTATTGCAGTTAACACACCTTTCCACTTGTTTTGTTTGCTAGCGTGCTTAAACCTGCACACTGAAGCTATCTTTTGAAGATTATTTTGTCTGCCATGGATAAATTTGGTTGATGTTTATCCTGTTATGCTTAACATGCTTCTCGATGTACCTACATAGGACAATTTTGGGAACGACTGCTGTTTTCCATAGAGGTTAGTTTCATCCCATGGCTTATATCTACTCACTATTCAGGATATCGGTAGCTGGTAGCATATAGGCCGGGGGTTGATAAGGGACTAAGCGGTGAATCGAACTTTTAACTGAATATATCTGCAACCCATTTATCGATATGTTAACTAGGGCCATATGTAATATATATGAGGCTACATAGCAACATGCACTGTACTTAATGTCTAAATATGCAATCATAGGCTACATAGCAACAAGGAAGAGTGTTACCTTAATGTTCTAATGATGTCTAGATATACGTAGAAGAGTAGCAGCAACAACAACGACAACAACAACACAACCCTGTTTAGATGCTCAACTTAGCTAGAGGTTAGAGTTAGTTTCTAGCTCATGACTAACCCTGAATTAACTACATCCAAAGAGTTGTTTGGATGGCAGGGTTAGATTGACAATGAATGCACTAGGAGAACTAGCTCCAATTAGCACCTCTTGGGTTGGATAGTTTTTTTGGGTGGGTTATAGATGCAACTAGCTCAAACTAGCCCTCATGTTTAGATATACTTTAGGGCTATTTGAGCCTGAACTAGCTCAAACTAACTGTAACCGATGGATACAACAGCAGTTAATCAGACGATAATTTGTAAGAATGCACTAAACTCCTTCTGGCCCATAATATAAGATGTTAATTCATCTAATATGTGAGTATATTGGATGTTATAAGATACTCCCTCCGTTCCTAATTATTTGTCTTTTTAGAGATTTCAAATGGACTACCACATACGGATGTATATAGATATATTTTAAGGTGTAGATTCACCCATTTTGCTCGGTATGTCGTCACTTGTTGAAATCGCCACAAAGACAAATATTTAGGAACCGAGGGAGTATTATAAAAGAGTGTTGTACTACATCATTGTGTGATTGCTATTTAGCTTCTGATATTAACTTGGTCCTTTTAGGTACATATGCCATTTGTAAAGGTCCGCGCTTCGACCCTTTCTGCGTATGGGGCAATGAGATATCAATGAACCGGCATCAAGTGAGGAAGCTGATAAAGATTGTTAAGAAAGTGGGTCCAAAGATGGCAATTAAACTATTTGTTTACACTTTATCCAAAACAATAGCGAACTGCAGGATGTAAGTAAGAACTCTGCAGCTTTCTTTTTACTGCCCATAATGAGTTGTGTTAGATGACAATGTCTGAATCTTTTTCTTTTACAGTGGTTGTCAAAGCAGTTTACTCAAGATTACCTCTCAAACTACATGATTGGTGGGCATGCAAAGGTTAAAGTATTTCTACCACAACACGAGATGTTTTCATGAAGACCGTGAAGGATGGGTGGTCGGCCATCACAAGGGGTTGGACTAGAGTCGTGTGTGCCTTCTGCATGGAGGAGGGCACAATATGGGCATTTCGGTTCACCTTATTCAGCAACCAGAATGTATTTCGCCTCTTTCTTTACCTTCTTTAATACTACAAGTATACAACTGTGGTTCATCATTCTTTATTTGGTTCTTATGTAATTCTTTAAAATATGTGCCTATGAATTGAATAATGCATTAGTTGTTTGAACCTGATGGATATGAATAAAGTTGTAGCATACATTCAGATTGAAATTCAAAACCGGTACAATTTGAAATAGCAGCAATTTAATTCCGGTGAAATTATGCTCTCCAGGTTGTTATGGCACACACGGTTGGTAAAACACAAATGTTTGCGATATAGACCATAATCCGAGACGGTTCACAGAGAGGAATCGTGTGCAAGCAAGCACATAGTTTCCATTTGCAAAGCGTGTGCGATGTCAGACAATATCACAAACGGTGCGGGCAAACTAAATGTTTGTATTAGTAGCCTTATCGTCCACGATTCGCAACCATGAATTGTTTCTCATGAAGTATGCATCGTAAACGTTGCACCACAGGATAGTGTGTGCAATAGTTGTCGTGTACGACGATGTTACGACGGTCCGACGTTTCGTAATCCTGTGCGACACTCGTACGACGATTAGCTAATCTTCTTAATTAGTTATCGCATGCGGTTTGGGAAAAGCGAATATGTGTGATTGTATGCTTATCATACACGTTCTATAATAGTAAACAGTTTGTGATGGGCCGCGCATCGTAAACGTAGCACCACAGAATACGGACTGTGATAGCAATGCGAGCAGAAACGAGTACGAGTACTGTATGGTCCCTATCTCCGACGGTTTCTGGGTCATGTGGGAAGACCCCCTATCGCCGTGACTCACTAGGCGACGGTTCCAAATGTCGTTGCGGAATGGGGTTAAATACCGTTTGTACAACACCAATGCATACTAGTGTCTGGAGCGCCTGGCAGGGCGTTCGACCGTTGACACCGCGTTCCCCGACCACCTTGAGCCTCCCCCTTGCACCAGTCGAGGTACCTCGACGTCCGCTCCACGCCACCGCACTGACCCCCTCTTTCCCCTCTCTGTCCCGCCCATGCCGAGAGTGCCCAGAGCTGCCTGAGCCCGCCAATGCGTGTGCAAGCTCGTGGCTCCACCCGGAGCTCGCCCCGCTCTCTCTCTCTCTCTCTCTCTCTCTCTCTCTCTCTCTCTCTCTCTCTCTCTCTCTTTGTAGCTCTCTAATCCACTCCCACGAACACCGCAGACAACCCCTCACTCTCTCTCCTAGCCTCCTGAGTCGTTGCCGCGGCCACCCGTGCGCCGCGTCCATGGTGAGCCACGGGTCGGACACTTAAGACCGTTCCAGGCCCTCACCTCCACTACATTTGCCCCCTCTCCCTCCTAGAAGCCCCCTCGACCTAGCCAGTCCTCTCCCCGAGCCCTCCGTCGCTCCCCACAGCCGGGGCCAAGCCGCCGGACTCCGTCCAAATTCGTGCCACCGAGAGCCCCTCCTCCCCATCTAAAGGTCTCAGGACATCGCCACAGCCATCATGCATAACTACCCCGCTCCATTTCTTCCTCCCCGCGACTACAACGCCATGCCCCAACCTCCTCGTCGCCTCCGTCCATGGCGGGTGATACACCGCTTGCATCCAACCGCCCCAGCAGTCATGGCGCACCTCGGCAGGTGCGTCACGCTTCCCTGAACCCGTCGGTGTACTGGGCGTCGCCGAAGATGGCTGGTGCCGCCGGGGAGAGCACCGACACCCGCTCGGCCTCGCCTCCCCTGCCTCTGCTATGTTCGAGCGGGAGGTAGGAGATGGCTTGAGCACCGGGCCCCGCTCATCAGCGACCTGGTGGGCGGGCCCCGTCCGTTTATGTGGAGACTACTTTCGTGGGGATCCGCTTCCCCTACGCGGAGACGCACTCCGGGAACGCGCCTTTGACGTCGCCTCCTCTGCCCGCGCAGCCGAGACACTGGGCCGGCCCATTTGCTATTCCGCGCTCAGTGCGCACGGACGCCGCCCAGATCCGTCCCGATCTGGTAATTTCCTTTTCTTTTCTTTTTCTGGAAGACTTGTAAAATCCATGTTTAATTCATTTGATGTCCAAAATTGATGATTCAAATTTCTAGTAGCTCATAAAATCAAGATCTATCTCATGGTGCAATTTGCACAATTTTCCAAGAACCTTTTCTTCACACAAATTCAATAAATCCCCATTTTCTATTTCTATGTTAAACTTTATAAAATCATAGAGAGCTCAAAATTGATCCAAATACAATGATTCAAACTCCTAGATACATTATGTTCCTAACTTAGTTTTTGAACATTTTCCCAATTCTTTCTGTACCACGTCAAATATTGGTCTATTTATCCATGTATAGCCAACTTTGCAAATCCCTAGGGAATTCATTTGAACTCGAAATCCAGTGAAACCAACTCCTAGATGCTTCTAAAATTGTTCCTTGTTAAATGGGTACCTTTGGTCCTTCTTCAAAATAATTCTTCTGTACACTTATTGCAAATTCACAAATCCCTTGATTCCATCATATTGGAATGTTGAGAGATATCCATTGATCAAATTTCAATGAAACCACTTTGGTCATTCCTCATATGACCAAAGGTATCCTAGAAAAGTCCAACTCACATTTTAGAGCACTTTTATTTTTGCCTTGTTGTGTTTCTTATTGTGATTGTTTTCGATGTTAGTTGACGAAGTAGATGGAGAACTTGGAGAAGGACCAGAAGACTTGAAGACTCTGATGAACCAGGCAAGCAACCCTTTGACCATGACACCCCTCTTATTCATTGGTACCCTCTTTCCGATCACATGATGATGAAAAGTGACAGAGGTGAACCTGTTGTGAACCACCCCATGATTCATGACCCTACTCATAACTCTACCTTGTGCATGGATGCATCTCAAAAGATCAGTTGTTGACGCATAATGTTGCATGTATACCATGAAATCCTCCTGGTTACATTCTTTCAAAAAAACATCGGGTGCCCCTAATGCCCGTGGGTGATGTTGCACTAAGGTCACCACTTGAGGAGGAAGTGGTGTGCCAAAGAGAGCTTTCGGTGTGCATGTGTGTAAAATGATGGATTAGATTTATGTGTGATTACCGTCCCAACAAAACATGTGCAACCACTCTACCCCTTTGTGGGACGGGGCATCATTGATAACTTAGGCTGATACTAGCATGGTGCCCACATTACCAGTGACGGGGGTGACTTGAGGTCACTCTCGGGACGGGGTCATGCTTGGATAGGTAGCCATGACTGTTTTTACAATGCACTGGACACACCGTTGGTCCCTTCGTGTATGTATGATAATGTGAAAAGGGCAGAGTCCCACGATCTTTTGCTTATACATGAGGGCCGTATATCAACGAGTGGACCCTATGTTAGTGTCGTCTAGGGAAAGATAATAATTAGGTGCTTCCCCCGAGTACTTGTGGTACTACGGGATCGTGGATGACACGAAAGCTTCCCGTGTGGGTAAAGTGCGCAACCTCTGCAGATTTTCAAACTATTCGAATAGCCGTGTCCACGGTCATGGACAGTTGGGAGGTGCTACTTAAAATATGTCCAGAAATTTAACAATCTTGGTGCATATGTGTGTGGAAGAGAACTATTTGAGTCAAGGCAGTGACTCGACATTTTGAAAGAGCTAGCATTGATCCAATCTCTATTTATGTTGATTTCTACAACTTGTTCTCCTGGTTACCTAAGTTGTATGATGCATACCTTACAAGATGATAGAACATTTCAACTAGCTTGAAGCTAGGTTGTTTACATGATGTTACAACTTGCATTGTTACTTTGATCCAAAACATGGGTTGCTTGCGAGTACATTCAAAGTACTCGTTGGCTTGCCACTAGTTATTTAATTGGCCATGCATGAAAGAGCAGGAATGTGAAGAAGAATTCTTTGGGACAAACATGCGAACTAGGACGTTTTCCCAGTCAGAAGGCCTGTAGGGTTAAGGCAGATGGCATGGATTCCACTTATCTACGAAGACTTCCGCTACTTGAGTTTATTTGATGTTCAACCCTTGAGGCTTCATCTATGTAAGACCTGACCATAATGGTCACAATTAGTGTAAGACGGTATGTATGGATGTAAGACTCTTGTTATTCAGCTTCTGTGTGTGCAGTGAGCATTGATCTCAGGGATCACTGTACACGTGCATTCGGTGTTCTCGACTTATGAGTTGGGGTCCCCACAATTATTGCCTCTAGGGCATATTTCCATCAGTCTCCCACTTTCACTATAGTCAATAATCTAGTTCACATCACTATGTGATTAACACCCATAGTTCACATCGCCATGCGATTAATACCCAATGAGTTTACTAGAGTAAACAATCTAGTTCACATATTCTTGTGATTAACACCCATAGTTCACATCGCCATGTGATTAATACCCAAAGAGTTTACTAGAGTCAATAATCTAGTTCACATCGCCATATGATTAACACTACAAGAGTTCTAAGGTATGATCATGTTTTGCTTGTGAGAGAGGTTTGACTCAACGGATGTGCAACATTCAGATTCGTGTGTCTTTGCAAATTACTATGTCTACAATCCTCTACATAGAGCTACTCTAGCTAATTGCTCCTACGTTCAATACACATCCAGATTGATACTCAGAGTCATCTGGATTAGTGTCCAAGATTGCATCGATGTAACCCTTTACGCTGAACTCTTCATCACCTCCATAACCGAGAAACATTTCCTTATTACTCTAAGGATAATTTTGACCGCTGTCCAGTGATCCACTCCTGGATCACTCTTGTACCCCTTTGCCATACACGTGGCAAGGCACACATTAGGTCTAGTATACAGCATGGCATGCTTTATAGAACCTATGGCTCACAAGGCACACATTAGGTCTGGTATACAGCATGGCATGCTTTATAGAACATATGGCTGAGGTATAGGGAATGCCTTTAATTCTCTCTCTATTTTTTTCCTACCGTGGTCGGGCTTTGGGTCTTACTCAACTTCATACCTTATAACTCAAGCAAGACCGATCCATTTGAACTCCTTCAAAATCTTATCAAGGTATGTACTCGTCAAAAATCTTATCAAGCGTCTTGATCTATCTCTATTGATCTTGATCCCCAATATGTAAGCAGCTTCACCAAGGTCTTTCTTCGAAAAATTATTATTCAAATATCCTTTTATGCTATCCATAAATTCTATATCATTTCCAATCAATAATATGTCATCCACATATAATATCAGAAATGCTACAGAGCTCCCACTCACTTTCTTGTAAATACACGCTTCACTATAAGTCTATATAAAACCATATGCTTTGATCACCTCATCAAAGCGTATATTCCATCTCCGAGATGCTTGCACCAGTCCATTGATGGATCGCTGGAGTTATCACACTGTATTATCACCTTTAGGATTGACAAAACCTTCTGGTTGCATCATATACAACTCTTGTTTTAGAAATCCATTAAGGAATGCAGTTTTGACATCCATTTGCCAGATTTCATAATCATAAAAATGCGGCAATTGCTAACATGATCCGAACAGACTTAAGCATCGCTATGGGTGAGAAGGTCTCATCATAGTCAACTCCTTGAACTTGTCGAAAACCTTTTGCGACAAGTCCAACTTTGTAGAAAGTAACATTACCATCAACGTCTGTCTTCTTATTGAAGATCCATTTATTCTCTTTGGCTTGCCGATCATCGGACAAGTCCACCAAAGTCCACACTTTTCTCTCATACATGGATCATATCTCAGATTTCATGGCCTCTCCAGTGTTCCGAGACCATGTCTGTACATGTTAGGTTCATCAAGTTTAACCCAAGTTTTCATGTGTGTAAATCTGGCTCACACCCGTTGTATGTGAACGTAGAGTCTATCACACCCGATCATCACGTGGTGTGTCGAAACGACGAACTGTAGCAACGGTGCATACTTGAAGAGAACCCTTTTATCTTGACATTTAGTGAAGGGGTCATCTTATAATGCTACCATCATTCTAAGGAAAATAAGATGCATAAAGGATAAACATCACATGCAATCAAAATATGTGACATGATATGGCCATCATCATCTTGTGCTTTTGATCTCCATCTCCAAAGCTTCATCATGATCTTGATCGTCACTGACTCGACACCTTGATCTCCATCGTTGTGTCGTGGTCGTCTCGCCAACAATTGCTTCTACAACTATTGCTACCTCATAGTAATAAAGTAAAGCAATTACATGGTCCTTGCATTTCATACAATAATTAAGAGACAAAAAAGGCTCCTGCCCGTTGTCGATATTATAAAACATGATCATCTCATACAATAACGTATAACTCATCACGTCTTGACCATATCACATCACAACATGCCCTGCAAAAACAACTTAGACGTCCTCTACTTTGTTGTTGCAAGTTTTACATGGCTATTATGGGCTTCTAGCAAGCACTACAAAAAAAGACACATCCGTGACATTTTGGGCTTGTAAGTGCATCTACTGCCACCCCTAGTTGGTTTTGGAGTATTGACGACAAACCTGGTTGAGGGACTAATGTGTTTGTGAGAATTGTAGGATAACACAGGTAGTAGTCCCTCATTGATTCGGTTTACTTACCGGAGATGACCCCTAAAAATGTATGAAGACATTGACGACAATGGTGGTATATGAAGATATTCATATTGAAGACTATGACGAGAGAAGACATTGTGTGAAGACTATGGAGCGCGAAGACTTAGACGTTTCGTTGTTTCCTTTCCTTCTTTGTTGAGTCATAGGAACCACCGTACTATTAAGTGGGGTCCAAGTGAACAAAGTCAGAGTGACTAAAGTGATGCTCAACCAAATCCTATGTCTTCGAGCGAAGACAATGAGAGCAAATCTTATCCAGAGCTGGATGAGTTAGCTTTACTTGTAGCCCAAGTAAAGTTGCCGCGTGTGTTTGAAATCTGACCGTTGGAACACATGTCAGTTCCTTAGTGACCCAGGGTCATTTCGGACAAATCAGGTCGGGTTGCCTAGTGGTTATAAATAGCCCACCCCCTACACCATAAATTGGTGTCTGCTCACAGTTAGTACACGGCTTTTGTCGTTTGAGAGCAACCCACCTCCGAAGCATTTGAGAGAGAGATCCTTGCGAGGACAAAGCCCAAACACCCAGAGCCAAAGAGTGTTAGGCATCACCGAAGTCTTTCTGTCCGCGTGATCTGAAGACTTGTTACACTTGAGGACTGTGAATCCTCCAGCCGGTTAGGTGTCGCATTCTAAGCATCCAAGAGTCATTGTGAATCGCCGGTGAACGAAGTCCGTGAAGGTTTGGAAGTCTACCTTGAAGACTTACCAGAGTGATTGGGCGAGGACTGGGTGTCCTTAGCTCAAGGGGAATAAGGTGAAGACGCGGTCTTCTGAGTTAAATCTCAGCCTCCCTAACCAGACGTACAATTGTCACAGCAACTGGAACTGGTCGAACAAATCACTGTCTTCCCCAAGCTACTGGTTCTATCCCTTCCTTTTCTTTACCTACTGTATGTCTTTGTGAAGTCATTGCCTGCTTTCCTTATCTGTCTGACTTCACTGTGTGACTACTTGTTCTGACTGGCTTCATACAATCTTCCATCCTGATCCATACTGCCTAGCTGCTATTAGTCTTTGTGCTTTCACTTCATTGAATACTTGACTATGGCTTGTCTAGTGTAGTCTACCTGCCGCTGCATATAAATAGGATCGGTTCTATCGTTTGTCTTTGAAACTTCCATGTTTTGAAGACTTTCCTAAAAATCGCCTATTCACCCCCCTCTAGTCGATATACAGCTCTTTCAATTGGTATCAGAGCAAGGTACTCCCTTGTTCTGTGTGATTCGGTTTAACCACCTGGAGTTTTAGCTATGTCGACTGCAGGGATAATCAAAGTCTCCGCTGCGTGCCCCGTCTTTGATGGCACTAAATACCCCTACTGGAAGAACAAGATGCGCATGCACCTTGACGCCATTGATGTGTACCTCTGGTATGTCATCAAGAATGGCGTTCCCAAGACTTGTGAAGGTGTCACCCTTGGTGATGTCAAGAAGCTCATTCAACTAGATTCCACAGCCAAGAACATCATTTGTGGTCATCTAACCAAAGGACAGTATGGTCGTTTGAGTGCTCTGGAAACATCGAAGCTAGTCTGGGACTGGCTCTCCAAGGTCAACGAAGGCGTCTCAACCCAGAAAGATCAAAGGATCAGTGTCCTTCGCAACCTCTTCAATCGCTTCAAGAGACATGACAATGAGAATGTCCAGCTCACATTCGATCGCCTCACTGACATCACAAAGGAGCTTCAGGCACTTGGCGCCACTGAGATCACCAAGCATGAAATCGTCAAGACACTCCTGAGATCACTTGACAGCTCATTTGACATCCTTGCCCTGATGATTCAAGAGCGCCCTAACTTCAAGACTCTCGATCCGTCTGACATACTTGAGATGCTCAACACACATGAGTTCTAGCTATCTGAGAAACGTGACATCTATGGTCCCAACTATGGCCGAACTTGCGCTTTGAAGGCAAAGGTTGTTTCCTCATCTGAAGAAGAATCTCACTGCAGTTCTGGTGATCCTGAAGACATTGGAAAGGATCTTGCCATGCTTGTGAAGAAGTTCTAGAAATTCACTAAGAAGAAAGGCTTCAGAAAGTCTTCACGATCCAGCTCAAGAAATGAAGAAGCTTCTACCCATGACCACAAGAAGTGAACATGTCACAAGTGCAAGAAACCTGGTCACTACATCTCTGAGTGTCCTCAATGGGACAATGAGAATAGGAAGAAGAGGAGCAAGGAATATGATTCTGATGACAAGAAAAAGAAGAAATCCTCAAAGTCTTGTTCCAAGTCTTCATCGAAGTATTCATCACACAAGAAGAATTCATCTGGCAAGGCTCGTGCATTTGTTGGCAAGGAGATGGATTCAGAGGAGGAGTATGTTTCAGAAGAAGCAGAGGTGGAGTCTGAGGAGGACTCTGATTCTGGCGTTGCAAGTCTGGCTCTAGCCACAACCTACGTTGCCATGTCCATCTTCAACACTAAAGACCATGGCTCCGTCACCAACACTGATGATGATAACGATGACTCCGCTCCCACCTACTGCCTCATGGCACGCGGTGCCAAGGTAAAATCACGTGATGCTTACTTTCAAACATCCAGTGAAGATGACTCTGATTGTGAATCCAAACCTAGCTACAAAACACTTGCTAAAATTGCCACTGAACAACAGAAAGCTATGGAACATATTCAAAAACTGTTAGACAAAAGCGATGACCTGTTGGACGTGGAAATGACCCGTTCTCAGTCCTTAATTGAAGACATAAAAAATCTTCATGTTAAGTACGAGGAACTTGAAAGTTGTCAGGAATCGCTCTCAAAAACTCATGAAAAGCTTTGCTACGATTATCTTGAAAGGAAGCTAGAACTTGAGAAATTGAAAGCGGCTCATGAAGATCTTCAAAAAGAAAATAAGTCACCCTGCGCTCAACATATCAGCTCCGCTCAGGAAGGATTTGAACCACCATGTCTAAAATGCATTGAGCGTGATAACGCTACATCTATTGCTGAATGTTCTACTACTGCTACTGTCGCAATATTTTCAACTGCTGATGTGGTAACTAACCCCTCTGCTGAGGATACCACTACTATTGCTGATGAAAATGCTAGGTTGTAGACTTTGCTTGAAACAGGGATGTACAAAAGCCTCAAAGGGCGTCAGACGTTATGTGATGTCCTCAAAAAGCAGATTCTGAACCGAAACCCTAGGAAAGAGGGTTTAGGGTTCGAGAGGAAAATGAATGTTGATGGTTCATACTAGAAGCCTAAGCAGTACCCCAAAACCACATGGGTTGCTGCAAAGTAACCTTCAGTGGATCCATCTACCTTATCTGGCTTGACTTGTGCTAATCCTATTATCATTGATGAATCATTTGATGCAAACTATAAACTGTTTAAGAATCAGAATGGTGAAGTGCTTGCCAGGTATATTGGTACTAACTACTGGAACAGGCCACCTATGAAGAATATCTGGGTTCCCAAAGGTTGTCTTGAGAAGCTTCCAATAAATGTCATCATGACACCACCTGGGAAGAAGACAAACCCCAGACCAAAGGATTCATACGGTCCTAAGGCTTCATACAGACAGAGGACTCACCTGAGTCACCCTAACGCCAATGTTTTGCAGGGAAATTGTACTCAGACCCATGAATATGAGCGTGTTTCCTCAAACCGCTATATTCACAAAACAAAGTACTTTTTTGCTTATTCTTTTGAGTATTATTCTCCTCCTGCAAGGCTATTTGTTTGGGCTCCAAAGCCAAAATTCTCAGATGCTGCACTTAGACTCATTGCTTCTAAGCCACCCCTAAAGATGTGGGTGGTTAAGAAGAATTAACTTTCTCTTGCAGGGAAAGGTCTCTAGCCGAAAATCAAAGGCGTCTGATGCTATTGCTGGGGACCTAAAACATCTTGTAGGGCGCAAGATCAAATGCCCAAATTGGTCTTACTATGTATTTTGTTCCTCAATCGCTTGCCAATCATCCTAACAGTCCCAACTTGGATCTAAGCTTTCATAATCCGCTTGCTTGTCAAATGTTTATGCTTCACAATACTCTTCGTAAAGCCTATCCCCCTAACTGCACTGTAGGGTATGACACCAAAGACTTCAGAATGGATTATGGACAGCGGATGCACTAATCATATGACTGGTGATCGAAGTCTTCTTATGGACTCAACCTTACGTCCATCTGACAAGAGTCACATCACATTTGCTGATACTGGTAAAAGCAAGGTATTGGGTCTAGGTAGAGTTGTAATCTCAAAGGATCAGCACATGGATAAAGTCATGCTTGTTGAATCCCTTGGTTTCAACTTAATGTCTGTCTCAATGCTTTGTGACTTAAACATGATTTTGATATTCGGAAAATATCGTTGCCTTGTGCTACTGGAATCTGACAAGTCTCTAGTCTTTGAAGGATATCGGAAAGATGATCTGTATATGGTAGACTTCTCAGCAGGACCACAGATGGCCGTATGTTTTCTAGCAAAAGCTTCAGAGTGCTGGCTCTGGCATCGGAGGCTAGGACATGCCGACATGAGGAACTTGCACACTCTCGCGAAGAAGAAGCACGTCGTAGGCATCGAGGGCATCAAGTTCAAGAAAGATCATTTGTGCGGTGCCTGCGAAGCTGGGAAGATGACTAGGGCCAAGCATCCCTCGAAGACAATCATGACGACATCCCAACCCTTCGAGCTGCTTCACATGGACTTGTTTGGCCCTACTCACTACTATACGCTCACTACTACAGCTTGTCTCTATGTCTTCGTCATTGTTGATGATTATTCAAGATACACATGGGTGCACATAATTCTCTACAAGACTGAAGTACAGGATGTCTTCAGATGCTTCGCCAACCGTGCCATGAACATCTATGGTGTCAAGATCAAGCATATCAGAAGTGACAATGGCACTGAGTTCAAGAATACTGGCCTTGATCTTTATCTGGATACAATGGGAATCACTCATGAGTTCTCAGCTCCGTACACACCTCAGCAGAATGGCATCGTGGAGCGCAAGAACATAACCCTCATTGAGATGGCTCGAATGATGCTCGATGAATACAAGACACCAAGAAAGTTCTGGCCCGAAGCAATTGATACAGCATGCCATGTCATCAACCGTGTTTATCTTCACAAGCTTCTGAAGAAAACTTCTTATGAACTCCTTACTGGCAAGAAGAGAAATGTCAATTACTTCAGGGTATTTGGAGCTAGGTGCTGGAACAAGGATCCACATCACAAGTCAAAATTTGCACCAAAAGCACATGAAGGTTTCATGCTCGGCTATGGAAAGGACTCGCACTCCTACAGAGTATTCAACCTCTTTCTCTATAAAGTGGTTGAAACTGTGGATGTGTGGTTTGATGAAACGAATGGCACACAAAGAGAGTTCCTGCCAAATGTGCTGGATGAAGCTCCACCTAGTGAATCTATCAAGCTAATGGGAACAGGTGAAATCATGCCTTCTGAAGCACAGCCTGACGAGGAACTCATCATTTCTGCTCCCAATCAACCTTAAGACAATGCTCAGCCTGAAGACAATCCTCCTAATGATGACAATGACCAGCAAGAGCAAAATCTTCGTCCAGTTCATCCTCGTGTTGCAAATGAAGTACAAGTTGAGAAGATTATTGACATCATCAATGCACCTGGTCCACTCACTCGTTCAAGAGCAACACAGCTAGCAAACTTCTGTGGGCACTTTGCATTTGTCTCGATATCTAAACCCAAGAAAGTTGCTGAAGCCTTCATGGAAACTGAATGCATTCAAGCTATGCAAGAAGAGCTTCAACAGTTTGAGCTGAACAACGTATGGGAACTTGTCAAGCGTCCTAACCCCCACAAGCACAACATAATAGGCACAAAATGGATATATCGCAACAAGCAAGATGAGCATGGTCAAGTTGTCAGAAACAAAGCTCGTCTCGTTGCTCAAGGATACACTCAAATTGAAGGGATTGACTTCGATGAAACATTTGCTCCTGTGGCTAGGCTTGAAGCTATCCGCATACTGCTAGCCTATGCAAACCATCACAACATCCTTCTGTATCAAATGGATCTGAAGAGTGCCTTTCTCAATGGCAAGATTGAAGAAGAAGTGTATGTTGCACAACCACCTGGCTTTGAAGATCCAAAACATCCTGCTATGGTATACAAGCTCAACAAGGCACTGTATGGCCTCAAACAAGCCCCTCGTGCTTGGTATGACACACTCAAAGACTTCCTGAAGAGCAACGGCTTCAAACCTGGTTCCTTGGAAACCACACTCTTCACGAAGACATATGATGGTGAACTGTTTGTTTGCCAAATCTATGTGGATGACATTATCTTCGGCTGCACTGACAAAAGATACAGTGATGAGTTTGCTCACATGATGCAAGAGCAATATCAGATGTCCATGATGGGTGAGCTGAAGTTCTTCCTTGGTCTTCAAATTCGTCAGCAAAGCAACGACATCTTCATATCTCAAGAGAAATACCTCAAAGATTGCCTGAAGAAGTTTGGAATGCAAGACCGCAATACACGACGCCTATGCCAACTAAAAGTCGTCTGAGTCCCGACACCAATGGTAAAGATTTCGATCAAAAGGTATACCGCTCCATGATTGGTTCTTTACTTTATTTATGTGCATCTAGGCCAGATACTATGCTTAGTGTTTGCATGTGTGCTCGATTCCAAGCGGCACCAAAGGAATCGCATCACTTAGTTGTGAAGCGAATTCTTCGATATTTGGCTTACACCCCAACACTAGGATAATGTTATCCAAAGGGCTCAGAGTTTGATCTAGTTAGATTCTCAGATGCTAATTATGCTGGTGACAAAGTTGATCGCAAGTCTACATCAGGCACAAGTCACTTTCTGGGACGATCACTTGTCTGTTGGTCTTCAAAGAAGCAGAACTGTGTATCACTCTCCACTGCTGAATCTGAATACATTGCTGCTGGATCTTGCTGCGCTCAGCTTCTCTGGATGAAGCAAACTCTCAAGGACTATGGTGTCCATCTGAAGCATGTGCCACTCTATTGCGACAATGAAAGTGCTATCAAGATTGCCAACAACCCAGTTCAGCACTCGAAGACAAAGCACATTGAAATTCGTCATCACTTTCTCAGAGATCATGTCATGAAGGAAGATATTGATATCATACACGTCAACACTGAAGAGCAGCTGGAAGATATCTTCACAAAACCCTTGGACGAGAAAAGGTTTTGCAAGTTGCGGTGTGAGCTAAATATCTTGGAATCCTCGAATGTCCTGTAATCAGGCACACATTCTAACACTTATGCATGTTGATGACTTAGATGTGCAACACACTAAGTAAAGTATATCTTCAATCAATGAAGACTTACATTCTGAGTGTGAATACATTAACGCGGAATTTGACTTCGGAGCGCCACGATAATTGTGCCCCGTGTCTGGGTCTAATACTTCCTATACGGTGGGTAATGCCACCACCAAATCTTTGCTTGAAGTGTTTCTCTTGGCGTTACATTTGCAAAATCTTCGCATTTGAGTTATCTTCATATATGTCTTCCCTTTGTCAAATTGATCCTACTCAGATATATACATATATAGACTTGTGTTCTGTCCTCTACAACATTCACTTATAGCTATGTCTTCTTATTTGAATATTTTGAACTAAGTGAATGTGATCGGACCCTCACCTCACTATGCTTTCTACCTCAAACTCTATCTATCCAAATGATATGCATTCTGTTGGAACCGTCGAATGTCTTCTCTGCGTCCTTGTCAGTAGAAGATACAGAGACAAACATTAAATCTGCTTTTAATGCTCAATCCTTATTGCATGAAACCCGGAGAAGCCGGAACGACCACCCCGATAGTCCAGGCGTGCGTGGGAACATGGAACAACTCCCTATGTGTTACATGTCCGCCACGTGTCCCTCAGATGAGAACCGCCAGGGGCACCTGCGTAATTGCGCTATGCCGTCTCCTTTCCTTATAAATGCCCGTCCTATCATGGTCAAAACACTTCTACCACCTCTCCACCTCGACAAACCCTAGCGCCACCGCTAGCTCTTGATGACGCGGACGACGAAGCGCTTAGCTGTCGCGACCTCGTCGACCCCGTCTTCACGCCGACCGCGGACATCGTCTTCTCCGCCGCTGTCGTAGGCGTCCTCAGTCGCCAAGTTAGGGCACGGAAGATCAAACTACTCGGCCTCCACTTCGTCTCCTTCTAGCAGTTCATCGTGTGGTAAATTAAACCCTCTTTTTACCGTCTTTTTGATACGATAGATTCATACTTTCTACCAATAGAAGTTTCTGCCTCAGCATATTTGGATCTATCCTGTCTGCATCTCATACTTTGCCTAGTACATTCACATATGCTTCAGACATAGTTAGATTCCTCACTTGTACCTATTCTTGGATTCGTACAAATCTGGAACCAACTCTCAACATATAGGTGAATGTCTTCGCGCTATGAGGTCAATGTCTTCTAAACTGATTTATCTTCAAAATCTTCTGAGAATGCATATGACCTCTTCCCCTTCCCTCGCATCTCTAATGCTGTCACAGGTACATGTCCGTGGGAGAATCCCTTGGTTCTCATAGTCTGCATTCATTTGCAGAATTCTTGCAGCGTCACATTAACTCTCCTGAAGCCAGTTCCTATCTGACCAGCAGACAGAAGCCTTTGATAGTGTTGAAGCCTTTCAGTTTGAACCTCATGGCAACTGAGAAATCTGTTAGGAAGGGTGGCAGACAACTCCGTGGAAACACCTCCAGAGACTTGCCTCCTGACCTCTATGAGCTGTACAAGACTGATCCAGAGGAGAACTATAATCAGAGAAAAAACTCGAATCCAATGGATTCGAAGATATTGGGTAGAACAGTGGTACAAGTACAGGTTTGTGACCCAGGAGTATGCTGAGAAGAATGCCAACAAGTGACCATGGGGAGACATTTTGTACAAAAATCTTCCACCCAGGTCCAAAGCTAAAGCCATTGCGCAAGGCTTCTATCCTTGCATGGTCCGAGGGCCACAACCAGCTGATGCCAACCCATCATCATTGCTATGGTGTCGAGATGACAATCTGTTCAAGCGCAACCTCCAGTTTGCCAAGAACTCGGCCAAGGAGAACAAGAAATCTTGGGGATTAGACTTCAACCCTGGCCCCTCTGCGCCTCATGCCGATGGCACACGCGAAGCTGAACCAAATCTTGTTGGGCCCTTCTACAACTTAGAAGGTCTCATCAATCATATAAAGGTTCAAGGGGCGGATGTGGATCAACCGACAAACGACGCTGACTCTGATGAAGCGCTTGCACCTCCGAAGCTGAAGAAGAAGAAGAAGAAACCCAAGGCTTCGAGAGTGAAGCCTTTGGCCACTGCTCCACCTGCACCAAGTGTGCAGTCTGAAGATCATTCTCGCATTTCCAAGCCCAAGAAGCTAAAGAAGAAGCCCATGCACACCCCCAGTTCTGCTCTAACTCCTGCTGCTGTTCTGAGGAATGAGAATCACACCATTGATCTGTCAAGTGACGAAGATCTTGCTGATGACGCTCTTGAGCAACTGATAAAGAGCAAGCAAGAAGCAGAAATCTTCAATGACTTGCCTCTCTTTGACGTGGCAGTCATCAACAACTTCATTGATGAGTGGTTTGACACCCCCAATCTCAGCTTTGATGATCTGCAACTTCCAATTGGCCTGAGCGTCTCATTCAACGGCGCCATTG
This sequence comes from Secale cereale, assembly GCA_902687465.1. Lineage (NCBI taxonomy): Eukaryota > Viridiplantae > Streptophyta > Magnoliopsida > Poales > Poaceae > Secale > Secale cereale. The sequence continues at coordinate 237,412,669 of LR738709.1, forward strand.
CTTCTGAGCTAGCTCTTGCTCAGAAACTTGTTGAGCTGAAGCACAAGATTGATTTTGAAAAGGCTCAGTTCAAGAAGCATATGGCCAAGCTCAGCGTCAAAGACATCCAGAATTTTCAAGTCATGATGCATGAGCTCAAGGAAGCCTTTCACAAGAAGCGTGAAGAAGCTAAAGGTTCTCGTGAGCACATAAAGGTTTTGGCTGCCAAGTGTGTTCAAGCGTACAATGAAGCTGAGAAGCGAAAGTCCCTTTGGCGTCCTGGCATCGACCCCAGGATGGCTGCCAAGAAGAAGAAGCCAACTGTGGCCCCAACTGAAGCATCAAGGCGGGAAGAAACTCGCATTGTCTTCCCTGCCAGCATGACAGGCTCGAAGCCTAAGGTCCCCATAGTTGCTTCAGAACTCAAGAAGACAAAGGTCGCTGAAGCTGAAGCCAGCAAGCGCAAAACCAAGAACACCACTGATGATGCTCCACCCACCAAGAAACGCAAGACCAAGAAAGTCAGGGCTGCTCCCATAGAGCCCCTTATCGTCGAGCAAATTTCTGTTGCTCGTCCTGCATCTGCACAACAAGAACGTCGCATGATTGTTCATGAGCCTACTACCACAGAGGCTCCTGAAGACATTCCAGCTATTGACCCCACCGCAGCTGAAGACATTGGTCATCACGACAATGTTAAAGATGATGAGGTCCTTCCTCAGATTGAACACAATGTGGTATCATCGCCTGTTCTCACGAACAGCGAATGCATCAGCATTGGTCGTCCTTTGACGCCAATTGCTCTGGATGATTCATGGGTTGATCACCCACAAGACTCCCACCATCAAGTAGAAACACCAGTTACTCCCCCAACTCAAGTCACCAGTCCGGTGCTTGAAGATGAAGACTATGAGGCACAACCAACTCCATCTCCACAGGCGTCGCCAGCATTCCGCAGGCTTCGCAAAGGACCAAGGCCTCAAGTCGATCAATCAAGTGTTCGAGAAGGAGATGAGCGCCAATCTGTTTCACGACAAGTGTTTCCTGAAGCCTCTCCAACTACGAACATCCCCGAGTCTGAAGCCAAAGCGGCTGAAGATATTCCGGCTGCATCAGCCGATGACCAAGAAGAAGAAGCAAGAGAAGAAGAAGCACGTGTTGCCACACCCCCTACCAACCAAGTTGTTCTCGCGAAGAACGTGTCTGACCGTCCAGCTCCTGAAGTGGAGGTTACACATACTGAGGCGGCCACCAACACCAACACTGACACCAATGACGTTGTCATGGCTGATGCTAATGTGGCGCCTGAAGTTAATGTGGCACCCGAAGTGATTGCACCTGAAGTCAATGCTGCACCTGATGCAAATCTGCAGCCTGAAGTCACTGCCACTTCCACTGTTACTGCTTCTGTACCGCCTCCCAGCCCACACACTATTGAGCAAGCATACAACTATGGTCAGCTGGTCACTATCAGATGTCCTATTCTGGTCCCTCCTCCTGCTGTTGGTCCTCAATTTGACTATCATGTTCAGCACAGGCCATAGGTCCAGAAGCCAAAGCCAAGACTGCCTAGGTTTCCAGGTACTGCCACTTTACCAGGGTCCTTCAATGCCAATGGCTTCATTCCACACAACACCTTCTTTGATAGCGCCAAGAACCCCTATTCCAGACCAAGGATTTCATCAGATAGCTTCTGGAGCTATCAACAGCGCAGCTATTATTCACGTGTTCTCTATGATCAAGGGCGCATCTTCCCACATATGCGTCTTGACACTGAAGCCATTGCTGGGTTGCCTTGCCTTGAAGAAGCCCTTGATTGCTTCCGTGATGCTGGATTACTGAACTTCGTGACTGATAAAGAGCATTGGAATGAAGAGCTGCTTCTGCAATTCTATGCAACCCTCCACATTCGTGGCTACAACAGGGATCCGAAAACATGGGTCCTTTAGTGGCTGATAGGAAATGTCCATCATGAAGCCAAAGCCTTTGACATCATTGATCTAACTGGCCTGCCCACTCCAGGAGAACTATATGCACTTGGTTGTCAACGTCACCGCGATGCTTTGGAGAGTATCTTTCAGAAGCCAGAGCCCAACATGAGCCAAATGCTGAGCATGATGAAGCCCTTGCCACGTGATGCTGAGTACCCAAAGGAGTTCTTTGTTGAAGACCTTGAGTATCTGCCCCGCACTATATATCATATCACCAGGCGAACTCTATGGCCTATCAAAGGACACTCTTCATCAGCCAAACTTGAAGGAACCATGAAGACATTGGTCTTCTATATCTTCAATGGCATCAACATCAACGCTCAAGACTTCTTTATCAGGCAGTTGGCTGCATCAGGCTCTGATCTCTTTGGACTTAAGTTCTACGCTCCATGGGTCATGCGCCTCATCAAGCTTCATTCTGCTGTCAACTATCAGCCTTCTGCTCGCAACCATCTCATATTCCTGCCAGAGGTTGATATGTTAGTTGAAGCCATATACCCACAGCCTGCCAATGAGCCTCTTTGTCTTCACAATGTTGATCACCAAAGCTTCACTCAGCCCATTGAAGGAGTTCAAGCAGTCACTCGTGCTTATCCTCTAGCTGGACATACTCGCTTACCTCACCGTGCACAGACTGAAGCTACTGAGAGCATCATTGCCCAAAGGCCTCGGAAGCGTTCTCGTGTTCTCAATTACCGAGAACTTCTCGTTGCCTTACATCAGAAACAGGATAAGCATCACTACTGGCTGAAGCGCCAGATGCAAAGCCTCTTGGTGGACGTCAATCATATTTGCAACCTTGCCACCAAGAATGCCTTTGTTGCACATGAAACCTGTCGGAGGTCATGGAAGAGTTTGACATTGCTGAGTGCTGAAGCAGATCTTCAAGACGATGGCTTCACTGAAAGATTCAAGTTTGACACCACTCCCCCAAGAAATGATGTCTTGCGTCGAACTCCGTCTCTTGAAGACTCTGATTATTCCTCCTCCGTTGCAACGGTGGATGCCAGAGTGATCGATGATCAAGATGATGCTACCTCACCACCTCCTCCTTCAGCGCGTGTCAGCACTGCTCCAAGTACTTCTGCACCGCCAAACACCAACGCCGACCCTGCATCTTCTCCTACTCCTACTGGGAACGAGTAGAGGCTCTGTGTCTTCAAACCTTTTTGGTCCTTACTAACAAAAGGGGGAGAAGCATATGAGTTGATAGTCTTCAAGCGGGTCCATATGGGCGGCTTGTTTATATTTTGCCTAGTGTTTACAACTCTCGCTTTTGTTACATTTTGTTCTTTGAGTTGTAACACTTGAACTTGATGGTCGTCTGCTACGTTTTCTGGTACTCTGTGATGCGATGATAAATTCCGCATGTGCGACGATAAATTCCGCACTTAGTCATTTTGCAGAAGTCCATTTCTCATTATGCATATCATTATATTCGACATACAAATTGTGCATGATGAATTGTCTTCATAGGTTGAAGAGGATCTCCACAAGTGCAACCTGCTATGTGCATTTGCATTCAAAAACATATTACTTATATGCACATCTTCAGGGGGAGCCTTTTGCTACTTATGACGACAACACCTTTATCCTTTACAATTTCACATACTTTTATCCCCGTTGAAAACTTCAACCAGTTTGTCATCAATCACCAAAAAGGCGGAGATTGTAAGTGCATCTACTGTCACCCCTAGTTGGTTTTGGAGTATTGATGACAAACCTGGTTGAGGGACTAATGTGTTTGTGAGAATTGCAGGATAACACAGGTAGTAGTCTCTCATTGATTCGGTTTACCTACGGGAGATGACCCCTAAAAATGTATGAAGACATTGACGACAATGGTGGTATATGAAGATATTCATATTGAAGACTATGACGAGAGAAGACATTGTGTGAAGACTATGGAGCACGAAGACTTAGACATTTCGTTGTTTCCTTTTCTTCTTTGTAGAATCATAGGAACCACCGTACTGTTAAGTGGGGTCCAAGTGAACAAAGTCAGAGTGACTGAAGTGATGCTCAACCAAATCCTATGTCTTCGAGCGAAGACAATGAGAGCAAATCTTATCCAGAGCTGGATGAGTCAGCTTTACTTGTAGCCCAAGTAAAGTTGCCGCGTGTGTTTGAAATATGACTGTTGGAACACGTGTCAGTTCCTTAGTGACCCAGGGTCATTTCGGACAAATCAGGTCGGGTTGCCTAGTGGCTATAAATAGCCCACCCCCTACACCATAAATTGGTGGCTGCTCAGAGTTAGTACACGGCTTTTGTCGTTTGAGAGCAACCCACCTCTGAAGCATTTTAGAGAGAGATCCTTGCGAGGACAAAGCCCAAACACCCAGAGCCAAAGAATGTTAGGCATCACTGAAGTCTTTCTGTCCGCGTGATCTGAAGACTTGTTACACTTGAGGACTGTGAATCCTCCAGCCGGTTAGGCGTCGCGTTCTGAGCATCCAAGAGTCATTGTGGATCGCCGGTGAACGAAGTCTGTGAAGGTTTGGAAGTCTACCTTGAAGACTTACCAGAGTGATTGGGCGAGGACTAGGTGTCTTTAGTTCAAGGGGAATAAGGTGAAGACGCGGTCTTCTGAGTTAAATCTCAGCCTCCCTAACCAGACGTACAGTTGTCACAGCAACTGGAACTGGTCAAACAAATCACTGTCTTCCCCAAGCTACTGGTTCTATCCCTTCCTTCTCTTTACCTACTCTGTCTTTGTGAAGTCATTGCCTGCTTGCCTTATCTCTCTGACTTCACTGTGTGACTACTTGTTCTGACTGGCTTCATACAATCTTCCATCCTAATCCATACTGCCTAGCTGCTATTAGTCTTTGTGCTTTCACTTCATTGAATACTTGACTATGGCTTGTCTAGTGTAGTCTACCCGCCGCTGCATATAAATAGGATCGGTTCTATCGTTTGTCTTTGGAAATGTGAACTATGTCGCTGACATCCGAGGAGACTTGATCTTCCAAGGGTTCGCGGCTCCAACCACCATTTCGGCCTTAGATCCGAAACGTGTCACTCAGTCCGAAGACGGGAGTCTCAAGCCCGCCGAACTGTCTGCGGCCATAAAACTCAGCACCAGAGAAGCGGAGAGGACAGCGCTGCTGGCAGTTATCACATTTCCGGACTCTTCCCCGGGAACTAGCTCCGGACTCTCGGAGTCCGCGTCTTGCGAGCTCGGCCAAGGAACTTCGGCCACCATCCAAACCTCGGTCTTAAACGAGGCTCTAGATTTGATGCGATCCCTCGCCATTACAGAGGAACCGCTTCCGAATCGCGCCTAGCCAGGACTAGGGGCTGAAAATAGGGAACTTTACTCCCCACCCACCACCCACTTCATATTCATTGTCGAGGACCTAACCGACATGCTCGACTACGCCTCCGAAGACATCAATGGTATAGACGACGATGCCGAATAGGAGCAGGCCCCAAACCCGCTATGTAACGGGCGCTGGACGACGACTTCCTCATAGGACGTATACTTGGTGGACACACTTAAAGAAGGGGACGGCGATGATAAGAAGGATCCAATCGAGGAAGTGAAGGAAATATGCCCTAGAGGCAATAATAAAGTTGTTATTTATATTTCCTTATATCATGATAAATGTTTATTATTCATGCTAGAATTGTATTAACCGGAAACTTAGTACATGTGTGAATACATAGACAAAACAGAGTGTCCCTAGTATGCCTCTACTAGACTAGCTCATTGATCAAAGATGGTTATGTTTCCTAACCGTAGACATGAGTTGTCATTTGATCAACGGGATCACATCATTAGGAGAATGATGTGATGGACAAGACCCATCCGTTAGCTTAGCACTATGATCGTTTAGTTTTACTGCTATTGCTTTCTTCATGACTTATACATGTTCATATGACTATGAGATTATGCAACTCCCGAATACCGTAGGAACACCTTGTGTGCTATCAAACGTCACAACGTAACTGGGTGATCATAAAGATGCTCTACAGGTGTCTCCGAAAGTGTTCGTGGTGTTGGCATAGATCAAGACTAGGATTTGTCACTGCGAGTGTCGGAGAGGTATCTCTGGGCCCTCTCCGTAATGCACATCATAATAAGCCTTGCAAGCAAAAGACTGATGAGTTAGTCACGAGATGATGTATTACGGAACGAGTAAAGAGACTTGTCGGTAACGAGATTGAACTAGGTATAGAGATACCGACGATCGAATCTCGGGCAAGTAACATACCAATGACAAAAGGAACAACGTATGTTGTTATGTGGTTTGACCAATAAAGATCTTCATAGAATATGTAGGAGCCAATATGAGCATCCAGGTTCCGCTATTGGTTATTGACCGGAGATGAGTCTCGGTCATGTCTACATAGTTCTCGAACCCGTAGGGTCCGCACGCTTAACGTTTGATGACAATCGGTATTATGAGTTTATGAGTTTTGATGTACCGAAGGAGTTCGGAGTCCCGGATGAGACCGGGGACATGACGAGGAGTCTCGAAATAGTCGAGATGTAAAGATCTATATATCGGACGACTATATTCGGACATCGGAAAGGTTCCGAGTGATTCGGGTATTTTTCGGAGTATATGGGCCTTATTGGGCCATACGGGAATAGAGGAGAAAGGCCAAAAGGAAGGAGGCGCGCGCTCCCCCTCTGGTCCGAATTGGACAAGGGGTGCAGCCCCCTTTTCCTTCTCCCTCTCCACCTCTTTCCTTCTCTCCTACTCCGGAAAGGAAAGGGGAATCCTACTAGGACTTGGGAGTCCTAGTAGGACTCCCCACACTTGGTGCGCCCCCTCTAGGGCCGGCCCTCCCTTGCTCCTTTATATACGGGGGCAGGGGGCACCCTAGAACACACAAGTTGAATTGTTTTAGCCGTGTGCGGTGCCCCTCTCCACAGAAACACACCTCGGTCATATCGTTGCAGTGCTTAGGCGAAGCCCTGCGCCGGTAGATACATCATATCTGTCACCACGCCGTCGTGCTGGCGAAACTCTCCCGTGAAGCTCAACTGGATCAAGAGCTCGTGGGACGCCATCAAGCTGAACGTGTGCTGAACGCGGAGGTGCCGTACGTTCGGTGCTTGATCGGTTGGATCGCGAAGAAGTTCGACTACATCAACCGCGTCACTTGACGCTTCCGCTCCCGGTCTACGAGGGTACGTAGACACACTCTCCCCCTCGTTGCTATGCATCTAGTAGATAGATCTTGCGTGATCGTAGGAAAATATTGAAAAATACTACGTTTCCCAATAGGAAGAACCTCCCAAGATACCACCGAAGTGTTGAAATCGGCGGCATCGCCCTAAATCGCACGGCGGAAAAGACAACGATACCGGCACGGGAGAAAATGATACTCTGGAACACGCCAAAACACGGGAAGACCCCATCGAACCAACATCCGAACAGGATGACCGGGAGGAGGGGCAAGTCGACCCTGATGAGCAAGCAGGGAGCAAAGACTTGGAAGATAGTAACTATCTGCCACTCTCTGAGGATGACGTAATCCTCAGCGACGAAGACTTTATCGTGCCAGAGGAACCTCGTGAACAAGAACGCTTTAAGCGCCGGCTAATAGCCACGACAAGAAGCCTTAAAAAAGAAGCAGCAGCAGCTTCAAGCTGACCAAGATATGCTCAACGACAGATGGACTGATGTCCTCGCAGCCAAAGAATACGGCCTTGAACGCCCAACAAATGGTTATTCCAAGCGTAAGCCACTGCCCCAATTCAACGATGAAGCGCCGGAGGCCATACCACGCGCGCTTAATACGGTTGACGAACCTGACCAACTGCCACACGGCCGAGACAGAACGTCAACTCAAGCCAAATACCAGCCTGCACCACCTCGTCGTAAAAGTAGAGAAACAACAGCTCGGGGATACACACATTACATGCGACGGGATCTAGAAAATAGAGTAGGTGAAACCAGATCAATCTATGGATCGCGGGGGCGTGCCCCGGCATGAGAGGACGGTTACCAATCCTGGCGCGACAAACAAAACCACGCCTGGGGCGAAAACCGCTTAAGGACTTTCATCCAAACTGCGCCATGATATAGCCCGATATAGAGGTGCTGCACACCCCCTATGCTTCACCGATTAGGTAATGGAGCACCAGTTCCCAAAAGGGTTTAAACCCGTGAACATCGAATCATACGATGGCACAGTAGATCTCGCAGTATGGATTGAAGATTTTATTCTCCACATTCACATGGCTCGCGGTGATCATCTACGCGCCATCAAATACCTTACACTCAAACTTAAGGGGCCAGCTCGACACTGGTTAAAAAGCCTTCTGGAAAATTCTATCGGATGCTGGGAAGACCTGGATGACGCCTTTAGAGACAACTTCCAAGGCACCTATGTTCGGCCTCCAGATGCCGATGACCTTAGTCATATAATACAGCAACCCGGGGAATCAGCCCGACATGTATGGACAAGGTTCTTAATTAAAAAGAACCAGATCGTGGATTGTCCGGACGCCGAAGCCCTTGCGGCTTTCAAGCACAACGTCTGAGACGAGTGGCTCGCCCGGCACCTCGGCCAAGAGAAGCTGAAGTCCATGGCAGCCATCACCACTCTTATGACCCGTTTTTGCGCGGGAGAGGATAGCTGGCTCGCTCATAGAAGCAATAGCACCAGCGACCCTGGCACCTCTGAAACCAGGGACAGCAACGGCAAGCCACAACGCGACAAGTACAAGCGTCGGAACAACAACGATGGAACCCAAGATATGGCGGCCAACGCCGGATTCAGTGGCTCCAAACTCGGTCAACGGAAGAAGCCATTCAAGGCAAAAAGGGACGACCCGTCCAGTCTAGATAGAATCCTTGATCAGCCTTGCCTGATTCACGGCACCCCCGATAAGCCCGCCAATAATACCAACATAAATTGTTGGGTTTTTAAGCATACCGACAAACTCAACGCCGAACACAAGGGGAAAGGGTCGCCCAACGATGACGATGACCAAGAGCCTCGTCAACCGAACACAGGGGGACAGAAGCAATTTCTCCACGAAGTAAAAACAGTGAATATGACATATGTCACACATATCCCTAAAAGGGAATGCCAGCGCATACTACGGGACGTCTACGCCATAGAGGCGGCCTCCCCAAAATTCGACTCATGGACGGCCTGTCCAATTACCTTCGATCGAAAGGACCACCCAACCAGTATCAGTCACGGAGGTTCGGCAGCACTGGTCCTCGATCCAATCATTAACGGATTCCACCTCACACGAGTCCTTATGAACAGCGGCAACAGTTTCAATATACTTTATCAAGACACAGCCCGCAAAATGGGCATCGGCTCATCAAGTGTCAAGCTCGCTAATACTACCTTCAAGGGAATAATACCTAGCGTGGACACCCGCTGCATGGGCTCAATCACACTGGAGGTCGTCTTCGGTTCGCCAAACAACTTCCGAAGCGAGGACTTGATTTTCGAGATCGTTCCATTCAATAGCGGCTATCACGCACTGCTCGGACGCCCCGCTTTCGCTCGCTTCAACGTGGTTCCGCACTACGCCTACCTAAAGCTCAAGATGACCGGTCCACATGGCACCATCACAATACACAAAGCAGTTTGGCCTCCGTCGATCGCCATGTACAGTATATCATGCCGCGCATACATAACTATGCACTCAAAATACCCTGGGCATCGGCGGAGGCAATACATGGGACAGGCCTACAGCACGGTTCGACCTTATATGGCCTCCCCTATTATCTAATCATCTTTTTGCTTTTTATCACAAGTACAATTAAAACCTACCTATCTTACGGACTCACAAAGGCCCCTCTCCGAGCCCGGTTTTGTATAGATAGCCGAAGACCATTCCCTTCAAGGAATCTTTCTTACTGATGCAAAAGTGGCACATACGTGCGGTAGGAAGGTGCAAGGGATTTCGTAGAGTGCAAAACACCCCTCAAGGAACCTGTATAGAGATTTTTTTTCCTTAGCCCTAGACTCCCGGCATGTAAAATGACCTTGGTGATTGTGGTACCCTCTCTAACGCTATGCTTTGACGTGTCAATCAGATTACAGTGAGCCAAATTTTTATTCGGCATCATCTTTACTCAAATGTCGTCTCTTTAGTTGTCTCACAAACACACCTTGGCATAAATTGCCAGGGGCTCCATAAGTTAACATATGTGTTGCCAAATAAAAAGCCCGAAAAGCTTAACAGCACAATTCGGCATCCCGAGCTCAGCAGTATATGCATCGGTTCCGAATCATGTCTTTGGTCAATAGTTGGGTTGCACGGCTCTTGTGTTTGCTACCTTACATTCCGTTTAATCGGCTAGGGTAGTAAAGGGCGAACTACTGCGATTGTGTTTCTGGTTCACCCAGTCAAGCACCTCGGTAGAGAAAGCCGAAAACTGACTGTCATGATGAGGCGAGAGCGGGTCGGCCGCTCAGCGACTTATTATAATCTTTAGGGATTCTTTCTCGTGTTACTCGAAGGACTGTTTTCCGGTCGCATATGTAACACACCCACATTGGGAGCCGCGTACATACTAGGGGCTACTACGTAGACCCATTAATAAAACTCCTATGGCTAAGTGAGAGCAATAAAACCGAATAGTCTGATTGCCTGGTTCGCCGCACTGATACCTCCTTTATGGACCAAGACGTTGGGTTAAGTGTATTCATGTCCAACTCCGAACACCCAGGTAGTGTATACATGGGGATTGAAGCCGACGACTGGGAACTCTTAGGTACAAAAATGGCCGCACGGGAGGATAAAATTCTTCATAAGTAAAATAATATATCACAAAAGACTTAGTTCATGATACAAACCCCCGAAACAGCTCGGACTCGTTCATACGAACACTACATGCTTGGAGCATTGGCCATCTATAAGGCGAGCACCTGCTAGTACGTCCTCAAAATAGAGCTCTGGTGTGCGGTGGTCCTTGCTTTCAGCCAGACCCTCAATTTCCATCTTCGCGCAGTGCATCTTGACACGGGCAAAGGCCATTCGCGCCCCTTCTATGCACGACCACCTCTTGATATTGTCGAGTCGGGGAAGCGCATCGACGAGACGCCGCACGAGGCCGAAGTAGCTGTTTGGAATATCTTCGGTCGGCCACAGTGGGACTATAACGTCCTTCATGGCCGCGCTGGACATCTTGTGCAGCTCCGCCCATTGTGCCATCTGGTCATTTAGCAGTCCTGGATGCCTCGGCCCCGCAAACTATGACCAGAAGAGCTTCTCCGTAGCATACCCCTCCTGGGCCTTGAAGAATTGAGCAGCGTCTGCAGCACTCTTCGAAAGATCCGCATATGCGTGTGGAGAACTCCATAGTCGTTTAAGTAAGGCATACTTTGGGTCCCCAAATTTAGCATGTAAAAGAAAGGGCTTACCAGCCACTATTTGTCCGGCTTGATGGATATCTTCGCGCGCTGCGCGAGATTCGGACGGCGCCTCCAAAGTTTCTTGAAGAGCCTTAGAGAGTTTGGTCCCCTTCTCTTCATTTTCTTTTTCCAAGGACTCACACTTGGCGGTGATGTCCTTGAGCTGTTGCTCCATCTCGGTCACCCATTCCTCAAAACGGTGCCGAGCGGCCTGTTCGATCGTCAAATCCGCAGCCACTTTATCAGCAGCTGCCTGGCTTATCCTTGCCTGCTCCTTTGCTTGGCCAAGCTCACCCTTGAGGGTCTCCACTGAGGCGCCACCATCTGCACATACACACACATTATAGCTCTTGAAACTCCACAAGGCATGGACACAAAACAAGCACACAGCGAGATGTATCTTATACCTTGCGCCTGGTCGAGCCACGTGTTAACAAGGACTAGGTCCTCATCGGCTCGCCCCAGCTTCCGTTTGAGTTCGGAAACTTCCGCGGATTGAGCAGTTGCCGCTAACAGTGAAGCCTGTTGATTTCTAGGGTTCACCAAAGTTACATTGGCCACTTTGCCCAAATAAGCTCAAATTTGGTGTAGGGGCCTAATTATATGTGGCATTTGATCCTGTTAAGTCCCATGACAAGTGGAGGTCATTTGCTCTCCCAAAACCTGATCAAACACCTTCTGTCCAATTACCAAAACTAGTGTTTGGACCTCTTTTACTATTTCCCTTTACCTCAAATTCTTACCACAGCTTCTCCTGATCATCTTCTACCCCCCAGTAACTCTCTATGGCCTCAGCTCAATTATTGGAGGGGGCTAAAACCCCAAATTCACTATTCTGACAGCAGCTGTCACCCTCTTCTTCACCTCCCTCCTCATTCCAGTGGCTCCCTAGAGCATCCAAGGCCACAGGCAAATTCTTTACTACTCCCTCTACCATCTAGACACTGCTGGACACAAGAGGACACAGCCAAGGAGCAAAGGCACGGCCATGCCGGCCAAAAGCACGCTCTGGAGCGTGCTACAGTGCTCTGGAGCACTGCAGCCGCCCCCCAATCACCGGCTCCGACAGCCTTGGGCCTCCCCCTCGTGTCCCCCGAGGTGCCCTCGACGTCCGCGACCTGCAGGACGGTCGGCCTTATCCTCCCCGGCCCTCCTCCTCTCTCCACGAGCACGCCCGAGCGCGTCCATGGACGTCGCTCACGGTGCACCGCGGCTGCCCCTATAAAAAGCCTCTCCCCGAGCGCCCCTTGCCTTTTCTGGACCCTCCTCTCTCCCGTGCACCTCCCAGACATCTCCCCTCTCCCTCTCATGCGCTCCTGCTCCCTCCTTCGCAAGAGTGCCGCCACCGGCCTCCGCTCTGATTCGGGCAATGGGGGACTCCCCCGCTCCTCCTTTCCCCACCTGTAGAAGCGCCAGGGCCCGGTGGCTCTATCCCCCTCTTCTCCCAATGCTCCGGGGCACCGTGCATCCCTTCTCGCAGACGCCCGAGTGGCCATCCGCCATGGCTCGTGATGGGGCCGCCTCGGCCGCCGTCCGCTGGCCTCAGCCCACCTCCTGGATGCGCCGCTCCCCGGGGATCCCTCCTGTGGCCGCGCCCTGGCCAGAGGTGGCCTGTGCCGCCGGGGACGGGCGCCGGCGTTGCGCGGCCCGAGCCTCCCCTCCCCTCTGTTGGGGGAGCGGGAGGAGGAAGAAGACCCTGTGGGGGGGGGGCACCTGGCAGCGACCCGGCCAGCAGGGCCCACTTGTTTAAGTGGAGGCGGCTTCGGCGCAGCCCGCCTCCCCCGCGCGGAAGCGCATCCCCGAAAGCCGCCTCCGGCGTGGCCCCCTGCGCATGTGCGGCCGAGCCGCTGGGCCGGCCCGTGAGCTATCCTTCGCCCAGAGCACCGTATAAGGTTGAACCCTTATTCCTTTTCTTTTTCTATATTCTGTCAACTTCAAAAATGCCTGGATAATTCAAATGAACTCCAAATTGCATGATTCAAATTTCTTATGGCTCCATAAATCATGCTCTATCACATGGTGCAACATGCACATTCTTCCAGAAACATTTCTTTCAAAAATATTTATCAAATGCCATTATTTCATTTCTGTGATGAACTTTTGAAAATCACAGAAAGCTCAATCTTGATCCAAATGCAGTGATTCAAATTCCTAGATGCTTGTCATGACCAAACTTAGTTTTGGAACATTTTTAATAATAGTTTCTGTACCCCACCAAATATTGAGCCATTTCTTCATATTTATCTGCTTTGCAAAATCCTAGGAAATTCATTTGAATTCCAAATCCATTGAAACCAACTCCTAGATGCTTCTAAAGTCATGACTTGTTGATGGGTGCCTTTGCTCATCATTCAAGAAAATATTTCTGTATACTTCTTCCAAATCCATAAACCCTTTGGTTCCATCACATTGAAATGTTCCAAACTACCTATTGATCCAACACCTATGAAACCACCTTGGTTATTTTTCATATGACCAGAGGTATCCTAGAAAAGTCCAACTCCTATTTTTAGAGCACTTTTATTGTTGCTTTGATTGTGTTGCTTATTACGATCGTTTCCATCGTTAGTTGACGAAATAAACGAAGTACTCGGAGATGGACTAGAAGGTTTGAAGACTCAGAAGAATAAGGCAAGCAGCCCTTTGACCATGATTCAAGAAACTTTTTTATGCATGTCTCATAACACCTTATTATTCAATGCATCGGAATCATGTAGAAGAGGTGACCACCTTGGTTGGTACCTTTGTTACTTTACTGTTGAAACTTGCATCAAACATGACCCTACCTTCCTATGAGGGTTATGTAGGTGGGAGTAGATAGATGTATGCTGTAGTAGTTGGCTACGCAAAATGGGTCGGGGTTATGCATTGAGCAAAACAACTTTGGTCTGACATACTTGCAAATGACCCAGTGGGTGCCACGAATGCCCCTGGGAGTTGATAAGAAACTAGGGCACTACTTGGTGGAGAAGTAGTGTGCCGAGGCTTGATGAGAGTGTTGTTTACAGAGATGGATTAGGTTTATGTGTGACTACCGTCCCAACTAAACATGCGCAACCACTCTACCCTTATATGGGAAAGGGCATTATTGATTACCTAGGTCGATACTAGCATGGTGCCCGCATTACTAGTGACGGGGGTGACATGAGGTCACTCTCGGGACGGGGTCGTGCTTGGATAGGCGGCCATGACTGTCTTTACAGGGCACCGGACACACCGTTGGTACCCCGTGCTTATGGTATGTGATGAAAATGGAGCGAGTCTCCGCAATTTTAAGATGTGAAATGTGGGCACGGGGGTTACTACCAATCGAGTGGACTCTATGTTAGTGACGTCTAGGGAAAGATAGTGATCGGGTGCTTACCCCAGGTACTTGAGGTATCGCGTGTCGTGGATGACACGGAAGTTCCCCGGATCTTGTGGGTAAAGTGTGCAACCTCTGTAGAGTGTCAAACTATTCGAATAGCCGTGTCCGCGGTCAAGGACAGTTGGGTGGTGCTACTTAGACTATGTCCATAAGTTTCTGGGAAACAACACGATTCAGAGATATTGTTGATGTGATTGTGAGAAAGTCACAATGAGCTTGTGCATGAGTTGATTACAACTCTTTCTCGATAATGATGTCTGTGACCTCCTGATACTTGTTATAGACACATGCATGCCCTTGTTATATGTTGATCATAATTGCATATGAAAAACTAGCTTTCCGCAAAACCGCCAACTTAGCAGGAGAGCCTTGCATAATTATTCTATTATCACACTTGGGTTGCTTGCGAGTACATTCAAAGTACTCATTGGCTTGCCACTGGTTATTTTATTGGCCAGGTATGAGAGAACAGGTTATGATGAAGATTTCTTGGTGACGAGCATGCGAGCTAGGACGCTTCCCAGTCAGAATGCCTGTAGGGTTAAGGCAGATGGCATGGGTCCAAGTTGTTATTGAAGATTTCCGCTGCGACAATATACTCAAGACTTGACCATTATGGTCCTATTTTTGTAATACAGTATGTATGGATGTAAGTCTCTTGTTATTCAGCTTCTGTGTGTTCAGTGAGCATTGATATCTGGGATCACTGTACACGTGCATTCGGTGATCACGACTTATGAGTCGGGGTCCCCACAGAGCTGGTATCAGAGCCATCCTGACTGTAGGAAGCCTTAGTTAGCATGGTCGTTAGTTATGGTAAAACTATTTTCAGAACTATTACTAGTTTTCAAAACTATCTATACTCCTCTTCCCATCTCAGTTTTTCGAAAACTAGGCTATACTTGATCTATTCCCCTTCAAAACCTTGGTCGCTAGAACCCTTATGCCCCAGACCACTGGATTTTCTGTAATCCTCGTGGAGTGCACCTTGCCAAACACTCACCCACCACTTTTGCACGCAAGAGTGGCGACACCGCGACAAGACGATGTCCACGGAAAATCCATCCTCGATGAGTGAGGACATGAAGACCCAGAAGATGGTGCAACCCTAGCCTACGATGACCATGGCATGAGTTGTGCAAAATCATGATATGCATCGCTAATAGAGTAATCCTGTCACTATCGTTGTTGTATCGACAACCACCGGTGGATGAGAACCTTGCCATTTGGTCCGCCTCACTATGGTGAGCAGGAAAACGGTTCTCTTCGTCCCCCGCTCTTGGTGTCGATGTTTTCAACAATGAAACCGACATGTTGGACCTCTATTATGCCTTGTTATTGTCATTGCACATGGTTTGCCTACCTGGTACCCTTGACGTCCCAGAAGGCACAAGGGATCGTCATGATTAAAGAGACAAGAGACGGCCAAGTCGACGCAGCTACAAGGAGGCACCTTCACCACACCACCTCATCAGGCGAGAAGTTGTTGAAGATTCTTCAGGCTCAACCCGGAGCGTCCATCACACAACTACAAGGGACGTAGCAACACCAGAGGAAGCTCAGAAGACTGCACGAGGCACAAGTCACGACACTGATTCCGAGAACCCCTAGGGTAGGATGAGTCGTGTACCCCCTATGCGTAGTCGAGTCCGTTTGATGGTTCGAATAGAACCATGATTGTGTGTTGTTTGCTTTTATTTGCTTGTGTTTTGATAAAAGTCGCGCTTTTGCCCCAGGCAACAAGTGCACGGCTATATCACCTTCCTTGCCTTGTTTCTTTTGTTTCGGCCTTTTTGCACTTGTTTGTTGCACCTGCACTACAGCACCCCTCCCCCTTTTAAGGCGTTTCCCTCCTCTACGCTGCTTCTTCCCTCTATTCTCTCTCTCCCCAACTGAAGACCGCAAGACTAGATGCACCAAGGATTCTACCTCGGCAACCAACTGGCACTGAAGACTTCTGCTACAACCTCCACGATCAATTGCAACCCCGTAGAGTTATGTTTAACCCTCCAGACCAGTAACCCCCTTTCCTAGACTCTTTGAGACTTCACGAGACACTCCAGCACGAATCCTTAACCATGTGCCTAACCCATGGTAAAGCGAGAGAACCTGTTAAGCCTTTGTAACCTTACACAACACTGGGTTCGTAAAGGAACTAGTGGACACGGTGAACAAGCACATTTTCATCCTAATATAGCACGAGAACTGACGATGCCATAGATAGACCAGTTCGAGGATATTGGACGGATGATTTGGTGGCTTTATATCAGTGACTTCGAGGAACTATCTAAGACCTTGATGGATTGTGAGGTTTTCATATTGGTGAGATCATGACTTTGGGAAAGCCGGTAGAAGTACCCGTTGGACATAAGATTTGGATTTAGGTAGGTGATTCTGGTTGGTATAATGCTGGATATGTCCGCATGGTTCGGAGTAAGATTGGATTTAGACCGATGATCCTGATTATGATACCATGCTTCTCGGTGGACAATAACCTGGGAGATTGGATTATTTGTCGGAGTTGATTTAGGGATCTATAAAGTCGTGGACTTGGAGTTTACTTGACCCGGATGATGAGAATTTGGTGGACATACTATCGTGATGCATAATCCTTTCAAGTATTCGGGTATCATAGGGATTTGAGATCTTGTGGAACACCGTAGGCATCGGATTTGTAGAATTGTTGGATTATGTAGAGATTGATGGGAATTACCGGGCTATTGGAGGTGATCTATAGGAAGGAAACAAATCTTGGAGTGGCATATGACGTGTTTCCTTAGAATAGAGATGCATTATCTTGAGCCTTGCAAGAATAGGTTGAGTGCTTGGATTGTGGAGTTTAATTTAAGCTCAGCAGCATGTATGATCTACCTTTGGATTTTAGAGGTAGGCATACATATAGATTTGGGGATCATAGACAGTATAGTTATGTTAGACCATCTCTTGAGAGTCATGAGGATAGGTATGGCATGAGTGGTGATTGAAGTTGGTCTATGCGAGAGGCCGCTTTTCTGTTCGGAATACTAGATAGAGCTATTGGCATCTCAGAAACTGTGCTTAAGGATAAGATGATAAAAGTTCACTCATTCACTAGAATCCTTGAAACCCTTAAGCCCCACCGAGCCACAACCTGATCAGATTCTGACCACGGGCCTTCGCTCTGAGTCAGGAAGGCCTCTGCAAATACTCAACCGAGACCACCACCAATACCCAGCCTACCTTGCGTACCCCCATAGACCTCATGGAGTAAGTGGACAAGTTGGGTAACATCATTATTTGATGGCCTACTTGTCTGCCCGAAGACAAAGAAGAGACGGACAGCTGGATGGAAGACATTTGAAGACCGCCCTATCAAGAAGGAAGATCTACATCGACCACCGTCATCAAGAAGTAAACTTCCGCGTCGAAGACCGGGCGTATCTGCAAACCACTCCTCTCAAAGGAACCGAGCATTTCCGTGTCAAAGGAACGCTCACACCAAGATGTATCAAGACTTGAAGGCACGATTCTGGTGGCACGAGATGAAAAGAGAGATTGCAACCTATGTTGCAAAATGTGATGTGTGCCAAAGGGTCATGGCTGAATATCAGTGTCCTGCTGGATTGCTTCAACCACTCAAAGTTCCTGAGTGGAAGTGGGATAAAGTCGGAATGGACTTCGTCACTGGATTACCAAGGTCGAATAGAGGACATGACTCTATCTGGGTCATAGTCGCTCATTTGACCAAGTTGGCCCATTTCATTCCTGTCAAGACCACTTATGATGGCAACCGGCTGGCAGCTCTCTACATCGACCGAATCGTAAGTCTTCACGGTATTCCCAAGGAGATTGTGTCAGATCGAGGAACCCAGTTCACCTCAAGGTTCTGGGAGAAGTTCCGAGAAGCCTTGGGAACCAAGTTGTCTTTCAGCACGACTTTCCACCCACAGACCAGAGGTCAGACAGAACGAGTCAATCAGATTCTCGAAGTCATGACTCCGAGCCTGTGTCTTGGCATATGGAGCCAAGTGGGAGGATTGTCTCCCTTTTGACGAGTTCTCCTAAACAACAGTTACCAGTCGAGCCCTCATATGGCTCCATTTGAGGTGTTGTGCGGACGCTGATGTCGCACACCCCTCAACTGGTCAGAGGCTGGAGTAGGACTAGTCTTTGGACCGGATATTATCCGCGCAGCGGAAGAGCAAGTCCAACTAGTCAGAGAACGTTTGAAGGCAGCCAAGTCAAGGCAAAAGAGCTATGCTGACACTCACCGTCGGGACATGAGTTTCCATGTCGGGGACCACGTGTACCTGCGGGTAACTCCTCTGAAGGGAACCAAGCGTTTCCACGTCAAGGGGAAGCTCGCACGAAGGTTCATTGGACCCTTTGAGATCACTGCAAGTCATGTAGTAGACGGCTCCCCAGATACCCTCCGTGCACCAAATCTTCCACGAGCCCCCACTCTGGAAGTACTTCTTACCTCCTAGCTAGCCCGATGCCCGCAAGGACATCGATCACCAAGCCTTTGGCAGCTAACCCAACCTAACCTATGCAAGAGACCCCTCAGCAACCTCCATCAAGGAAGGCATCAAGCAAGAAGCCATACCATCAAGCACTTCAGGATTCCAAGGAGCACCGCTCGGAAGCAGAACCAACAAGGAGAAGTGAAGACTACCCCGTATCCAAGACTCCGCCTTTCTTTCCATGCCTAGTCTGGGAATCTCGGGGACGAGATTCTTGTAAGGGGGGTAGGTCTGTCACACCCTGATTTTCATGTCACATTGCTTAAGCTTATTTTCATGTTAAAAAATGTGGATTTGCAAAAACTTTTGAGTGTTTTTGACTTTGCTTGATTTGATTTTTGTCTGCTGTTTGCTAGTGCTCTAAAAATCAAATAAATCCTCCAACTCTTATACTTCATCTCCTTGACCCAAAAACTTTTCCCAATGATCATGCCATGTGTATAGACCAGTATAGAATTTTCTTATAGAAATATTTTGGCCAAATGGTATTTTCTAAAATTAGTTTTCCAAAAACCCCTGAATTGAGGTTTGCACTGCAAGTACCTTATTTAGGGTGTGAAAAAAATCTTTCAAAAAGTTTATTTGAATCCTATTAGGTATAGGACTCCCAGAAACCACAAAAGTATAATTTTAAGAGTTATTTTTATATTTTATTTAAAAGCTTTTTCTTAAGGCCAGAAATGGTCTTTAATAGGGAAAAATTATTTAATCATTTCAAAAATATTTGCCAAAATTCAGGGAGACTCATAGGACATATATTGTCCATATATAAGAGTTTCAACACATGGTCATGTTCAAAATATTGGACAAATCCTTCCAAAACCCTTTCTGGATATTTCAAGCTTTTGAAATATTTACAAAGGAAATATTCTCCAAAAATTCCAGGGAAATTCTATCATGTCATATATGACATATTTGATGATCTTGCAAAGCCTCATGCCTTGAAGATCAAGGAAACACCCCTTAGTCCCCTCAAAACCATTCTGTCCATACTTGAAGTTTGAGCAACTTCACATTGCCAAACTTGTCCAAATGCTCTCAAACTTGGTGCACATGCTAAAATGATGTAATTATGCATCTATGACAAATGGCACAAGTTTTGGAGAAGCATAACTTGGCCTAAGTGCCCCAAAACCACTTCTGTTCAAATTCAAATTTGAACAACTTTACATTGTCAACTTTTTATCTGGAGCCTCAAACTTTGTGGGCATGATCATAACCCCAAATGATGATGCTACACCAAGTGGTGCATCAAGGGGAGATGATTTGCTTAACTCAAACATGGTGAAACCATTTCTATTGATTTCTAGGGTTCACCAAAGTTACATTGGCCACTTTGCCCAAATAAGCTCAAATTTGGTGTAGGGGGCTAATTATATGTGGCATTTGATCCTGTTAAGTCCCATGCCAAGTGGAGGTCATTTGCTCTCCCAAAACCTGATCAAACACCTTCTGTCCAATTACCAAAACAAGTGTTTGGACCTCTTTTACTATTTCCCTTTACCTCAAATTCTTACCACAGCTTCTCCTGATCATCTTCTACCCCCCAGTAACTCTCTATGGCCTCAGCTCAATTATTGGAGGGGGGTAAAACCCCAAATTCACTATTCTGGCAGTAGCTTTCACCCTCTTCTTCACCTCCCTCCTCATTCCAGTGGCTCCCTAGAGCATCCAAGGCCACAAGCAAATTCTTTACTACTCCCTCTACCCTCTGGACACTGCTGGACACAAGAGGACACGACCAAGGAGCAAAGTCACGGCCATGCCGGCCAAAAGCACGCTCTGGAGCGCGCTACAGTGCTCTGGAGCACTGCAGCCGCCCCCCAATCACCGGCTCCGACAGCCTTGGGCCTCCCCCTCGAGTCCCCCGAGGTGCCCTCGACGTCCGCGACCTGCAGGACGGTCGGCCTTATCCTCCCCGGCCCTCCTCCTCTCTCCACGAGCACGCCCGAGTGCGTCCATGGATGTCGCTCACGGTGCACCACGGCTGCCCCTATAAAAAGCCTCCCCCCGAGCGCCCCTTGCCTCTTCTGGACCCTCCTCTCTCCCGTGCACCTCCCAGACATCTCCCCCATCCCTCTCATGCGCTCCTGCTCCCTCCATCGCAAGAGTGCCGCCGCCAGCCTCCGCTCTGATTCGAGCAATGGGGGACTCCCCCGCTCCTCCTTTCCCCACCTGTAGAAGCACCAGGGCCCGGGGCTCTATCCCCCTCTTCTCCCAATGCTCCGGGGCACCGTTCCTCCCTTCTCGCAGACGCCCGAGTGGCCATCCGCCATGGCTCGTGCTGGGGCCGCCTCGGCCGCCGTCCGCTGGCCTCAGCCCACCTCCTGGATGTGCCGCTCCCCGGGGATCCCTCCGGTGGCCGCGCCCTGGCCAGAGGTGGCATGTGCCTCCAGGGACGGGCGCCGGCGTCGCGCGGCCCGAGCCTCCCCTCCCCTCTGTTGCGGGAGAGAGAGGAGGAAGAAGACCCTGCGGGGGGGGGCACCTGGCAGCGACCCGGCCAGCAGGGCCCACTTGTTTAAGTGGAGGCGGCTTCGGCGCAGCCCGCCTCCCCCGCGCGGAAGCGCATCCCCGAAAGCCGCCTCCGGCGTGGCCCCCTGCGCATGTGCGGCCGAGCCGCTGGGCCGGCCCGTGAGCTATCCTTCGCCCAGAGCACCATATAAGGTTGAACCCTTATTCCTTTTCTTTTTCTTTATTCTGTCAACTTCAAAAATGCCTAGATAATTCAAATGAACTCCAAATTGCATGATTCAAATTTCCTATGGCTCCATAAATCATGATCTATCACATGGTGCAACATGCACATTATTCCAGAAACATTTCTTTCACAAATATTTATCAAATGCCTTTATTTCATTTCTGTGATGAACTTTAGAAAATCACAGAAAGCTCAATCTTGATCCAAATGCAGTGATTCAAATTCCTAGATGCTTGTCATGACCAAACTTAGTTTTGGAACATTTTTAATAATAGTTTCTGTACCCCACCAAATATTGAGTCATTTCTTCATATTTATCTACTTTGCAAAATCCTAGGAAATTCATTTGAATTCCAAATCCATTGAAACCAACTCCTAGATGCTTCTAAAATCATGACTTGTTGATGGGTGCCTTTGCTTATCATTCAAGAAAATATTTTTGTATACTTCTTCCAAATCCATAAACCCTTTGGTTCCATCACATTGAAATGTTCCAAACTACCTATTGATCCAACACCTATGAAACCACCTTGGTTATTTTTCATATGACCAGAGGTATCCTAGAAAAGTCCAATTCCTATTTTTAGAGCACTTTTATTGTTGCTTTGATTGTGTTGCTTATTACGATCGTTTCCATCGTTAGTTGACGAAATAAACGAAGTACTCGGAGATGGACCAGAAGGTTTGAAGACTCAGAAGAATAAGTCAAGCAGCCCTTTGACCATGATTCAAGAAACCTTTTTATGCATGTCTCATAACACCTTATTATTCAATGCATCGGAATCATGTAGAAGAGGTGACCACCTTGGTTGGTACCTTTGTTACTTTACTGTTGAAACTTGCATCAAACATGACCCTACCTTCCTATGAGGGTTATGTAGGTGGGAGTAAATAGATGTATGCTATAGTAGTTGGCTACGCAAAATGGGTCGGGGTTATGCATTGAGCAAAACAAGTGTGGTCTGACATACTTGCAAATGACCCAGTGGGTGCCACTAATGCCCCTGGGAGTTGATAAGAAACTAGGGCACTACTTGGTGGAGAAGTAGTGTGCCGAGGCTTGATGAGAGTGTTGTTTACAGAGATGGATTAGATTTATGTGTGACTACCGTCCCAACTAAACATGCGCAACCACTCTACCCTTATATGGGAAAGGGCATTATTGATTACCTAGGTCGATACTAGCATGGTGCCCGCATTACTAGTGACGAGGGTGACATGAGGTCACTCTCGGGACGGGGTCGTGCTTGGATAGGCGGCCATGACTGTCTTTACAGGGCACCGGACACACCGTTGGTACCCCGTGCTTGTGGTATGTGATGAAAATGGAGCGAGTCTCCGCAATTTTAAGATGTGAAATGTGGGCACGGGGGTTACTACCAATCGAGTGGACTCTATGTTAGTGACGTCTAGGCAAAGATAGTGATCGGGTGCTTACCCCGGGTACTTGAGGTATCGCGGGTCGTGGATGACACGGAAGTTCCCCGGATCTTGTTGGTAAAGTGTGCAACCTCTGCAGAGTGTCAAACTATTCGAATAGCCGTGTCCGCGGTCAAGGACAGTTGGGTGGTGCTACTTAGACTATGTCCATAAGTTTCTGGGAAACAACACGATTCAGAGATATTGTTGATGTGATTGTGAGAAAGTCACAATGAGCCTGTGCATGAGTTGATTACAACTCTTTCTCGATAATGATGTCTGTGACCTCCTGATACTTGTTACAGACACATGCATGCCCTTGTTATATGTTGATCATAATTGCATATGATAAACTAGCTTTCCGCAAAACCGCCAACTTAGCAGGAGAGCCTTGCATAATTATTCTATTATCACACTTGGGTTGCTTGCGAGTACATTCAAAGTACTCATTGGCTTGCCACTGGTTATTTTATTGGCCAGGCATGAGAGAACATGTTATGATGAAGATTTCTTGGTGACGAGCATGCGAGCTAGGACGCTTCCCAGTCAGAATGCCTGTAGGGTCCAAGTTGTTATTGAAGATTTCCGCTGCGACGATATACTCAAGACTTGACCATTATGGTCCTATTTGTGTAATACGGTATGTATGGATGTAAGTCTCTTGTTATTCAGCTTCTGTGTGTTCAGTGAGCATTGATCTCTGGGATCACTGTACACGTGCATTCGGTGATCACGACTTATGAGTCGGGGTCCCCACAAGTATCCGGTCGGGGGCCAGATTGACCGGTGCTCCCGTCGCCGTTCTCCTTGGGGGCTGCACGCCGTGGCCCTCCGGTAGCCGAGGCATTACCCTCTGGCGCTGTTAAACCCCCCCCCCCCCCCCC
>LR738709.1:237440035-237451304 GCA_902687465.1 Secale cereale
GGGGGGGGGGGGGGGGGGGGGAGTCGTCGCGGCACCGTGCTCCGGTGAAGCGGGAGGAGTTGGAGGACTCCAACTGAGTGGGGGCAACGGTCCCGAGCTGCGGCTCAGCGGGTCAACCTCTGCTTCTTCTTTTTTCTTTTTTTCCTTCCTGTATCAAAATTTTATGTTGCCTCGAGAAGGCGTGTAACGGACTATGGCATATGTATGAAACGAGAACTTGCTATTATGTTTTTGGTCTGGATGAGATTACTTAGCTTATTTGTTTCGACGTCTTGAGGTGAAGTGCTCCTGACTCATTGGCGTCATGAGCCCCCGACGGGTCATGAGGGTGGCTGAGTTCAGGGGGTCCTAACCTGCGGAGCCCCTGAGTATGAGTGAGCCGCTGCAGGCTACTGAGGGCTTGCGCCCTTGGGCTCGCTTGAGAGTGCCGAGCATGGATTAAGGCGCCAAGGCCTGAGCAGGCTCGGCAGAATAGGTCGTGTGGACTGAGAAGCCCGATGCTAGAGCTTGAGCAGGCTTGGCCAGGTGAGGTCACGGGATCGCGGCAGCTGAGAGCCGAGACCGACCGTGTCCCAGCCCCCACGCGCGAGGCGCGCGAAGGAGAACAAGCAACGCAGCCCCTGCCTGAGAAGCTAAACTTAAAATCGGCGAAAAAACTCCAAGCAAGACTCCCAACCAAACGCAAGAAACACGACAACTTCATAGCACGGGATAGAGGAAGGGCTGATAGCCAAGGAAGTAGAAAAGGCTGACAGCCAAACACCAAGCCAAAAAAGGAAAAAGGTCGCATCCGACCCCTACACTACATCTTCTTCCCAGCGCGGAGCTAAGGACTGCCACTGGGACGTGGGTGGGAGCCCCATTTGATGGCCCGCATGTAACGCTCAGGAGACTCCGAGGCGTGTACAACCCCAACTAATTATTACATGAGAGTGTCACGAGCGGAGACCTTCACGGGCACGGAGCCTTAATTATGGATAGAACGTCCTGAGGTGCTGAATGTTCCAGGAATTCTGGATAGGTACCCCATCCTACGTCTCCAGGCGCACAGCACCAGGCCTAGAGACATGGGCGATTCTGAACGGGCCCTCCCACATGGGCGAGAGCTTGTGTAACCCCTCCCTGGAGAGGAACCGCCTCAGGACCAAGTCACCAACTTCAAGTGTTCTTGTGCAGACACTGCGGCAGTGGTACCGCCGCAGCGCCTACTGATATCGTGCTACCCTGAGCGTAGCTTGGCGGCGGCCCTCCTTGCCGAGCACGAGGTCCATCCGCTGGGCGGCGTCCTGGCGTTCCTCGTTGAAAGCCAAGACCCGTGGGGAGCGATGCTTGACCTCGTGAGGGAGGACCGCCAACGCCCCATAAATGAGAAAGAAAGGTGTTTCTCCCATGAGTTTGGTTGTGGTGGTACGGATTGACCACAACACAGACTGGAGCTCGTTGATCCAGCCCCTACTGCAAGCCTCGAGCTTTTCCTTAAAGCTGCGTCTCTTGAGGCCACGCCAGACTTCTACATTGGCGCGTTCGGCCTGACCGTTGCTCCTGCGGTGAGCCACCGAGGCGTAGCAGATCTGCGTTCCAAGTTTAACACAATATGACCTGAAGAGATTGCTTGTAAACTGTGAACCGTTATCCGTGATGATGCGGTTGGGGACCTCGAATCGCCTCACGAGGCCTTGGATGAACTTGACCGCCGACCCGGCAGGGATCGCGCGAACGGGCTCCACCTCCGCCCACTTGGTGAACTTGTCGATAGCGACGTACAGGAAGCGGTAGCCCCCCGCCGTTTGGGGAAATGGACCCAAGATGTCCAATCCCCAGACCGCGAAGGGCCAGGAGAGTGGGATCGTCTGGAGGCCCTGCGCTGTTTGGTGGATCTTCTTGGCGTGAAACCGGCACGCCTCACAAGCCTACACAAGCTTTGTGGCATCACTGAGTGCTGTGGGCCAGTAAAAGCCGCTAGGGAAGGCCTTGCCCACGAGGGTGCGGGATGATGAATGGTGGCCGCAGTCTCCACCGTGGATGTCAGCCAACAGCTCATGTCCTTGCATCCTCGAGACGCACTTTAGTGGGACGTCATTGGGGCGCCTCCTGTAGAGCTCGTCGTCTTGGATGTAGTAAGCCGAGTCATGTCGAGCCACGCGCTCCGCGTCTTCCTCCTTGCCCGGCAAGGTGTCGTGTAGCAGGTACATCTTGAGATCTTTGGTCCAGTAACCCTCCTCGGGCTCTGTGGCGAGTAGCGGGCGGGCTCCGGAGGTCGGCCCATGGGGCGGAGCTCCGGCTGTGGGCGCCGCAGGCAACCCCTCCCGAGGGGATGCCGGCTCAGAAGCGGGAGGTGCTGCCGACGGCTTGAGCAACCTCTCCTCGAAGACGCCCGGCCTCTAGGGTTCCCGCCTGGAGGCCCGTTTGGCGATGCCGTCCGCCTCCTAGTTCGTGCCCCTTGGCACATGCTGCACCTCGAGCCCTCGGAATCAGTTTTCCATCTTGCGCACCTCCTCCAGATATGCCTCCATGTGCAGGTCCTTGGGCTTGTATTTCTTGTTGGAGAAGTTGACGAGGAGTTGCGAATCGCCTTTAATGGTGAGGCGCTTGACCCCCAGTGCAGCTGCGGCCTTGAGCCCAGCAATCAGGCCCTCATACTCTTCTATATTATTGGAGACCTTCTCGCCTTGCTGGAAGCAAAGCTGCACGGCGTAGTACAACTTGTCCTGAGTGGGAGATACTAACACGGCGCCAGCTCCTGCGCCAAGGCGCGAGAAGGCGCAGTCGAAGTACACCACCCATCCGTCCGGGGCTTCATCATCGGGGGCCAGCGAGCGATCCTTGCCAGCCCCCAGTTCCGGTGCGTCCGTCCATTCTGCCACAAAGTCTGCCAGAGCCGCTCCTTTGATCGCTCGCGTGGTGCTGAACTCCAACTGGAACGCCTGTAGCTCGATGTTCCACTCAGCGAGCCTCCCGACGATGTTCGGGCCCCGGAGCACCTTCTCAAGAGGGTACGACGAGACAACCTTGATGGCGTGGCCCTGGAAGTAATGGCGCAGCTTCCTGGAGGCAACAAGGAGCTCTAGGAGCAGCTTTTAGGCATCGGCTAACGCAAGCGGGCATCGCATAGTACGGTGTTGACGAAGTACACAGGGTGCTCCACGAGGGTCGGCGCCACAAGATCTTCAGGCGCTTCAGGAGTCTTGGGTGCTTCTTGCTGGACGGCGGGGTCTTCAGCAACCGTGGATGAATCAACCTCCGGAGCTTCGTCGGGGGGCGACGGAGCTCCTGAGGATGCCGACTTGCCCCGCGGCCACGTGCTTTGGGGCTTCTCCTCGCGCTCCACCACCAACGCCGCACTGGCGGAGTGAGGCGTAGCGGCGAGATAGAGAATCATGGGCTCCAGGGGTCTTGGTGCCACCATAACCGACGAGCTAGTGAGGTATTCCTTGAGACCCCGGAAGGCGGCGTCAGCCTCCGGAGTCCACTAGAAGGGCCCCTTCATCTTCATGAGCTTGAAGGACGAGAGGGCACGTTCGCCAAGCTTAGAGATGAAGCGCCCCAGGGACATCACATATCCCGCAAGCTTCTGCATCTCCTTCAGGGTCGTAGGCGGCTTCATTCTTTCGATGTCTCTGATCTTCTCCGGATTAGCTTCAATGCCCCGGTGCGAAACTAGGAACCCTAGCAACTTGCCGGAGGGTACGCCAAACACGCACTTCTCCGGGTCGAGGCACAACTTCACTTTGTGCAGGTTGGCGAATGTTTCTTCTAGGTCCTGGATGAGAGTCTTGGCCTCTCTGGACTTGACCACGATGTCGTCGACGTAGGCCTTCGCGTTCCTTCCGAGCTAAGGGCCATGGGTGATGTGCATCAGGCGCTGAAAGGTGGCGTCCGCTTTTCTCAGCCTGAAAGGCATGCAGTTGTAGCAGTAGACCCTGCAAGGGGTCAGGAACGCTGTCTTCTCCACATCCTCCACCGCCATCTTGATCTGGTGGTAGCCCGAGAAGGTGTCGAGGAAGCAGAGAAGGTCGCATTCGACCATCAAATCCATGATCTGGTCGATGCGCGGGAGAGGGAACGGGCCTTGAGGGCAGAACTTGTTGAGGCTCGTGAAGTCGACGCACATGTGCTCCTTGCCTCCTTTATTCGGGACGATGACAGGGTTGGCCAGTGATAAGTCCAAAACGTATCTATAATTTTTGCTTGCTCCATGCCACTTTTGGGTGATATTGCTATGATATTCATACACTTCGATACACTTTTGATCATATTTGGACTAACTTACTAATCTAGTGCACCCCAGTGCCAGTTTCTGTTTTCGGCTGTTTTTGTATTTCAGGTTTTCACGTTTCGAGAACTGCCCAGAAAAATACAGAAAAAATATATAAAAAATCAGCGTTCCGGGAACGACACTGCTTCCGAAGGGGAGCCTAGGGGGCCACAAGGGCTCCAGGCGCCCTGTGGGCGCCCCCCCTGGGCCGCGCCGGGGGGGCGCCTCGGCCCCCCGAGAGCCCCCGGTGCCCTACTTTGGCAGATATTTAAAGGGTCCCCCGTAACCCTTGAAACAAGACTTCTTTTCGTGATCCCATCTCTGTTCCGCCGCCGTTGCCGCTTCCAAGATCGGGAGCACCAGGAGAACTCTTCCCAGCACCCTGCCGAAGGGGAGGATCACCACCGGGAGCTTCTCCACCACCATGGACGCCTCCCGGATGGCTCGTGAGTAGTCTCCCTTGGACCATGAGTCCATGACTAGTAGCTATGTGATGTTCTCCTCCCGTTCTTGTGCTTCACTAATTAGTCCTCGTGAGCTGCCCTACATGATCGAGGCACCTATGTAACCCTTATGCTGTTGCTATGTTGAGTTTGCTAGGATCCGATGGATTATGAGATTATGTTCAGATTGATCTTGAGTAATATATTTGATTCACCTCTTTTATATTTTAGTTCATAAGTAATTCTTGCATGTTCTCCGTTGTTATTTATTGCTTTGGCCAAGTAGTAAGTAGTGACTCCAAGAGGGAACGTTATGCTCGATTGTGGGTTCATGCCCCTCGATGACTAGCTTGAGTGACAGAAACATGAGTCTAGGGGATGTGCTGTTGCCACAAGGGGGAAAACAACGGTGCTTGTGCCCGCGGGTGAAAGGATTGTTTACTTTACGCAAAGTTCTTTTAATGCAGTTGTCTGTTGCATTGAGTTTACACTATGGGTGGGACTCGCAACTTAATACTAGCGAGATGTTCTGGATAGATATCTCAAGGTGGATGATTAGTAGTAGATGCAGATGGATTTTGGTCTACTTACTTTGGCGTACCGCCCATGCTTTGAACCTCAACCTTTCTTGTAATGTAGTCAGCATTGGTTTGCGCTCGTGGGTCCTGTCAATTGCCCAGCTGTAATTTGTTTACCTCACATAGTTGTTTTATCGTCTTTTGGGAGAGAGACATCACTAGTGAACATCATGTGACTCCGGTCCATATCACCATCATTGATCACATACACTATTTACGTTTCCGCTATTTTATTTATTATTGCAAAACACTATCTATCACTACTATCATATTGCTTTTAACCCTTTGTGAACTACAAGGCCGGAGAGATTGACAACCTCTCTGTACTCGTTGGGAGCAAAGTTATTTGTATCTGTGTGAAGGTCCACGTTGATTGCTAATTGCGCCGTTAGCAATTGACACCTACTTGTTGAACCTAGGAGTCTCTGGGGATTCGATCCTTGGCATCTTTGCTAGGGGAAAACACTTCTACTTACTGCATCTTACACCTTCCACTTGGGGTAATCCAACGAGGGGTTCGAGGCCCATCAGCCAGCCACTCCGGGTGTCGTACCTCCCGTACGACGCTTGCTTCATCTAGCTTCCGAACCTCCTGAACGATGAAGGCCGGCTTCTCCGGGGCCTGCCTGCGTGCCTTCTGCTTGATAGGGCGTGCGTTGGGGCACACCGTAAGGTGGTGCTCGATGATGTGCCTAGGCACCCCGACCAAGTCAGTGGCCTTCCAGGCGAACACATCCTTGTTAGCCCTGAGGAAGTTAACCAACGCGACCTCATGCTCTGGGTCCATGCTCGTGCCGATGGTGAAAGTGGCTCCTGAGCCCTCCTCGTCAGCACGCACCTGCTTCGTCTTGGCCGGGTCCTGAGAGAAGAGCTGCTTCTTCTTGGCTGGCGTGGCTTCTGACGTCTCCGGAGCCCCCTCCATACCTGGATGGGCCGCGACTGCAGCCCTTTAAGCACGCCCGAGGACCTAAAGGGCGGCCACGGGGTCCCCTTCGAAAGTAATGACGCCGCTGCTCCCGGGCATCTGGACGGTGTTGTAGCCCGGTTGAGTCGTCGCCATGAACTTTGCCAAGGCTGGGAAACCAAGGACGGCGTTGTAGGGCAGGTGGATGGGTGCGACGTCAAAGTCGATGAGCTCGGTCCGGTAGTTAGTGGGTGTGCTGAAGGTGACTGGGAGGCGGATCTGGCCGAGCGGGAGGGCCGAGCCCGTGACCCCCGAGAAGGGCTTGATGGGGAGGAGCTCCCCGTAGGACACGAGCAGATGCCCAAAAGCCTCCATGCAGAGGATGTTGAGCCCGGCGCCGCCGTCGATGAGGGTCCTTGTGACAGCCACCTTGCAGATGGTGGGGGTACATACCGTAGGGAGGACGATCGTTCTTGGCGGCAGCTATGGTGCGATCGCCGGGGCCGAAAGCGATGGCATGCCCTTGCGTGATCCGCCGCCGTGGGGCCTCCTGCGGCTGGGCGGCGGCCCCAATCCGCCGAACGTGTGACTTGATGTGCCGGGCCGACGCCGGTGCTTGGGATCCTCCGATGATGCAGGCGACACCGCGGCATGGCAACTCCCCACCGGCAGCGCCCAGCAACTCGTCGACCTGGGCCACCCAAGCGTCGAGCTCCTCCATGGGTGGCCGGTGCCAGAGCAGCTTCTGCGCCGCTAAGAGTGCCGCCGGCGAGGCCATAGGGAGCGAAAATGGCAAAGTAGGCTGCTCCCCGGTGGCCCGGCCGGCGAAAACGTTATTGTGGAAGGGGGCGGAGCGGCCATAGGTGGCGTGGTCCACTGACACTGCTCGGACGACGGGGACATCACCAGCCGCCACGCGGATGCGGCAGGCTGCGGCCATCATGGCGGCGTGAAGCAGGAAAGGGGAGGCGAGGTCATCGGAG
The DNA here is from genome assembly GCA_902687465.1 of Secale cereale. NCBI lineage: Eukaryota > Viridiplantae > Streptophyta > Magnoliopsida > Poales > Poaceae > Secale > Secale cereale. The sequence goes on from LR738709.1 coordinate 237,447,199, forward strand.
AGGCGAGATTTCGACACGCCCCTTACCTGGCGCGCCAAATTTCGGATTACGGTCTCCGCAAACCCAAGAAGTTCGAACACAGGGGCGTGAACGAAGGTCTCTCCCGCTCCCATCTACCTAGCGCCACGCCCTCGCCTGGTGGTGAGATTCAAGCAAGCAACAAGTAAAAACACACACGAGTTTACCCAGGTTCAGGCCACCTTGCCTTGTAAAACCCTACGTCCTGCTTTGGTGGATTAGCCTCGGGAGGGCTTGGGTTTGGACAAGTACAGTGGTTATTGAGCTCAGGAAGAGAGCTCAAGAGGGTCAGGAGGCAAGTGTTCTTGCTCCTTGATGCGTAAGTGAGGTGTTCGAGATGAGGTCGATCCATCCCTCCACAGTGTGAATCCTAGCTACTTATATAGGCGGCCAGGGTCCTCTTCCCCCGAAATGTTTAGGCAGGAAGGGATCCCACAATAGCCATTTTGAGCAGGAACACAAGGATGCTCCTATCCTGACAAAAGCGGTCTTCGCCTGCAAAGAGATCAGACGATGACGCGGTGGTGGGCTCGGTGGTGACATCCTCCCTGTCGTCCTTGCGGTCTTCGGTCTTATTGCACCGAAGGGGAAACCTATGTCTCGCCCCTTGGGAACCTGCGCCTGCATGGTCTCCTTTGCACCAAAACGGCAACTGCGCCGCTGACACGCGCTGGCACCCGCTGGCGCGGTGCGTCACTGCTCGCGTCACTGCCTCCTCCCAAGGCAGGCTTGGCCTTGAGTCCTCCGCCCCTCCGGAGCAGCCTAGACGAGGCCGCTCCTGAGAAGGTCTTGGTGTCGTTCTCCTCACGAGGCTTGGCCCCCCCGCGAGGGTCTTGAGTAGCTAGTCGATCAGCTAGGCCGTACCTGGCCTTAGTAGGAGCGCGTAGCGGGTTGCAGGCACGCAAGTTTGGGTACCTTGGTTCCCAGGACGTCAACAAAAACCCCTTCTGGCCAATTAACTTTGGGGACCTTGCTCACCATGGCACCACCACAGTTCGCGTGTTCCTTGTCAACCACCTTCGGCTTCACATTGAAGATCTTGAGCCATAAGCCAAAGTGTGGAGGGACGCCGAGAAAGGCCTCACACACGACGATGAACGCCGAGATGTGAAGGAACGAATTTGGGGCCAAATCGTGAAAATCCAACCCATAGTAGAACATGAGACCCCTTACAAAGGGGTGAAGGGCGAATCCGAATCCGCGGAGGAAGTGGGGGATGAACACCACCCTCGCGCCGGGTGGGGATGACCTTCCCCGGATTGGGAATCATGTGTTTGATCTCCGCGGTTAGGTACCACGCTTCTCGTAGCTCCTTGATGTTCTCCTCTGTAACTGAAGAGGCCATCCATTTGCCTTGAGAGCCGGCCATGGTCGGGGGAGTTGTAGAGGGAAGAAGAGCTTAGAACTTGGGCGCTGGAGCTCGAGGAAGGAGAGTCAGAGAGACAATGAGCCATGGGGCGGAGAAGTTAGATTCCATCCGCTTATATGGACTGCGAATACCAAGCGTCCCCCTCCCTCGAGCCTTAAAACTCGCCTGTTCCCAAGGGGTCGTGCGGGCGGCACGGTTAATTTACCTAAGCTCATATTGATGAGAATCCCGTAATAAGGGGACATGATCTCTATTTCGACAAGACGTGACAATGGGAGTTGCGAGGCGGGAGGCCCGAAAAATGGTTTGAGATGATAACTGAGCTAAAACGTGACGTTTTTCCGAATAATGTTGTTGCTGGATATATTCTATGTGCTTTTATAGTCAGGAAGTTAATCTATTATATACAGAGCCGGATACAGATCTCTTGTCTGGAGGACTACTTTGGAGAATTCGGAGGAGGAGCCCGCCTTGCAATGCCGGAGACAATCTGCGCGCCGGACACATTGTCATTGAAGCCTCATTTAGGGGCTACTGAGGGAGTCTTGGACTACGGGGTCCTCGGGCGTCCGAGCTATCTAATACGGGCCGTACTAATGGGCCATGAAGATACATGATAGAAGATTCTCCCCCGTGTCCAGATGGGACTCTCCTTTGCCTAGAAGGCAAGCATGGTGTGCGGATATGAAGATTCATTTCTCTATAAACCGACTCTGTACAACCCTAGCTCCCTCCGATGTCTATATAAACCGGAGGGTTTAGTCCGTAGAGGCATTCATAATCGTACAGACTAGACATCTAGGGTTTAGTCATCTCGATCTCGAGGTACATCAACTCTTGTAACCCCTATACTCATCAAAGTCAACCTAGCAGGAAGTAGGGTATTACCTCCATCAAGAGGGCCCGAACTTGGGTAAACAAAGGGGCCCCTGCCTCTTGTTACCTTCGATACTGAGACGCACAGTTCGGGACCCCCTACCCGAGATTTGCCGGTTTTGACATCGACAGAGGGCTGGATAAACAATAGCCGGTGGAGGGCTAGTTGAATAGTAGCCGGTGGAGGGGTGGTGCAGGCTGGATGAACAGGAGCCTGTGGATGAACAGTAGCTGGTGGAGGCAGGAGGGAGACGATGTGGATGAACAGTCGCAGGTGCAGGCTGGAGGAGGTCGACAGTGGATGAAAAATAGCCCTTGGTGGCTGGAACGAGGTAGTAGGCGGTGGATGAATAGTAGCCCGTGGAGTCCAATTTTGCGGTACGCCACACCCCTCCAAAAGAACAGGACACCCGTTTCGACCGTAGGAGGCTGATGAGAAGTCTGTTTACTTCGTTTTGTAGTACTTTGTACCCTTCCTGATCAACAGGACCCCGTTTCGACCGTAGGAGCTTGAACACAAGTCCGTTTCCTCCATTCTGTGGTACGCCGGACCCTTCCTGATGAAAAGGACCCCGTTTAGACCATACGCGGATGAAAAGAAGGATGTTTCCTCCGCTCTGCGGTACGCCAGACCCTTCCCGATGAACAGGACCCCGTTTCGACCATACGCGGTCGAACAGAAGGTCCGATTCCTCCATTCTGCGGTACGCCAGACCTCGTTTCGGCTGTTCCATCCAAGCCGGTTGGCTCCTGATGAACATGACGTATTCCGTTGCCTCCCGATGAACACGACATATTCCGTTGCCTCCCGATGAACACGATGCATTCTATTGCCTTCCCATGAATACGAGCAGTGTTGTATGGTGAAACCCTAGAGGGGATCTTTTCACACTTGGAGGGGGAAAATAGTATGAACACTCAAGAACACAAGACACAAATCTCTCAAACAAACCCAATATCACATCCACTAGAGTAACATACAAGATATCCACAAGATTACAAGATCAATCCAAGGAAACAAGCACAAAGGTAAAGTTCTTCCCACTCCTAGAGGAGGTGAGGTCTTGATGATCTTCTCCCTTGGGAGGTCTTGTAATCCACAAGGATTCTTCCCAAAGAGGGGTCTTGATCCCCAAGAGGAAGATACAAGGAGCAAAGCTCTCTTTGGTGTTCTAAAATACTTTTCTAACCCCACAAATAAGCTAGGGAACTAGTATATAAATGCTAGGGATGAAACTTGGGGAAGAGGGGTACAAAGGACTAAAAAGTCCCTAAAAACGTAGCCACAGGGGGAAGGTCCGGGAACCGGGGTTAAACCCGGCCGGGCACCCGGACCGGTCAGGGGTGCCCGGTTTGGAGGACCACGCACCCGGGGTCCAAAGCCCGGGCACCCGGGGACGGCTGGGGCGCCGCCCAGGCACAGGCCGGGCACCCGGGTCCGAGATGGCCGGGCACCCGGGGTGGCTAGGGGGTTCGGCCTCCCCTTGTCTTTGGGTCCGGGCACCCGGGGCCCTTCCGTCCGGGCACCCGGGGTGTCCAGGAACTCCTCCCCTTCCTTCTCGTTGGCTTCTTCTTCGTAGTCTTGCTCCATGGATGCTCAAACCTCCATCTTCTCCCTCCCACGATCACCTTCGATGTACCTAAGAATGCATAGCGTATCTCTTTGAGGTAGAATTCCGTTCTCATGTGAAATCGAATGAAACTCGGAGAGGAAGGAAGTGACCTCGTTCTCGACGTTGCGTGCACATGCTCTTGTGATTGGCCCTCTCGTTGCTTGCGGTGGTGATGGAGTGTTGGTGCGGGTAGTCGAGGGATGCTCCGCATCATCTCCCCCCCCCCCCCT
>LR738709.1:237451367-237476811 GCA_902687465.1 Secale cereale
CCCCCTTGGGGGAGATCCGTCCGCGGATCGTGTTCTTCATCACCATGGTACTTGGCCAAGTCTTTCACGTTGAAGATGTCGCTTACATTGTACTTGTCATGTGGGATGTTGACCTTGTATGCGTTGTTGTTGTAGCGTGCTAGCACCTTGAATGGTCCGTCAGAGCGTGGAAGAAGCTTGGATTTGCATTCCTTGGGGAAGCGGTCTTTGCGAAGGTGTAGCCAAACGAGGTCGCCCGGATGGAACACCATTGGTGCCTTGTTGGTGTTGAGCTTGGTGGCGAGGCGTTGGACTTGACGCTCGATTGTGGAACGTGTTTCTTCATGCATCTTCTTGAGGTAGGTGGCTCTTGCACTTGCGTCCATGTCGGCTCTGTCTTGAAGCGGTAGAGGGAGGATGTCCAACGGTGACAATGGGTTGAAGCCGTAGACAACCTCGAAAGGGGACTTTCCGGTTGTAGAGTGTCTTGCGCGGTTGTAGGCGTACTCGGCGATGGGTAGGCACTCCTCCCACTCCTTGATGTTCTTCTTTATCAACACGCGTAGGAGAGTTGCAAGCATTCGGTTGGTGACTTAGGTTTGGCCATCGGTTTGAGGGTGGTATGCCGTGGAGAAGAGTAGCTTGATTCCGAGCTTGGCGCATAGAGTCTTCCAAAAGTAGCTCAAGAACATGACGTCACGATCCGAGACAATCGTCTTGGCCAATCCATGTAGGCGCAAGATTTCCCTACAAAAGAGATTCGCAATATGTGAAGCATCGTCTATCTTGTGACAAGGAATGAAATGGGCCATCTTGGAAAATCTATCCACAACAACAAATATGGAATCCTTTCCATTTTGAGTTCTAGGCAATCCAAGAATGAAATCCATGCTAATGTCTTCCCATGGATGGAATGGAATAGGAAGTGGCATGTGAAGACCATGGGATTGAGCTTTGGACTTAGCTTTGCGGCATGTAGAGCACCGGTTGGTGAAGCGAGAGACGTCACGTAACATCTTGGGCCAAAAGTAGTTCTTGGAGATCGTAACAAATGTCTTGTCGCGTCCAAAGTGTCCCATGAGTCCTCCTCTATGAGATTCCTGCAAAAGGAGCAAACGAAGCGAAGACTCGGGAATGCAAAGTTTGTTAGCTCTCATAAGATATCCATCCTTGATATAGTATCGTTCCCAAGAAGTGTGCGCTACACATTTGGCATACAGATTTGCAAAGAAAAGATCATGCTCATATAATTCTTTTATGTGCTCAAAGCCAATAACATTCAACTCAAGTTTGGTAACAAGCATGCATTTGCGGGAAAGCGCATCCGCCACAACATTCTCTTTGACTTTGATGTATTTGATGACATAGGGAAAAGACTCAATGAATTCACTCCACTTAGCATGACGCGTGTTTAACTTAGTTTGACCCTTGAGATACTTGAGCGTCTCATGGTCCGTGTGAAGAATGAATTCATGGGGTCGAAGATAGTGTTCCCAAACACGCAAAACTCTCACCAAGGCATTGAGCTCTTTATCATAGATGGGGTAGTTAAGTTGCGCTCCGGATTTTTTAATACTAAAATACGCAATCGGGCGCTTTTCTTGCATTAACACGCCTCCTATGCCAATACCACTACGTCACAATGTATCTGAAACGGTTTGTCAAAGTTCGGTAGAGCAAGAATTGGTGCGTGTGTAAGCAAAGTTTTAAGCTCATTGAACGCTGTGTCTTGCAAAGGACCCCAATTGAAGGGTGCGTTCTTCTTGCTCAAGGCGTGTAAAGGCATAGCAATTGTGCTAAAGTCCTTCACAAAACGTCGATAGAAACCGGTTAAACAGAGAAAGCTACGCACTTGTTGGAGGTTCGTTGGTAGAGGCCAAGTTTTAATTGCTTCAATTTTAGTTTCATCAACGTGAACACCTTGTGAAGACATGAAAAATCCTAGAAAAACAACTTCAACAACGCCAAATGTGCATTTCTCCATGTTAGTGTATAATTGTTCTTTCCGAAGGGTTTGCAAAACCATACGGATGTGGGTGACATGTTCCTCAAGCGATTTGCTAAAGACGAGGATGTCATCAAAGTAAACCACTACAAAGATGCCAATATAAGGTCGGAGAACGAAATGCATAAGACGCATGAAAGAACCGGGCGCTTCCGATAAGCCCATCGGCATGACTAACCACTCATATAACCCAAACTTGGTTTTGAAAGCTGTTTTCCACTCGTCACCCTCTTGAATGCGAATTTGGTAATAACCACTTTTAAGATCAATTTTGGAAAACATGGTGGCACCACATAATTCATCGAGCATGTCATCTAGGCGTGGAATAGGGTGGCGGTATCTAACGGTGATAGCATTTATCGGACGACAATCGGAGCACATGCAAAAACTTCCATCTTTCTTAGGCACGAGAATAACCGGAACGGAACAAGGGCTCAAGCTTTCACGTACATGACCTTTGTCGATGAGTTTTTGCACTTGCCATTGTATCTCCTTGGTTTCCTCGGGGTTGACGCGGTAATGAGCCTTGTTCGGAAGTGGTGCACCGGGTATGAGGTCGATGCGGTGTTAGATGCCACGAAGCGGAGGTAGACCCGGTGGTAGCTCATCGGGAAAGACGTCCGAGAATTCCTGCAACAATTTAGACAACACAAAAGGTGGAGGAGGTGAAGTGTTAGTAGGTTTGGCTTCCCCTTTGCATAGAAGCACAAGGTGAAAGACGCTCGAAGGGTTCTCACACACTTCTCTCATCTCGCTTTTGAAGGGTTCTCACACACTTCTCTCATCTCGCTTTTGGTGGCTAGGAGGACTAAGTTTTTTTCTCTAGGCAAAGAGGCGCTCAATTTTGGCTTGTGGCTCTCACTTTCGTTTTGGTGGATCACTATCTCACTAGGATCTCCATGATGGGTGGATGCTTGCTTATCAGCGATCACTTGGCTTGGTGACATTGGTCGAAGCACATATTCCTTGCCTTTCATCTTGAAGCTATAGTAGTTGTCCGTCCGTTGTGGATGACTCCACAGTCAAATTGCAAAGGTCGTCCCAAGAGAAGGTGGAACACCGACATAGGAACTACATCACACTCCAAGGTGTCCTCGTAGGCGCCGATCTTGAAAGATACTTACACCATATGCTCCACTTGAATGGTGCAGGATTCGCTTAACCATTGCACCTTGTAGGGACGAGGGTGCTTCTTCTTGAAAAATTGGAGGTTGGAACATAGCTCTTTGCTTGCCAGGTTGTGACAACTTCCTCCATCGATGATGACCTTCACGGAACGCCCGTTGATGCCGGCCTTTGTGTGGAAGATGTGGCATCGTTGGTCCTCCTCTTGATGGTGTTGGAGTGTCAAGACCTTGGAGACCACGAGAGAGGGACTTGAATCATTGTCACAAAACACTTGATCGTCGTCATCTTCGTTGACGCGCCGGTGCATGGCCACATGTTCAAGGGCTTCCACTTCTTCTTCACTCATCGAGTCATATGTGCCGTCGTCGTTGAAGATCATGGTTCATTTGTTGGTGCACTCAAACGACTTGTGGCCACGGCCACCACATGTGAAGCACTTGAAGGAACTTGTCTTCACGGGGTCGTATGGTGGTGCCGAAGCTGAGGGAGTCTTGGATTTGTAGGTGCTTGCCGGAGAACGAGTCGAGGAAGGTGTAGCTTGCTTGAAACTTGACTTGTCGCCGGTACTTGGTGATGCTCTAGATGAGGTAGGAGGTGCCAAAGTCGCGGGAGCTTGAAAGTAGGAGCCGTAGGTCTTGGACGAGTATTTGGCGTATTTGAAGTCATCGTGGACTTGTCGCTCGGCCTTGGTTGCTTGATGAACTAGCTCGATAAGGTTGGAGTATGGTTGGAAGTCGGTAATCCACTTGATTGGGTGATTGAGGCTGTTTAAGAAGCGTGCCATTGTTTGCTCATCGTCTTCCTTGACATTGGCTCGTATCATGGCAATCTCCATTTCTTGGTAGTATTCTTCCACCATCTTCGTGCCTTGTTTGAGGAGTTGCAACTTCTTGAAGAGATCACGGGTGTAGTGTGTAGGCACGAAGCGAGCTCTGATGACATTCTTCATTTTCGTCCAAGTTGTGATTGGTGGATCACCTCTTATATGTTGTCGCTTGATCGTTTGTTCCCACAAAATGAGGACATAGTCTTGAAACTCGAGAGAGTCCATGGCAATCTTCTTCTCCTCTTCGAAGTTGTGGAGGCAAAATATCTTGTCGACCTTCAATGCCCATGAAAGAGACTCCTCGGGATCGGTGCTTCCGGAGCACTTGGGCATAGTGAACTTAAGCTTGCCGAAGTGTTGTTCTTCATCATGTTGATGATGGTGGTGTCTCTCACAACGAGGCGGGCACTCCTCGAAAGCGTGCTCCTCACGATGTTCTTGCCGGTAGGGGCGCGGTACGTTGTTCCGGTTTCGTCGCTCTTGCTCCGCTTCACGATGAGCGGCTTCCTCTTGTTGTGCTTGACGAAGTGCTTCTTCTTGTTGACGTACTTGGCGGTTGCGGTCGGCGAAGACGCGAGTGGAGTCACGAAGAGCTTGTTGTGCATTGCGTGCTTGATCGTAACATTTTTCTTATGCTTGCCGGACTGCATCGTCATCTTGATGTACTTGATGTTGGCGTTGTTGCTCTTGGCGTCGCCCTTGCTCACGTGCTCGTACTCGATCTTGTAACCCATTGCCATGGAATGGATTGTCCAGAGATTGTCGATATTGATTGACGAATTGTGGGGCTTGACGAGGCCGTGGGGGACTTGCATCCGAGGAAGAGTAAGCCGAAGAGTGGTCACTCGAGCGTCGACTTGAATGGCGCCGTCTTGATGAAGAAGTCGGAGACGTGCGGTTCACCATGATGTTGTGGAACTCTTCCATTTGTGTGCGAAAGTCGGAAGCGAGTTGCTCGATGCGGTCGCCCAAAGCCTCGTTTTCTTGATGAAGAGCTCGTTGGACACCGAAAAGGTGATTCTTGGTGACGTAGTTTGGTGCTTCCACTTGATGCTCGGCGATCGGGTTGGTAGACAAACTTGCCCTATCCATCATGTAAAGGGGAGGTGAGTAGGAAAATGAGAAAACAATACCAAAGTTACCTCTTCCGAAGATTGAAAATGTAACAAGTTTCACTCAATGGAATGCCACAATAGTAGAATTGGAACCAGGTTTGTTTCTCACACCTACAAGTAAAAGGCTTATGGAGTAGCTTGGTTAGGATGGTGGAAATTTATTCAAACAAAGTGTTAGTCAAGATATCGATAAGGTTGAGAAGGATCACAAAAATGCAAGTAAAGCAAATAGATCAAAGCCAAGAGTATCACTAGGAACACACACACGGAAGATAGATGGGATCCGCACAACCAAGGGTGAGCTCAAAATGTGAGTGACCACGTAAAATGCTCTTGTGGTGCGAATGCTAGAGGGACGCTAGCTCGATTGCTCCAATGGCAAAGATACGGTTCATGCACCAACCCATGAGAGAAACATGCTGTCCTCGATCACAACTATGCTATGTATGCGGTGACCAAGATGATATGAGTATGCAAAGTGGCTCAATGCTTCTGCTTATAAGCTCGTTGTTTCTCCTCTTTTGCTTCAATGCTTTTCTTTCTTTCCATTTTTTTCTAAGCTTGATGCTCGAGCCGAGGATGATATGAGACAAGTATGTAAGATATGCACGGGAGAGACTTATGGCACTAAGATGATAACACGATCACTATGGTGCACAATAGCGTGGCCCGACTATTCTCAACTCGCTAGTCTTGATGGGTAAGCAACGCAAATGGCTCGGGATATCAATGAAAAAGCAAAGGTAAGTGTCATCGAGGTTACCGTCCTTTCTTACGGTTAGCAGCGAAGATGACTCCGAGGCGATGATGTCGATGTCACACGCTCCTAAGTAGCCGAAACACCTTAGGAAACACAAAATCGCAACTCGAAATTGGTCAAATGCGGAAGGTGGGTGTTTTTGTGTTGATTTTTGGATGGAGGCTAATGGTGGTGGTAAAGATATATGTGGATGGCGGGTGTCAAGAGTTTCCAAACGAGCTAAAGAACACGAAAAACGAACTTGGGAGGTGGAAGTTATGGTCACTTGGTGTTGTAGTTGGGCTGATTTGGGGGGGGGGTGCGGGCACCCTGGGGTGGGGGTTCGGGTGCCCGGGGTGGTCTGGGGAAAATGGCCCGGGGGTGCGAGCGCCCGGTGGTACGAGGTGCGGGCAACCGATGGTGGCGGATTTGGGCGATTTTTTGGGGAAAGGCCAAATTCGGTGGATTTCGTGGTGGGAAGGGTGGGGATTGTTGTGGAGGGGCTAGATCCACTTGCCAAACATCAAATCCATGGACCAAAACAACCAAATCTCACAATATCCAACAAATTGCAAGAAAAGTTTTTGGGTTATTTTTGTGGGGATTTTCGAAATTGGGCAAGAACACAACAAATTCAAGCTAGAAAATGGGGGGATGGGACTCCAAGATGTGAATCAACCTTGCTCTGATACCAAGATGTTGTAGGGTGAAACCCTAGAGGGGATGTTTTCACAATTGGAGGGGGAAAATAGAATGAACACTCAAGAACACAAGACACAAATCTCTCAAACAAACCCAATTTCACATCCACTAGAGTAACATAAAAGAGATCCTCAAGATTACAAGATCAATCCAAGGAAACAAGCACAAAGGTACAGTTTTTCCCACTCCTAGAGGAGGTGAGGTCTTGATGATCTTCTCCCTTGGGAGGTCTTGTAATCCACAAGGATTCTTCTTAAAGAGGGGTCATGATCCCCAAGAGGAAGATACAAGGAGCAAAGCTCTCTTTGGTGTTCTAAAATACTTTTCTAACCCCAAAAATAAGCTAGGGAAAGAGTATATAAAGGCTAGGGACGAAACTTGGGGAAGAGGGGTACAAAGGACTAAAAAGTCCCTAAAAACGTAGCCACGGGGGGAAGGTCCGGGCTCCCGGGGTAAACCCGGCTGGGCACCCGGACCGGTCAGGGGCACCGGGTTTAGAGGACCGGGCACCTGGGCTCCAAAGCCCGGGCACCCGGGGTGGCAGCTGGCGGCTGGGGCGATGTGGCTCGGGCACCCGGGGCCTTGGGGCCGAGCACCCGGGGCCGGCTGGGGCGCCGCCCAGGAAGAGGTCGGGCACCCGGGGCCGAGATGGCCGGGCACCCGGGGTGGCCAGGGGGTTCGGCCCTCCCCTTGTCTTCGGGTGAGGGCACCCGGGGCCCTTCCATCCGGGCACCCGGGGGGGTCCAGAAACTCCTCTCCTTCCTTCTCCTTGGCTTCTTCTTCGTAGTCTTGCTCCATGGATGCTCGAACCTCCATCTTCTCCTTCCCACGATCACCTTCGATGTACCTAAGAATGCATAGCGTATCTCTTTGAGGTAGAATCCCGTTCTCATGTGAAACCGAACGAAACTTGGAGAGGAAGGAAGTGAGCTCGTTCTCGATGTTGCGTGCACGTGCTCTTGTCATTGGTCCTCTCGGTGCTTGCGGTGGTGATGTAGTGTCGGTGCGGGTAGTCGAGGGATGCTCTGCATCAAGCAGTTTATCCATTTCGACGCAGCCGGTTGGCTTCCGATGAAAAGGACACCGTTGCTGCCGTCCGTGGCCTCTCCATGGAGATGAGCCCTGACCGTACGTATGCACAAGTACGCGTTCGAGACCCCGCCCGTATGTACATACGTGGCTGTATTTTATGGCATCTGGTTATACGTACGTGTAAACGGTTTTGAGTGGACTGCCTGAATTGTTGCCGCTCCTTACTTGGCCACGGTTCATCGTGGCAGACTGACCGATCGACCAGTATATACACAGTCAACGCTACGTATGCTTCGATTGGGTGGGTCCCAGCTGTCAGGGAGGATAAGAACGCACTTCCTTGAGTGCGAAGATATAACTGGTGGGTCCCAGCTGTCAGCGGGGAGAATCATTTTTTACCCATAAAAAGGACGCACTTCCTTGCGTGTGAAGATATAGCTGGTGGGTCCCAACTGTCAGGGGGAGAAAACATTATTTTTAGGGTAAAAAGGATGCAGTTGCATGCATGCATCCATGGGTGTGGTGCGTCCCCACTGTCAGCCTCTCCATGTACAGTCATCTTCTGATGACTCTCGTTTGTTGCCATGTTGACCACACCATGCAGAGCGCACCAAGCCGGTGTACGATGGCGAGGCCCCAGACTGGAACGCCCCGGAGATGGGGAAGACACGACAGTGGAGTCGCAGACGGAGAGGACAGGGAAACTTGACTGGTATGGGTGCGGGGTGGGCCTAAACTCGGCATAGAATAACTGGAGGTGCAGAGGACTGGAGGGATGGTCTGGCCGTCGGCGCGGTAGCGTTTCAACGTGAGGCGCGCAAAATAGAGCCACGGGACGCTCAAGGTTGGAGCAGGCGGTCCCGATAGCACTGGGGCAAGAAGACGAGAGATTGAAGAAAAAGGTTGGCCGTTGGATGTAAATCCAACGCCTTGCTTAGGCTTTGACCTTTGTATTTTGATTTTTTGCGAAAGTGCTTAGGCTTCGACCTACTGGACCACAGGCCAGCTAGTCCATTTGGTTATTTTAGTCCATTTGGTGGGCTGGGTGAAAAATGATGTAGCATCTATGCAACCCGTTTATATATTATGGTAGAATATAAAGCCCATTTGCATTTTTCTCGAAATCTGCGGACTTGCTGGGCTGGGTGAAAATATCATGTTGGGCTGGACAGAGAAATGTTCTAAAAACATAAACACATGATTGCACGTCTATTACTGCATTGGTTAGTAAAATCTTTGCAAGCTTCTGTACGCAATCACTAGGAGATAACTTGCCAATTTATATATAAACAAATATTATTATTATTTTGTAAGAACTTTTGATTTACAAAAAAATTATCATTTCTAATTTGATGAGTTAATACGACATGAGGTATTTTTTTAGGCTAGACATGGCACAATTGAGTTGGTTCTAGGGAAAAGTACTGGGAGAGAACTCAGATTACATTGAAAAAGAAAGTAGGAGAAAATTCAAATATAGGATTAATGAAAACGAAAAATAAAGGAAGTGGGAAGGTCTATAAAATGGTTGGGCGAATGACTGGTTTAACAGAACCTTATGTTGTTTCTATTATATATATGTAATAAAATAAGATACAAATATAAATATATATACAATTATAGAAGGGAAAACATAGGTTGAGTTTTGCATTTTTATAGAAAAATAGAACTACGCTATGCATCGTCTTGAAAAAACAAATATAACTTGGGCTGCCGATGTTGTAGACAAGCTAGGCTGGGAGGCCTAGAGGCCGCTTGATACCTGCTAGATCCAAAAAAGTTGAAACATGTCATGGGATGCCCATGTTAAACAACAAAACCTAGGCCATGGACCTGGTGCGCCCGGTACTGTCAGCCTCTCGACAAACAGTCATCTCTCGATTCCTCTTGTTTTGCTGACCATGTTGGGAACGACACACGACGGTGCCGTGGTGAGAGCAATAAGGCGGAGGACGACGTCAAGACCTTGGATCGAACGAACCGGAGCGGCGGAAGAAGCAGGCGAGGGGAGTACGAGGGTTGACTTGTTCGGGTGCAGGGTGGGCCTGTGGAGCCGCCGCCGCCTGACAATGTGTTGGAGTAGAGGGATGGCCTGGCCAACGCCATAGGCTATGATGGGTCACCAAGGCGTGCGCGGCAGCGCTGCCAGCCGCTGTATAGGAATAGGACGAAAGATTGAACAAAATAAAGAAATACAAATGGATAGGTGGTTGGTCCCAGATGTCTGTGTACGAGACCTGCTGGGTCCACCTGAGAAGGGGAATGTGTTGGGAGGAAGGATATTCAAAGCACGGCAACCAAGTGAACTTAGTTACATACATAAGCAAACAACCACTAAAAAATCAAGCAGATTAGTGGGTTCTTAGAAAAAATATTTTGGACAAAACAGATAATTACGACACATAGGCTAATGCATGAAACACTTAGGGTGTGTTTGGTAGGGTGTATGAAGGGTGCATGAGAGCAAAAGTTCCCTTCTCGACCCACTTTTGGGTGTTTGGCAGAGTGTATGGAGGGTGCATGAGCCCACACAAGCTTAACACAAATACACTAGGTGCATGCATGAAGAGAGCATGCATGAAGAGGGGTGTTGAGATGAGCATGCATGGAGAGTGAACAACTATGCTCAGTTGAGAATGCAACCAAACACACCCTTAGATGATAAAGGTGCATAAACAAATAAAGTACAACATCTATACCTTCCTGGCACGCTTTCTCATGACGTTGCGGCTGTCCATGTACTCATCTGTTACGGGAAGCAGACACGCCCTGATGTCCAAGATCCGCATGTACATGTCGTAGCATGCGTATGCGTCCTTGGCTGCATAGGTTATGTAGGCATAGCAGGGGTCCTTGGTATCGTTGTCTTCTTTCATGTTGGCATAGCAGGGGTCGATGATGGTCTCGGCGAGGTTAACCACGGAGTCCTTCTCCTGCCCGTTGCCGATGATCTTGTATTGCTTCTGGATGTCGAGAGACTTGTTCTACCAGATGCCCGAATCGTTGTGTTCTTCCTTATCTCCAACGTATCAAAGGTGCAGTCGACGGTGCCAATGAAATGTCTGAGTGCTCCAGAACCTCTGATTGCCCTACAAAAGTGGTAGATGAGAACCTCGTTGTGACACCCCGAGACCGATGCGCTAGGTGTCATCCTCTTATTCGCCATCATTGCCATGTCATTTGCTTGCGTGTTGCATCTTGCCATGTCATCATGTGCATTGCATCCTCATTTTTTAAAAACTTGCATCCGATCTTTTTCTCCGTTGTCTGTTTCGGGATCCGACAATGTCACATGCACCCGTTGCACCTCTCAAATCTTGTTTCGTAAGCGGGAGAAAAGCATTCTCGGAATGGGCCAAGATTTGTCGGGCGGCCTTGGTATATCACTGGTAGACCGTCTATCAAATTTCGTTTCATTTGGAGGTCGTTTGATGCCCCAATGGTTAACCACG
Organism: Secale cereale; assembly: GCA_902687465.1. Taxonomy (NCBI): domain Eukaryota; kingdom Viridiplantae; phylum Streptophyta; class Magnoliopsida; order Poales; family Poaceae; genus Secale; species Secale cereale. Next base: position 237,462,346 of record LR738709.1, read on the forward strand.
TTAACCGCAAAAGCCCCTTATCTTTCATCCCAGCACCCATCCACAACAGCCCACTAGTCCATCTAAACCCCTACCATGTTTTTCGCCGTTGGATCACGACCGCGTGGCCGAAAACCGCACCTCATTTGGACTCTCCTAGCTCCCTCTACCTATAAATATGTCCTCGCCCTCCATTTTCGCGGATGAAACCCTAGACTCCCTCTTCCTCGCGCTGTCGGACATGTCCAGCCACCATGTTGCTCCGGCAAATCGAGCACCGCCACCTCAGCTGAGCCACCGCCGCCGAGGAATCGCCATCCACCACGTCAGCCAGCGCCCCGCCTCTCTCTCCTCTCCTCCGCACGGCCCGTTGAGCCCATCCAGGGCTCGCCCGACCCGGTCGCCGCCACTGCGAGCCCGCCCGCGCGCCTCCGCCAGCGCCCAGCTCCCACAGCTTCCCCGCCTCCGCGCTGCCCCGCCCCCGGCCGCCTCGCCGCCGGCAGCCTCCGCCGCCGGGGCCGCGCCGCCGCAGCGAGCCCTAGCTCGCCCCGCCCCGCTGCTACTCCTTCCACGCGAAGCCGCTCCCCGAGCTCCTCTCCTCCTCGCCCGGATCCACAGCACATCGTCGTCCTACCTCGCCGGCCGCCTCCTCCCTTCGTCGGAGCACCGACCGCGCCGCCCCCTCGCCCTGTCTTCCCCGGTCCAGGAGGGATCTGGAGGAGCGACGACTAGCGCGGGCCACGTGGGCCTCCTCGTCCGCCGGCCCGTTCGCGTGCCCTACCGTCCTGCCACTTCATCTCCTCCTCCCTCGCCCAAAGCCCGCTGGTGAGCTGCCCCGCTAAGCCTCACCCTGGGCGCGCTATAGTGTTCCCGCGCTCACCTCTGTTTTTTCCAGAAAAACTGCTAAGTCCTCTGAATTTCATAATTTGTTGGCATCTTGTATTGCATGTATCTCTGTGCATGTTTATCCAAATGAAGTGTATGATATGTAAAAATATTCATCTAGTGATGCTCTACATGATGGTTGCATTTGCATACATGTTAGAGTGCATTATGCCATTATCATCTCTATTGCAAAAGTGTTGAGTGCTATTAACTGCTGAAACTTGATATAACTTGTTGATTTGTCTTTTTCATATCTTTTTGTGTGATTTTTGTTGGAGCATCATGTCAACATGTGTTAGGAGCATAATCATGCCATCTTTGCTGTGGTGTAACCCAGTTTTCTTGATATGCCTTGTTTTGAGTGGAATAATCTTGCAAAGTGACCTACTCGCTGTTTACTGATTTCTGAGACTTGTTGAAAACAGCTAAGTCTGAAACTGTTATATTATGATGCCATGTTTGCTTGATGCTACAGTCATATCCATGCATGTTTTGGAATGTCCAGTGGGCATGTCTGGAAGCCCATGTTATGCTCTATCCATCCATATCCTTGTTTGCAATTATAGGGTGTTGTAGCATGTCTCTTTCTTGCTCTCAAGTTGCTATATAATGTTTCTGTCAGCCTGTTATCAGTAAATCCAGTTTTGCCATGTGAACAACTAGTGCTCTATGCATCCTATAACCATGTTCTTGCCATGAGTAGCTCCATAGACATGTCTTCTTGCTGTTGGTTATATTCAGCTGCCATGATATGCTCTGAGATGAGTTACACAAGCTGGCTAACATGTCTACTTGTTGTTTTTGCTGACATGTTCAGTTTATTTCACAAAGTATGTGAAACTGTTATCATTTGCAATCTTGCCATGATGTTTTGAGCATCTTCTAGTGGTATTTGGCAGTAGCTCACTGATCACCTTTGTAGTGCTTGACATGTCATGCTTACCATGCCCTTTGATGCCATGAAATGTTCCTGTAGCATGTTGTTTTGATGATTGCAATGTGCCTAGTTGCTGTTTTGGGACAGATTGTTGTTATATCTTCTTTCATGTGTATGTGTTGAACCGTTGTTCTGTTTTGAGTGCGTTCTATACGAAACTTGCTTGTTTTTGCATGTAGAAGATGCATCATATCTTGTTGTACACTTGTTTGGAGTGTCTTTGCTTGATGTTTGAATGCATCTTGCATCTTTGTCATGCTTAACTTGTTTTGCTCATATCTTTTAGGCCGTAGCTCCGAATTAAATGAACTTTATATGTAAATTGACTAGAATTCCGTGTAGATCATCATGGTGCATGTTAACTTGCTGTTTAACAAATTTAAAATAAGGTTTGTTCAGATCTGGACCAATTTCGAAATTTGCATATGAGGACTTACCGGAATTGTTATATGTTGTTTCTGGCCTCATTTTAACTTGTTTGGTTGTGTTGTTCTGGTGTGCATCATCTCTTGCCATGTGTTGCATCATGTAGCTTGTCATGCATCATACTTGGTTGAGCATCTTGTCTTGTTTGTGTGTGGTGTGTTTACCAGGGGCGGAGCCAGGATTTGAACATGAGGGGCGAAACACTATTTGACGTAAAAAATTGTATATCATCGTATGTTAAAGTCTCAATGATAGCATCGATGATCAATCATAAAATAATGGTTCGTAACTACCACATTTTTTTGATAATTCTCAACAAAATGTTTGAACTTGAAGTTGAAGCAATTGGTTTGAAAAAATATTTACCCCATGGGTTGTTGTCTTTCACTTCATCTTTAACTACTATAAAACAGATGCATAATTACTAACATAATTTACTATTTTATATGAAGCATTAATTAAGTACATTAAGTTTGTAAGTTTAAAAAATCCTATTACCATTGTTCCAAAATAATTCGATTTTTAAGTTGATCCTAAGTCAAACTTCTTCAAATTTGCGGAAAAATATACCAATGTGTGAACACCAAATTAGTTTTGTTAGAACCTTTAAATAATATTCATGCTATGTACTTTTTATGTAGATATTATCATATTTTTTATAAATTTGATCAAATGTAGGTTACTCGACAAACGTAAATAGTAATTATTTTGGAACGGTGGGATGTAGTATGTAGTGTACATGCATCCGTTTTGCTCACCGGCGTCTATCCTTATTTGATCCTCCTGTGTCTAGCCCTCCCTCCACGTCTACATCAGACTGTAGATCAATGGACGGTGTTGTAGCCCTGGCGAGTAGCGGCCAGCGACAATGGCAAACGCCCTAGCCCCTAGCAGGACATGGTGATGACAAGTGGTGGCGACCGTGGCGAATGCCCTAGCAGATGTGCAACATATATGTACGTCTGCACATATGAATCGATCGATCTAAATGGATTAGACACTGGCTCGTGGCAGAATAATAGCCAGCCACAACCACCATACATGGGTTATTGTGTTATATGGGCTTTCTCTACTTCGGTGATATTTCAGTTAATTGCTAACATATGGGCTGGGCTAATTATGCGATTAATTTCGGCCATTAGGCACATACAGTACACACCACCTACACAAAATGTTGAGGGGGGCGAGCGATTGGCAGGGGTCTGACCCCTGCTCGCCCCTCCCTATCTCCGCCCCTGGTGTTTACCATGTTGTTTGCTTCTTCTCGTTTATTCCTGTTTCATTGCGATCGTGAGGATTCGTTCGCCTACACTTGGTTCGTCTTCATGGCTTCGTCTTCTTCATGGGCTCGTTCTTCTTCCTTGAGGGATCTCACGCAAGATGACCATCACATTGGATCTCATTACTATCATTGCTATGCTAGTTGTCTCGATGCTATCGCTATATGTCGCGCTACCTATCTATTTGTTGTCAGCCTCTCATTGTTGCCATGAAATCCTCCAACCTTTTACACCATCCCAGCAAACCGTTGATTGGCTATGTTACCACTTGCTCAGCCCCTCTTATAGTGTTGTTAGTTGCAGGTGAAGATGAAGATTGCTCCATGTCGGATCTTGGTTTTGGAATATCACAATATCTCTTAATTAAAATAATGCACCTATATACTTGGCAATGGGTGGAAGGCTTGGCCTTTTGCTCAGTGTTTTGTTCCACTCATGCCGCCTTAGGAACCGATAAACCGGTGTTATGTTCCTTGAGTTTGCGTTCCTAACACGGTTGGGGGTTATGGGACCCCCTTGACAGTTCGCTTTGAATAAAACTGCTCCAGCAAGGCCCACTTTGGTTTTACCATTTGCCTATAACTAAAAACTTGCACAGGGACTTTCTGGACCCCGAGGACTTAATTTACAACCTAGTCCAGTGCTCCTCATGAGTGTTGGTCCAAACCTGTCAACGCCGGTGGCCACCAGGGGCAACTTTGGTTTGGCCTAATGTAAGTTTGGACAATCCAGATGTGGCCTGAGACGAGATATGCGCGGCTACAATCAGGGCCTCAGCACGCCGGGAGGTCTTGCTAGACTTGTTTTACCATTGTCGAAATGTCTTGTGCACCGGGATTCCAAGTCTGATCGGGTCTTCCCTAAGATAAGGGTTTTTACCTCTGCTGATCGTGAGAGCTTGTGATGGGCTAAGTTGGGACACCCCTGCAGGGTTATGATCTTTCGAAAGCCATGCCCGCGGTTATGTGGCAGATTGGGATTTGTTAATGTCCGGTTGTAGAAAACTTGACAGAGGATCCGAAATAAAACAGACCAACCGCGTGAGTAACCGTGACCGTCTCTTTCCATTTTAAGAAGAGAACGCGATGGGGTTATGTTTGACTCGTAGGTAGTTCAGGATCACTTAGTGATGATTACTAGTTTGCGACCGTTCGCGTAGATGCTCATCTTATTCTTGTACTCGTAAGTTAGCCACCATACATATGTTTAGCCGCCGCTGCAACCTCACCACTTATCCTTTCCATACCCATTAAGCTTTGCTAGTATTGATACCCATGGTTATGGGATTGCTTAGTCCTCGTGGCTCACAGATACTACAACAATAGTTGCAGGTGCATGTATCCGATGACTTGATGTGAGAGCGATGTTTACTTGTGTTGGAGTTCTTTCTTCTTCTTTGTCGATCTTGGGATAGGTTCCTGGTCGGCAGCCTGTGATAGCAAGATGGATGTCGTTGTGCTTTTCATGTGTTTCTCATCCGTAGTTGGATGTCTGGTGTATGATGTGTTGTATTCATGTGACTATTGTATGACTTGTATGTATCCCCATCTATGTAATGGTACGATGTAATGATATCCATCCTGCTAAGCGCACGAAATGCGGTTGTGCCCCAATCACGAGGTTTTCACGTGACTGGGATATAATCGCATCTTGGGCATGACACTCATCCCGCATGCATACCTGGGTGATGGCGATCCGTTGGTCCCTATCAGGAGACGAATGGATGGGCAAAAGGTCTAGTCCTGCAACCTTGTGCTTTCTCGTCCTGTAGGTACTGCTTCAACTCGGCGAGACAGAGCTTCACCGAGTCTCGATCTTTGATGTACATCACATTCAACTTGGTACAGCCATGGGACTAAATGGCGAACTCAAAGGTGAACTCCTTGCTAAAGTCCATATCCACCAGGCTCACCCCTCGGATCGCCATTGGAGTCTCTTCGAGTGAACGAGTGGGTAGGCGGCGACAACAGTTCGTTTTCAGCTCTTGGGAAACTAGATTCAACAGTAAATTGAGTGTGTACATGCGACAACAGTTACTACCCCTTCCTCGTATGCTGCCCGGCCGACAGCGCATGCACCCTCGGCGGATTCGAACGTCTCTATTACTTCAGAGTAAGAAACCTTTTCCGGCCACACGTCGGTTCACGAGCGGGTCCGTATTGGTACTGTAATAACAAGTGTTAGTGGTCACTTTACTTAAATTTAATTAGCTTTAGTTAAAATTTATTCTTAGAACAGGCAATGCATTGGCTCGTTCTATCAGTGCCACAGGATCAACTTGCACAACAATTAGAATTATTATTCTCAGGACGCACACGATCATCAGATTTGTCGCACTCTCACACAGATAATACTACCAAGTTTGAACTGTTTGTTATGATTGTTGTCCTTTGCATCATCATGCCGTATTCCCCAGCTTTCAAGATTCAAAACCACCAAATAAGATTCAAATAATAAGTACAACAAAGATGCCTACACATCTCATTGATTCCCAGCTCGCAAGATTCAAAACCAACAAATAAGATTCAAATAATAAGTACAACAAAGATGCCTACACATCTCATTGCTTCCCAGCTTGCAAGATTCAGAACCAACCCATTAGAGCCTTTTGATAAAGTGAATGTCAGGATTAAATCCATCTTGGCTAGCCGTGTCATACAACCCAAGAACCTGGCAAATGCTCTTGACTATCACAACATCTGTTGTTGAGTATTCCTGTTTGCACAACACAGATAAGAAAGAGCATGATTACTACAATAGTGGCACTAGTTGAAGTCAACCTGTAGCTCAACTCAATGATTCAATTCATGTGACTTTTTCTGTAGTGCACCTAAAATGAAGCAAAGATTGCATCATTCAGCTAAAATAAGTACTTGCTCTCGTGAGCTGGCAGGTTCTTCTTTAGTAGTTGCACAAAAATTTAGCAACATTAAGGTTGGTTGTCCTGCTCATGTAAGGTGCAACAACAATTTTCTTATCCTGATGTGCAGTTCCACTAAAATAAAGTGCCATTGTGGTGACAGTGATCTTGTGAGGCTAATAAAATGTTGCACAAGATTACCAACAGAATTTGACGGAGATTTTGGATACCCCAATTACCAGTTTATACAGTTCCACCAAAACTGAGAGATGTTGCCCACCTGACATTTTAGTTGAACTGCACAAGACACTCATTCCAAAAAAAGTGGTATGTGCAGTTCACCAAAAGGTCATAATAGCAACAAGGTGAAATGGATATCCCTATCTACACAAAAAGATAAAATGAAAACATTTGCTGGTCAATAACAAGATACAAAACATACATGAAATGAAAAGAAGCATCTTGATTATGTTCATGGCAATCACGCAAGGACAGTAGAAATTTTAAAACATCAGCACTGCTTCATGTTACCGGAAGCATTACGATCTACAATGACATTTGTCAAATATGGGATTACTTTAATGGTGGCATTGCTTGTTTACCAGATACAGTAGATCAATAGCAGCTAAAGAGTTGGTTTAAGGGCATGGGACCGTGGGGACACCAGGACACTCAACATCGTAAAGAAGCAACTTACTTATCATACTTGAGAAAACAGCAGGAGTACCATTTGTAACACAGTTTAATTGCATCATATCACTGGAGGCATTAGATTAACAATAACACTGGTTAGACATGTCCTTAAGGTAACAGTGTGATCGCTTCATTTTACATGTGCCCTTACATTAACAACAACAAAAGGTTGGTATAAGGACATGCGACAATGGACGCATCAGCACAATGTACCTACAAGGAGGCATAAAGTTGTGATCCCAAGTTTGTTCATACTCTGTGAGGGCAGCAAATCTAATCTTGGAGAACTTTTACTATGTGAGGGCAACAAATCTAATCTTGGACATACTCTGTTGACTTGTCCACCAGCCGCCAGTTTCTATCCTTTTTTCAACCACTAATAGATATGTTCCTTATCCAGTTTGTACTGCGTTTTCCCTTTATTTCCCTTTTCAACCAAGAGACGGGTTGGGTATCTAGTCTCTACTACTTTCCCCTTGTTATTTCCTCTTTGAATGAATTCCTAGATTCATGTTACGACTTTCCCCCCTTTCTTCGTTGTTTGAACCAAGTCCTAGATTCGACTGCATGAAGTAGATTTACCTCTAATAATACTTAAAATTTAGGTGGCTTTGGAAGAGTTGATGGAAGTAGAAAAAGATGCACATGCAGACACGTGGGGAGCTGGGGCAGTGGAGCAAGGCTGCTTTCGAAGAACTTATACCTGAGGATCATCGGGATGTCGACATCGGCAGGTCGGATCTGCGCACAGTACGGCAGGAAGGAAGAAGGGGTCCGAGGACCTCCCGAGCCAGTGTTGTATTGGAGAGAACGGCACATGATGAGGATCCGGACCCGCCAGGAGCTGTGGGTTTCCTCCCTCATCGCCGATGACCATGTGAACGATGCACCTAGTCCCCTACACACCCCAGCTGAAGGGATCCAGCCGGATTTGTGGCCAGCGGTGAGCTGGGAGAAAATGTTGCTCTCGCTGTCTTGTTTAGATCTGGAGAGGATGAGAGAATGAAGAGAGCAACCCTACAAAAGCAAGCGCTCAGTCTCATGCCTATGTATATAGTGGAGTGATTATCTTTTTCTCTCCAGAACAAGCGTTTCAATTTGTGTACGTGGTATTAAAGAAAAGAAACTCTCTGTTTAACGTGACTACCTAGACGTCGCACTTTGTACTGTATTGTACTATAAAAAAAGCATGCACGTTTTACATTCCGAATCGCTAGCTAGAACTTGAACTGTATTTGTTTACATGTACTGTACCACCTTTTTCTTTTGGTTTTCTGCTCCATGGCGCAATTCATCGATACAAAATTTTACTCCTTCCGTTCCTAAATATTTGTCTTTCTAGAGATTTCAACAAGTGACTACATATGAAGCAAAATGAGTGAATCTACACTCTAAAATATGTCTACATACATCTGTATGTTATAGTCCATTTGAAATGTCTAGAAAGACAAATATTTAGCAACGGAGGGAGTAGGAGTATTTAAAAGTCGAGGGAGGGGCTTTTCTCGGGCAGTACGCGCTGGAGTTTCAGTTAACCGGTTTGACAGAGAGGAGGGTGAGGGACTATCAGATTCAACTTACTACTAGAAAGTTTGGGATGTGTGATTGGATGGCTCGTTACTGCTGGAAAGATGGGGTCTTGTGATATGACGGCTCATAATAGTCATTCGTCAGGAGTAGTGCGAAACATGGCAGCCCAGTGAACCAGCAGGGGATAGCCATAGAAAACACCGTGGTGATATGGCTATACAAAATAACTTACGTCCTCCTCTCGTTTCATCGCTATCTACTTTCACCATTCCTATGTTTTCAGTATCCTGCGAATCAAAGAGGCCCTTAGACTAGTTTAGGTCCGAACGTTGTTTTTCAATATGTTATGTCAAAATTTTAATGAACGTGCTCTGGTTTCTATGAAAATAATCCGGTTTGCATTTGGTATATTTATTTATTTATTCCTCTGTGGGGGCTTTGCATGTAAATTTTCAAGGCTGAAATCTAAACTACGCCAGCATGGTTGCATATGCTCCGAGTCGTGCATGCACTACGACCCAGATGCTACATGTCACACGTGTCCGCAAAAAGAAGCACATTGAAAAAGCCTAGGAGTACATATAGGAGAGAAATGCGGGGAAAATTATGTACTATGAAATCGCATACACCCAACTAGTGGTGCTCTTCTCCCTCGTTTCCTTATTCTAACTCAACCGACTCGCGGTGGGAGGGGTGGGGATTTGCGAAGGTACTAGTAGTAAACCAGGATACGTCATACACTCATATGTGTATTACATATAATTAACGCCACCAAATAAAAGCAAGGGATCAAACATGTCATTGACGACTGGAATAAAACTGCCATACACTAACACATTAAGGCCACGAGGTGATGCGGTGCTATTTACAGGAGGCAAGAAGAAAGATGCATCCGTCCATGACCTCCTCCTCCTCGACTCAGGGCGCCGACCCACCGAACGACGGCTAAGTAGCACTGGCTTTCGTGGCCACGTCCACATGCTTGTGAATAATGGCGTCCAGATATTCCAGCCGGTCAAAGAAGGCTAACATCTTGCTGTCGTCCCTGGCCTTGTAGTGGCCTATGTAGATGATTTCCTCGTAGACGTGGATGTGTAGGTTGACGGTTTCTTGCATGGCGCTGCTCTGCGAGCACGACCTGGAGGTGCACATTCTTCGTCGCGACCTCCGGCAACTACATGGCCGCTAGTGCTTGAAAGAGTTCGTCACCATGGAGGCCGAGGAGGGTGGCAGGCAACAAGGAGCCTGGGCGCGCAGGTTGGAGGAGTACGGAAAGGTCATCCGCGCACTTCTTGACGGCGGTGAACTTGTGGATGGAGCGAACAATCATCCGTCCACACGAGAGGCGAAGCCGGTGTCGACGAGGGCTATGACGCCGGTGGTCGCCAATATCATTTGGAAACGCCGCGCGGTGCGGGGCCGCAGGTTGGCGTCTCAGATGATCTGGCACAGCCGACTGCTGCTCACGTCCATTGACGCCATGCATGCTTGTGGCTTCTCGTCACTTGTCTTGGTCTTGGATTGGAGTGAGAAGTGTTGCGTGGAGACTAGGAGTAGATGGATTGGAGTGGTGGGGTGCTTTTATCTGAAAATCCAAACTGCATTGCATTAACATCGTGATGGCTCCACTGCTTCTCCTATTACTTCCCTCTGCATGCCAATTGAATGAGGATGCACCATTGACCGTTCAAGGTTTCGGGAACCGCTAATCACCCCCTCGTTGGCATTCAATGTTTCAAGCCGTATCAACGTAAATGCGTGTCAAAAAGAGACTACTTCATTATGCACCGCGACCAAGGTGGAGAGGAAAACGAGAGAAATTCATATTTATTTGCTAATTAATATGATTGCATGCGATGAAATGACTGCTGCATGCGGTATCTCCATCATGGTTTATTAGTCCCCTTTGTAGTTTTTCCCAAACTTTGACGAGCGATTTAACTAACAAAATGTTAATGCATGTTAACAAAAATTATATCGTTGGATTTGTACTTGAGCATAGTGTTCAATGATATATTTTTTTGACATGCACAAACATTTTGTTAGTTAAATTTATGGTCAAAATTTGGCACAAAATAAAATAGAGATCATTAAACCAGGATGGAGGTATTAGTACGTCTCAAGGCATTAGCAACAACGGAAACAAGGAAGGTGGTCGGGTTTGTTTTGGGAATATTTGATTTTCGTAAGATAACTACTCCCTCCATTCCCATATATTTTTTTATCTAGAAATTTCTACAAGTGACTACATACCAAGCAAAATGAGCAAATCTACACTCTAAAATATGTCTACATACATCTGTATGTTGTATTCCATTTGAAATGTCTAGAAAGGCAAATAATTCAGAACGGAAGGAGTATAACCGTAAGATCTGCATCCGACAGTGGCACCTATTGGACACAAACAACAATACTAGAAAATAATTGCCACAGAACTGCCACACCACGCCTTTCCCCTAAAAACTGCTACTTTTCTTGTTGAGTGTCTAATCCCCGCCCCCCTCTAGACACCTCTTCTTTGATCCTCTCAGGTGAAGATTAGATAACGAAGGAGTCCGTAAACTCCCTGTATTACTCTGTGCATTAGAATCCATATTACTCCGTGCGTTTTAGAATTTTCGCCACACCACGCCCCTCCCCTACCCATGAAACTACCACACGAGCGTTCCCAACTACCATGGTCTGCTCCTATGTGCGATCTTCATTTTTTTTAAAGCGATCTACAATAAAAGGCCGGGCTTTTGGTGCACTGTAGGCGAGGTAGCTTGGCCTTGTAGGTTTGCTACTGCTCATGTGCGGTCAAACATAAGCGATGTACCTAGCCGATGTGCGTCGCTTCAGTGAGCAGTGGGCCGGACATACCGTCTGTTCATGCTAATCGGTGGGCCAGACCGACCGTGTGTTGGTGCTAATGCTTACATGCAGTCGCACGTGTCTGTGATGCACCAAGCCAATGAGCGTCCCTTCGGTGAGTGGCTGGCCGGACCGACCGTGTGTTGGGGCAACGCCAGCGTGACAGGCTATAAGTTTACCGCCTAACTTAATTTGTATGTAAAGGGTGACGCCCATAACTGCTCGAAGCAAAAAATGAGTAGCCTGATGCTGGCTATTTCTATAATCAATTTAGAAATTCTCAATTTCTCATGTGATCCAACGGTCTAAGTGCCTCTGAATGGCTAGGATTCGCGTCTACAGTCACATCATTGTACCCAGCGGTGTCACGTTCTTCCTGCAGCATCAGGGGATGTACAACGGCGCCTACTCAGCAGTCTATAACGCCTGCCACATCATATTTTTTATTAAGTGGAGGAGAGAGAACAAGGAGAGAGAAGGAGGGTGTCTGCAAATTAACAGATCATTGATATCCCCAAAAAATCACTACTTACCGATAGGCATTTCCCGTTGTATGCTCGGGCGACGTTAATTTGTGCTTTTCCCGCTGACTCCACGAACCCAATCCAGGGAAAATATCTTCCTTGTTGCATTCTCTGGACGGATGCTCGCATGTAGTGGCCTGCCCATGGTCGAAAAGACAGACTGCTGCAGATGATGTTTTTACTGCTATCTATAGGAGACGTGAAGGATTATTATAGACTGTAGGTGTCTAAACTAATGTACATGCCCTCAGCACTTCAGTGTGATCAATCCACACAAGAAGCTGTCAAACAACATCCCCACATGTGCCACGTGGCTTCATTGAGTTCCCCCATTATTTTATTCAAAAATATATTTTCTTAAAAAGAGAGACATCTCCCGAAACAAAAACTTGCTCGTATTTTGTTTCCTACTTGCTTTGCACATACTTTCTTTTTGCGAGAGAAATTTCCAATCTATTCATCAATCATGGAACATACTAGAAGAGCCAGTATAATAAGTTATAGTGAGCATGCTATAATGATTAAACAATTATATTTGTGTTGAGTTGGATGAGAGAGAAGAGGAGAGAGAATGGAAGCGGGTTGTAGATTAACAGTCGGCTACAACATGGGCTCTAAGAAACATTGTGAGAGTGTACAGTGGGTCATGCATTGATAAAGTAGTACTTCTTACCAACTACTACTACTATACACGTTTGCTATATCTATGTATGACATGGGAACACGTTGTTGGCTATACTATTAACCATGCTCAAAGTACTAGTGCCATGTCCTCTAACAAGTCTTTCAACATGCATCAAATTATCAATAGGGCTAACTCTCCTTCGAGAAATGTGCTCCACGTGCGTGTGTGTGACGGGAGTAGTGCGTGCGTGCGTGCACCTCTTCTCTTCACTAGTCAACGTGTACGTGCAATGCACGTGAATTTAGAAATATATTAAGTACATGCAGATATTAAGTAGAATATTATTTGCGTGTTATTATGTGATTAGCAATATATTTGGCTGTACGCTAAACGTGTTGAGCGCTCGACATTGAAGCAGTCTAGATCATTGGATTGATATGATTCGATGGCCGAGATTAATTGGATCATCCTATTTGGGTATTTTGTTATATTGGTATAGATATAGATTCATGTCCTCCATGGCTCCACCTAGTGGGTGTGTTAGAGAGAGAGGGAGATGGTGTGTCCCACATGCCTCTATACATATGTTTATGTCAAAGAGAGTCCTAAATACATAGTATATGTATGTGGAGTGGGCGATATAAGAGAAGAGCGGGGAAGGGATCGTAGATGCACGTATCGATAAACATGGACACAGGGAATGACTTTACGAACGTACGAGTGCTAGGAAAGAGTGGGGGTGCATGTTGGGAGATTATGCTAGAGGCCAACCACGCGAAGACAAGGAAGGAGTACAAGAGCAAGATTGATAATTAAAGAGAGGGGATGATAACGTGCGTGGGCGCGCTTGTCTGGTCGATAGACAAAGCGGAAGGCATGGATGATGAGACGGGGAGGGGCAATTAATGTGTGTGTGGCAGGTGGTCCTATGTAGCTAGAGTGGTCGTGGTTTGGTCGATGTGTGCATGGGTGAAGAGGGGGAGACTTAACTAGGAATATATATTGGACATTTTGTGTGCGTAGATAGCAAGAGACATTGCTGCACATAGAGGGAAATCAATTGTTGCATATGCATGCATGTGTGAGAGATAAAGAACATCCGTAGTGATGAAGAGAGGGAGATGTGTGTGTGGTGGGGGGGAGGGGGTACAACAACTAGCTTGTGACACCTTAAGAGTGCAAGATGGATAACAATAGAGGGGGTGCAGCTAGCTTGTGACACTGTACGAGTGCAAGATGGATAACAACGGAGGGGGCAACAGTGCCCACGTGCCTCGGAGTTAGGATGGGAGGCATGGATGGTAAGAGGAGGACAGGGACTATGTGTGTACATGTTTGTGTGTCGTAGGCCGGCCTGGCTAGCTAGAGGGTATATCAATTGGTGTGTATGGGAAAGATGGAGACGTAGGGAGATCGTGGGAGACCGACCTAAGGAACAAGAACGTGTGTGCATGATGTAGAGGATGCAAAGTGGCGGGGAGTGCGTGTGCATATACAGGAAAGTTATTGGATATCCACAAAGGGGGGAGGTGTGTGTGTGTGTGTGTGTGCGTGTAAAAGACTCACAAAGACGACAATCAGTACAAGAGTAGATTCAAGTATTTGAACAAGAGCTCATGATGTTTTAAGTCATGTATGCATGAATATAATGCAGACATGCATGTCATGGTTTTGAATCAAACATCTTACATACTATACTGACATCGAACAAGGCCAAATCGATTTGAATTTGCGATACCGATGGCAGATATCATCTCACCACCACTGCTCACCACATTGCATCCGTGCATGGCCATAACTATTTTAATTTGAGATAACGTGTGTCTTTCAAAGCTAACATCTAAATGTTGTGTGTGTGGGCGGGGGGGGGGGGG
>LR738709.1:237480386-237603481 GCA_902687465.1 Secale cereale
CCCCCCCCCCCCCCCCCCCCCGCCATTCTAGATTGTATTCCAGAGGAAGAAGACTGTTTAGAGGGGGATTCAGAGGGAGCCGGCCACTCCTATTTACCCCCTGAGGTGTTTACTCTACCCTGGCATGCTGATGTTGTTCATATCATGCATATCGTGCCTCACATTGCTTACTTTATACTCCCTCCGTCCCAAAATAAGTGAATCGACTTTATAGTAATTTTGTACTAACGCTAGTACAAAGTCGAGTCACTTATTTTGGGACGGAGGGAGTACATCTTATATGTCATCAGCTTAGTTTAGATTTCCTTTGTGTGAATGCCACCTGTTTGGTTTCTATATCATATATGTGAATTATGCAATGACGTCTTGTTTAGCCAGGCATCATATATGCGAATCATGCAATGCCATCCTGTTTAGCCAGTCATTGTATATGTGAATTGTATCGTGCCATACTATTTTTTCCATCGCTTTTGCTAGAAATCATCTAGCTGAGTTCTAATTATGTCTCATTCACCTTTATATCCATTGGATGTGATGCTATAAGATGCGTGTGTGCTAACGCGGGTTGGTACTTCTTTGTATCTATTTTTTGTTTTACAGGTGATGAGACCAAATTATATCTCATCTAGATGAGTTCTAGGCACTCCTTTGTTTCATCATGTATTCCATTTGTCGACAATGTTTGTACATTCATCTACTCTTCCTGTGCATGAGCCATTTGAGTCGGTGATGGAAAAAATCTAGAGTGAAAACAAGGTCCTTTGAGCAGTCAGTGCTACCTCTCGATGCAGAATTCTTGTTGGTTACATATAGCTCCTTAGAGGAGGATTCAGAGATAGATGACCAGTCGTATCCCCCCCAAGGTGTATGTTCTAACTTGGCAGGGTTATATTGCTCATATCATGCATACGGTGTCTTGCATTGATATGACATCTTCTTAGATTAGACATGCTTTGTGTGAATGCCTCATGTTTAGTTTCTATATCAGATATGTGAATTATCTAATGCCATCTTTTTAGCCAGTTATCTTATATGTGAATTATGCAATGCCATCCTGTGTAGCCACGCATAATATATGTGAATTATCTCATGCCATCCTTTTTTTCATTAAGTATTTTGTTTGTAAACAATCTTTGTATATTGAACTACTCTTCATCTGCATCAGCCACTTGAGTCGGTTATGGAAAAATCTTGAGTGAAAACAAGGTCTTCAGAGCAGGCAATGGTACCTGTTGAAGCATATATCTCCATGGTTACAGGTAGCTCCTCAAAGGATGATTCAGAGAAATATGACCAGTCGTATGTCCCACCTGAGGTGTATGCTCTTAACTTGCTATGTTTATATTTTTCATATCATGCATATGGTGTCCTCCATTACTTAGATTAGACATCATATACACGATGTTCAAATTCCATCTGCTTAGTTAACAGATCATATATGCGAGTGCCAGCTCCTTAGTATATCAATCAATTATGTGAATTATATCATGCCTTCCTGTATACTCAGACAACATGTATGTGAATTATTTCATCCCAACCTATTTTAGAAAGACATCATATAGTTATGTCATGTCATCATGTTTAGATACTCATCATATGTTGAATAATGTCATTCTATCATGTTTAGTTATCCATGATATATCTAAAACTGTGTCATGCTATCCTGCTAAGTTAGCCATCATATATGTGAAATTGTGTCATGTTGTCCTGTTTGGTTAGAAACCATATATGTGAATAACCGCATTTGTGTATCCATTCATTTTCTTCTTGTTTATCAACCATTTGAATTGGAGGGCGTGATGGCAGTATCTAAGGGAGTAAAAACAAGTTCTTCACAAAAGACGGTGCTACCCGTCGATGCAGATAGAACCCTGGTTTTACCGGCCCATGAACTAGCCCCACCACACATAACTGAGACTCTTGCAGATTGTACCCCTACACCGTTGGACAGAGAACCAGCTACAACCAATCTAACCCCAACGCCAGCAGATAGTAACCCAGTTCTAGCTGACACAACACTATGTCCACCATAGAGTACCCCCACATGAGTAGTTAGTAGGGGAAATGCAGTGCCCAAAGCACAAAGACCACTACAGCGAACCCAAAATCCATGTTTAAAGAAGAAGAGCAGCTGTTGTCAGGTCAGATTCCATAGCTCTGGTGCATACTCCTTTTCTATTGCATCACTGCATTTACTCATACCAACTAACTTCGCGTTTGAAGGATCCAATTGAAACTCCAATAGCGCAACATGTATGTTTTAAACCTATTTCTTTAACTAGATTGTTCTTCTAACTTCTTGCTCTGTGTTGATTTTAGTATCAATTGTATAAACAGTTATTTTCTCATGTCATGCACATTACAAGTGTTGTTGTGATGTGTAGTTTCCCACACTTATATTCTATCTATGCTGCTTTGTCTTAAACAGATATGATTTGAATTGTCTCTATCTTGATTTGGCAACATAAACTAGAATGATATAGACCATACAGTGACCATACCATATAGATACTAGATGATTTCCCCGCGCGTTGCTGCAGGACATCCGTGTACAACTTTCTATAAGTTATAAATTTGTTTGACCATGCAGAATCATCAATGTCTGAAATTTACTTATTTCAAGTCAGTTTTCATGTGGAATTAAATCCTAAGTACCTCTTTAATATATGAACTCAACTAACATTCACTGAGAGAGTATGTATATATAAATGAGAATGACACAATGATGACAAACATAATGGGGTTGACCAACAATGGAATATGTGTTCATATTTGATATTTCCAAGTGTATTAACTATGTTCATTCATCGTCAATCTTACATCTCCATAATGGAAGACATTACACTCGTACATCCTTGATAGATGAACATGATGTTATCTCATCATTTTATATTTCAAGAGGAGGGTCATAGAAAGTGAGGAAAAATGAGAGGCATGGCAAATAGTTAAACTCCAAAAGGGTAGATCTAAATCCCAATGCATTTTGTATCTATGATGTCGTCACAGTTGGGTTTCAATTGAAGGTGTAGGTCTTTTGTTACGTGGCTCGAACATCGGGCCATAAAAACTCACCGATGCAACCAAAGGAAGCAATGCTCCGCCTTGGAGCTCACGGTTCGTCGTATGCGGCTTCTCGTCTCTTCGTTGTGGTGTTCACGGTTGAGGTCCCTGGTAGCTCTTATAGCGATAGGGGTGGTGTAGATGTGCTCAGCACCTATGTATGTAGCCTTGAGTGTGTGCGTGTGTTGGGGTGGCGTGTGTTTGTATTGGCTTGCTGATGGTTATTGCTTTATATATAATGCGGGGCGAAAGCCTTTTCGATAATTGTACAATGTGTAACATCGTAGGAGAGGGATGATAATCTACAACAACAAAACAGTAGAGGTCGGAGATGTATAAAAGCACTACTTACAAAGAAAATCTGAAATAGTTCTTGTTAAGGAAACTACAGTAGAGTAGGAAATTTTAGGAAAATTGTACATATAGTGAAATATAGGGAGCTAATGCCCCAATGGCATTGCTAGATGTAAGACAATTATGGTCCAAAATTCCAAAGCTTGTAAGCATAGAAAAGAAATGTGACTGTATTCATTTATAACAATTCAATATTTGAAATCAACAGGACATAATCTAAAATATTTTGCTATCAGTTCAAGATTGCAAAAGAAAAGAGAAGCCAGAATAAGCTAATGCGAAGAAACCTTTCACTGGGCATGTTTTTTCGTGTTGATTAGTAGGTAGAGTTGGCAACACTACATGGGCATTACACCGTTTTATACTACATAGAAAGTACAGTAACTCATATATGCTTTGCCATGATATAGCTAAGAATACGCCATACTGCTCCTAGCACTTATCTGGCTAGTTGTAAAACTGGCATAACCATATAGTGACCTTACTGATATACAAACTATAGACGATAGACATCCCCTAAACAAACTAGTCATCATAGAGAATAATTCCACAAGTAGGTACAACCGATTAACTTTCAGGGGTGTCACTTTGGCAAGATACATAAAAGCAAGCTACTCAAAATGACAACTATCCAAGTTCAATTTTTTGACAGGTTAATTAGTAAGCAAGCACAAAGCCACAGTTAGACATGCACAAATATTCAGAGGCGCCGATGAAAGGCAAAGTATTACAGAAGCGGGACAAATAGTACTCCCAGATCTGAAAAATAGGAATTTTTCACCATCTGGCGCTTGCAATAAAAAATCATCTGGTTGGGAGATATGAGAACGGTCCATCATATCTCTGACACATTCTTCCTCACAGCGCTCAAGTTACACAATATTGTGGATGTGAGAGCCTGGCCAGACTTGCTGCCAACAGGAGGTTGATGGAGACGGAAAACATAGCTTTCATCCAAAAAAATACCTCCCTGCAACATACAAATCAGAGTTTCCAACCGAAATTTACTCAAAAATATTGCTCACATCTATGGAGATAGAGGATGCAGAGCACCCACCTTTGGTGCGTGTGATGTTGTGGGAGGACACCGAACATAAATCAGATTTCCCAGTCCAAACTATGTCTATGTTTATACACGCTCGAGGTCGATCCAATGCTGCTGCAAGCCATGGTTGTTAATGGAGGCCCTACCCTGCGTTACCATCAGCCCATACCTTCGAGGACTAAAGAAAAATTGCCCATCGGCTGGGCACTTCGCCATCACGACCTCCACTCCATGGTTTAGTCGCCGGGCAGAGCATCCTTCCAGGAGAATATTCAGTGGTCGGTCTGATTACACCCATAAACATCGGCCACCACCGCATGCTGCAGGAGCGGCGAGTGAACCAGGGTTCGGTGGAGGACACCAAGGACAACGGCGGGGCAGAGGATGGAGGCAGCGGGCAGCGCCGGTAGAGGCGGTTGAGGAGGGGGCCGCCGCAGACCGACAACTGTGCCAGAGCGGCGGACCACACGCAGAGATCGTGGGAAGGTAGTGGGTAGTGTTGGCAGAGGAGGAGGAGGAGAGGTGCCGCGAACCTGCGACCGTGTCGGAGAGGCGTACCACATGGAGAGATCGCCTCCTATTGCCAGGGGAAAAGATTAGTACTTTATTTAAGGAGAGTGAGGGGAAACAAAAAGGATAGTGGGGGCAGGACGATTGGGCTTTCTTCCCTGTTTGTGGATTGACACATTGGGCTTCGATGGTGGTAATTTAAGACTGGAAACAAAGCAACAACATGCAAGTCTAGTCTAGATGCAAATATAAATTAGTTAAATGGAAAAATAATTGATGATGTGGCAAGTTGCTGAGGTGGATAGGCTGCATGTCTAGAGAAATAAGATAGTGGGGATGAACTATTTAGGAATTATAGATATGTTTGTTTCATGCTGTTATCCTGTCCACCTTACAATTGAACTGATTTACCAAAATGAGTTTCATATACAACATGGTAAACATGTGATGTGTCTGCTTGTTCCTCTTGTAGAATGTCGACCGAATATTGGAGAAGAGGAGCCCATTATGCAATGGTAGAGAAAGTAATGCAGATCAAGATAGTGAGACAACCCTGTTGGTCTCCAAGAAAGCTGATAAAAACTATCTTGTAGACAGTGAGGCAACCCCAAAGTTGTGCCTTGATGTAGTGTTTGAGTTACTGGCCACTACTGCTAGCACAAGCTCTTCGAACTCGGTGCCTGAATCAGTTCGGCTTCTTGAGTCTCAAATTCAAGTTGAAAGACATCGATCAGATGTGCTACGACAGGAAGCCGAAGGATCGAGGAAGTGTCTCGGGATATCCGCGACCACCTATGGGACCGGGTGGCCCCTTGCTGGTTCAGCAGGGGGACGTCGCGTTGCACAAAGAGCAGGTTGGCGTACGGCAGCACGGCAGAGAGAACACAAGAAATTTACCCAGGTTCAGGCCGCCGCGAGGCGTAAGACCCTACTCCTGCTTTGGTGGATTGATGGTGGAATGAGTAAGGTGGTGTGTGGTACACTTGCCCGACAGCGTTTGCCTCAAGGCCGCAACGACTACGCGCGTATGGTGGTGTGGGTTCATCAACTTTCCAACCCTTTCTACGGTTGCCATGGGCCTCCTTTTATAGATTAAGGGGTTACCACAGTGGCAATGTAGTCATTATGCACTGATAAGATAGCTAACGGTGCTATCATACCAAACTCTGCAGGCTGACAGGGCGCATTAAATGTGCAATGTCACATCGTTGGTTGCCCAGTATGCCTTGTCGGGCTATCCCGCTAGCTCCATGTCTATCTGCTCAACACGTCGCAGGACGGGTGTCATATACGGGTTCTTCTTGTAGGAGCTGGCTGCCATGTTCCTAATGGCTGCCACTTAATCATCTTGCGGCTTGACACCACATTGATTGATGACGTGGGTCGTGCTTGAGTGGTCGGTGGGGCAGTTTGGCCTCCGCGAGTCCCCGGCAGGCCCTGCCGGGGTGTTTCTGCTATCTGCTTCAGGGGTGGCCTTGCCTCTTTCCGGGCGTGCCTGCCCGGCAAGGGAGGCCCTTATCTTGGTGATGTCTTGCTTCTCTGTCTTGGCTTTGGTCTCTCTGCTCTGAGTTGGTTATTCATTCCTCTTGATTCCTTGTACTTTGGCTGGGGCTGGTGCTTCAAACTTGGGCTTGTGCCTGTGCACAGTCTGGGCAACGGACCCATGGTTTGTTGCACCAACAGGAAGTCCTTGCAGAATTTAGATGCATACTTTCTGGTGCAACAAGTGCTAGAGAATTTAAGCGCCAACAAGAGAAAGCTAATAAGTTTGCTAAGCGTCTTGCTAGCATAGTGGATACCCAGGATATTGTTTCTTGAGATCTCGTGAAGTGGTTTCAGTTCTGGACTTGTTTTGCTGCGGCGTTTATTTGCATTGGTCGCCAACTTTGACAACGAGTGTATGTAATATGCTGCTTTGTTCTCCTTATTACACTGGTGGCAAACTTTGATGCCAAATGGTTGTAATATGTGTAATAGCCGTAATAGCCTAGTGTATGTTGCTTGCTTATTTATTTCTTTGTTGTCTTGTTTATTAGTTTGCTTGTAGACATTGCAATTCTTTTTCTACGGTTTGCTAGGGGCCGCAAAAACCTATTTTAAAAAAACTAGGCCACAAAAACCATGGGCAACATGCGGATCGTTCTCACCATGGCCTTCTACGGGTCGTAGAATCAATGGGCCATCTACAGGCCGTACGATCGATTGGCCAAACTTGGGCGAATAAGGGACGGCATTATTGGTCATAAACGGGATAGACTGGCAGCCATCCGTTCATGGGCCGACCATAACGGGCCTTTAAGAGGCCGACCAGTATAGCGGGCTTAATTCCATCGACCGGCATAACGGGTCGTTAATGGGCCGTATTCGATGACGCTATGAAAATGGCCCAACGGTTTAATGGGCCACAAATGGGTCGAGTATAACCATGGCCTGAATTTGTCCCACAAGCGTAAAAGGCGAGTAACGGACCATAAGCAACTGAAGGCTGCAAATCAGCCCAAGAATAAATGGGCCCTTAAAATGCCGAAAGATAACACGAGTTGGGTACGGCCCAATGGAGTAATGGGTCATTAATGGGTATGAAGTGATAAACTATTCATTATGGGCTTGTTTCACTACGGGCTGTTAATGGGCCAGAAGTTACAAAGGGCCTCATATGGGCCGACAAACATCATGGTCCATACATGGGCCGGAAGTTACAACGGGATGGAATCATATTGGGCGGCCTGGATGAAGCTAGGCCAAAATCATAAAGGCCGTGATGGGCCGTGAGTTATCGGGCCTGAATGGGCTATATGCAAGCAGGCCATTAGCAGGCTTTCGATGGGCCGGCCCGTTATCCCTTGACCAAGTCAAATGGGCCGGCTTTTGACTTGAATGGGCCACTATTGGGATGCGCCACATGTTGACGTATCATTGGCGCCTTTTGTCCATTGGTTGGTTGATATATGTCTGCACGTGGAGCCGACATGTGGTCCCTTTGGCCAATGAGGATTTTACACGTGGAAAAATCCCATTGGTCCTCGCTGTTAGTGGGTTATCGGATCCAAAAATGGACCCGATAGCATAATGGCGACCCGTTACGGTGGATGCCACGTGTCGGTTACCCTTGACGAAAGCACTTCCATGACGCGCCATTTATCTTCATGGAAGTGAACACTTCCATGATGATAATTTGGTATTGTCATGGAACACTTCTACGACCGCGCATGTATGACTATCTTGATTCTGTCATAAAATAGTCATGGAAGTACATGCATGACGGAAAACGTGACCTACTATGACAAACAAGCATTATCACATAAGTGTTTTTTTAGTGAAGAACCGTTTCTTACCTACGGAAAAAACCACAACAGTGATTTATCAAGTTTGTTTTTTAACATTCTTCAAGGACCGGCCGTAGTCAAATTCGATTCAACTAAAGTAGGAGAAACAGATACCCGCTAGCCACCTTTAAGTAAAACAAGTTGCATGTCTGTCGGTCCAACCGGGCTCATGTACGTGGACATGTAAGGTTGGTCCGTGCCGCTCCATCTTTCAATACCGCCGAATCAAAATAAGATGTTGGTGGTAAGCAGTATGACCATCAGCGCCCACAACTCTTTGTGTTCTACTCGTGCATATCATTTATGCATAGACCGGACTCATGATGCCACTGTTGGGAAACGTTGCATGGAAAATAAAAAAAATCAACGCACATGTAAGATCTATCCATGGAGATGCATAGCAGCGAGGGGAAGAGTGTGTCTACATACCCTCGTACACCATAAGCGGAAGTGTTTAGTGACGCGGTTGATGTAGTCGAACTTCTTCGCGATCCAACCGATCGAGTACTGAATGTACGACACCTCCACGTTCAGCACACATTCAACTCAGTGACGGCCACACCTTTTTGATCCACCAATACGTCGAGGTAGTAGATGAGTTCCGGTAGCACGATGGCGTGGTGATGATGGTGATGCAACTATCTCCGCAGGGCTTCGCCGAGCAATACGAAAATATGACCGAGGACGAACTAGAGGGAGCGGGCGCCGCACACGGCTAGAGAATCATGGGGTGTGTTTCCCCTCTCCCTCCTCTCATATATATAGGTGGAGGGGAGGGGAGGCAGCCCCTAGGGCACCCCAAGTGGCCCGCAGCTGCCCTAGGTACCTGCCTTGGCCGAATCCCCCCTTCCATATTTGTGCGTGGTGGGAAGGAACAGGGGGATGTCTGCCTTTGGGGCGCCACCCCTTTCATTCCCGCCCCCTTTGGTGCGTGGGCGAGGGTGGAGGGGCTCACCAGCCCACTTGTGGCTGGTGTGCTTCCCCCTTTGGCCCATAAGGCCCATACACCTACAGGCGGTGTTCGGAACCCTTTCCGGTGACTCGATGACTACCCAGTGCACTACGAAACTCTTCCGATGTCCGAAAATCATCGTCCTATATATCATTATTTACCTCGGACCATTCCGGAGCTCCTCGTCATGTCCATGAACTTATACGGGGCCCCGAAAAACATCAGGTCATCACATCATATAACTCATATAACACCATACCGTCAACAAATGTTAAGTGTGCAGACCCTACGGATTCGAGAACTATGTAGACATGGCCGAGACACCTCTCTTGTCAATAACCAATAGCGGGACCCGGATGCCCATATTGGTTCCTACATATTCTACAAAGACCTTAATCGATCGAACCGTTATCGCAACATACGTAATTCCCTTTGTCCGTGGGTATGTTACTTGCCTGAGATTTGATCGTTGGTCTCTTCATACCTAGTTCAACCTTGTTAATGGAAAGTATCTTTACTCATTTTGTAAGATGTCATCTCATAACTAACTCCTTAGTCATTTGCTTGCAAGCTTCTTGTGATGTGTATTACCGAGAGGGCCCAGAGATACCTCTCCGATAGACAGAGTCACCAATCCTAATCTTCATCCATGCCAACTCAACAAAAACCTTCGGAGATACCTGCAGAGCATCTTTATGATCACCCAGTTACGTTGTGATGTTTTATAGCACACAAGGTATTCCTTCGGTATGCGGGAGTTGCATGATCTCATAGTTGAAGGAATGTGTATTTGACATTAAGAAAGCAATAGCAATAAACTGTACAATCAAATGCTATACTAACGGATGGGTCTTGTCCATCACATCGTTCTCCTAATGATGTGATTCCGTTATCGAATGACAACTGATGTCTATGGTTAGGAAACCGTAACCATCTTTGATCAACGAGCTAGTCTAGTGGAGGCTCACTAGGAACATGGTATTTGTTTATGTATTCACACATGTATTTAAGTTTCCGGTCAAATCAATTCTAGCATGAATAATAAACCTTTATCATAATTAAGGAATTATAATAATAACCATTTTATTATTGCCTCTAGGGCATATTTCCATCAGAAAGTTTTCGATGAAGGACCTCGCTAAAGCGGTTTATATACTTGGCAATAAGATCTATAGAGATAGATCGAGGAGGCTGCTCGGCTTGAGCCAGAGCACGTACATAGATAAAGTGTTGAAACTTTTCAACATGAGTGAGGCCAAGAAAGGGTTCTTGCCTGTCTCACATGGTATAAGGCTAAGCGACACTCAGAGTCCTTTGACATCTGATGAGCGAAGCAGGGTGAGTCGGATTTCATATGCCTCGGCAATCAGATCCATCATGTATGCCATGATATGTACACGGCCTGATGTTGATTTTGCAATAAGCTTAACAAGAAGATACCACACCAACCCAGGTGAGAGCCACCGGGCGTGGTAAAGACTATTCTGAAGTACATGAAAAGGACTAAAGAGATGTTTCTAGTTTATGGAGGTGAGGAGGAGCTCGTCGTAAAGGTTTACGCCAATGCTAGTTTCCGAACTGATAGAGATGATTGTCGATCACAGTCCAGTTTCATGTACATCATGAACAGAGGAGCAGTGATCTGGACAAGTTCCAAGCAAGACACGGTGGCCCATTCTACCACAGAAGCCGAATACATTGCGGCTTGTGAAGCTACAAAGGAAGGTGTTTGGATCCGGAACTTTCTAGATGATCTTGTTATTTTCCTAGCCTCGCTGAAACCATTATACCTTTATTGTGATAATTCTGGTGCCATCACGCAAGCCAAGGAGTCGAGGAACCACGACAAGACCAGACACATATATCAGAAATATCACCTGATACGACAAATACAAGAGTGGTGATGTAGAGTTATGCAAAATTCACACAGATGCAAATGTTTCAGATCCGTTGACTAAGCCGCTTCCACAACACAAGCATGAGGGCCACGTTAGAGCTATGGGCATACGATGTCTATTTGATTTACTTTGGTGCACCTGGGAGACTGTTGGAGATATGCCCTTGAGGCAATCATGTATGATGATATTTCCTATGTGTTTATGAATAAAATATTCCTTGGACATTATCAATGATGTGTATCAACAAGTACATGACTTGTTTATGGGACTATACATTGTATGATGACTGTCCTAAATGGTCCCTACTCATAAGTGACGTGCGGGCACACATCAGACTGCAAGATCATGATAGACATCGCTAATAGAGTAATCTTGTCACCATCGTTGTTGTATCGGCAACCACCGGTGGATGATAACCTCGCCATTTGGTTTGCCTCGCTATAGTGAGCAGAAAAAATGTTCTCTCCATCCCCCTCTCTTGGTGTCGATGTTGTCCTCAACGAAACTGATAGATTGGACCTCTACTATGACATGTTAATGTCATTGCATAAAGGATTGCCTACCTGGTACCCTCAACACCTTAGAAGGAAAATTGAGTCAATACCCGCCACGAGGAACCACCTTCACCCCATCACATCATCAGGCGAGAGGTTGTTGAAGATTCTTCAGGCTCAACCTAGACCATTTCATCAAATGACTGCAAGAGATGTAGCGACACCTAAGGAAAACCCAGAAGAGTGCACGAGACATGAGGCAAGCACGACTACTAAGTCCGAGAACCCCTAGGGTAGGATGAGTCGTGTACCCCCTATGCGTAGTCTAGTCCATATGATGGTTCGAATAGAACCATAATTGTGTGTTGCTTGTTTTTATGAGTTTGTGTTTCGATATCAGTCGCCCTTTTTCCCTAGGAAAAAAGTATGTGACTATATCACCTTCCTTATCATAATGCTAGTGTTTGGCTCTTTTGGCACTTGTTTGGTTGCACCTGCACTACAGAACCCCCTTTAGGCATCCCCCATCTATGCTACTTTTCCCTCTCATCTCTCTCATCAACTGAAGACCAGCAAGACAAGATGCACCAAGGATTCCACCTCGGCGACCAAATAGCACCGAAGACTTTTGTTGAAGCCTCCACGACCAAGTGCAACCGCGTAGAGTTATGTTTACCCTTCAAGATTAGAAACCCACCTCCAGAGCCTTCGAGACTTCACGAGATGCCCCAGCTCGAATCCTTAACCACGTGCTTAACTTGTAGAATTGCAAGAGAACCAGGTAAGCCTATGTAACCTTGCACATCACTGGGTTCATTATCAAACTACTCGACATAGTGAACGAGCACATTGTCATCCTAATATAGCACAAGAACTGACGAGGTCATAGGGAAGACCAATTTGAGGAGATAGGAATAGAGGACAAATGACATGATGAGTTTAAATCAGTGACCTTGAGGAATTATCTGAAACTCTTTGGTGGATTATTAGTCTTTCATATTGGTAGATGAACTTGGTGGGATCATGTTAATATAGTAGCATAGCTTTCATTACCCCCCCCCCCTTGAGTAAATTGGATTATTTAGGGAAATTATGATCGCAAGCTGAAATTCTTAGAGGTATAAGGATTTGACTTAGCTAGGGGATATTAATAGAAGATAGTTGACATTACGATAACGACTTGGGGGGGGGGCATGTAGGAATTCTCGTTGGACATGAGATTCTGATTAAATAGGTGATCCGAGTGGAGTATAGGTGCTGAGTAAGTCTACATGGTTTGGAGTAAATTGGATTTAAACTGATGATCTCAATCATGATACCATGTTTCTCGGTGGATGATGAACTAGGAGATTGGATTAATTGCCAGCGTTGATTTAGGGATCTATGTGAGCTTGAAATTGGAGTTTATTAGATTGTGATATGTGGAATTGGTGGATTAAGGATATCCCTTTCAAGTATTTGGGGATTATAGGACATTGAAAGGTCATGTGGAACACCATAGACATTGGATTTGTAGAATTAATGAATTACGTAGTGATTGATGGAAGTTAATGGGCTATTGGAGTTGATTCATTGGAAGGAAACAAGATCTTGGAGTGGTATACGACGTGTTTCCTTAGTATAGAGTTGCGTTATCTTAGACCTTGGAAGAATAGGTTAAGCACTTGGATTATCATGTTTAATTTAAGCTTAGGAGCTTGTATGCTCTATCCATGGATTTTTACATAAGGATAACCATGCATATGAGTTTGGGGATAGTTGACATGTATGATTTTGTTAGACTTCCTCTTGGGAGTCATGAGGATATGTATAACATGAGTGATGACTGGAGTTGACTTATACGAGATGATTCTTTACGTAATATGAGGTGAATTGTTTAGGGGTCTAGATATAACAATTGGCATCTCAGAAATCGTGCTTAAGGATAAGATGATAAACGTTCACACGCACACTAGAATCCTTGAAACCCTTAAGCCCTACCTATCCACAACATAGTTGAATCATGACCATGGACATTGGCTCTAGGTCGAGACGACTTTGGCCAATACTCAGCCAAGACCAGCACCAATACCCCAACCTTCCTTATGTACCCCGTAGACTTCATGGAGTAATTGGACAAGTTGGATGTCATTGTTATTTTGGTAACGTACTTGTCTACCCGAAGACGGAAGAAGAACCGTTCAGCTGGTCAAGGAACATCTGAAGATCACCATGACAAGGATGAAGAACTATATCAAACACCGTCATCAAGAAGTATACTTCCTTGCCGAAGACCATGTGTATCTACAAGCCAGTCCTCTCAAAGGAACCAAGCATTTCCATGTCAAAGGAAAGCTCACACCAAGTCGTATCGACCCCCTCCAAGATCACTGCAAGACAAAGAGAGACGGCTATCAGCTGGAGTTACCACCTGAGTTACCCATTGTGCACAACGTTTTTCACGCGTCACAACCCCCAAAGTGTTTTCAACTTCCTAACAAGCATGATTCCTACAAGGACATTGACCGCCCAGCCATTGACCCCAGCCCGATCTGACTTACAGTGAGAGACCCATTTGCAATTTGGATCAAGAAGAACGTTATACACGAAGCTACACCATCAAGTAATTCAAGGTTCAATGGAGCACCAATCGGAAGCAGAAGCAGTATGAGGACGTGAAGACTACCCCAGATCCAAGTTTCCGTATTTCTTTCCACGCATAGTTTGGGAATCTCGGGGGCGAGATTCTTGTAAGGGGGGTAGGTCTGTCACACCCTGCTTTTCAAGCCACAACACTTAAACTAATAATCAGGATACTATATGGTTTTACAAAATACTTTTGAGTCTTCTAGACTTTCCTTGATTAGATTTTTGTCTGCTATTTGCAAGTTCTCTAAAAATCAAATAAATCTCCCAACTCTTATACTCCTTCTCCTTGATCCAAAACTTTGTCCAATGATCATGCCTGTGTATAGAACAAAATAGTATTTTCTTACAAAAATAATTTGGCCAAAAATTATTTTCTAAATTAGGTTTTCCAAAACCCCCTGAATCAAGACATGAACTGCAAGTACTTAATTAAGGGTGTGAAAAATCTTTCAAATATTATATTTGACTCCTATTGGATATATGATGTCTACTACGCAACTTTATTCTTGTAGACACGTGTTGGGCCTCCAAGCACAGAGTTTTGTAGGACAGTAGCAATTTTCCCTCAAGTGGATGACCTAAGGTTTATCCATCCGTAGGAGGTTTAGAATGAAGATGGTCTCTCTCAAACAACCCTGCAACCAAATAATAAAAAGTCTCTTGTGTCCCCAACAAACCATATACAATGGGAAATTGTATAGGTGCACTAATTCGTCGAAGAGATGGTGATACAAGTGTAATATTGATAGTAGATATTGATTTTTGTAGTGTGAACAATAAAAAAACAGCAAGGTAGCAAGTAACAAAAGTGAGCACAAACGGTATTGCAATGCTTGAAAACAAGGCCTAGGCTCAGTACTTTCACTAGTGCAATCTCTCAACAGTGCTAATATAATTGGATCATATAACCACCCCTCGTCGTGCGATGAAGAATCACTCTAAAGTTCCTATCTAGCGGAGAACATAAGAAGAAGTTGTTGATGAGGTACGAAACCACCTCAAAGTTATTCTTTCCGATCAATCTTTACAAGAGTTCGTACTAAAGTAACACAAAGTCACCCTTTCCAATCGATCTATCCAAGAGTTCGTACAAGAATAACACAAGGTTATCTTTTCCGATTGATCTTTCAAGAGTTCGTACTAAGATAACACAAAGTTATCCTTCCCGATCGATCTATCAAGAGTTTGTACTAAGATAACACCAAAACATATTCATATTTGTAATACTCAATCCAACACAAAGAACCTCGAAGAGTGCCCCAAGATTTCTATCGGAGAAACAAATACAAGAACAAGCATCAACCCCTATGCATAGATTACCCCAATATCACCGCGGGAATCCGCAAGTTGAGTGCCAAAACATATATCAAGTGAATCAATATGATACCCTATATTCACCATGAGTATTCAATTGCAAGACATATATCAAGTGTTCTCAAATCCAAAAAATTATTCAATCCAAAGAAATCTCAAAGGGAAAACTCAATTCATCACAACAAGAGAGGGGAAAAGACCATAAGATCCGACTATATTAACAAATCCTATGATACATCCAGATTGTGCATCTCAAGAACATGAGAGAGAGAGAGAGAGAGAGAGAGAGATTAAACACATAGCTACTGGTACAAACCCTCAGCCCCGAGGGTGGACTACTCCCTCCTCATCATGGTGGCCGCCAGGATGATGAAGATGGCCACTGGTGATGATTTCCCCCTCCGGTAGAGCATCGGAAAGGGTCTAGATTGGTTTTTGGTGGCTACAGAGGCCTTGCGGCGGCGGAATTTCTAATCTAGGTCTACCCCAAAGGGTTTTGGAATATTTGGGAATTTATAGGGTAAAGAGGCGGTGCGGGAGGCCATCGAGGTGGGCACAACCCACCTGGGCGCGCGAGGGGGCCCTGGCGCGCCCTGGTGGGGTGTGCACCCCTCGGGGCACCCCCCCAGGTGCAGCTTCAGCCCATTGGTTTCCTTTTGGCCCATAAAAAATCTCCAAAAAGTTTCGCGGTGTTTGGAGTCCGTTTGATATTGATTTCCTGCGATGTAAAAAACATGCAGAAAACAGCTACTGGCACTTGGCACTATGTCAATAGGTTGTCCCAAAAAATGATATAAAATTACTATAAAATGATTGTAAAACATCCAAGAATGATAATATAACAGCATGGAACAATCAAAAAATATAGATACGTTGGAGACGTATCAGCATCCCCAAGCTCAATTCCTGCTCGTCCTCGAGTAGGTAAATGATAAAAACAGAATTTTTGATGTGGAATGTTGCCTATCATGTCATATCATATTTTTTCTTTATAGCATGGACATTTGGACTTTTATATGGTTCAAAGCAATAGTCTAGTGTTGACATGAGATTTAAATACTCAAACATATCAACAAGCAACCATGTCTTTCAGAATATCAAATGCTAAAGAACGTTATCCCTACAAAATCATATAGTCTTGTCATGCTCTGTCTACCCAGCTCAAAGTATAAATCATGTACTACCCCGGTGTCAACCAAGCAATTGGTTCATACTTTTTAACGCGCTTCAGCATTTTCAACTCTCACGCAATACATGAGCGCAAGCCATGGATATAGCAATATAGGTGGAATAGAGAGCGCAAGCCATGGATATAACAATATAGGTGGAAGAAAGTCTCACATCAACTAGGCAAACTAATGGACTATGGAGATGTCCATCAATCGGTATCAATGTGAGGAGTAGGGCTTTGTAGAGGTGCCAGAGCTCAAAGCTTAAACTGAGAGATAAAATTATTTTGGGAGGTATACTTTTCCTACCAACGAAAATGGTTCAAGGTTCCCAACACTTTCCATGCTAGATACATCATAGGCGGTTCCCAAACATAAAATAAATTTTATTCCTTTTCCACCAAACTTTCACAAGCCATGGCTAGCCGAATCCACGGTTGCCTTCCATACCAACACTTTTCAAGGAATTTATTATTTGACAACATAAAGTAAATTTGTTTTTCATTTCGGGACTGGGCATCCCTAATACCTTTGCCTTACTCTCGTGCAATGACAAGTGAATAAACACTCATCGTGAGAATAAAACATCTAGAATGTAAAATATTGGCCACCCCTCACCACCTCGCGAGCGGTACGAGCACACAAAAGGGAAATTTATTTTGAAAATTACATATGACACATATAAATTTGCTCGGGGCGGCAAGGGAATACCGCATATAGGTAGGTATGGTGGCTGTTTTGAGGAAGGTATAATAAAGTTTATGCACCGACGAAAATTGCATGGTACAAGAGAGGCTAGCAGTTATGAAAGGGTGACAGTGCGTATAATCTATGGACTCACATTAGTCATAAAGAACTCATATACTTATTGCAAAATTTTATTAGCCCTCGAAGCAAACTAATACTACGCATGCTCCTAGGGGGGGATGTTGGTAGGAGTTAGCCATCACGCGCCCCCGACCTTCACACGAAGATAGGACAATCAAGGATAAATTTTGCTCCAACTTCCCAGCATAGTGAGAGACTACACGTGCATGCTTCGGGAATCACAAACCTTAACATCAATACCTTACTAAAGCACAATTACTCATCAACATAACTCACATATCACATCATCATGTTTCAAAACTTATAGGGAATCAAGTTTATTTGGTCCAATGATCTTCATGAAAGTTTTTATTATATCCTTCTTCGATATCTATCACTTTGGGACTAATTTTCATTTGTTGCTTTTGATAAGCTCAAACAAATATAAGTGAAGAACATGCGCATAATTTCTCTCTCTCAAAATAATTTAAGTGAAGCAAGAGATAATTTCTTTAGAAATACTAAAGCACACCATTCTCAAAAAGATATAAGTGAAGCACTAGAGCAATGGTGCTAGAAAAGAGCTTCTTCGACGGGATGTGAATACCGCTTATCTAGCCTCTTTGACAACTATTTGGGGGCTCTATTTTATTTAAAGACTTTTAGATCTAAGTATTTTATTAAAACAGCAAGCAAACAAAATAAAATGAAATTACAAGAATAGCACATCTCATGTGAAGAAGAAAAAACTTAGGATCAACCGATACTAACCGATAATTGTTGATGAAGAAAGGTGGGATGCCTATCGGGGCATCCCCAAGCTTAGATGCCCGAGACTTCTTGAAATGTTAACTTGGGATGCCTTGGGCATCCCCAAGCTTGAGCTTTTGTGTCTCCTTAATTCTTCTCATATCACGGTTTTCCTAAATCTCAAAAGCTTCATCCACACAAAACTCAACAAGAACTCATGAGATAAGTTAGTATAAACCAATGCAAAATCTTATCATCCTCTACTACACCAAATCTCTAAAATTATTATTAAACATTGCATACTATATGCCTCTTCATATATAATACTCCTATACTCAAATAGAATCATTAAACACGCAAACATATGCAAACAATGGAAACATAACAGCAATGTGTCAAAACAGTACAGTCTGTAAAATGGAATTGTTCTCATACTTCCCTGGCTCTAAAAATTCTGCAAAATTACCATGTTACATAGAACTTCTTCGTGATATCTTTGTAAAAAAATTCAAGATTTTATCACGTTCTAACTATCCAGAAGAATTCAGACAATTTTAGAAAACTTTCTGTTTTTAGACAACAACATATAGACTTGCAAAATAAGCATGGTAAAGGCTATCCTTGACACTTTTATTGAAATAAAAGATGAAAAACATTATTATAAATACCAGCAAGAAAATTTAACAAAATAAATTGACACTCCAAGCAAAACACATATCATGTGACGAATGAAAACATAGCTCCAAGTGAGGTTACGAACAATGTTGGAGACAAAAGAGAGGATGCCTTCTGGGGCATCCCCAAGCTTGGTTGCTTGGATCTTCCTTGAATATTACCCTGGGGGGCCTTGGGCATCCCAAATCTTAGGGTGTTGTCACTCTTTGTTCGACATCTCACCCAAAACTTGAAAACTTCAATCAGACAAAACTTAACAAAACTTCGTGAGATGGGTTAGTATGATAAAGCAAATCATTCACTTTGGGTACTATCAAAGACAAGATTCATAATTGTTATCACACAATGCCTACTTTAGCATATCATTTCTACAATTTATATTGAGCAATATAAGCCATAGAAACTAGAAAACAAACAAACTATGCATTGAAAATAGAATCTGTTAAAAAACAGAACAGTCAGTAATGATCTGAACATTCACCATACTTCTGCAACTCTAAAAATCTTTTAAAAATAAGAAAATGTAGGAAATATTTATACAAATCTTCTGCAAAAAGAATCAACTCAAAAGAAATCTTTTGTTAAAAATGAGTATTTTTCTCGTGAGTGCAAAAGTTTTTGTTTTTCAGCAAGATCAAGTCTACTATCACCCAACATGATCCTTAGGTTTTGCTTGGCACTTTATTGAAACAAAAGCAATAAAACATGATTACTACAGTAGTATAATCATGTGAACACACAAAAATAGTAAGTGTAAGTGTTGGGTTGTCTCCCAACAAGTGCTTTTCTTTAATGCCTTTTAGCTAGAAATGATGATCTTAATGATGCTCGCATAAAAGATAAAGATTGAAACACAAAGAGAGCATCATGAATCACATGGCAAGCACATTTAAGTCTAACCCTCTTCCTATGCATAGGGATTTTGTGAGCGAAAAAATTATGGGAGCAAGAATCAACTAGCATAGGAAGGCAAAACAAGCAAAACTTTCAAGATTTTCAACATAAAGAGAGGAAACTTGACACTATTGCAATTCTTACAAGCATATGTTCCTCCCTCATAATAATTTTCAGTAGCATCATGAATGAATTCAACAAAATAGCTATCACATAAATCATTCTTTTT
Organism: Secale cereale; assembly: GCA_902687465.1. Classification (NCBI taxonomy): domain Eukaryota; kingdom Viridiplantae; phylum Streptophyta; class Magnoliopsida; order Poales; family Poaceae; genus Secale; species Secale cereale. Next base: position 237,500,492 of record LR738709.1, read on the forward strand.
CATGATGCATAAGCATAGAAATTTTGGTACTCTCCACATAAGCAAATTTATTCTCATAAATAGTGGTGGGAGCAAAGTCAGCAAAATAACTATCATGAGATTGAAAATTAAAATCGTGATGACAAATTTTATGGTTATTATAATTCAATATAGCATACATGTCATCACCATTATCATCATAGATAGCAACTTTGTTATCATAGTCAATTGAAACATCCTCCAAAGTAGTGGATTCAACGTTAAATAAAGTCATGACCTCTCCAAATCCACTTTCATCAATATAATCATCATAAATAGGAGGCATGCTTTCATTATAACAAATTTTCACATCAAATCTTGGGGGGGCTAAAAATATCATATTCATCAAATATAGAATCCCCAAGCTTGTAGCTTTGCATATCATTAGCATCATGGATATTCAACGAATACATACTAACAACATTGAAATCATGCTCATCATTCAAATATTTTGTGCCAAACATTTTATTGACTTCTTCTTCTAACAATTTAGCACAATTTTCTGATCCATCATTTTCAAGAAAGATGTTATAAAGATGATCTATAATTTCATACAACCTCAATTCCATTTTTTAGTTTTATTTTATAAACCAAACTAGTGATAAAACAAGGAACTCGATTGCAATATCTAAAGATATACCTTCAAGCACTCACCACCCCGACAACGGCGCCAGAAAAGAGCTTGATGTCTACTACGCAACTTTATTCTTGTAGACACGTGTTGGGCCTCCAAGCGCATAGTTTTGTAGAACAGTAGCAAATTTCCCTCAAGTGGATGACCTAAGGTTTATCAATCCGTAGGAGGTGTAGGATGAAGATGGTCTCTCTCAAACAACTCTGCAACCAAATAATAAAAAGTCTCTTGTGTCCCCAACACACCAAATAAAATGGGAAATTGTATAGGTGCACTAGTACGGCTAAGAGATGGTGATACAAGTGTAATATTGATAGTAGATATTTATTTTTGTAGTGCAAACAATAAAAAATAGCAAGGTAGGAAGTAACAAAAGTGAGCACAAACGGTATTGCAATGCTTGAAAACCAGGCATAGGGTCCGTAATTTCGCTAGTGTAATCTCTCAACAGTGCAAATATAATTGGATCATATAACCACACCTCAACGTGCGATGAAGAATCACTCTAAAGTTCCTATCCCTCGGGGCACCACCCTAGGTGCAGCTTCAGCCCATTAGTTTCATTCTGGCCCATAAAAAATCGCCAAAAAGTTTCGCGGTGTTTGGAGTCCGTTTGATATTGCTTTCCTGCGATGTAAAAAACATGCAGAAAACAACAACTGGCACTTGGCACTATGTCAATAGGTTAGTCCCAAAAAATGATATAAAATGACTATAAAATGATTGTAAAACATACAAGAATGACAATATAACAGCATGGAACAATCAAAAATTACAGATACGTTCGAGACGTATCAATATAGGACTCCCAAAACCACAAAAATATAGTTTTTAAAGTTATTTTTCTATTTTATTTAAAGGATTTTTCTTTATGCCAAAAATGGTCTTTAATAGGTCAAAATTATTTTAATGTTTCAAACATAATTGATAAAATTTAGGGAAACTCATTGGACATATATTGACCATATGTAAGAGTTTCAACACATGGTCATGTTCAAAATATTGGTCAAATCGATCGAAAACACTTTCTGGATATTTCAAGCTTTTGAAATATCTACAAAGGAAATATTCTCTGTAAATTTCAAGAACATTCTAGCATGTCGCAAATGCCCTATTTGGTGATCTTGCCAAGTCTCATGTCTTGGAGAACAAGATAACATCACCAAAACCCCTCAAAACTATTTCTGTCCATTTTGTAGTTTGAGCAACTTCACATTGCCAAACATGTCCAAATGCTCTCAAACTTGGTACACCTTCTGAAATGGTATAATTATTCATATAGACCAAATTGCACAAGCTTTTGAACAAGATAACTTGATCAAAGTGCGCCAAACCCTCTCTGTCCAGATCCAAGTTTGAACAACTCTACACTGCCAACTTTATTTTTTGTGTACATGCTCAACTCCCCAAATGATAACACTACACCAAGTGTTGCATAAGGAGAAAAGATTTGCATGACTAAATCTTGGAAAATCTATTTCTATTGATTCTAGGGTTTACAAAAGTTGCATTGGCAATTTTATCGAAATGAGTTCAAATTTCTACCACATTGCCAAATGGTTATGGGCATCACCCCCATCAAGTGGTACAAGAATGAGATAAGTGCAAGTAGCTTAAACTTGCACCAAACACCTTCTGCCATTTTTTCCAAAATCATCACTTTGACCTCTTCTAGTATTCTCCATGAGCTCAAGTTTTTACCAATGATTACCCTATCCCCCTTCTACCCCAGTAGCTTCCACCCATCCATAGATCAATGATTAAGGGTTGAAAACCCTAGTTTTCCTCTTTGGACAGCCACAACCCGTCTCTATCTCACCACCCTTCTCTCACAAGAGCTCCTCCAGGCCATCCAAAGCTCTACCCCACATCTTTACTTCCCCCTAGAGCCCCTAGACACTAGAGGCCAAGCCCAGAGCGCCAAAAAATGGCCATGCCGGCCAAAGACGCGCTCTGTAGCGTGTTACAATGCGCCAAGGCACTGTAGCAGCCCCCTGCCCAATGCCTCTGACGTCCTTGGTCCTCCCCCGCACACCTGCTGGAGCCCCTCGGTGTCCACAACACACTGCACCCATGTGCCCCTCCTCCTTCTTCCTCCTTCTGCCTCCATCCGCACGCGCGCCGGCCGCCCGAGAGCTCCAATGAACGAGCTCACACGCATGACACTCCTTTCTCTCCCCCGCTCTCACTCCTTCTTCCCCTGGTCGAAGACCACCCCCACAAACACCCCTGACTCGAAGCCGAGCTCTTACGAGGCCACCAGCAACGGCAACAACCTCGCGGGCGCACGGGTCAACGGTGAGCCGTTGCCCGCCTATTTAAAGGCCTCCCCAAGCCCTCCTCTCCTCACCACTCGACCTCTCCCACTCCCTATCAACCACCTACATAGCCCACTCCTCTCTAGAAGAGCCCGAACTCGAGATTGAGCTTGAGCTCTACCGCCTCGGGTCGCCGTCAATCCAGAGGTATGGGCCCTCTCCGCCCTCACCTTAGCTCGATTTGGAGCCGCAAGCCCCCACTGATCTTTTCCCTCCTCTCTCCCGGGTAGATTGCAGGCTGAATAGACCGAAGCGAACACCTCCCATAGCACCGCCGCACAGCTTCCTCGTCGCCGGTGAGCCCTTGCACCCCGGCGGCCGACTCCACCTCCACCCGAGCGGCGACTCCACCCTGAGGACGTTGGTGCCCTCAGATCTCCTCGTCGTCGACTGATACGTCTCTGTTGTATCTACTTTTCCAAACTCTTTTGCCCTTGTTTTGAACTCTAATTTGCATGATTTGAATGAAACTAACCCGGACAGACGCTGTTTTTAGCAGAATTGCCATGGTGTTATTTTTGTGCAGAAATCAAAGTTCTCGGAATGACCTGAAAATTTATGGAGAATTTTTATGGAATATATTAAAAATACCGGCGAAAGAATTATCCAGAGGGGGCCACCCAAAGCCCACAAGCCCTGGGCCCCCCCCCATAGGGTACGCCTCCCAGGCTTGTGGGCCCCCTGGAGCTCCTCCAACCCTAACTCCAACTCTATAAATTCACGTCCGGGGAGAAAAAATAGAAGAGAAGGATTCATCATGTTTTACGATACGGAGCCGCTGCCGCCTCCTGTTCTTCATCGGGAGGGATGATCTGGAGTACGTTCATGGCTCCGGAGAGTGGAATCTGTCACTGTCGTCATCATCAACCTTCCTCCATCACCAATTTCATGATGGTCACCGCCGTGCGTGAGTAATTGCATCATAGGCTTGATGGGCGGTGATGGGTTGGATGATATTTATCGTGTAAACGAGTTAGTTTTGTTAGGGTTGATGCCTAGTATCCACTATCTTTTAAGATTGATGTTGCTATGACTTTGCTATGCTTAATGCTTGTCGCTAGGGCCCGTCGGCATCCTGGGAACCGGGGTACCCAGACTTTCCTGCCTGCGGCCCACAGCGTGGCTCCTCCACCGGCCTGGTACATCCCATCTTCAACATCAACACTCAAGACCTTCGCGAGGGGCCAAGCCTCGGAGGCAAATGACACCAAGGCCTCCGGAAGGAGCATTCTCCCTAGGCTGGCTCCTGAGGAGTTGAGATCTCTATGCAAGCTCCCACCTCATGAGGTTCAGATGATGCAAGCCTTGACGACCAAGGGCAGGCGGGCTCCAGCGGGCGCAGTGCAGCAGGTTTCCCCTTTGGTGCTAAAGAGGCAAGCGCAGGCGCGGAGTCCCAAGGAATTAGCCAAAGGTTTTTTTTTCGTGCAACAGGACCAGGTTCGCCAGGACGGCAGGGTGGAGGTCACTGAGAGAGTCCTGGATTAAGGGGTCCTCGGGTGGCCGGATTGCTCGTTATGGGCTGGACTGGTGGGCCGCGAAGATCATTGTTGAAGATTATCCCTCATATCTGGATAGGACTCCTATATGTGTAGAGTGGGAAGTTTAAAGTCCGGGTGTAATAATTCCTTCCTCTACAAGATGATCGTGTACAACCCTAGGTCCCTCCGGTGCATATATAAACCGGAGGGTTTAGTCCGTAGGTACAGAATCACAACATCATAGGCTAGACTTCTAGGGTTTAGCCATTACGATCTCGAGGAAGATCAATTCTTGTAACCCCATATTCATCAATTTCAATCAAGAAGGAAGTAGGGTATTACCTCGATAGAGAGGGCCTGAACCTGGGTACAACATCGTGTCCCTAGTCCCTATTACCATCGATCCTCTAGCACACAGTTCAGGACCCCCTACCCGAGATCCACCAGTTTTGACACTGACATTTGTGGTTTCATTGAGAGTTCCGTTGTGTTGTCAACAGAAGGGTTGATGGCTCGCCTCGTCAGCAGCAACGGCGCCACCCCCGGGGAGATCTTCCTCCCCGGACTGCTTTTCGGGTTTGGCGGCTTCATGATACGCGCCAACTCGGATGGCCACCTCAAACACGTTGACAGCTACGCCCCTGGTCATGAGATCAGGTTTGGGAGTATGAATTATGTTGTCGACGTCCGGAGACTTGATCTTCGAAGGATTCGCACCCGCAGCTGTCGATCCCTGCCTACACGATGAAGACATCTTAGATATATCATCGGATCCCATCCAGGGATCAACACCCATAACCGCTCTGGCCCTAGATCCACAGTGGATCGCTTTGTCCAAAGACGGGAGGCTAAACCCCATCAGACTCTCCCCCTCCATGGAACTATTAGCCGGAGGCTCAACGGCGATCGCGCCGCTCGTAGACCTAGAATCGAACGGAGCTCTCTCCATCACTGGGAAGCCGGACTCGTTGCCAATTGCAGGTTCTGAACTTTTGGGATCCGCACTCTTCGGGCTCGACCAAGCAGTCGTTACCAAGCCTGGTTCCACAAACCCCCAAGCTCTTATCCAGATCTCACTCTTAAACGAGGTGTTGGACTTGCTGCAATCTCTCGCCATTACGGAGGATTCACCAATGAACTATGCCCAGTCAAAACTGGGGGCTGAGATCAGGGAATTTTGCTTCCCACCCACCACCCACTTGGTAGCCACGGTAGAAGATTTAACCGACGTACTATATTATGCTTTGGAAGACATCGATGGGATGGACCATGATGCCGAAGCCGATCTAGGTCAAGACCCGCCTGTCATCGGGCGATGGACGGCCACTTCTACATATGACATATACATGGTGGACACTCCCAAGGAGAAAGACGACGACGGTGATAAAGATCTAGAGCAGGATAAGCCCGTTGATGAACCTCCTAAGCGCCGACGTTAGTGGCGCTGCTCATGATCGTGTCGAGGAAAGGAAAGTAATACCGGCACCAGAGACAATGAATATCAGGAGGAAGCTAAAGACACCATAGAGCCAGCATTGGAGCAGGACGAGCGGGAAGATGGTCAGCACAGTCCCGAACAACTCGCCGATCACAATAATTCTAAAGACAGTAATTACCTACCTGTCCCCGAAATGGATGTTAGCCTGGGAGACGAAGAATTCATCATCCCAGAGGAACCCCTCGAATAATAACGCTTTCAGCGACGACTTATTGCGACGGCAAGGAGCCTGAAAAAACAGCAGCAGCGGCTTACAGCCGAGCGGGATACGCTCAATGATCGATGGAATGAAGTGCTAGACGCTGAAGAGAGATATGGTCATGAGCGCCAAACAAAGAGCTATCCCAAGCGCAAATTGCTGCCTCAATTCAACGACGAGGCTCTTGCACATGTCCATCGAGGCACAATCGGGCCGATCAACCGGACTGACCACCTCGTGGACGGGACAAAGCAGCTAGCAATGCCTTACACCAGCCCGCACCTCCCTACCGTAAAAAAAGGACACAGTGGCTTAGGGCCATAAGTACGATCTATGTCAAGATCTGAATAAAAAAGTTGGTCATGCTTGATCGATCTATGGATCAAGAGAGCGTGCTCCCACGCGGGACAAAGGCTATCAAGCCAAACACGCCAGATACAATCAAGTTCGGGGTCAACACCGAACACAGATGTCGTCTGAACTACGTCACGATGTCGCACGATATAGGGGTGATGCACGCCCTCTATGCTTTATCGATGAGGTGATGGATCACCAATTTCCAGAAGGGTTTAAACCCATAAACATCGAGGCATATGATGGAACGATGGATCCCGCGGTATGGATTGAAGACTTTATTCTTCACATCCACATGGCTCGTGGAGATGACCTCCATGCGATCAAATACTTACCTCTAAAGCTAAAAGGGCCAGCTCAACACTGGTTGAACAGCCTCCCAGAGAACTCCATTGGAAGCTGGGAAGATTTAGAGGATGCTTTCCGGGCCAACTTTCAGGGGACTTATGTTCGACCAGTGGATGCTGATGATTTAAGTCACATAATCCAGCAACCCGGGGAGTCATCCCGCAAGAGAAGCCGGGGACAATGGCAGTGTCTGGGATGAGTAGCTAGCAAGACACCTCGGCCAAGAGAAGCCGAGGACAATGGCAGCCCTTACCACACTCATGACCCGCTTTTGCGCGGGCGAAGACAGCTGGCTATCTCATAGCAGTAACAGTACCAGCGACCCTGGCACTTCCGAAGCCAGGGACGACAATGGCAAGCCAGGACGCAATAAGAAAAAGCATCGGAACAATGTCGGAGAAATAGATGACACGTCAGTAAACACCGGATTCAGCGGCTCCACGCCCGGTCAACGGAAGAAGCCGTTCAAAGGCAATAGATATAGTCCGTCCAGCTTGGACAAAATATTAGAGAGACCTTGCCAGATTCATGGCACCCCTGAAAAACATGCAAACCACACCAACATAAATTGTTGGGTCTTCAAGCAGGCCGGCAAGTTAAATGCCGAACACAAGGGGAAAGGACCTCAAAGCGAGGATGAAGATGAGCCTCACCAACCGAACACAGGGGGGGCAAAAGAAATTTCCCCCTGAGGTGAAAACGGTGAATATGATCTACGCCACCCATATCCCCAAGAGGGAACACAAGCGTGCACTCAGGGATGTTTACACCGTAGAGCCCGTTGCCCCCAAGTTCAACCCATGGTCCGCTTGCCCGATCACCTTTAATTGCAGGGATCACCCAACCAGTATCTGTCATGGAGGTTCGGCGGCCCTAGTACTAGATCCCAAAATAGATGGATATCATCTTACTCGAGTCCTTATGGATGGCGGCAGTAGTATCAACTTGATATATCAAGACACTGTCCGCAAGATGGGGATTGACCCGTCAAGAATTAAGGCTAGCAGCACTACCTTTAAGGGAGTGATACTTGGCGTAGAGGCTCGCTGCACGGGCTCATTAACATTGGAGGTAGTATTCGGCTCTCCAGACAGTTTTCGAAGCAAGGAGTTAATCTTCGACATTGCTCCTTTCCGAAGTGGCTATCATGTACTACTCGGAAGAACGGCCTTCGCCCGCTTTAACACAGTCCCGCACTGTTCTTACTTGAAGCTCAAAATGCCTGGACCACACGGCGTCATCACGGTCAATGGAAAGATGGAGCGCTCTCTCCGTACACAGGAGGACACAGCGGACCTAGCAGTCGAAGTTCAAGGCACCCTATTCAAGTCGAATTGTTCATCGGTCGTCAAGACCATAGACACTGCTAAACGTGTTCGGCATGCACTACAATGCGGCAACTCAGAAGAACCTAAGCTTGATTAGCAGTTAGGCCTCCGTCGCCTGCCTTACAAGGTGGCAGCATACGTACCTCGCATACATAACTACACCCTTAAAATACCTTGGGCTGCGCCGGGGCACACTGCATAAAATAGTCCATAGTTTGGCTTGACCCTATTTGGACTCTAAAATAAATGTCTTTAAAGGTTCATTAAAAGAACCCACCTTATCTACGGATGTGCAGGGCATTCTTTTCCAGAGTTCCCCTTCCTTGTTTCGTAGGCGGCCATCAAACCTACCCCCTTCAAGGATGTTCTACAAAGGAGAAATGGCGCAGACATGCAGCAGGGCCGCCATTGAAATTTCTCTTTTGTTAGATTTAGGCTCTGTGTAAACCCTTCCCCTTTTTCGTTTCTTTTCCTTTTTTGGCATGTAAAATGCCCAGTAATTACGCGGTTCGCCGTATTAATTGGGATATAAAAGAAGCAGTTTGGTTCCAATTTATTTGGAGTTTATTTTATTACCACCTGCATTCTCTCCCTACTTCAGATTGCCACATGTGCCTCATTTCTGGATTTAATACTAGGGGCTATATTTGTCCTGGCCCACTTCCAAGTCCAAACACCTATAGGGAACTGTTCAGTACCATAGTAGAGAAAGCTGAAAACTGACTGTCATGATAAGCGAGAGCTGGTTGGCGATTCGGCGGCTTAGTGTTATACTACGATCATTAGCGATCTACTCCGTGTTATACGAGGGGCTGCTCTTCGCCCAGGCACGTAAAGTGGGCACCATAATCCGGATAGCCGCACACACACCAAAGGCTAGTGCTTACCCCCACAAGTCAAGCTCTTATGGCTAAGTGAGAGCAATAAAGTCGCTTAGTCCGATTGCCTGGTTCGCTCCGCGGACACCTCCTTTATGGACCAAGACGTTGGGTAAAGAGTGATCACGCGCAATACTGAACACCCCTGTAGTATCTACATGGGGGCTGAAGCCAACGACTATGAAGTTTCAAACATAATAAACTGCCGCAAGGGAGGAAAAGTCGCTTTAAATGTAAAGCGCAAAATTATATACATATTGGTTCATAAACTTAGTCTTTACAATCCGAATACAATTACTCAAAGGCCACGTCCTTTGAGCACTGGCCCTCTACAATGCACGCTCCTTCGAGGACATCATCGAAGTACCTTTCCGGCCTTCGATGAACCTTGCCCTCCGGTGGGCCAGCAGTTGCCACTTTGGTGGCCTTCATCTTCGCCCAGTGCATCTTGACGCGGGCAAAGGCCATCCGTGCACTTTCTATACAAGCCGAACGCTTCACAGTGTCGACCCGCGGCCTCGCATCGACGAGCCGCTTCACCAATTCAAAGTAGCTACTCGGGATTGGCGCATCGGGCCAGAGCCGGACTATCAAGTCCTTCATGGCTGCACCCGCCATGTTGTGGAGCTCGACCAGCTGCTTCAACTCGTTGTTCAGAGGTACTTGATGTTCTGGAGCAAGAAATTGCGACCAGAACAGCTTCTCAGTGCTATTCCCCTCCGTGGCTCTGAAGAATTGTGCGGCGTCGGCGATGCTCTTCAGGAGATCCGCAAACGTGCCTCGAGAACTCCACAATCGCGTCATCGCAAGATACCTCTGACCTCCAAAGATACTCTGCAGAAGAAAGGCCTTACCAGCCGCTATCTGCGACGCTTGTTTGATCTCCTTGCGAGCACTCCAGGACTCGACTCGTGCCTCCTTGGCAGCTTTAATAGCCTTATCAAGTTTGGATGTTTGATCCGAAGAATTCTGCTCCAGCTCCTTGCACCCGTAGTTCTTGTTTGACTTCGGCCACCCGAGACTCATGTTGCCGGCAGGAGGCCTGTTCGGCCTCCAGATCGGCATACGCTTTGTCAGTGGCCGCCTTGTTTCTCTCGGCCTCCTTGGCATGTGCAAGTGCGCCCTGGAGGGTCTTGACCTCGGCTGCGCCAATTGTGACATAATCACACAGCACAATGAGTTCATACTCTTACAATCAAACACGTTGTCTTTTGACATAATAAATTATTATTTTATTATTTTTTGAAAGTCCGCATACCTTGAGTGTCATCAAACCGCTTGTTGACACGGTCGAGCTCCTCGTCGGCTAGTTGAAGCTTCCGATTGAGCTCAGAAACCTCAGCGGCCTGGGCAGATGCCGCTACCGGGGAAGCCTGTTCAAATTTATGGCATAATATGTTCTATTAAATGAAACTATATGGATCCTCTGTCCGACTATCTCCAGAATCAAACAAAGAATCAGGGGCTACTATCCATACACAAGTTTGTTTCCTTATTCAAATAAAGGATGAAGTTCTTTTAGAATATTACATCGCATACCTCAAAGCCTATCAGTAGGCTGTTGAAGGTTTCATTCAGTCCGCTCTTGGTGGACTGAATCTTTCCCATGACCACACCCATGAGGGTGCGGTGTTCCGCCATGATGGAACCACCTTGTAGTGCTTCCTCCAGCGTGTTCGGTGCCTCCGGACTAGTGGAGGACGCCGCTGGAGCTGATGCTCCTCCCCCTATCGTAGGGGGCTGACTTCCCGATTTCAGAGCCGTACTAGCCTCCGGAATAGTGTTCAGCGGGAGCCAGGATTGCTTGGGCTCCCCGCTGTCGGTCGCCATTGGGATTGCTCCCCCTTGGCTGACGGTGGCTGAGCTGTTGGCCTCATGCACCCTCTCATCCGCCCCGCTCCCGCCTGCTCGTGCAGGGGACGCCCGTAGGCAAGATACTTCGGTGTCCCGTAGGATGGGCGATTGGGCCCGCGGCGACGTGTCGCCCTCCAACATTTCATCTGGCAGAAAATTCCCCGATGACAGTGAAGCCTTAGGGAATGTGTGGGGAGGGCTACAAAACAATAGGATAAAGTTTCTTAAAACAATAAAAGCTACCTAAACCGAAAACAACAACAATAGTCCGAATACATACGATTCGGCAAGGGGCTTGATTTTGGGCTATGCTCAGAAACTGGCCTCGGACGTTGAGTCCAGCTGTCCGGGATGTTCAGTTTCTTCCAGGGCGCCCCTTTTCCCGTGTCTACGGGGGCCGCCCTCTTCTTCCCCCTTTCCTTGATGGGGGATTCACTCTCCTCCTCGTCTTCCTCTTCTTCTTCGTCGTGGGAGGAGTGGGCGTCGGTCTCTCTGGACACAGTGTCCGTAGGACCCTTAGGGCAGGGGTCACTCTTGACCTCCTTTCCCTTCTTCTTGGCCTTCTTCTTCAGCGTCTTGTACGGCACCGGAACCAGCATCGTCGTCAGTTGGGGCGTGGCTGGGTTTTTCGGCAACAGAGCCGGACAGTTGATCCCCTCCGCTTTCTTCGTCCGGGCCTGAATGGAAGGTAGGAGTTCTAATTCTTGTTATAATTGAAATATGGACATGATACGTATTCGGCAAAAAAATGCTTACCTCTTAGGCCGAAGCCATGCTGTTGAAGCCCTTGTCTTCAGTCTCCTCAAGCCACTCCTTCTGGGCCTTGAAGAGCTGCTTCCAAATGTCTTCGTGTGTAGTGCCGAAGAAGCCCTTTAAGGTATGTGGATCTTCCGGATTGAACTCCCATAAGTAGGAGGCCCGGAGTTGGCAGGGGAGAGCACGGCGGAAGAGCATCACCTGAATCATGTTTGTGACGTGGGTGCCCTTCGCCATCATACTAAAGATGCGGTTTTGGAGCGTCTTCACCTCCATCTCAGACCCCCAATCAAAGCCCTTTCTTTCCATGAGGTGAGCCTCTCTGGGGGTCCGGATCTAAACCCGGGCGTGGCCACCCACTTGGCATCATAGGGTTCGGTGATATAGAACCACTCCTACTGCCATATCTTGTTTGTCTCCACAAAAGCCCCTTAGGCAAGGTGGCGTTCGGGAGCTTGCTCACCATACCTCCCCCGCAGTCTGTGTGCTGCGCGTCGACCACCTTTGGCTTCAGATTGGGGGGCGCCTAGGAAAGCCTCACATGCGACTATAAAAGCCAATATGTGAAGGATAGAGTTCCGGGCTAGATAGTGGAAATCTAGAACATAAAAGAATAGGAGACCCCAAATAAAGGGGTGAAGCAGAAATCACAGCCCCCGAATAAAGTGAGGGAGGAAAACCACCCTCTCACCTGGCTCAGGGACAGGGATCACCTGATCCTCATCAGGAATCCAGTGCGCTATGTCGTCGGCTAGGTAGCCCGTGCTCCAGAGACTCGTCACGCTCTTCTCCATGACCGTGGAGGCCTCCTTCCTGCCCTTAGAACCGGACTCGGCCATTGCTGGAGAAGGAGGCGGTGGAGGAGGAGATGGGAGTTACGGGCACTAGAGCTAAGAGCGCTGGAGCTTAGAGATTGGGAAGCAAGGGCTTGAGGAGAGCATGAGGTGGAAGGGGAAGGATCTGTGTCCTTTTATAGATGGTATATACCAAACGTCCCCCACTCCAACCATAAAACTCGCTGGTTCCCAAAGTAACTGCGTGTAAGGCGTGGTTGGGTTACCCATGTCATATTGACGAGGATTGTCAGTGTCAAAACCGGCAGATCTCTGGTAGGGGGTCCCGAACTATGCGTTTGAGGATTGATGGTAACAGGAGACTGGGGACACGATGTTTTACCCAGGTTCTTACCCTCTCGATCGAGGTAATACCCTATTTCCTGCTTGATTGATCTCGATGGATATGGGTTACAAGAGTTGATCTACCTCGAGATCGTAATGGCTAAACCCTAAAAGTCTAGCCTATGTGATTGTTGTGATTCTTGTCACTACGGACTAAACCCTCTGATATATGCACCGGAGTGACCTAGGGTTGTACATGACCATCTTGCAGAGGAAGGAAAGTATTACACCCAGACTCTAAACTTGCTATTTCACACATATGGTAGATAGTCTTCAGCAATAATCTTCACGGCCCACCTGTCCGGCCCATAACGAGTGATCCGGCCATGTTAGGACCCCTTAATCCAGGACTCCCTCAGTATCCCCTGAACCAGTCTTCGATGCCTTTAAGTTTGGATCGCGTACTGTCTTCGGCATTACAAGGCGGGTTCCTCTTTCCGAACATATTAAAGCAACATTCCCTACACAAAGGTACTATGTCCGGCTCTGCATGGTTAGTACAACCCTTAGCCTCAGAGTCAAGGTATCGAAAAATGGACACTCTGTCTTTACTGACAACTTTTCAGCGAAACATCACATTTGACCCTTTACATATCGAACCATTTTCTTGGCTCTAGTTTCGCGTTTCGAGGCATAGCCTCATTGGCACGTCTTGTCAAAACAGAGATCATGCCCGCTTATTACTGGATCCTTATCAAGGTGGTGCTTCCTAACCGCGCCTTACGCATGACTTAGTTGGGAACCGGCGAGGTTTACAGCTGGAGTGGGGGGTGTTTAGCATTCACCTCTTATAAAAGAACTCAAATATTTCCCATTAGCCACACGCTCTCCTCAAGCCCTAGCTCTCCAATCTCCCTAGCCCCAGCGCCCACAACTCTTGCGCTCGCAACTCTCGACTGCCCCACCACAGCGAAGACCGTGAAGAATATCCGGAGTGCGAGCTATCTCGCTGACGATATTGCGCATCGGGTCCCCGAAAAGTACCAAGTGATCCCCGTCCCTAAGGCGGGTGAGAGGGTGTACTTCCTCTCCCACTTCATCAGGGGGTTGGGATTTCCTCTCCACCCCTTTGTTCGGGGTCTCTTACTTTTCTACAGGCTGGATTTCCATGATCTATCCCCGAACTCAATTCTTCACATATCCGCTTTCATAGTGGTATGTGAGGCGTTCCTTCGCGTCCCCCCACATTTCGGCTTATGGCTCAAGATATTCAATCTGAAGCCAAAACTGCTTGATGGGCAACACGTAGATTGCGGAGGAGCCATGATGAGAGAACTCCCCAATGCCACTTGGACAAAGGGGGCCTAAGTGGAGACAAACAAGGTCTGTCAGCAGGAGTGGTTTTACATCACTGTGCCCTGCGACAGCGAGTGGGCGGCGGCGCCCGCATTCAGATCTGGGCCACCGGAGAGACTAACCTCTTGGACTGATAAGAGTCCGGACTGGGGGTCTCAGCCAGAGATGCTAGCCCTCCAAAATCGCATCTCTGGCATGATAACAAAGGTTACCCTCCTCACCAATGTGGTTCAGGTAATGCTCTTCCGCTTCGTCCTTCCCTGCCAACGCCGGGACTCCCATCTATGGGAGTTCAATCCAGAAGCGGCTGAGCCCTTGAAGCACCTCTTCGGAAAGACATCTGGAAACAACTCTTCAAGGCCCAGAAGGGGTGGCCGGCGGAGACCGGGGACAAGGGCTTTAGTAGCGTGCTCACTTCTTTAGTGGTAATCCAAATTTCTGCTGAATACACACCCCGTCCATACTTCAATTATAACATGAGTTAGAGTTTCTGCATTCTATCCAGGCCTGGACGAAAAAGGCAGAGCAGATCAAGTGTCCGGCTCCCTTGCCAGAAGACCCAGAGATGCCTCAGCTGAAGGCAATGCTGGTTACGGTGCCGTACAAGGCGCTGGAAAAGAAGGCCAAGAAGAAGGGCAAGGAGGTCAAAAGCGACCCCCGCCCTACGGGTCCCACAGACACAAGGTCTGGGGAAACCGACTCCCGCCTCTCCCCCGAAGAAGAAGAGGACGAGGAAGAAGAAGAAGACTCCCCTGTCCATGTAAGGGGGAGGAAGAAAGCGGCCCCTGCTGACACGGGCAAGGTGGCGCCCAAGAAGAAGCTGAATCTTCTTGACATTTCGAACTCAACGTCCGAACACAACTTCTGAGTTCAGCCCAGGATTAAGCCTCTGGCCAAATCGTAAGTACTCAGACGATAGTTGTTTCATGTTCAGTTGAATTAGTTTTCAGTATCTAAATAATGTCATTTTGCCTTTATATAGTCCTCCGCATGACATCCCGTGGATTCACTGTCATCGGGGAATTCTCTATCACAGGGGATGGTGGAGAGCGATACGCCTCCACGGGGCTCGTCGCCCCTCTTAGGGGACGCCGAGGTGTCCTCTCTACAAACTCCCCCCGCTCCAGCAGGTGGGAGTGGGGCGGACGAGAAGGCGCCCAAGGTCAATCCATCGACCTTTGTCAAGCAAGGGGGAGCAATCTCCATGGTGACCGAAGACTGGGGGTCCAAGAAATCCAGGCCCATGCCGAACACCATTCTGGAGCCCAGTGCGGCTCAATAATTGGGAAATCAGCCCCCCATAGTGGGGGAGGGAGCAACTGCTCCACTGGTGCCCATCGTCAATCTAGACAGAATCGGACGAAGGATCCGTGTAAAAGAGCTAACTTGTGTGTTGTGTTTGCGAATAGGCTTCACTATTAGGGGCTTCTGTCCAAGCCACAGAGGTTTCCGAACTTAATCGGAAGGTGAACCTAGCTGACGAGCAGCTCGACCTCGTCGACAACCGTTTTGATGAAACGCAAGGTATGCGGCTTTGCAAAGAATTTGAAATTTTAACACACTATATGCGTGAGCGTGAGCTTATTTGTGTTATATGTTTTGTGGAACAGCTGACGCAACTACGGTTGTGGCCCTTAAGGGGGAGCTTGCAAAGTCCCAGGAAGAGACCAGGTCTAGCAAGGCAGCCGCTGACAAAGCGACTGCCGACCTAAAGGCCGAACAAGCCGTCCATCAGCAGCATGAGTCTCGGGTGGCCGAAGTCGAGGACGAGCTGCGAAATGCCATTCACAAATGCGAGGCATTGGAGAAGACGACTTTGGAACAAGCATACGAACTCACCGCGGGAGTCAATGCTGCCAAGGAGGCGCGGAGTGAGTCCCGTAGTGCTCACGAGGAGATAAAACAACTGTGTCAAATAGCGGTTGGTAAGACTTTCCTCTTGCAGAGCATCTTTGGAGGTCAGAGGCATCTTGGGCTGACACGATTATGGAGTTCTCCAGGCGTGTTTATGGATCTCCCATGGAGCATTGTCGACGCCGCCCAATACTTCCAAGCCCAGGAGGGGAACAACACGGAGAGGTTGTTCTGGTCACAGTTTCTTGCACCAAATCATCCGGTGCCCCTTAATGACCAAATGAAGCAGCTTGTCGAGCTGCATAACATGGCGGGTACGGCCATGAAATACTTGATAGTCCGGCGATGGCATGCTGATCCTATCTCAAGTAGCTACTTCGGATTGGTGAATAAGCTCGTCGACGCGAGTCCGCGGGTCGATGCTATTAAGCGTTCAGACTGCATAGAGGGTGCACGGATGGCCTTCGCCTCCGCCAAGGTGCATTGGACGAAAATGAAAGCCACGGAGATACCAACTGCTAGCCCGCAAGAGGGCAAGGATTACTGGAAGCCAGTAAGGTACTTTGGCAACATCCTAGAAGGAGCCCGCCTTGTAGAGGGCCAGTGGTCAAAGGACATAATCTTTGAATCATTGTATTCAGAATGTAAGGACTAAGCCTGTGTGCCGATATATATAATTTTTGCGCTTTTGTATTATAAGCGACTTTTTCCTCCTGTGCGGCTGTTTCTTTAAATTTGAAAGTTTACAGTCATCGGCTTCAGCCCCCATGTAAATAGTACAGGGTTGTTCGGTAATGCGCGTGAACACTCTTTATCCAATGTCTTGGTCAATAGAGGAGGTGTCTGCGGAGCGAACCTGGCAATCAGACTATGCGGCTTTATTGCTTTCACTTAGCCATAGGTACTTGACTCGTGGGGCTAAGTACTAGCCTCTGGTGCGTGTAGGGCTTTCCAAACTATGATGCCCGTTGTATGTGGTTGGGCAAAGACCAGTCCCTCGTATAACACGGAGTGGATCGCTATCGATCGTAGTGTAACACTAGGTCACCGAATCTCTCGACCGGTTCTCGCCTCATCATGACAGTCAGTTTTTGGCTTTCTCTACTGAGGTACTTGACCGGACGAGCCAGAAGTACAATCGCAGTAGTTTTCCCTTTACCACCTTAGCCGATAAATGCGGAACATAAGGTGGTAAGCACAGGAGACTGGTAACCCAACTATAGACCCAATACATGATTCGGAGCCGATGCATATAATGCAATATCCGGGACGCCGACAGTTCCCTATAGGTGTTCGGACTTTTGGAAATGTGCCAGGCCAAATACAACCCCTGGTATTAAGTCCAGATATTAAGGCACATGTGTCAATCTGACATGGGGAGAGAACACAAGTGGTAATAAAACAAACTCCTAGCGAATTGGAACCAAACTGCTTCTTTTATATCCTGTTTAATACGGCAAGCCGTGCGGTTACAGATAATGCCGATAACATACTTGGGAATTTTATATGCCAAAATGTAAAAACAAAAGAGAGAGAAAAGGTTTATACAGAGCCTATGTCTAAAAAGAAATATCAACGCCGGGCCCTGCTGCACGTCTGCGCCGTTTTCTCCTTGATAATATGCCCTTGAAGAGGGGAATTAGGATGGCCGCCTGTAAAAAGGAAAAGAAAAAAAATCTAGAAGAGAATATCCTCCACAGTCGTAAACAATGTAGGTTCTTTTAAATGAATCTTTAAAAAGAAAATATATTTTAGAGTCCGAATTGGGTCAAGCCGAACTACGGACTATTTGTATGCAGTGTGCCCCCAGCGCTACCAAGGGTATTTTAAGGACCTAATTGTGTACGCGAGGTACCTGTGCTACCACCTTATGGGGTAGTCGACAGGGGCGCAACTGCTAATCTAGCTCAGGTTCCTCTGAGGTGATCTCTGCAATCAAAGGTGATCGGACAAGCCGACCATGGGTTAAACTTGGGGCCGACAGGCTCTACGGCGTAAACGTCCCTGAGTACACGCTTGCGTTCCCTCTTGGGGATATGGGTGACGTAGATCATATTCACGGTTTTTACCTCCGGTGGAAATTTCTTATGTCCCCCAGTGTTCGGCTGGCGAGGTTCATCCTCATCCTCACTTTGAGGTCCTTTCCCCTTCTGTTCAGCCTTTAACTTGCCGGCCTGCTTGAAGACCCAACCGTTTTGGTTGGTATGAATTGCAGGTTTATCAGGGGTGCCTTGAATCTGGCTGGGACTTTCTAGTATTTTGTCCAAACTAGATGGACTATCTCTGTTGCCTTTGAATGGCTTCTTTCTTTAACCAGGCCTGGATCCACTGAATCGACATGTACTGCCGTGTTGTCTGTGCTTCCAGTATTGTTTCAACGCTTGTTCTTAATGCGTCGTGGCTTGCCATTGCCATCCCTGACTTTGGAGGTGCCAGGATCGCTGGTGCTATTGCTTCTACGAGCTAGCCAGCTGTCCTCGCTCGCGCAAAAGCGGGTCATGAGTTTAGTTAGGGCTGCCATTGTCCTCAGCTTCCCTTGATCGAGGTGTCTAGCCAGCAACTCGTCTCGGACATTGTGTTTGAATGCTTCTAAGGCCTCGGCATCCGGACAGTCAACAATTTGGTTCTTTTTAGTTAGGAACCGATTCCAAAGCTTGCGGGCTGACTCCCCGGGTTGTTGGATTATGTGACTTAGATAGTCCGCATCCGGGGGTCGGACATAAGTCCCTTGAAAGTTAGCCCGAAAAGCATCCTCAAGTTCTTCCAGCTTCCAATGGAGTTCTCTGGGAGGATGTTTAACCAGTGCCGAGCTGGCCCTTTCAGCTCGAGACGTGAGTATTCGATAGCGTGGAGGTCATCTCCACGAGCCATGTGGATGTGAATAATGAAGTCTTCTATCCATACAGTGGGGTCCGTTGTTCAATCATATGCCTCGATGTTTATGGCTTTAAACCCTTCTGGAAATTCATGATCCATCACCTCATCGGTGAAGCACAGAGGGTGTGCAGCACCCCTGTACTTTTCAATGTCGTGATGTAGTGCGGACAATGATTGTGTTTGGTGTTGGTGCCTAAGTTGATTGTGACCGACGTGTTTGGCTTGATAGCCGTCGTCCCGTGTGTGAGCATGTTCCCTTGATCCGTAAATTGATCTGTCCTGGCTAGCCTTTTTATTCATGTTATGACGTAGATCATACTTATGATCCTAGGCTACTGTATCCTTTCCTTTACAGTGAGGAGGTGCGGGCTTGTGTACGGTGTTGTTGGCCGCTTTGTCTCGTCCATGGGGTGGTTGGTCCGGTTGATTGGACTGATCATACTTCAGCGGAATTAGCGTAAGGGCCTCGTCGTCGAATTGGGGCAGCAGCTTGCACCTGGGATAGCTCTTTGTCTGGCACTCACGGCCGTATCTTTCTTCAACATCTAGCACTTTGTTCCATCTATCATTGAGCATATCCTGTTCGGCTCTAAGCAGCAGCTGTTGATTCTTCAGGATCCTTGCCATGGCAATGAGCTATTGTTGAAAACATTTTTGTTCAAGCGGTTCTTCTGGGAAAATCAAATCATCAGCTCCCAGGCTGACTTCCTTTTCAGAGACAGGTTGATAACTGCTGTCTTAGGCATCGCTGTGGTCAACCAGCGGTTCAAGACTATGTTCGCCATCCTCTCGTTCGTCCTGCTCCACCGTTGGTTCTACAGGGTCATCGGCTTGCTCCGGATCGTCATCGTCTTCAGTGACGGTGTTACACTCTTTCCCTTTACGGGATCAAGATCGACGTTTCTGACGTCGGCACTTAGGAGGTTCATCAACGGGCTTGTCTTGGTCTGGATTTGTATCGTCGTCGCCTTCCTTCTCATTGGGTGTGTCCACCATGTATACGTCGTATGTAGAGGTAGCCGTCCATCGCTCGCTTGCATGCGGGTTTGCACTTAGATTGGCTTCGACGTCGTGGTCCATCCCATCGATGTCTTTGGAAGCGTAGTCTGGTAGATCGGTTAAATCTTCGACCGTGGCTACCAAGTGGGTGGTGGGTGGGAAGCAAAATTCCATGTGCTCAGCCCCTAGTTCGAACTGGGCATAGTTTGACTTGAAATCCTCTGTTAGGGAGAGAGATTTCAGTAAGTCCAGCGCTTCATCTAAAGGCGAGTGCTGGACATATGTTCGGACATCTGCGGCGCAGAGTTCGGTGCCAACTGCTCGATCAAGCCCAATGGGCGCAGATCCCGAAAGTTCAGAACTCGTAATCGGAGACGAGTCCAGTGCTCCAGCAACTGAGGGAATCCCGCTTAAGGCTGGGTCTGTGTGCGGCTCAAGCGCCGCTAAGTCTGGGGTCTCCGTGGCAGGGTTGATCTTCCCGTCCTTGGATGAAGCGATCTGCTCCGGATCTGTGATGGCCTGGCTTATTAGGGATGATAGAGTACTCATATCAATAAGGAATTCCTTCTTTTCCGGGATCCCATTCGGATAGAACTCCAAAGTTAAGCGTGCTCAGCTTGGAGTAGTTTCAGGATGGGTGACCGACCGGGAAGTTGCTCCCGGGTGCGCACGAGTGAGGACAAAGTGCGCAGAAAAGACTAGTACTGATATGTGGGGCCAGTCTAGATCCCGCCAGGAGTAACGACCACCGGCGGGTGTGTCCGGGGCGTTACTAGTTGGTATAAGAGCCGACCCTCGCGGTTACACGGATATTTGTGGACAGTTTGCAATCATGTTGTGCATGACGTTTGTGACCCGTCGTGGCACACGGCATGGCACATGTGCTGTCCTGGAAGCACAGACGGTTGTGCCAAGAGGGAACGTTCCTGTGGCCCGACGAGGACGTTGGTTCCTCTGAGTTAGGGTGTATGTGATGGCCTGGCTTATTAGGGATGATAGACTACTCATATCAATAAGGAATTCCTTCTTTTCCGGGAGCCCATTCGGATAGAACTCCAAAGTTAAGCGTGCTCAACTTTGAGTAGTTTCAGGATGGGTGACCGACCGGGAAGTTGCTCTCGGGTGCGCACGAGTGAGAACAAAGTGCGCAGACAAGACTAGTATTGATATGTGGGGCCAGTCTAGATCCCGCCAGGAGTAACGACCACCGGCGGGTGTGTCCGGGGCGTTACAGGATCAAAGGCCAGAGCTACTACAGGTGTTGTCCCATGGACGAGTGTCAGGACCCCGATCCTAAGTCACACCGATCTAGCTGTAACACGTCATATCACTTTGCGGCCTCACGCACGGTAACCCCACGGGTTCCACCTTACCTGGCCTGGGACCGTTTGCGCATTTTGGCACACGTATATGACAGTGTCGCTAGCATCCATATGACAGAGAACCCGGGCCGACATGGCTAGTTATAAACCAAAAGTGGCACTAAATTACAGAGACAGGCATCCATGACCCAGCAACGAACGTGTCGGTCATCAACGTATGAACCCAAGTCGTAGCAAGCTACATGGACTTAAAGGAACAATGCGTGACATTTCCCCTAAGCGACAGACACAGGAACGAAGAAGGACACATGTCGGCCAGCCTACGTGTTCCGAGCAGTAGCAAGCTACCAAGGCTCATTGGAATCACTAGGAGGCATTTCCCTGTAAAGTAGGCTACCAAAGGAAAACAACTAGGTGTCGGATCCCACACATACCAAGCATTTCAAACATACACGCAATATGCTCAATATGTGCAAATACAACATTGCATCACAACAGAACTCTATGACTCAAAGTACTTTATTTAAAAGGCTCCAAGAGCCATACATAACATATCCATACAGATAGGGGTCACATGACCCAACACTCAAGTCATACAGTCATACAAGCACAAGCGGAAGCTACATGTCTGAGTACAGACAAGTTAGAAAATAAAACAGGCTTGGTGTAGCCTGACTATCTACAAGGCCCTTCACAAGCTCCAGATCTCCGTCTGGGTGTCAAGCTACTCGTCGACGTCAACGTCCATGTAGAACCCATCAGCAGGGGCAGGGTTCTCCTCTGCAACATTTATTAAGCAAACATGAGTACAAAGGTACTCAGCAAGTCTTACCACAGAACCTATCATACATGCAACATTATCAAAAGGGGGTAGTGGAGTTTAGCAGAATGCCAGCTTTGACCTTGGCTAACCTATACTACAACTCTCAACAGATTGCAAGATGTTATTACGAACACGAGTCCTCTACTCACCACATCAATACACCACCGAGGATCCTCTTCCGCCATCCTACGGAAGGGCCATCCACGGCACTCACGCTTATCTTGAGGCTTTTAGTAGTATCCATCAACTTGTCTATGAGCTGTAAGAGTAACCAAGTAGTTCGTACCGCGAACAACGACTATTCGAATAGTTTGATAACCCTGCAGGGGTGTACTTCTTCACACACGCTTTCACCACTTATCGCCGTTTACTCGGCGTGTACTCGGCAACCTTCAAGCGGAAGCCCAGCGAGGGTGTCGGCCACGACCTGACTAACTACTCAAGTCTCTCGTCCAGGTTTATCGCCTATTTCGGTTCCATCCGTGGGGAGATCCGGCCGGGGTGTCGCTCACGACCCCAAACGATGTGTACAGGGTTCCCGAGTCACCAAACGGGCAACCGGTACACCGTGCCACGTACCTGTCACATCACAACCCACCCCGACGGTCAGCGTTGTTTACGACCTCCAGTAAGCTATAAACACCAGAAACTAGTTGCAACTCCTGGAAAGAGATCGAGGGTAATTAATAAGCCGAGAGGGTCCATTGGTTTCGGGCCCAATGCATGGTAGTAACTGGAACTTGAACCACACATACAGATCTCGGGTCCTATGTACGGTTCCAATGAAACAACCCACCACGTACTCCTACATGGCCTTTCATCGATACCTTTACCAAGCGTATTCCACACTTCCTTCTCTTTATCGAAAGATTGTTTCACTCTGATCCATCACCCAGATGAACCAGACCAGACACAACTCTAAGCATAGCAGGCAACATAAACAAATAGCATGGTGGATCACACATCACATGGCTCAATCAACTCCTACACATGCTAGTGGGTTTCAACTATTTACTGTGGCAATGACAGGTCATGCAAGGGATAGGGTTCAACTACCGCAGCAAGTAGCAGTTCACACGCTGTTGCCTTAATGCAGTAAAAGAGAGCAGGAGCGAGAAGATTGGGTTGTATCGGAATGAACAATGATTGCTTGCCTGACAAGGTAGTTATCGGGTACTGCTCTTCAACTGGATATGCAGCAGTATCCTCGGGAGCAGGACCTAACACAGGGAATACCGACGATACAATCATTAACAAACAAATGCAACAATATGATGCATGCTCATGACATGGCAAGATGCATGTGTGTTGGCTAATGCAACTAAAACCAGAAGGGTTTGAATCTATTTGAATCAAGATTCAAATTGGAGTTCAAACTAATATCTAAATAAGTGCATAATCATGTTTTTGATTTATACAGCAAGTTAACTTGTTCAAACATGCATGAAACTAGTGCCATTGGAAAGATTGGATTTTTCTGATCATTTTTCATATATAAATCTTTTTCATCTGAGCTATGGTTGATTTTATATGATTTTTAGAAGTTTTGGGTATTTTCTGGAATTTCCTGAATTATTTTAAATCTAAAAATCCCAGAAAAACCTTTACTGCGTCAGTATGACATCATGCTGACGTCAGCCAGTCAACAGGGCCAGTCCAAGTCAAACCTGACTGGTGGGTCCCTCATGTCAGTGTCTCAGGAGCTAATTCCGGTCATAACCAGGGTTGAATGGGTTTGACTAACAAATGGGGCCCACTGTCAGTGACTGTGGTGATTAAACTAATTACTGTTAGCTCCTAACTAACAGGCCACGTCAGCCCGCCAGAGTTTGGCCGGCGGCGACCATTTCGCACGGCGGTGACTCGTCGGAATCCCTATTCCGGCATCCATTTGCCGCGCGGATGGGCTCGGTGTGCTCCTGGTGATGCACCGCATCCAACGGTGCCACTAGTTGGACGAGAGGTCACCGGAGTCGACGCCGACGAGCTCGTCCGCGGCGGTGCTCGCACGGAGTTGGTCGGGATGGAGTTGTAGTGCACGGGAGGAGGAGCTAAAGCTTGCCTTAGCTTGCTGGTGACCTACTGAAGCTAATGGCGTGCTCAGCCACGAGGTACGGTGCCTATGGCCACGGCGGTGAGATGGCCGGCGGCGGTGATCGTCGGTCAGCAAAGGGGGCGGCGGCTACAAGGCCTAAACGAGCCCGTGGAGAGGGGGGTTCGAAGCGTGAGCTCACAGCGGTCGCAGAGGGCGTCGAAGTGAGCTCGGGGACGGTCGGACAACGGCGTACGGGCGGCGGCGATCTCCGGTGCCGGAGGTTGAAGACGACAGCGAGGAGGACGTTGCGGAGCTCCTAGCGTCGTGTGCGTCGGTGGGGAGCTTCGGGGCGATGCGGCGGAGCTAGTGGTGCTTCGGGGAGGCGAGGGGGTGGCGTAGAGCGCGGTGTCAGCGGTCGTCGGCGACGAGCTCGCTCGGGGGAGCTCGGCGGAGGGAAGAGAGGAGGGGGAGAGACACAGGGAGATGGGGAAACGGTCGAGGGGGCTTTGTGGCGTCGTTCTAGTCCATCCAGAGGGCCGAGGGGCCAGCCAAGCAGGCAGGAGGTGGCCGGCGCATCGGCGGCGCTCGCCACCGAGCTGCTTCGTGCGCTGGCGCGGCGAAGAAGACGGGGATGCCCCTGGTGGGCCTGGCCGGCTGGGCCAGCAGGTAAGTGGGCTCAGGTAAGTGTTCTTCCTATTTTTCTTTTCCTATTTCTTTCTGTTTTATTTCTTTTGCAGCTTTGTTC
Organism: Secale cereale; assembly: GCA_902687465.1. Classification (NCBI taxonomy): domain Eukaryota; kingdom Viridiplantae; phylum Streptophyta; class Magnoliopsida; order Poales; family Poaceae; genus Secale; species Secale cereale. The sequence goes on from LR738709.1 coordinate 237,525,284, forward strand.
AATTAATAAAAATGCCTAAACATTTTTATAACTCATGACACTTGTCATACCTACTGTATATAATATGAACAGTATGAAACATTATAGTTCATGATTATTTGAGCATTTAAAATATTTTATAGCATTTAAATGCCCAAATTCAAATACCATATGATTTAATCCAAAGCCCTAGATTGTCCTAGAAAAATGTGCACCATTTTTGGCAGAGGTTTAAGACCAAGGCAGAAATGATGAACATTTTGAAGGGCATTTTGGGTACATTGGAAAATATTTTAGCAAACCCTAGTTGTTAGGGGAGGGGTGCTGGGGTTTCTGTTAATCCCATTTCAAGTTTCTTTGAAAGTAAACATGATGCACACTCTAGTTAGGTCCTAATGCAAGTGCTAGCTAGGGATGTGACAACTCACCCCCACTTAAAAGAATCGCGTCCCGAGATTCGGGTTCCTCCGGAAAGAGGGTGGGGTACTCAAGTCGAAGACGATCCTCCCTTTCCCAAGTAGCTTCACTCTCGGAATGATGTGACCATTGAACCTTGAGAAACTTGATATTGTGGCGTCGAGTGGTGCGCTCAGTTTGATCAAGAATACGAACGGGGTATTCTCGATAGGTGAGATTGTCTTGTAGATCAAGCGTTTCGTGGTCCACTCCGCGGATAGGATCCGAGAAGCAACGCCTGAGTTGAGAAACGTGGAAAACATCATGAACTCTGGAGAGGTGCGGAGGTAGTTCCAATTGGTAGGCAACTTCTCCTCGTTTGGCAAGAATGCGAAAAGGATCGATGTAACGAGGGGACAATTTTCCTTTGATTCCGAAGCGATGGGTTCCCTTAAGAGGAGTAACCCGAAGGTAAGCCTTATCGCCGACTTCAAAAGTCACAGCCTTATGATGACTATCATATTGGCTCTTTTGGCGAGACTGGGCTGTTTTCAATATCTCACGAACGATGCGAACTTGTTCTTCTGCTTCCTGAATCATATCCGGGCCAAAGAATTGTCTTTCCCCGGTCTCTAACCAGTTAAGAGGTGTTCGACACCTTCGTCCATATAGAACTTCGAAGGGAGCTTTGCCCAAGCTGGCTTGATAACTATTGTTATAAGCGAATTCGGCAAATGGAAGACATTTTTCCCATTCCATACCGAAAGAAATGACAGAGGCTCGAAGCATGTCTTCCAGAATTTGATTGACTCGTTTCACTTGACCACTTGATTGCGGATGGAAGGCAGTACTGAAAGAGAGATGAGTTCCCATAGCATTCTGGAAACTTTCCCAAAATCGGGAGGTGAAAAGACTTCCACGGTCTGAGTTAATCTCCAACGGTACACCATGAAGTGATACTATTCGAGAGATATATAAGTCTGCTAGCTGGCTAGCGGTAATGCTCTCTCGAACAGGCAGGAAATGAGCTACTTTAGAGAGGCGGTCGATAACGACGAAGATAGCATTATTCCCTTTCCTGGTCCTGGGAAACCCGGTAATGAAGTCCATACCGACCTTGTCCCATTTCCATTCAGGAATAGCTAAAGGTTGAAGGGTGCCAGCAGGCCGTTGATGCTCTGCTTTGACTCGACGACAAACGTCGCAGTTAGCAATGAATTGAGCGATTTCTCTCTTCATCCTAGTCCACCAGAATCTTTGACGTAGGTCTTGATACATTTTGGTACTACCGGGATGAATCGTGAGAGGAGATTCATGAGCCTCCTTAAGGATCAAACGTCTTAGGTTTCGTACTTTAGGAACCACTAAACGGTTGCTAAAGAATACGACTCCTTGATCATCAATTGAGAAACATCCTGCAACTCCTTTCTTGATGTTCCTCTTAATACGGGAAATTCCGGGATCAACCTTCTGTGCTTTGATGACCTGATCCATAAGGGTAGGTTTCGCCACCAAGGTGGAGAGGAATCCTCAAGGAACAATGTGAAGGTTAAGCTTGCGAAATTCCTCTTGGAGAAGTGGTTGACTTTGTTGTAACATTAAATTGTTACAATATGACTTACGACTTAGTGCATCAGCCATGACATTGGCCTTTCCAGGAGTGTAAGTGATTCCTAAGTCGTAGTCGGTGAGCAACTCAACCCAACGTCTTTGCCTGAGATTTAGATCCGGTTGGGTGAAGATATACTTCAAACTTTGGTGATCAGTGAAGATTTCACAGCGATTACCAAGGAGGTAATGTCGCCATGTTTTGAGTGCATGGACTACAGCTGCAAGCTCTAGATCATGAGTAGGATAGTTATCCTCGTGTGGACGCAACTGTCGAGATGCGTATGCAATCACTTGACGATCTTGCATGAGAATGCAACCTAGTCCTTGTCGCGAGGCGTCGCAATAGATTATAAAATCCTTGGAAAAGTCTGGTGGTACCAGTACAGGTGCAGATGTCAGGCGTCTTTTCAGTTCCTGAAAACTGGACTCGCACTGTGTGGTCCACTCAAACTTTTTATCCTTCTTGAGGAATTCGGTTAGAGGTTTAGCAACCTTGGAGAAATTCTCGACGAAACGTCAGCAATAACTCGCTAAGCCAAGAAAACTCCTAACTTGCTTGACCTATTCAGGGGGAGTCCAATCAAGTACGGCTTGAACTCGCTCGGGATTGACAGCAATACCCTGGCCAGAGATCACATGACCTAGATAGGTTACTTCTGGCAACCAAAATTCACATTTAGAGAATTTGGCATAAAGGCGGTGCTCTCGAAGTTTTGTCAATACCAACCTTAAATGCTCGGCATGGTCTTCCTTGTTCTTGGAGAAAATGAGTATATCATCAAGGTATACCACGACGAATTTATCCAAATACTCCATGAATATAGAATTCATTAACCGAGAAAAGGTAGCTGGGGCATTGGTTAATCCGAAGGACATGACGGTGTACTCATATTGGCCATAACGACTAACGAAAGCCGTTTTAGGAATGTCCCCGTTCTTGATTTTGATTTGATGGTAGCCCAACCTCAAATCCATCTTAGAGAAGACTGAGGATCCAGCGAGCTGATCATACAGGTCGTTGATCCTGAGGAGCGGATACTTATTCTTTATGGTGACCAGATTGACAGGTCGGTAATCTACAACCATCCACTCCGTTCCATCCTTCTTCTTGACGAAGAGGACGGGGCAAGCCCAAGGGGAAGAACTAGGACGGATGAAACCTTTTTGCAAGGACTCATCGAGTTGTTTCTTTAGCTCAGCTAATTCTAGTGGTGCCATCTTATAGGGTCTCCTAGAGATTGGGACAGTTCCAGGGATAAGATCTATCGCGAACTCGACATCTCTGTCAGGTGGAACTCCTGGCAGTTCTTCTGGAAAAACATCCGGGAAGTCACGGACTACCGGGATATCTTCGAGTTCTGGTAGAGGGCTGGCATTAAGAGAATAGAGCTGACGTTCAGCCATTCGGGCCAAGACATTGACTATCTTGCCAGATGGATGTGTAAGTTGAACGGTCCTAGTAAAGCAATCAATTTTGGCGTAATGGGTTGTCATCCAATCCATACCCAAAATGATATTTATGTCCGAGGACTTGAGAGCGATTAGAGATGCAAGGAAAACAAGTCTATCGACAAGTATTTCATTTCCATGGCTTACCCTAGAGGTTTGCCACTTTGAACCAGGAGTTTGAATAACCATGGAAGTAGGCATGTCACAAAAAGTCATGTTGTGCAATCGAGCATAGCTCTCAGATATGAACGAATGGGATGCTCCAGTATCGAAAAGAACAGATGCCGGATGGCAGTTGACGAGAAGCGTACCAAGGATGACGTTAGGATCCTCATAAGCTTCTTCGGCAGAAACATAGTTGACATGACCACGTGAAGTGGGGATTGGCTTGACATAGTTCACCTTGCCGGTTGGCTTACCACGGCCAACGGGTTTTCCTGGCTGATTCTAGGGACAATCACGCATGTAGTGTCCCGGTTCTCCACACTTGAAACATGTCACAGTGGTGGTGCATGGAGCAAAGTTGGAGGGTGGACCTCCATAGGTCTTGGCAGATGCAAACTGTTGAGTTGGGCGAGGCGCCTCATAGGATGGCCTCGGTGTATACTTGGGTGGCAGAGCAGTGTTAGGAACACACACACGGCGCTTGTGAGAGCCAGAGCCGGATGAGGAACCAAGGTCTCGAGTATGCTTGCGGGTGGCCTCGAAGTCGGTCTGGCCTGTTTCGGCACTGATAGCCTTGTTTACCAACTTCTGGAAGGACGTGCACTCGTGCAGACGTAGATCTCGGCGGAGTTCAGGGCTGAGTCCCTTGCGGAACCTCGCCTGTTTCTTGGCATCGGTGGATACTTCCTCAGGTGCATAGCGTGCCAGATTACCAAACTCACGACTATAACCATCCACAGTTAAACGGCCCTGGGTGAAATTGCAGAATTCCTCCCGCTTGCGATCCATGAGACCTTCCGGAATGTGATGTTCACGGAATGCCTCACTGAACTCAACCCAGGTAGTGACTTGGCCAGCAGGACGCATAGCTTCAAAGTTTTCCCACCAAAGACTGGCAGGGCCCTCAAGATTGTAGGCGGCATAGATAACCTTGTCAGCTTCGGCCACACGGGCAGAGTGTAGCTTGTGGGTGATACTACGTAGCCAGTCATCAGCATCCAGAGGTTCGGTGGAGTGATGGAACTTTGGTGGACACATCTTGATAAAATCGTGGATTGACACCACGTCATTCCTCTGACGGAACCCAGTGTTCTGCTCTATGCGTTCCAGCAGACGGTTAGTCTCTCTCTTGTTCCGTTCTGCTTCAAGCATAACTTCCGCCAAAGAGGGTGGCTGGGGCAGATTCCCATCTCTAGCCCCACTAGCCTCACCCTGCTCCTGAGCAGCAGGAGTGTTGCGAGTGTTGACCATCCTAGGAAAACAAAACAACGGTTTAGACAAGGATGGCAAAATTTTGACATAGAAGTGCAGAATGTAATGGATGACTCGGAATGCAAAGATGTTCATCCGTACGACATGGTAATATAGGAACTGCTATATATACACCAGTGGTCATACACACCATACAAAGTTTAGTACAAGCCAAGGCTAAAGTACAACTGAGGTGAAAGACGATACATCCCATCAGAGGCATTCCAAGCTCCTATACATTATTTAACTACACCTCCGGAACTCAGTACACACTATGTCATATTCCACAAGACGCGCAGGACCGTGGAAATACAACTACTACAATACTACTACTACCACGGTCTAGCTCAAACATTCGCGTAGTAATCCTCGTAAAGATTACCACCGTAGCCTGGAAGTGGTACAGACGGATCTTGGAACTCGCGAGCACTCGAAGGCTGTGGACCATAGGGGCATGGGTGTGGTCTCGATCCCGATGCTGGTGGTAACCGACGCCCACGTGGAGGTGTAATACCCCCAACATCTCGCCAATCCATGCGATCAGGCAGACGAGTCCGCACAGGATACAAATCCCGCATGTCCAGATATCCGGCGTGCACAGCAGGTGCAAGCCGTGTCAGTGTAGTCCAATGAGCGGCTCGAGTGTTATACAGCTCCATTCGGAGGGCACGAACCTCACGGTCCCTATCCTCCAACATCTAAACAGTGGTCTGAAGCAGTGGCTCTTCATGAGCAGCATCAGTATACAGACCAGTGTAGTAGCCTTCCTCTCCGGGAAGTGAGGCTGGCATGTAACAGAACTCAGTGTTCAGCAACAGGGCATGCCTAGCACGGAGAATGGTCATCATCGAATAAGCGGCATCCTGTACTGCCATCTCGATGGTAATCCCGAGTCCATAAGACCAATGGATGGGATCATTAGCTCCGGGATATGAGGGGTACATCCGGACTGTGCAGAAATACTGACTCTGATTGAAATCCCGGTACTGTTCCTCCACGGTGTATTCAGGATACCAGCGATAACCGGTCTCAGTCATCACACGGACTAGCATGGCCGTGTGACCGGGCACATTAATGCACCGAGTCAAACGAACCACTTGGTGAGGGATGCGGCCAGACATCTGAAACACGAAATAATGCAAAGGCATTAGTGTTTCTGGAAGAAATCGGGCAGCATAACAACTGTAAATGCTCAAACAAAGATTTGAGACATCATACAAATGATAGCATAGCCACTCAACAATTCCATATCAAGGTTCCGGGTTCAACAATCATCATACTCAAAGGATAGAAACTGAACTGAGGCTTGAAACCAACAATCCTAAGAGTCTACGGATTAGTAATACGTGAACCTAGTAAGGATAAGAGGCCTAGTCCTAAATCCCCGTAGAAAGAATAGACAGACTCAGATCAGAAGGGCATAAGGTAAAGGAGTAAAAAGAGCCTTACGTTCCCTTCCACAATCAATTCCCCTACATATAACTAAGAATTTTTCTAGACTCAACATCGACCAGTTTGGCTTGAGAAACCTACAGGCAGTCCAGCTCTGATGCCAACGCTGTTAGGACCCTGATCCTAAGTCACACCGATCTAGCTGTAACACGTCATATCACTTTGCGGCCTCACGCACGGTAACCCCACGGGTGCCACCTTACCTGGCCCGGGACCGTTTGCGCATTTTGGCACACGTATATGACAGTGTCGCTAGCATCCATATGACAGAGAACCCGGGCCGACATGGCTAGTTATAAACCAAAAGTGGCACTAAATTACAGAGACAGGCATCCATGACCCAGCAACGAACGTGTCGGTCATCAACGTATGAACCCAAGTCGTAGCAAGCTACATGGACTTAAAGGAACAACGCGTGACATTTCCCCTAAGGGACAGACACAGGAACGAAGAAGGACACATGCCGGCCAGCCTACGTGTTCCGAGCAGTAGCAAGCTACCAAGGCTCATTGGAATCACTAGGAGGCATTTCCCTGTAAAGTAGGCTACCAAAGGAAAACAACTAGGTGTCGGATCCCACACATACCAAGCATTTCAAACATACACGCAATATGCTCAATATGTGCAAATACAACATTGCATCACAACAGAACTCTATGACTCAAAGTACTTTATTTAAAAGGCTCCAAGAGCCATACATAACATATCCATACAGATAGGGGTCACATGACCCAACACTCAAGTCATACAGTCATACAAGCACAAGCGGAAGCTACATGTCTGAGTACAGACAAGTTAGAAAATAAAACAGGCTTGGTGTAGCCTGACTATCTACAAGGCCCTTCACAAGCTCCAGATCTCCGTCTGGGTGTCAAGCTACTCGTCGACGTCAACGTCTATGTAGAACCCATCAGCAGGGGCAGGGTTCTCCTCTGCAACAGTTATTAAGCAAACATGAGTACAAAGGTACTCAGCAAGTCTTACCACAGAACCTATCATACATGCAACATTATCAAAAGGGGGTAGTGGAGTTTAGCAGAATGCCAGCTTTGACCTTGGCTAACCTATACTACAACTCTCAACAGATTGCAAGATGTTATTACGAACACGAGTCCTCCACTCACCACATCAATACACCACCGAGGATCCTCTTCCGCCATCCTACGGAAGGGCCATCCACGACACTCACGCTTATCTTGAGGCTTTTAGTAGTATCCATCAACTTGTCTATGAGCTGTAAGAGTAACCAAGTAGTTCATACCGCGAACAACGGCTATTCGAATAGTTTGATAACACTGCAGGGGTGTACTTCTTCACACACGCTTTCACCACTTATCGCCGTTTACTCGGCGTGTACTCGGCAACCTTCAAGCGGAAGCCCAGCGAGGGTGTCGGCCACGACCTGACTAACTACTCAAGTCTCTCGTCCAGGTTTATCGCCTATTTGGGTTCCATCCGTGGGGAGATCCGGCCGGGGTGTCGCTCACGGCCCCAAACGATGTGTACAGGGTTCCCGAGTCACCAAACGGGCAACCGGTACACCGTGCCACGTACCTGTCGCATCACAACCCACCCCGAGGGTCAGCGTTGTGCACGACCACCAGTAAGCTATAAACACCAGAAACTAGTTGCAACTCCTGGACAGAGATCGAGGGTAATTAATAAGCCGAGAGGGTCCATTGATTTCGGGCCCAATGCATGGTAGTAACTGGAACTTGAACCACACATACAGATCTCGGGTCCTATGTATGGTTCCAATGAAACAACCCACCACGTACTCCTACATGGCCGTTCATCGATACCTTTACCAAGCGTAATCCACACTTCCTTCTCTTTATTGAAAGATTGTTTCACTCTGATCCATCACCCATATGAACCAGACCAGACACAACTCTAAGCATAGCAGGCAACATAAACAAATAGCATGGTGGATCACACATCACATGGCTCAATCAACTCCTACACATGCTAGTGGATTTCAACTATTTACTGTGGCAATGACAGGTCATGCAAGGGATAGGGTTCAACTACCGCAGCAAGTAGCAGTTCACACGATGTTGCCTTAATGCGGTAAAAGAGAGCAGGAGCGAGAAGATTGGGTTGTATCGAAATGATCAATGATTGCTTGCCTAACAAGGTAGTTGTCGGGTACTGCTCTTCAACTGGATACGCAGCAGTATCCTCGGGAGCAGGACCTAACACAGGGAATACGGGCGATACAATCATTAACAAACAAATGCAACAATATGATGCATGCTCATGACATGGCAAGATGCATGTGTGTTGGCTAATGCAACTAAAACCAGAAGGGTTTGAATCTATTTGAATCAAGATTCAAATTGGAGTTCAAACTAATATCTAAATAAGTGCATAATCATGTTTTTGATGTCTACAGCAAGTTAACTTGTTCAAACATGCATGAAACTAGTGCCATTGGAAAGATTGGATTTTTCTGATCATTTTTCATATATAAATCTTTTTCATCTGAGCTATGGTTGATTTTATATGATTTTTAGAAGTTTTGGGTATTTTCTGGAATTTCCTGAATTATTTTAAATCTAAAAATCCCAGAAAAACCTTTACTGCGTCAGCATGACATCATGCTGACGTCAGCCAGTCAAGAGGGCCAGTCCAAGTCAAACCTGACTGGTGGGTCCCTCATGTCAGTGTCTCAGGAGCTAATTCCGGTTATAACCAGGGTTGACTAGGTTTGACTAACAAATGGGGCCCACTGTCAGTGACTGTGGTGATGAAACTAATTACTGTTAGCTCCTAACTAACAGGCCACGTCAGCCCGCCGCAGTTTGGCCGGCGGCAACCATTTCGCACGGCGGTGACTCGTCGGAATCCCTATTCCGGCATCCATTTGCCGCGCGGATGGGCTCGGTGTGCTCCTGGTGATGCACCGCATCCAACGGTGCCACTAGTTGGACGAGAGGTCGCCGGAGTCGACGGTGACGAGCTCGTCCGTGGCGGTGCTCGCACGGAGTTGGTCGGGATGGAGTTGTAGTGCACGGGATGGAGTTGTGCTACACTGAAGCTAATGGCGTGCTCAGCCACGAGGTACGTTGCCTATGGCCACGGCGGTGAGATGGCCGGCGGCGGTGATCGTCGATCAGCAAAGGGGGCGGCGGCTACAAGGCCTAAACGAGCCGGTGGAGAGGGGGGTTCGAAGCGTGAGCTCACAGCGGTCGCAGAGGGCGTCGAAGTGAGCTCGGGGACGGTCGGACGACGGCGTACGGGCGGCGGCGATCTCCGGTGCCGGAGGTTGAAGACGACGCCGAGGAGGACGTTGCGGAGCTCCTGGCGTCGTGTGCGTCGGTGGGGAGCTTCGGGGCGATGCGGCGGAGCTAGTGGTGCTTCGGGGAGGCGAGGGGGTGGCGTAGAGCACGGTGTCAGCGGTCGTCGGCGACGAGCTCGCTCGGGGGAGCTCGGCGGAGGGAAGAGAGGAGGGGGAGAGACACGGGGAGAGGGGGAAACGGTCGAGGGGGCTTCGTGGCGTCGTTCTAGTCCATCCAGAGGGCCGAGGGGCCAGCCAGGCAGGCAGGAGGTGGCCGGCGCATCGGCGGCGCTCGCCACCGAGCTGCTTCGTGCGCTGGCGCGGCGAAGAAGACGGGGATGCCCCTGGTGGGCCGGGCCGGCTGGGCCAGCAGGTAAGTGGGCTCAGGTAAGTGTTCTTCCTATTTTTCTTTTCCTATTTCTTTCTGTTTTATTTCTTTTGCAGCTTTGTTCAATTAATAAAAATGCCTAAACATTTTTATAACTCATGACACTTGTCATACCTACTGTATATAATATGAACAGTAGGAAACATTATAGTTCATGATTATTTGAGCATTTAAAATATTTTATAGCATTTAAATGCCCAAATTGAAATACCGTATGATTTAATCCAAAGCCCTAGGTTGTCCTAGAAAAATGTGCACCATTTTTGGCAGAGGTTTAAGACCAAGGCAGAAATGATGAACATTTTGAAGGGCATTTTGGGTACATTGGAAAATATTTTAGCAAACCCTAGTTGTTAGGGGAGGGGTGCTGGGGTTTCTGTTAATCCCATTTCAAGTTTCTTTGAAAGTAAACATGATGCACGCTCTAGTTAGGTCCTAATGCAAGTGCTAGCTAGGGATGTGACAACGAGATCCGATGATAGATCTGACATGTCTTCATCGTGGTGGCATGGAGCAGCCACCATGGGTGCGAATCCATCGAAGATCAAATCTCCAGGGACGTCAGCAATGTAGTTTAAGCTTCCAAAACTGATCTGATGACCAGGGGCATAGCTGTCAACCTGCTCGAGGTGGCCTTCCGTGCTGGCACAAAGCATGAAGCCACCAAACACAAAGAGCTTGTCGGGGAGAAAAATTCCCTCGGCGGTAGCGCTGTCACTGATGATGAAGCGAGCCATTAATCCTTCTGTCGACGACACAGTGGAACTCTCAATGAAAGCACCAATGTCAGTGTCAAAACCGGCAGATCTCGGGTAGGAGGTCCCGAACTATGCGTCTGAGGATTGATGGTAACAGGAGACTGGGGCCATGATGATTTACCCAGGTTCAGGCTCCCTGGCGCGCACGAGTGAGAACAAAGTGCGCAGACAAGACTAGTATTGATATGTGGGGCCAGTCTAGATCACACCAGGAGTAACGACCACCGGCGGGTGTGTCCGGGGCGTTACAGGATCAAAGGCCAGAGCTACTACAGGTGTTGTCCCGTGGACGAGATCCGATGATAGATCTGACATGTCTTCATCGTGGTGGCATGGAGCAGCCACCATGGGTGCGAATCCATTGAAGATAAAATCTCCAGGGACGTCAGCAATGTAGTTTAAGCTTCCAAAACTGATCTGATGACCAGGGGCGTAGCTGTCAACCTGCTCGAGTTGGCCTTCCGTGCTGGCACAAAGCATGAAGCCACCAAACACAAAGAGCTTGTCGGGGAGAAAAATTCCCTCGGCGGTAGCGCTGTCACTGATGATGAAGCGAGCCATTAATCCTTCTGTCGACGACACAGTGGAACTCTCAATGAAAGCACCAATGTCAGTGTCAAAACCGGCAGATCTCGGGTAGGAGGTCCCGAACTATGCGTCTGAGGATTGATGGTAACAGGAGACTGGGGCCATGATGATTTACCCAGGTTCAGGCCCTCTCGATCGAGGTAATACCCTACGTCCTACTTGATTGATCTAAATGGATATGGGTTACAAGAGTTGATCTACCTTGAGATCGTAATGGCTAACATCTAAAAGTCTAGCCTATGTGATTGTTGTGATTCTTGTTGCTACGGACTAAACCCTGATTTATATATGCAGCGGAGGGACCTAGGGTTGTACATGACCATCTTGCAGAGGAAGGCAAGTATTACACCCGAACTCTAAACTTGCTATTTCACACATATGTGAGTCCTATCCGGATACGGTAGATTGTCTTTAGCAATAATCTTCACGACCCACCAGTCCGGCCTATAACGAGTGATGTGGCCACCAAAGGACCCCTTATTCCAGGATTCCTTCCAGGATCCCATGATAAGTGGGCACGATCTCTGCTTCGACAAGACGTGCCAATGGGGGCTATGCCTCGAAACGCACATTCAGAGCAAAGAAAATGGACCGAAATATTAAAAGGTCAAACATGACGTTTCGCTGAAAAGTTGTGAGTAAAGACAAAGTGGCCGTTTTTGACACATTGCCTTCTTGGCTAAGGTTTGTACTAATCATGCAGAGCCGTACATAGTTCCTTTGTGTAGGAAATAACACTTCAATATGTTCGGAAGGAGGAACTCGCCTTTCACTACCGAAGACAATACGCGTTCCGAACTCCTCGTCATCGAAGACTGGCTCAGGGGCTACTGAGGGAGTCCTGGATTAAGGGGTCCTCAGGTGGCCGGATTACTCGTTATGGGCCCGACTGGTGGGCCATGAAGATCATTGCTGAAGATTATCCCTCGTATCTGGAATGGACTCCTATATGTGTAGAATGGCAAGTTTAAAGTCCGGGTGTAATGTTTCCTTCCTCTATAAGATAATTGTGTACAACCCTAGGTCCCTCCGGTGCATATATAAACCGGAGGGTTTAGTCTGTTGGGATAGAATCACAACATCATAGGCTAAACATGTAGGATTTAGCCATTACAATCTCGAGGTAGATCAACTCTTGTAACCCCATATTCATCAAGATCAATCAAGCAGGATGTAGGTTATTACGTCGATAGAGAGGGCCTGAACCTGGGTAAAACATCGTGTCCCCAGTCCCCTGTTACCATCGATCCTCAGGCACACAGTTCGGGACCCCCTACCCGAGATCCGCCGGTTTTGACACCAACAGTCACCACCGAGCCCACCATGGCGTCACGGGCAGAATCTTTGCAGGCGAAGACCACCTTTCGTCAGGATAAGATGTACTAGTTGTATACCTTCAAATTTGGCCGTTGTGGGGTCCCTTCCCGCCTTCATTTAGTGAAGAGGACCAAGGCCACTATAAATATAGCTTAGCCACCACCATAGCGAGGGACGGATCATTCAGACCACCCTCACCACCACAAACAAGAACACACCTCCTGAGATAGTTCCACAACTATACTAGTTCTTCCTCAGCCCACCTCGCGGCAATCCACCTCAAAGCAGGAGTAGGGTATCACACCGCGAGGTGGCCCAAACCAGGGTAAACTGCTTTGTCCCATTTCCTTCCTGTTCATCGATCTAGATCGTGAGAACGCGAGTAGGTAGACAGGGGAAGTTGAGTTCTTCGCACGCACCCCAGTGTTCGAATCTAAAAAGGGTTTCGCGGAGCCCTGAATCCGACATTTGGTGCACCAGGTAGGGGTGTGTGTCGAGGAACCGCCTTCCCCATCATTGCGCTCTATCCTCGCCACCTAGTTTCCATCCATGGCGGGCGTCGCACTACCTGCCGTGCCATGGTCCACGCTCGGAGGTGGCGTGGGCCCCTGGGCCCTCTCCCCTGCTCTACGACAGGTGAGTGGCCAACAAGGTTCAGGTCGGTGCTGCCACCATGGTACAATGGCGCTGCCCACCCTGTAGGGTTCCTCCTCGCCTATACGGAGGCCATCTGGGCAGCTAGCGGCGACGGCAAGGTGTTGGCGAACGTGCTCCCCATGGCCCTCGTAGGGGAGCCGCACGCCTGGCTTTTCAGCTTGCCGGAGTCTTTGGTGGCCTCCTGGGAAGAGTTGCGCGACTTGTTCGTCGCGCGTTTCATGGTGCCAGCACCCAACACGGTCGCGGCGCTCCTCAGCGACTCGCGGGTGCCTGCGTCTAGTCGCCACATCAAGAAATTCATCCGTCAGGGGGGAGTCACGCAGTCGCCCCAGGCTGGGCGGCCCCCGAGTCCGACCTCACCTTCGACTCAAGTGACTACCCCAACACCACGGTCAGCGTGGGTGTGCTCCCAATGCTTTGCACCCCTACCATATGCAACGTGGCCGTCACCAAGACCCTCATCAACGGTGGCACCGTCCTGAACATCCTTTCCATAGAGGCGTTTGGCCTCCTCCATGTGCCCTACGGTCAGCTCCTCCCCACCAAGCCTTTATCTGGAGTCGTCGATGGCTCCACTTGCCCCCTGGGACAGATATGCCTGCCAGTCACCTTTGGCATGCGCTACAACTACCACACTGAGCTTATCGACTTCTACATCGCCCGCTTCAACCTGCCGTACAACGCCATCCTTGGCTACCCGGCACTAGCCAAGTTCATGGCGGCGACTCATTCCGCCTACAACTTCATGAAGATGCCGAGGAGCAGCGGCGTCCTCACCGTGGCGGGGGACACCAAGGATGCACTCTTAGCCCTCAAGCTAGCTTTCAAATCCGCCGCATCCACGCGACCGGATGAGGGAGGAGTGCCAGAGGCACCGGGGGTTGCATCGACGAAGAAGAAACAAATTTTTTTCTCAAGATCGGGCAAAAACAAAGCAGGTGCCAGTGGATGAAGATGGTAGGTCAGCTTCCACCTTCACCATAGGTGTCGGCCTCCCCCCAGACCAAGAAGAGGCTCTAGTCTGCTTCCTACGCACCAACAAGGAGGTGTTCGTGTGGGAAGCGCCGGATCTGGTCGGAGTTCCACGGGGAGTAATCGAGCATGACTTGATGTTGTGCTCGAACACGTGCCCAGTAAAGCAGAAGGAACAGTGGCAAGCCCTAGAGAAGCAGTTGTTCATAACCCAAGAAACCCGCAAGCTACTGGAGGCGGGCATCATTCGAGAAGTGCGGCACCCGGAATGGCTCGCGAACTCAGTCATTGTCCCCAAGAAAGGCGGGAAAGAGCGTATGTGCGTCGACTTCACCATCCTCAACAAGGCCTGCCCTCAGGACCCTTTCCCTCTCCCGCGCATCGACCAAATCGTTGACTCCACCGCCGAGTGCGATCTGCTGTGTTTTCTGGACGCCTTCTTGGGCTATCATCAAATCAATATGGTGGTACAAAATGTTGAGAGGACGGCCTTCCTGACCCCTTACGGGGTATACTGCTACACTTGTATGCCTTTCGGGCTGCGCAACGCAGGAGCTACTTTCCAATGGTTGATGCACATCGCCCTGGGGGGACAGCTCGGGAGGAACGCAGAAGCATACGTTGATGACATAGTGGTGAAATCTCGGGAGGCAAGAACTCTCATTGATGACTTGGAGGATACATTCGCCAGCCTGTGCAAAGTGGACCTGCGGCTCAACCCGGAAAAATGTGTGTTCGGCATTCCATCAGGCAAGCTGCTAAGTTTCCTGGTGTCACACAGAGGGATCGAGGCTAACCCCGAGAAGGTCAAGGCTATAGAAAAATGAGTCTGCCAAAGACCCTCAAGGAGATGCAGAAGTTGGCAGGCTGCGTGACGTCGCTCGGGCGTTTCATCTCCAAGCTAGGGGAATGCACCCTCCCTTTTTTCAAGCTGATGAAAAGGAAAGGCCCGTTCGAGTGCACTCCAGAGGCTAACATAGCCTTCGAAGACCTCAAGAGATACCTAACCAGCCCGCCAGTGATGGTAGCACCGCACCTCGGTGAACCTTGGTGCTCTATCTAGCTGCCACGCCTCACTCTGCCAGCGCGTTACTAGTGGCGGTCCGGGAGAAGCGCCCAACCAAGGGCCCGTAGAAACCAAGCACCTCGCGCCCCGACTGGGGAGCCATTGACTTAGGGAGGTGCTCCTGAGGCCTCGTCCACCCCGCCAATCAACGACGCTCTTGGGGCCTTGGCCGTCCTTCAAGACAGCGAGGCTCTCGATGGCGGCATTCCTGAGGCCACAACTGTCTTGGCAGATGATGAGGCTCCTGAGGACCCTCAGCCCCGAGAATTGCAGGACTCTGCAGCACCTCCACCCTCATCGAGCGCCCGGTGTATTTCATCAACACAGTTTTGCGTGATGCGTGGGCACGCTACCCCATGCCACAAAGGCTCCTGCTGGCACTCCTCGTGGCCTCTCATAAGTTGCGCCACTTCTTCCAAGGTCACCCGATCAAGGTCGTCTCATCTTACCCCTTAGAGAGGGTATTCCGGAGCCCTAACATGGTAGGAAGAGTCGCCTAATGGAACATTGAGCTTCAGGCATTTGAGTTGGAATTCAGCACGACTCGGATCATCAAAGGACCGGCCCTTGCCAATTTCGTGGTAGAATGGACTGATATCCCTGATCAAGTAGTGAGCTAGGACCACTCCCTCGCCCTGGAGATGAAGCTCTGAATGGTTGGGTCATGTACTTCAACGATGCCTTCGCGCATCAGGGCGCGGGGGCTAGAGTTGTGCTCATCTCACCCACCAAGGACAAGCTCTACTACGTCGTGCAACTATGCTTCCAGAATGAGAAAAAGGTCTGCAGCAACATTGTAGAATATGAGGGCCTGATTGCTAGCCTCAAGGCCGCATCAGCGCTGGGGGTGAGGCGCCTTACCATCAAGGGCGACTCCTAGCTCCTCGTCAACTTCTACAACAAGGCGTACACACCAAATGACGAGCACATGGAGGCATACCTCGAGGAGGTACGTAAAATCGAGAAATGATTCTTGGGCTTGCAATTGCAGCACGTACCGCGAGGCACGAACAAGGAGGCGGACGACAATTCCAAGAGGGCATCTCGGCGCTTGCCTCAAGAGCCTGGCGTCTTTGCAGAGCGGCTTTTCAGGTCATCGGCAGCTCCTCCCGCTGTCGGGCCAGCGTCGCCTCAGGAGGAGCTTCCCCCAGCACCCACCTCAGGCGCCCCGGCTTGCGGCCCGACCTCGGGATCCCGCCTACTCCTCACATTGGAACCTCAGGAGGCGTGCTAGACTGAGGAGTTCAAGGCGTACCTGCTGCAATGAAACTTGCCGGAGAAAGAAGAAGATGCAGAGTGTGTGGCCCGACAGGCCACCGCGTACTGCATCCAGGATGGCGAGCTCTACCAAAGATGGCCAAACGATTTCTCTCTGTGATGCATCTCCAAGGAGCAGGGGTGCAAACTATTGGCCGACGTACATGGAGGGGACTGTGGGCATCACTCCTACTGACACACCCTCATGGGCAAGGCGTTCCACAGCTGATTCTACTAGCCCACAGCGCTCAACGACACCATCGAGTTGGTAAGGTCTTGTGACGCCTGCCAATTCCACGCAAAGCAGATCCACCAGCCCGCTCAGGGCCTCCAGATCATCCCGCTATCCTGGCCATTTGCGGTCAGGGGGCTGGACATCTTGGGCCCGTTTCCATGAGCTCCCGGGGGCTATCACTACCTCTACATCGCCATCGACAAATTCACCAAGTGGGTGGAGGTGGAAGCTGTCTGCACCATCCCGGCCGGCTCGGCTATCAAGTTCATCAAGGGCCTTGTGAGCCGTTTCGGAGTTCCAAATCGCATCATCACCGGCAACGGCTCACAGTTCACCAGCAACCTTTTCAAAACGTATTGTGCTAACCTTGGAACACATATATGCTACGCTTCGGTGGCACACCCACAGAGCAACGACCAGGCCGAGCGCACCAACGCAGAGGTACTGAGGGGCCTCAAGACAAGTACCTTCAAGAATAAACTCGAAGACTACAGCAGGGACTGGCTCAACGAGCTCTAGACCGTGTTGTGGTCCGTCCGCACCACTACAACCAAGCCGACAGGGGAAACCCCATTCTTCGTCGTCAACGGAGCTGAAGCAGTTCTCCCCCACGAGGTCACGCATCGCTCCACGCGGGTCTTGGCGTTTGACGAGGCACACCAGGACGCCTCGCGGGGGATGGACCTCGTGTTGGGGGAGGAGCGCCGCCGCCAGGCCTCGCTCAGATCAGCGAGGTACTAGTAGGCGCTATGGCGGTACCATTGCCGCAACGTCTGCTGCAGGACGCTCGAGGTGGGTGACCTCGTCCTGAGGCGGGTGCTCTCCAGGGAGGGGATACATAAGCTCTTGCCCATGTGGGAGGGCCCGTTCAGGATCGCCCGTGTCTCCAGGCCAGGTTCCACGCGCCTAGAGAAGTGGGATGGGATCCCCATCCCGAACGCCTGGAACATACAACACCTCCGGAAGTTCTACCCATGAAGCAAGGCCCTGCGCCTTTGAAGCTCTCCACTTGTGACACTCTCACGTAATAATGAGTTGGAGTTGTACATGCCCCGGAGTCTCCAGAGTGCCACCCTGGTGCCTCATGGGGGCTCGCACCCACGTCTCAGTGGCAGCACTTAGCTCCGCGCTAGTGAGAAGACGAAGACTAGTTTAGGTGCCGGACACGGCTGTTCTTTTGCTCGCTTTCTGTAGTTGGTTTGCTTTTCCTGGAATGCAAATTGGAGGTTTTGTGCTTTTTATGCTCAAGAGTTTGAACCTCTTCTCTTCTTATAGGCTAATCCACCCTTGCCCCATGGGGAGCGGCAGTTGCTTGTCGCTCCTCCGCGCGTGTTCCGCGTGCGGGGGCTAGGTAGGTGTGTTCGCTTGGGCTCGCCCGCGACCACACCTCACCAAAGCCCAGTCGTCCCAGAGCTTTGACATCCTCAATCCTCGCGAGACACTCTCAAATGAGCTCATGGGCAGGCACACCCTCTTAAGTCCGTGCTTCCGGGCATCACGACGTGGTGTATCAGCCACAACCAGCCCATGCTCAGGAGTTGTGCAAGGAAGGAAGAGACACCTCACGAAATTTCTTAACCCTGCAGCTAAGCAACGTCTCCGAAGGCTCAACGGCACCAGAGCCATCAAGGAGAAAGCCCATGGAAGGTACCTCCGGAAGGCGTGCCCTCGTGACGGGGGAGTCTACCACGAACACGCCAAGCTAAGCTACCTAAATCACACCTAGTAGAAACACGGGTGCCATGACGTTATATGAATAACAAGCATAACATAGTGGCGCAAGCGCCATGGTTCATTACACACACCGGATGGCGCTCTACCTTTTTTGGAAAATGCAAGAAAAAGCAAAAGTGGAACAATTAGCTAGAGCAGTTCTCAAGGCCCGGCCCTGGCAGCGCAGGGGCTCAGTCCGAGCCTTCCTCCCGTTTCAGTGGGCGTGACGGCGAGGCGCCTCGTCGTCTTCTCTGATTCAAGCGTGGCGGTGTGGTGGCTCATCGTAGCCATCGCCACTGGTGCTCTCCCCGGAGGAGGATCCATCGCTGCTAGAGGAGACACGGGAGCCGCCAAGGGCGAGCTAATCGTCGTCGCTGCCATCCTCCGGGCAGCACCCTGCACACCGGTCGTCTTCTCCAAATACCCTCACATAGAGGGTCGCGAGGCCGTCGTACTTGAACTGGAGGGTGCACCTCCTGCTCAGGCCCCCCGCACGGGCGAACGGCTGCCAACCACGGGTCGAGGACACGCTGCCCGTGGCAGCGACCTCGACCCCCACCCACGAGGCCTTGCTGCAGAAGCCGTCCGCCTACGGCAAGAGGCCGTCAAGACAAGCAGACAGTAGCGCAGCCGCGAAGAGGCGCGGGAGAGGAAGTCGGGTGCCGGCAGGCCTCTCCGACCATATGACAAACTCCGGGAAGGCATCTGCTGAGCAGGAGCGCATCCGTAAAGGCCGAACGCCCACGGCGCGTCTTTCCCCATCGTAGGAGCCACCCCGTCCTCGGCGACTCCCACCACGTGAAGAAACGCCACCACGGCTCCTTAAGGCGACACCTTCCACCGAAGAGGTGTGCCTGCACCCTTGAGGAGTCACCGGCGGTGTCGCGGCATGCTTGCGGGGGCGTCCATGGCCTCTCTTGGGTGGTGCCATGTCCGACCCCTCCTTGGGAGTCTTCCCTTTCTCTGCGACGGAGAACCTCCTCGTCAGCACCATGGACGTTTCGGCAAGATGGCAGGGCAAGGAGGATGAAGGAACGAGCGGCAAGGAGATTGACATGAGCATGGGGCTCCACCCCTCCTCATTTATAGGAAGAGGGAGGAAAACCGCCAGCATCCACGATCACATGTAATGATCACCTTTTTTGCATGCAGTAGGCTCCTGTCTAGTCGAACGGTTGCCGAGGCAGTGTGGGGAAGTGGAGACGCCCACGTCCCATCAGGCGCCACGCATCAACCTGTTCCTCAGGCATTTGGGGCCCGCGGTGCTTCGCCCTTGTCCATTGGCTTTGCCTTGAAGCCAAGTCCGAGTGCACCTTGGGCCCGGGGGCTACTATAAGCATCCTGGGAACCGGGGTACCCATACCTGCGTGCCTGCGGAACACAGCGTTGCTCCTCCACCGGCCTGGTATGACCCATCTTCAACATCAATACTCAAGACCTTCGTGAGGGGCCAAGCCTCGCGAGGCAAATGACACCAAGGCCTCCGGAAGGAGCAGTCTCCCTAGGATGCCTCCTGAGGAGCGGAGATCTCTATCCAAGTTCCGACCTCGCGAGGTTCAGATGATGCAAGCCATGACGACCAAGACCAGGCGGGCGCCAGCAGGCGCAGTGCAGCAGGTTTCCCCTTTGGTGCTAAAGAGGCAAGCGCAGGCGCAGAGTCTGAAGGAATCAGCTAAAGGTTTCTATTTCCATGCAACAAGACCAAGATCGCCCGGACGTCAGGGCAGAGGTCACCACCAAGCCCACCATGGCGTCGCGGCCAGAAGCTTTGCAGGCAAAGACCACCTTTCATCAGGATAAGATGTACTATTTGTCTCCCTTCTAATTTGGCCATTGTGGGATCCCTTCCCGCCTTCATTTTGGGAAGAGGACCAAGGCCACTATAAATATAGCTTGGCCACCACCATAGCGAGGGACAGATCATTCAGACCACCCTCACCACGACAAACAACAACACACTCCTGAGGTAGTTCCACCACTATACTAGTTCTTCCTCAGCCCACCTCGAGGCAATCCACCACAAAGAAGGAGTAGGGTATTACACCGCGAGGTGTCCCGAACCTGGGTAAACAACTTTGTCCCATTTACTTCATGTTCATTGAGTTAGATCATGAGAATGGCGAGTAGGCAGACAGGGGAAGTTGAGTTCTTTGCACGCACCCCAGTGTTTGAATCTAAAAAGGGTTTGGCGGAGCCCTGAATCCGACAAGGCCCGAGTGCCATGATTTCAGATCTGAACCTATTATGTTTTCATGAATATATATGTGTTTTTCATCTGATCTTGCAAGTTGTAGACACATACTATGTGTTATGATCCGCATACCCCAAGGTGACAATAATTGGGATTCTTTCTGATGATTGCCGTAGTTTGAGGAGTTCATGTATTTACTAAGTGATAATGCTTTGTTTCGGTTCTCTATTAAAAGAAGGCCTTAATATCCCTTAGTTTCCATTAGGACTCCGCTGCCACGGGAGGGTAGGACAAAAGATGTCATGCAAGTTCTTTTCCATAAGCACATGTGACTATATACGGAATACATGCCTACATTATATTGATGAACTAGAGCTAGTTTGTCGTTACCCTAGGTTATAGCTTCTACCAGATGAATATCATCCGACACATATGATCACCGATCCATTGTCTACGAGTCCGTCACATATTTATGCTCGCTAAGTTACTTTCATTGCTACTACTATTACAATCACTACAAAACTGCCACTATTACTTTTGCCACCGTTACCGTTACTTCCATATTACTTTTCTACTAAATACTTTGATGCAAATATTAAATCTTTCTGGTGTGGTTGAATTGACAACTCAACTGCTAATACTCGTGAATATTCTTTGGCTCCTCTTGTGAGGAATCAATAAATTTTGGCTGAATACTCTACCCTCGAAAACTATTGCGACCCCCTATACTTGTGGGTCATCATCGACCACAACGCCGCCGGTGAGCTCGCCGTCCTCTCAGGGGCCCCACCTGTCAGGCTCAAAATTCGTGTGTACCGATTCGCTGCGTCGGCTGGAGGCGTATTTTCTATATACGCCTTTGATGTGGCAGCCTCGTGCGGGCTGGATCCCCTGTAGGCCTGCTGCACTGTGGCCGCATCGGCCCATGCCATTTCTTCTTTTTCTTTTCCCAGAAACTTCTAGAAAATCCACAGAATATAATATTTGTCCAAATGAAATAATTCCAACTCCTATATTCTTTTAAAAAAACACCTATTTAATGATGTAACTTTCATGCAAATCCATCACACCTTTCTGTACTGTTCAAATTTAAATTCAAATCTGAGCATTTAAATCCCTCTTAGAAAATCCATATCTCTATTTCTATAGCTCGAATTCCAATACAAGAATTTTTCCGTTCTTAGTTTTCATCCTAATATTTATCAAAAATAAGTGGACATTTTATGAGCACTTCTATTTTCTATTTGTGCTTTGGTCTTGTTGTGTGCCAGTTGCTTTGTGACGTTACATTATGAAGTTGACGAAGGAGTTGGACTAGAAGATTTTGAAGATCTCGAAGGCTTTGTTGATCCAGGCAAGCAACCCTTTGACCATGATACACCTCTTTTGTTCATTGATAAATTCCGTATGCATGATGATGGTGTTGATGATGAGCTTGCTATGCATGTTGCATTGCCACACTATCCATTGATTACTTGCATGATTCGTAGCTCTATGTTGTGCTTAGAGATACGATGGTGAAACCATAGTTGTTGATGCATGGACTTGCATAAATTCCGTGAAAATCAGCTTGAGAGAAATCTCTCGAAAGTCCAATGGGTGCCACTAATGCCCTTGGGAGATGATGATGAACTAGTTCACTACTTGGTGGAGAAGTAGTGTACCGAGGCTTGATGAAAGTGTTGTTCACAGAGATGGATTAGATTTAAGATTTGTTGACCATCCCAACCAAACATGCGCAACCACTCTACCCTTATATGGGGAAGAGCATTGTTGATTACCTAGTTTGCGCTAGCATGGAGGACACATTACAAGTGACGGGAGTGGAGTGGTCATTCTCGGGACGGGGTCCTGCTTCGATAGGCAGTCATGACTGTTTTCACAAGGCATGGACACACGGTTGGTACCCCCATGCTTGTGCTATGTGTTGAATATGGGAGCGTAGCTCCACGGGATTAAACATGTGAGCACGATTGTGGCACGGGGGTTGATATCAATCGAGTGGACTCCATGTTGGTGGCGTCTAGGGAAAGGTAGTGATCGGGTGCTTACCCCGGGTACTTGAGGCACCTCGGGTCGTGGATGACACGGAAGCTTCCCAGATCTTGTGGGTAAAGTGTGCAACCTCTGCAGAGTGTCAAACTATTCGAATAGCTGTGTCCATGGTCAAGGACAGTTGGGTGGTGCTGCTTAGACTATGTCCATATGTTTCTGACAAACAACACGGTTTGGTAATATTGTTGATATGATTCAAGAGGAAGTCACGATGAGCTTGAGCATGAGTTGCTCATAACCCTTTCTCGATGTTGATTTGTGTAAATTCATGATGCTTGTTGCAGACGCATTCATGTCCTTGATAAATGTTGATCATACTTTCATGAGAAAAACTAGCTTTCAGCACAAATGCCAATATAGTAGTAGAGCCTTGCATTATTATTCGGTTATCACTCTTGGGTTGCTTGCGAGTACATTCAAAGTACTCATTGGCTTGCCACTCATTATTTTATTGGCCAGGCATGAAAGAACATGATATAATGAAGAGTACCTTGGTGAAAAACATGCAAGCTAGGACACTTCCCAGTTAGAATGCATGTAGGGTTAAGGCAGATGTCAAGGGTCCAAGTTGTCATTGAAGATTTCCGTTGTGATGATATACTCAAGACTTGACCATAATGGTCCTACTTGTGCAAGATGGTATGTACGGATTTAAGACTCTTGTTATTCAGCTTATGTGTGTTCAGTGAGCATTGATCTCTGTGATCACTGTACACAAGCATTCGGTGATCACGACTTATGAGTCAGGGTCCCCACACACAGTTTCATCGTTTTGTCCATAACTTATTCATTCGGAGTATGATTTTGACGTTCTTTAGCTCGTTTTGAAGCTATTGAACCCCCATTCCACAAAAATACTACCATCACCATTTGACTCCACCAACTTTTTTGAACTTTGGCATCTTTTCCTAGGGCCACCTAATATCATCCGCATTACCACCACCGACTTCCACAACCAAACCCATTTTGTTCCCCTTTGCCTTTGTGGTTGTTTGAGTTGTGCTTTGAGTCTCCTAAGATGTTTTGGCTACTTAGGGACGATGGCTTCAACTCCACTTCCACATTACCAACTCCGTCACCACCACCTTATTTTGCTACCACCATTTGACATTTGCCTTTAGAGATTTTGAGTTTGCGGTTTTTCCGTTTCCAAGGGTGTTTCGGCTAACTAGGAACGGTTCGACATCGACAACACCGCAGCTCAACTTCGCCAAGGATCTGACATCGTGCACCTTCACCATTTTGACACCCTAACTGTAAGCAAGAACGGTAACCTCTATATCATCGTGGTATCATGGTATCCCATCATTGTACATTCATTCTTGCCATCACATTGTTAACCACCAGCCCATTTTGCGTTACTTTCCTATTGATACTAGCCATTCGAGTATTGTCGGGCCACGCTACTTGTGCACTTTAGTGAACATCGATACGCACCTACCTTCGCATACATGCCTCATCTTGGTACCATCATATCATCTCTTGTGTCACGAGATTGTTCCCGCATACACAATAACTATCTTGGTTCGAGCATTTTGCAAAAGTGGCCAAAGAATGATACAGAAAAATTGAGAATAAAAATATTTTAAGCAAACACAAAAACAAAGGGCTTGTAAGCTAGAGCCATAGCATCATACCACATTGCATATCATAAAACATCATTGATCATCTTGAATCATCGTGTGCAGAACACCGGGAACCATACATAAATCGCATCCTTGGGATAGAAAGTTGATACGTTTTGCATCTCGTAGGTTGTGTACAAGTGTCTTGTCCTCCTATTGAGCAATCGTGCTAGCGTATCTCTAGAGTTGTGCAACACAAGCGTTTTCCATGGATTCCACATTTTGTGCTCATTCCTTGGTCGCATGACCCCATTTCATCTCTCCGTGTGTGTGTGTGTTTCCGTGTGCCATTCAATGCTATTAGTCTACTTGTTTCACTTGCGAATTTGTGAATCTCTTTCATCATTATTGACTCTTGCTAACAATTGCATCCATTTTCTGTGTCACTATCCTCACCAAGCTACTCCATAAGCCTTACTTGTGTAGGTGTGAGAATTGACAAGATCTGGTACCAATTGTACTATTTCCATAATATATTATTGAGTGATCATTGCTCCATATTCAGCATTGGACAAGGTACATTTGGTCTAGTTCTTCTCTTTCTCCCACTCACTTTTTATTAAGTCTTGTGATGGGTAGGCAAAGCACATCTGCTTTGATCTACAACAACAACGACGAGTTTGATGCCATGAAAGACAACTTGAACACCAAGATGGATGCTCAAATGGAGGAGATCAAAGCCCCCATAAAGTCCTCCAAGAGATCTTCATCTTCAAGAAAACACTCAAGTGCATATGCTTCTGAGCTACCATCTCCGGCAAGGTCACATCAACATCGACACCATCACCAATGAGAACATGAAGGTTAAGAGCTCAACACCAACCACCGCTCGACGACTTCACCATCTACCTTGGCATCTTCGCCAAGCCACTTCAAGGCATCTTTGCATTTGGACATACGACATCTTTGCCAACAAGTACCTCAATATTATGCTCAAGAGAAGCTCCCCAAGCTCAAGTCCGCGACTTCCACGAGCTACTACGACCTCGACAGCGACCACGAGATTCTTTTCTATGGGACTCAAGACCCCAAGGAGTATCTGAAGTTAGAATGCAACATGGACACCTACCTCATGCTACTTCAAGTCCCTCCTGATGATCAAGTGAAGTGCGCCACAAGGAACTTCCCCGACTACGTGTCGACATGGTGGCGTCACACGCATTCGAAGAGCTTCAACATGAGTTGGCCCAAGACAAAGAAAGCTATGCTACGAGAGTTTGTGCCTTACACCTACACGGAACATCTTCAACGCCAATTGGAGAACACTGTCCAAGGATCCAAGTCCCTCAATGAGTACTTCAAGGAGATGAACAAAGCCTTGTGACGAGTCGGCGTGGACTACCCCATTTGGATGAAGTTCCACTTTATGATGGGATTGCACAACGACATCTCCAAGACTATCTTCATCGACAACTACGAATCTCCCGATGACATCTACTTTGGTTCTCTCAAGGTGTAGTGAGAACTCATGAAGGCCAAGGCTTCTCCACCCCAAGCACACTTCTCGAAGACCAAGCTCCACGCCAATGAGCATGAGGGTAGTACCACCATGATGTCCAAGCCCGACAAGCTCCAAGACGATGCTCCCAGGTTCGACTTCAACGCCATTCCTCTCTGTGGCATTGATGATGCTGAGTCTACCACGACTCCTTTTGAAGACGACGTAGCGAGGACTACGACTACAGAGTCTCTCAAGGAACATGCTTTGGAGGAAAGCGACAAGGTGGCGAGCAAGGATGATGCTTCCATCTTAGGAGGCGAGAGTGATTATGCGCCATCTTCGGCCTTCATCGATGGCGACGGTAACGAGATGGTTGAGCATGGGATTTTCCCTTCGACCACAGCGACGTATGAGGGACTTGAGTGACTTGTGCCACCATATTGAGAGTGAGATCGACTTCACTACTAGCCCCATATATGATTAGTTGCCCCATTTCCCATGCGAGGAGACACAACCCCCGCCACTTGAGTGAGATGAGTGACCCCACCATATGTGACTTTGAGTGCACCTACTTTGAGGGAGTGAGGTCAACAACCACATATAGAGAGTGAGATAGTGATACGTCCATTTTGCATCATGCTTTTATATTGATATTTATTGCATTATGGGCTGTTATTACACATTATATCACAACACTTATGCCTTTTCTCTCTTATTTTACAAGGTTTACATGACGAGGGAGAATGCCAACAGTAGGAATTCTGGACTGGAAAAGGAGCAAATATTAAAGACCTATTCTGGGCAACTCCAAAAGTCCAGAAACTTCACGAGAATATTTTTGGAATATATAAAAAATATTGGGTGAAGAAAGCACCAAATGGGGGCCACCAGCCAGTCATAAGGGTGGAGGGCGCGCCCCCCATCCTTGTGGCCCCCCTAGCTGGCCTCTGACTCCCATCTTTAGCTATATTACATGTCTTGACGTGGAAAAAATCAGAAGAAAGCTTTCGGGAACTAGCACCACCGTCTCAAGGCGAAGCCGGGGCGAAACCAATCTAGAGCTCCGGCAGGGCTGTTCTGTCGGAGACACTTCCCTCCAGGAGGGGGAAATCGAAGCCACCGTGATCACCAACGATACTCTCATTGAGAGGGGGTCAATCTCCATCAACATCTTCACCAGCAACATCTCCTCTCAAACCCTAGTTCATCTCTTGTATCCGATCTTTGTCTCAAAACCTCAGATTGGTACCTGTGGGTTGCTAGTAATGTTGATTACTCATTGTAGTTGATGCTAGTTGGTTTATTCGATGGAAGATCATATCTTCAGATCCTTAATGCTATTCCATACCCCTCGGATCATGAACATGAATATGCTTTGTGATTAGTTACGTTTCTTCCTGAGGACATGGGAGAAGTCTTGTTATAAGTAATCATGTGAATTTGGTATTCGTTCGATATTTTGATGAGTTGTATGTTATCATTCATTTACTGGTGTTATGTGAACATCGACTACATGACACTTCACCATTATTTGGGCCTAGGAGAATGCATTGGGAAGTAATAAGTAGATGATGGGTTGCTAGAGTGACAGAAGCTTAAACCCTAGTTTATGAGTTGCTTCGTAAGGGGCTGATTTGGATCCATATGTTTCATGCTATGGTTAGATTTATCTTAATTCTTCTTTCTTAGTTGCGAAAGCTTGCGAGAGTGGTTAATCATAAGTGGGAGGCTTGTCCAAGGAAGGGAAGCATCCAAGCCACCCACATATCAAATTATCAAAGTAGCGAACGCGAATCATATGAGCATGATGAAAACTAACTTTACAACAATTCCGATGTGTCCTCGGGAGCACTTTGCTTTACATAAGACTTCGTTCAGGATTGTCCTTTTCTACAAAAAGTATTGGGCCAACTTGCTGCACCTTAGTTACTTTTTTTACTTGTTACCCGTTACGAATTATCTTATCACACAACTATCGGTTATCGATAATTCAAGTGCTTGCAGAGAATACCTTTCTGAAAACCGCTTGTCATTTCCTTCTGCTCCCCATTGGGTTCGACACACTTACTTATCGAAAGGACTACGATAGATCCCCTATACTTTTGGGTCATCAAGACTCTTTTCTGGCATCATTGCAGGGGAGTGAAGCACCTTTAGTAAGTGGAATTTGGTAAGGAAACATTTATATAGTGTGCTGAAAGTTACTGTCACTTGTTACTATGGAACATAATCCTTTGAGAGGTTTGTTCGGGGTATCTTCACCCCGAGTAGAGGAGCAAAGAGTTTCCCCTCAACCAACTGAACCCACTAAAAA
This sequence comes from Secale cereale, assembly GCA_902687465.1. Lineage (NCBI taxonomy): Eukaryota > Viridiplantae > Streptophyta > Magnoliopsida > Poales > Poaceae > Secale > Secale cereale. The sequence continues at coordinate 237,553,444 of LR738709.1, forward strand.
TAGTTACCTTGAAATTCCTTCGGGTATGATAGAGAAACTGCTAGCTAATCCTTATGTAGGAGATGGAACATTGCATCCCGATTTACACCTAATCTATGTGGATGAAGTTTGTGGATTATTTAAACTTGCAGGTATGCCCGAGGATGTTGTCAAGAAGAAGGTCTTCCTTTTATCTTTGAAGGGAAAGGCATTGATATGGTATAGGCTATGTAATGATATTGGATCATGGAACTACAACCGATTGAAATTGGAATTTCATCAGAAGTTTTATCATATGCATCTAGTTCATCGTGATCGGAATTACATATATAATTTCTGGCCTGGTGAAGGAGAAAGTATCGCTCAAGCTTGGGGGAGGCTTAAGTCAATGTTATATTCATGCCCCAATCATGAGCTCTCAAGAGAAATAATTATTCAAAAAATTTATGCTCGGCTTTCTCGTAATGATCAATCCATGCTTGATACCTCTTGTACCAGTTCTTTTGTGAAGAAGACTATTGAATTCAACTGGGATTTATTGGAAAGAATTAAACGCAACTCTGAAGATTGGGAACTCAACGAAGGTAATGATTCAGGTATAAACCTTAAGTTTGATTGTGATAAATCTTTTATGGATACCCATAGTTTTCATGTATTTAGCACTAAATATGGACTTGACTCTGAGATAGTAGCTTATTTTTGTTAATCATTTGCTAATCTGTTGATCTCCCTAAGGATAAGAGGTTTAAATATCATCCTCCCATTGAAGTGAAAGCAGTAGAACCTATTAAAGTTGAAGAAGAAACTATTACTTATAATGTTGATCCTATTATTCCCACTTCTTATATTGAGAAACAACCTTTTCCTGTTAGAATAAAGGATCATGCAAAAGCTTCAACTGTGTTTAACAAAAGTAATATTAGAGCACCTAGACCACTTGAACAAATTAAAGTTGAACCTAGTATTGCTATTGTTAAAGATCTCTTGGCTGATAATAATGGTAGGCATGTTATTTATTTCTGTGATGAAGCTGCTAGAATTGCCAAACCTGATATTAAAGATAATATAGACCTATTGTTGGCATGCCTCTTGTTTATGTTAAAATAGGAGATCATTGTTATCATGGCTTTTATGATGTTGGTGCTAGTGTGAGTGCAATTCATTTTACTTTATATGAAGAAATTATGAATGAAATTGCACCTGCTAAGATAGAAGAAATTGATGTTACTATCAAGCTTGCTAATAGAGATACTATATCATGAATTGGGATTGTTAGAGAAGTTGAAGTATTGTGTGGGAAAATAAAATATCCTACTGATTTCCTTGTTCTTGGTTCTCCACAAGATGACTTTTGTCCCATTATATTTGGTAGACCTTTCTTGAACACTGTTAATGCTAGGATAGACTGTGAGAAAGATATTGTTAATGTTGGTCTAGGGGATATGTCTCATGATTTTAATTTCTCTAAATATCGTAGGCAACCCCGTGATAAAGAATTGCCAAGTAAGGATGAAATTATCGATCTTTCTTTTATTGTCGTGCCTCCTACTGATCCTTTAGAACAATATTTGCTAGACCATGAGAAGGGAAATAGATGAAATATTCTTTAAACAAGGGCCTATTCTGAAACATAATCTGCATGTTGAAATCCTTGGGGATCCTTCTCCACCCAAGGGTGATCCCATGTTTGAGCTTAAACAATTGTATGATACTTAGAAATATGCTTATCTTGATGAAAAGAAGATATATCCTATTATTATTAGTGCTAATCTTTCAGAGAATGAAGAAAGAAATTATTGAAAACTCTGAAGAAGCACCGTGTTGCTATTGGATATACTCTTGATGATCTTAAGGGCATTAGTCCCACTTTATGTCAGCACAAAATTAAGTTGAAGCACGATAATAAACCAGTTGTTGATCACCAACAACGATAAATCCTAAGATGAAGGAGATGGTAAGAAATGAAATACCAAAGCTTCTAGAGGCAGGTATAATTTATAATTTATCCTATTGCTGATAGTCAATGGGTAAGTCATGTTCATTGTGTCCCTAAGAAGGGAGGCATTACTATTGTTCCTAATGATAAGAATGAATTGACCCTGCAAAGAATTGTTACAGGTTATAGAATGGTAATTGATTTTCGCAAATTCAATAAAGCTACTAGGAATTATCATTACCCTCTACCTTTTATTGATCAAATGCTAGAAAGACTATCCAAACACACACACTTTTGCTTTCTAGATGGTTATTCTGGTTTCCTCAAATACATGTGTCAAAAGAGGATCAAGAAAAGACCACTTTTGCCTGCCCTTTATGTACTTTTGCTTATAGATGTATGCCTTTTGGTTTATGCAATGCACTTGCTACCTTTCCAAGATGTATGACTGCTATATTCTCTGACTTTTGTGAAAAGATTGTTGAGGTTTTCATGGATGATTTCTCCATTTAAGGAACTTCTTTTGATGATTGCTTAAGAAACCTTGATCGAGTTTTGCAGAGATGCGAAGAAACTAATCTTGTCTTGAATTGGGATAAGTGCCACTTTATGGTTAATGAAGGTATTATCTTGGAGCATAAGATCTCTAAAAGAGGTATTGAAGTTGATAAAGCTAATGTAGAAGCTATTGAAAAGATGTCGTGTCCTAAAGATATCAAAGGTATAAGAAGTTTTCTTGGTCACGCTGGTTTTTATTGGAGATTTATTAAAGGCTTCTCTAAAATTTCTAGGCCTCTCACTAATCTCTTGCAAAAGATGTTCCTTTTGTTTTTGATGATGATTGTGTAGAAGCATTTGAAATACTTAAGAAAGCCTTGATTTCTGCACCTATTATTCAACCACCTGATTGGAATCTACCCTTTGAAATTATGTGTGATGGATTATGTTATTGGTGTTGTTCTAGGACAAAGAGTTGATAAGAAACTCAATGTTATTCATTATGCTAGTAAAACTCTAGACAGTGCCTAGAGAAATTATGCTACTACTGAAAAGCAATTCATAGCAGTTGTTTTTGCATGTGATAAGTTCAGATCTTATATTGTTGATTCCAAAGTAACTGTTCACATTGATCATGCTGCTATTAAATATCTTATGGAAAATAAAGATGCTAAACCTAGACTTATTAGATGGGTTCTCTTGGTACAAGAATTTGATTTGCATATTATTGATAGAAAAGGAGCTGAGAACCCCGTTGCAGATAACTTGTCTAGGTTGGAGAATGTTCTTGATGACCCACTTCATATTGATGATAGCTTTCCTAATGAACAATTAGCTGTTATAAATGCTTCACGTAATGCTCCATGGTATGCTGATTATGCTAATTACATTGTTGCTAAATTTGTACCACCTAGCTTCACATACCAGCAAAAGAAAAAAGTTTTTCTATGACTTCGGACATTACTTTTGGGATGACACAGAGTAGATGGTGTTATTTGACGTTTTGTACCTGAGCATGAACATGAATAGATCCTACGTAAGTGTCACTCCGAGGCCTACGGAGGACACCACACTGTAGATAGAACTGCACACAAGGTATTGCAATCCGGTTTTTATTGGCCTACTCTCTTTAAGGATGCTCGTAGGTTTGTCTTGTCTTGTGACGAATGCCAGAAATTGGTAATATTAGTAGACGTCGGGAAATGCCTATGAACTATTCACTTGTTATTGAACCATTTGATGTTTGGGGGTTTTGATTATATGGGACCTTTTCCTTCCTCTAATGGCTATACACATATTTTAGTTGTTGTTGATTACGTTACTAAGTGGGTAGAAGCTATTATAACTAGTAATGTTGATCATAACACTTCTATTAACATGCTTCAAGAAGTTATTTTTCCGAGGTTTGGAGTCCCTAGATATGTAATGACTGGTGGTGTTTCACAGTTTATTCATCATGATTTCCGTAAAATGCTTGCTAAATATGATGTTAACCATATAATTGCATCTCCATATCACCCTCAGTCTAGTGGTCAAGTAGAATTGAGTAATAGAGAGATTAAATTGATTTTGCAAAAGACTGTTAATAGATCTACAAAGAATTGGTCTAATAAACTCGCTGATGCATTATGGGCTTATAGAACTGCTTATAAAAACCCTATGGGTATGTCTCCGTATAAAATGGTATATGGAAAAGCATGTCACTTACCTCTTGAATTCGAACATAAGGCATATTGAGCTATTAAAGAGCTCAATTATGGTTTCAAACTTTCCGGTGAGAAGAGGTTATTTGACATTAGCTCACTTGATGAATGGAGAACTCAAGCCTATGATAATGCCAAGTTGTTTAAAGAGAAAGTTAAAAGATGGCATGACAAGAGAATACAAAAGCGTGAGTTTAATGTAGGTGATCATGTTTTGCTATACAACTCTCCTTTAAGATTTTTTGTAGGAAAGCTTCTCTCTAAATGGGAAGGCCATTACATCATCGAGGAGGTCTATCGCTCCGGTGCCATCAAAATCAACAATGCTGAAGGCACAAATCCGAAGGTGGTAAACGGTCAAAGAATCGAACACTATATCTCAGGTACTCCCTTAAATGTTGAGACCAATATAATTGACACCGTGACACCGGAGGAGTACATAAGGGACACTTTTCATAATGTTTCAGACGCTGAAAAGGAATAGGTATGTGGTACGGTAAGTAAACTGACCCCAAAACATTTCAAATGATATTTTTTTCTCTATTTTGAAATATTTAAAAATTTAGGAAAATGAAAAGTAGTCCGAAAGAGACATGAGACCACCACAAGGGTGGAGGGTGCGCCCTACCCCCTAGGCGTGCCCCCCGACCTTATGGCCACCGTGTGTGCCCTTCGGACTCCGTTTTCTTGCACAATACTTCTTTTGGCCGGTAAACATTCATTATATAATCTCCCAAAGGTTTTGACCACTCTACCACGTCAGTATCTCTTGTTTTTGTTTTGAGCTGTTTTCTGCGAGACTTTTCAAGGCCAGGCATCATGTCTCCCTCCTCCTCCAACAGTGTGGAAGACGATGCTTGGTTGATGCAGATGGAACTCAGGAGGGAGGAGACCGAGGAAGCCACGATGGAAGAAGATCAAGGGGACTCACTGGAGGTCCATCCTCCGGGTTGGGAAAGAGGCACTCTAGCTGGCATCACCACTATTCCCAACCCCCATCAAGCCATATGGACTACAAGCAACCATGAAGGCCAACAAATGCAAGGAGGGCTTCCTCCTAGGAGGCCCCTACATAGGTTACATTGGAACAACTTTCATAATCTAATTCATAATTATGGAGTGGAGAATATACCTCGCACACACATACCTCCAAATTGGGATATATCTCGTCGAAGTGAAAGTGATGCAGGGAAAAGCTCATGGGGTCCAGAAAACAAATATCTTTTGGAAGAGATTCATAAGAAAGCAATTATGCTTCAACCCATACTCTGAGAATTGCAAGATCTGAAGGATAGCTTAATCAAGCTAACCGAGACTTCATCGACAGTACTTCTGAAGAAAGAAACATAAATACAAGGGTATGGGCACTCCCCTTGGTAACTACCAAGCTTGGGGGAGGTGCCTCGGTATCGTATCACCATCACACCTTTTATCTTTATCGTTTTTCTTAGTTCGATCCTTTTGGTTATATCTTTATTTAGTAGAATAAAGTTTTTAATATGATTTAGCTTTGAGTTTTTCTTTGATCTCTATCTATGTAATCGAGTCTGTGCGTTATCTAATAAAGAATAGTTTTGAGTGAGGGCTTTGCTATGTTCCTATGATCTAAATAAAAATATAATGAAAAGAAATAAAAGATCATATAATGGTCTTATCAGAAGTAATGACTTTACATATAAAGAGTATGGAGAATAAAAGTTGTTGAGAGTTGACAAACATATTTTTGGTCATTGTTGCAATTAATAGGAAGTAATAAAGAAAGATAGGTTTCACATATAAATATACTATCTTGGACATCTTTTGTAATTATGAGCACTCGTTAAAATATGACATGCTAAAAGGTTGAGGTTGGACAAGGAAGACAACATAATAGGTTATGTCTTCTTACATCCTAACTGAAGTTATATTGTCATAGATCCTCCAACATGTTGAGCTTGCCTTTCCCTCTCATGCTAGCCAAATTATTTGTACTAAGTAGAGATACTACTTGTGCATCCAAATATCCTTAAACCAGTTTTGCCATGAGAGTACACCATACCTACCTATGGACTGAGTAAGATCCTTTAAGTAAGTTGTCATCGGTGCAAGCAATAAAAATTGCTCTCTAAATATGTATGATCTATTAGTGTGAGGAAAATAACCTTTATACGAACTTGTGATATGGAAGAAATAAAAGCAACGAACTTCATAATAAAGGTCATTATCACAAGTGGCAATATAAAGTGACGTTCTTTTGCATTAAGATTTTGTGCATCCAACCATAAAAGCCCATGACAGCCTCTGCTTCCTTCTGCAAAGGGCCTACCTTTTACTTTTGTCTCCTACCCTTATACAAGAGTCATGGTGATCATCACCTTTCATTTTTACTTTTATCCTTTGGAAAGAACAATACGTTGGAGCTAGATCTAGATATATATTTGGACGCGGATGTAGAGAGCCATAAACCATTATTGTGGACATTACCCTTGAGGTAAGTTGTTGGGAGGCAAAACTATAAGCCCCTATCTTTCTTTGTGTTCAATTGAATCTTTGAACTCATAAGTATTGCATGAGTGTTAGCAATTGTGAAAGACTAAACGATAGTTGAGTATGTGCACTTGCTGAAAAGCTCTTATATTTGACTCTTTTCGATGTTATGATAAACTGCAATTGCTTCAATGACTGAGATCATAGTTTGTTGGTTATCAATGAAGTTTCTGATTCATACTTTACCTTGTGAATGAATTCTTCCTTTAACATAAGAACCTATATGACATGTTATGTTGCTATCCTAGAGATGATCATTATTTCCTCATGTTCGTATTTTATTTTATCGACACCCCTATCTCTAAACATGTGGACATATTTTTTGATATCGGCTTTTCGCTTGAAGACAAGCAAGGTCTAAGCTTGGGGGAATGAATACGTCCATTTTGCATCATGCTTTTATATTGATATTTATTGCATTATGGGCTGTTATTACACATTATATCACAATACTTATGCCTTTTCTCTCTTATTTTACAAGGTTTACATTAACAGGGAGAATGCCGACAGCTGGAATTCTGGAATGGAAAAGGAGCAAATATTAGCGACCTATTCTGCGCAACTCCAGAAGTCCTGAAACTTCACGGAGAATATTTTTGGAATATATAAAAAATATTGGGCGAAGAAAGCACCAGGGGGGCCACCAGCCAGCAATAAAGGTGGAGGGCGTGCCACCCATCCTTGTGGGCCCCTTGGAAAGCCTCCGACTCCCATCTTTTGCTATATCACGTGTTTTGACCTGGAAAAAATCAGAAGGAAGCTTTCGGGATCCAGCGCCGCCGTCTCGAGACGGAACCTGAGCGAAAACAATCTAGAGGTCCGGCAGGGCTGTTCTGCCGGGGACACTTCCCTCCATGAGGGGGAAATCGAAGCCATCGTCATCACCAACGATCCTCTCATCGAGAGGGGGTCAATCTCCATCAACATCTTCACCAGCACCATCTCCTCTCAAAACCTAGTTCATATCTTGTATCTGATCTTTGTCTCAAAACCTCAAATTGGTACCTGTGGGTTGCCAGTAGTGTTGATTACTCCTTGTAATTGATACTAGTTCGTTTATTCGGTGGAAGATCGTATGTTCACATCCTTAGTGCTATCCAATACCCCTCTGATCATGAACATGATTATGCTTTGTGAGTATTTATGTTTGTTCCTGAGGACATTGGAGAAGTCTTGTTATACGTAATCATGTGAATTTAGGATTTGTTCGATATTTTGATGAGATGTATGTTGTCTTTCCTCTAGTGGTGTTATGTGAATGTAGACTACATGACACTTCACCATTATTTGGGCCCAGGGGAAGGCATTGGGAAGTAATAAGTAGATGATGGGTTGCTAGAGTGACAGAAGCTTGAACCCTAGTTTATGTGTTGCTTCGTAAAGGGCTGATTTGGATCCATATGTTTCATGCCATGGTTAGATTTATCTTAACTCTTCTTTTGTAGTTGCGGATGCTTGCGAGAGTGGTTAACCATAAGTGGGAGGCTTGTCCAGGGAAGGGAAGCATCCAAGCACCGGTTCACCCACATATCAAATTATCAAAGTAACGAACGTGAATCATATGAGCATGATGAAAACTAACTTAGACAATAATTCCCAAGTGTCCTCGGGAGCACTTTGCTTTATATAAGAGTTCGTTCAGGCTTGTCCTTTGCTACAAAAAGGATTGGGCCACATTGTTGCCCCTTAGTTACTTTTTTACTTGTTACCCATTACGAATTATCTTATCACACAAATATCTGTTACAGATAATTTCAGTGCTTACAAAGAATACCGTGCTGAAAATCGCTTGTCATTTCCTTCTGCTCCTCGTTGGGTTCGACACTCTTACTTATCGAAAGGACTATGATAGATCCCCTATACTTGTGGGTCATCAGATAGTAAACAGGGCATGTGAGTCCACTTCGATTTATATTGACTTACCCTCTACATCTACTGTGTCTTCTCATTTGATCATAGGTCACATATATGATGACATGCCAATCCTCGACGACTTCGTCCTTTCTTTGGACAAGACGATGGCCATAGTTGAATATGATGCACCCCCACATGGTTCCATCAAGATCAAGATGACCGCAATTTGGTCTTTTCCACCTCACCTACACCACTGGAGTGGTATGAGAAAGGTAACATAGGTGAAGGTGATGCTCTAGTCCCACTAGTGGACATTGCTTGCTTGCATGATGTTGATCCACCTATTACCATGCTTCATGCTCGTATGATTTCCCCATGCGATGATTTACCTAGTTATGATGAGTTTGATGATTTCCATGTGGAGTCTATTAGTTGTGATGCCATGTTGCATAGGATTTCATGTGATATTTCTCTAGGTCACATCATGTTTGACAACCCGTTTGACTAGTCATATGTTATGCATGAGATCAACAATATGTCACATTTGGAATCTCATCGTAGTGACTATGCATATGCCATTAAGATAAACCCAATTTGCACATATGGCGTAGATGACAAGCCCATGGTTATTGGCATTTGTTTTTCTTGTAATGATATTGACATGCTTCCTTTGCATCATATCCATCATATGCCATGCCATGATTACCTAGCTTAGGACATGCATTGTTTGCCATGTTTTCAATATTCTCCATATGATTCTTACGCTATTATTCATGAGGAGACTCCCATAGTTTCCTCAGACAATTTAGGAGATTTTTATCCATCCCATCCATTGCATGATTCCCCTGATTGTGTGCACCATATGCTCCCCGTGAATGAAAATGATATTGATGTGCCATATACTTGTATGCTCAATTTGTGTCCCCATCGTGTTATACATAATAGCTATTCTTTCATGATGGATGACATGTTCTTATACCATGCATCAAATTTCTTTGAGTGATGCTTATCTTGTGCTAACTCCCATGTGCACATACATATCATGATGGATGATGTGTACATTTACCACACACACACACTTTGTTTCGTTCATGTCTTTCTTGTGTAGGTCTCCATACTTACTCGTCCACCTCGCAAGAGCACGAGTTGATGCAACGAGCTCTAGAGAGCAACGATGACTTGGGAACCCGTGATATGTTTCATGCACCATTTCCTCCGCGCACGGACTTTGCGCATTTCTTCTACATGGCCCTCACATGGTAATGGGTTATTTTCCACTACATATGTTATGCCCATCTTGACGTGTTCACTTTGCATGGTATGCTCATTTCCATTTGGATGCCATGCTTTGCTGACCCATGCTTTGCAATTCACATGATCCTTGATTCTTGCACTTGTATGTGTATTTGCAAGCTTGGTGGAGATATTGCTTCTTATTGCCATGTTTTCTCTATGCCCAATGCTTATGATGATACTTTGGCCATGATTTTCTTTCATGGTTGTGATATGTCATGTGAGTTGCCTATGCCTACTATTTTCTCAAATGACACGACTGCCATGAGTTCCTCTAGTGTGTCGCATCTTTGCTCCACTAGTTTGCACGACATGATTACTATGCTTGCTTCGTGTAGCGCATCACCCATGATTCATACTTGCTCATCTCATGCGGGTGATGTCATCTATTCCCATGCTTTGCACATGATTGCTATCTCTAGAGTGCAACAATGCTTTTTGTCTTGATAATGAGACTGCCCCATAGCATTCTCGCATATACATGGATATTTTGACATATTTCTTGTGAAGCATGCTTGTCTTACTTCTTTGCACCATATACCTAGTGCCATGAATATTGCCATTGTTGCATCATAATATTCATGCATTTGTGCTTCTAATGGTTATGTGCAAGAGAAGAGAACCACCATGATGGATGATGTGTTAATCTACCATGCGCATACGTTCTTTGTTGTGTGCATGTGTAGGATACTTAGATTTCGTGTCAACTTCCACTTCTCGTGAGTTGACAATTCGAGCTCTTGACGGCGAGCCTCGTACATTCTACCACGACTTGCTTCTACACCACAATTTCTTGTGCTTCATCTTTGTGAAGGACGCACGAGGACACACATTCAAGGTGATATCCTTCTCTTTTGAAAATCCCAAAACCATGAGCATGAATATTGTGGATCATACTTCATGTGTTTCTTGCACCATGATACTTTGCACACATGTTAGAGATCTTGCTTTGACTTGCCATTGCCACATTACCATGCCTCATGACACACACACACACACACACACACACACATATATATATATATATATATGCCTCATGACACACACACACACACACACACACACATATATATATATGTGTGTGTGTGTGTTGCATCCAACTCTTGGATTACTTGCTCCTATCATATGTTTAGTTGCAACAATGTCATCTTTTCACATATGACATGTCCCATTGCTTGTCACATGATTGATGATTGACTTGATTGCCTCATACATTATGAACAATTGCTCTTTCTATTATGTTGAGTGCCACACTAATTTCACTACATCCTATGCATGTTATGCTTGGATTGTCTTCCACTTGACCCATGTGTTTAGACACTTCATTTTATTTGGTTTTGTTAATGGTTCCTATGCCTACCATAGACCATTTGTTGAGTCATGCGTGGTTGCTATGACCTCAAGGTAGATGCTTGTTCTCTTGTCACACATATTCACATCTCTACCTCTCATTTGCATGCCTGGCCCTCGTGATTTCTATTGCCTCTTCCCTTTGTGCATTATGCCTTTTATTATGCTCAATACATATGCTTACATGACATGCCACAATCCTTTGTCACACCATATGTTATGCATGATGACGACACTTGTTCGGTGAATCACCACTTGAATGCTTGGTTTTGCTCTAACGCTAACCGCATTTGTTTTTCCAAGTGTTTGTTGTTCTCACTCCTTTTGAAGGTGACACACGATGATGCGACATTGGAGAGTGCCCATATTTAACTTGAAGATGATGAGTACTTGGTGATCGTCCACTTCTACATGGCGAAGCCATCTCTTTCTCATGGTGATTTGGTTTTCGATCTGAGGTCGAATCTTTCCCAATGGAAGGAGATGATGCAGAGCATCCAATAGACATCACCCTGTCAAGAGTCCGTTTGGCAAGTGACACTTGTGACATCTACTTCACATACATAAAGGTGAATCATCTCCTTTATGCGTGTTCACTAGAACCCTTTGAGAATGGTATACTACTTGACACTTCTCCCGTGTGCATGTATAGGTATTGTTGGAGCTTCAGGGATGTTGAGGAGCAGTCCAAGCGCCAAGGAATGACTACACCATCCGCGAGGGAAGCTTGCAAGCGACGACTGAAGAAGACAGAGCTACTGAAGCTACAAGGGTTGGCCATCCGGGCCAGAGGACGGACATCCAGCGCATGTACGGCTGCCCAGGAGCTGCACCAATAGACGGCCACAAGCATCAGTGGCCGAACATCCGGACGACCCCCAGTCATCCAGCGTCACGCGACGGGCCAGACATCCGGCACCTCCCCGGATATCTGGCGTGAGGACTACAGAAGAATGGCCACTGCCAGGCCGAATATCCGGCCAGTGCCCCGGACATCAGATGTCTCACAAACGGCCGGACATCCGGCTCCCAAACCGGACATTGGGCGCCTGCCTACACGCATGGACAGGGCTGGAGGCCCATGTATCCCCCTCTCACTTACCCCTTCGTGCACTAGCCTATATATACTCCTTCATCTTCCTCTAGTTAGGGTTAGTGAATATGATAGCTCATTTGTGTGACAGCTTTGCTCCTTACCCCATCTACTCTTGAGAGAGAGAGACTATTCCCATGGAGTTCAAGACCTCCATGTGAGAAGATCCCTAGTGGATTCAAGACCCCATCTAGGGAAGATCAAGCTCGGATTCAAGACCTTAACTCCTCACGGGTTGGGATGAACTAGCCACCGTATGGATCGTCCTTTGTTGGATTTGTATTGTGTATCTCTCCGTGTGTATGTGGATCTAGCACAAGTGTGATTGCATCTTGTCTATTTGAGTGTTCCTCTCATGATTTCCCTCGTGTTTCCCCTCGTGTTCTTCGTGTTCTTCGAGGATCCCCCTCCAAATTGTGAAAGATCGCCCCTAGGGTTCCACCCTACATCAAATGGACTGGCCTATTTGTTTTCAGTTGACTGTTGTTTTCATAGGACCACATCTTGTTGTGTGTTGGAGGAGTACCTGCATATCCCAGCCATCCATGTGCTCATATTTCAAAATCCTAGAATCCAATTTCGCGTGCCATGCACGTTATAGAGATATCATATGTCTCATTTATTCTCATAGGACCATACTTGGTGCTTTGCGGGAGGATTACCTGCTTCCAAACCATCCATGTGCTCATATTTTAAAATCCTAGAATCTAATTTCGTGTCCCATGCATTTCTAGAGCTATCATATGTGTGCCATCATTTGTTTTGACCCACCTACTATATCCTACTTTTAAAGTGTACTACTTGTACACACTTCACCCATACTCACACTATTGTTTTTCATGCATGGGTATTTCACACCATGACACATTGTTGTCAAATTCACAGAAGATAAGATAGAAGTCGCTCGAGTCTAATTCGAGGATAAGCACGAAGTGTCTCACCGTTCTAAAGGATGTAGTGTCACCAGATGGAGACAGTAAATGTAGCTCAGTAGTTGATAATCTCAATTGCCACACACAACCATCCCAGGTGCTTGCTTTAAATTCACGGTGTCAAATGTGGTTGCATGTTGCATATGGTATCTAGCTTGTATTTCTTCCAATTTGGTTAAATTGCATCTGCTTACTTTACACATAATACCTTTGGTAATGATATGCCTTCCTGTTTTTGGTACATACTACACACTACAAAAAAGACACATCCGTGACATTTTGGCCCGAACGAATTTTTTTTGTCATGCTTATGACTCTTCTATGACGATAATTGTGACAAAAAACCGTATCATCATAGATATGGTGGGCTCCTACTTCTATGACCAAAAATCATGACAGAAAATGGGTTTTTCGTCCTGGGTGAGCTGGGGACGCACATGCATGACATTCTCTGGGCCGCCCATTGCGAACGAAATCATAGTAGAAGCAAGGGCGAGCAAAATTTCGGGGAGTTCCCGATTATGGTGGGTGGTCGGGGCGGAGCGATGCACGGAGGTTTGCACGTTTCTCTCGTATACGTCGTGTGTATGTGCGACGCGTTGGGCTCTTACTAAACCCGAGCGAGGCGTTCACTTACTGAACCCGGGCGATTGCACTAGCTACGTAACTGAACCCGAGCGATTGATCCCTGGTTGTTAACTGAACCCGAGCTATTCCTTCGCTACTGCTGCTAACTGAAGCCGATTGAACCTGCTCCTGCCTCTTGATGAATAGTGACCGTTCTTGGGATTGGATGAACAGTTCCCTGTGGGGGTTGGATGAACAAGACCCCGTGGTAGGAGAGGTCGTTGCCGCTGGTTGAACATGACCATGATTGAGAAGAGGTTTCCACACACCCGAGCTGTTTGGGGTGGATGAACAGGACCCGTGGAGGGCTTGTTGAACAGGACCCCCCATGTGGAGGGCTAGTTGAATAGTAGCCGGTAGAGGCTGGATGAACAGCACCGCATGGTGAACAATAGCTGGTGGAGGCGGGAAGAAGTCGACGGTGGATGAACAGTAGCAGGTGTATGCCGGAGGAAGTCGACGGTGGATGAACAGTGGCCCGTGGAGGCTGGAGCGAGGCAGTAGACGATGGATGAACAATAGCCTGTGGAGTCCCGTTTTGCGGTACGCCACACATCTCCCGATGAATAGGACCCCGTTTCGACCGTAGGCGCTCCAACACAAGTTTGTTTCCTCCGTTTTGTGGTATGCCACACCCCTCCCGATCAACAGCACCCCGTTTCGACCGTAGGAGCTCGAACACAAGTCTGTTTCCTCTGTTCTGTGGTACGCCAGACCCTTCCTGATGAACAGAACCCCATTTCCATCGTACATGCTCGAACAGAAGGCCGTTTTCCTCTGTTTTGCGCTACGCCAGACCCCATTCCAGCTGTTCCGTCCAAGCCAGTTGACTCACGTTGAACATGATGCGTTCCGAGACCTGGTAGTACATATGCACGAGTAAGCATTTGAGACCCCACCCTTATGTATGTACATAGCCGTATTTACTTTCTTACAATGTGGCTGTACGTATGTGTACACGATATATATAGACAGGACTGGATGACATGCTACGTCCGCGCCTCTACTACGACATGTGCATCTCCTTAGTAGACCACGGTTCATCGCTGCAGAGAGACCGATCGACCGGTATGTAAGTACACGTTCGTGACCAGACAGACAACCCTTCGTGCGGTTCGACCCGGTGGGTCCCACCTCTAGGGGGATAAGGAGGCACTTCCTTGCGTGCGAAGATATATCTGGTGGGTCCCAGCTGTTAGGGGAAGAAACACTTTTGTGCCCATAATATGGACGCACTTCCTTGTGTGCAAAGATGTAACTGGTGGGTCCCAGATGTTAGAGGGGAAACATTTTTTCAAGGCCCTTTTGGTAGGTCCTGCTATCAGGTGGAGGAATCATTATTTTGCGCATAATAAGGAGGCACTTCCATGCTGTGGCCGTGGGCCTAGCTGTCAGCCTCTCCACGTACAGACCTCTTCCGATGGAAGCCGTTTCTTGACCATGTTTACCACGCCACGCGGACAACACCAGGCGGTGGACGACGGTGAGGCAGGGAACAAGGCGGAGCCTGGGAACACAAGGAGGGTAGTACGAGGGTTGACTGGTTCGGCTGCGGTGTGAGGCTGACATCGTTGCAGAATAATACGGGGTGTGGGTGAGTAGAGGGATGGCATGGCCAGCGGTGGGCGTAGTAGGGGCGGTTTGTCCTGCGCGCCAGCATAGCCGGCCACGGAAGGCAGGAGCACGCAGGAACAGGCGGTCCCACGGGCGCTGGATTTGGTGGATGGAGCAAGAACAACGGAGATTGAAGAAGCATGATGGCCGGTCATGTCTGCTAGAATCGTTTGTTGATGTATATAATAAGTAAAAAAATCTTGCATACGCATCAACTTAATAGGTCCACAAGTCAGACCACTCCGTATTTATTTTAATAATTTACATCTCATTGCAACTTCTTATGCAAATTATTGCAGTCCGGTTTTTTTGGTGGCCAGGGCCAGGGTTAAAAATTTAAACAAAATTTCGCATATTTCGGTGGGGTCCAAACTATTTTTAATACCAAAATGTCGAGCATTATTTAAAGTACTTTGAAGATATATTTAAATTAGGTTAAAGCCCAGTGAAACTGGAATCTGAAAATGTCAAAATATTCAGAAATTTGAAACTAATTGCCAATTTGTCTTTTTTTTATATTTACATCCCATTTCATATTACTTTCAAGATTTGCAACCGTCTTGAAAGAGTTACAGCCCAGCAGGGCAGAGAAAAATAAGTAGGCATGGATTGGGTATTCTTCAGAAAAAAATAAAGTAGGCTCATTTTCACAAAGAAAAAATAGCTGGGTTGGTCATACAGTGAACGTAAAATAGAAGCCTGAGCTAGACGGGCCACAACCCAGTTGAAACCCTGCTCCGTCTGAACAATAACAGAAAAAATACTGCTCGAGGAGCTACGTCCCAGGTGTGAGCCGATCTTGCAATGTTATCTTGTCTATTGACTATACGCTGACAATGTCGTGGGTCCCAGATGTCAGCTAACTACTGGGAGGAAGCATTTTCTTTTTCTATACGCTAACAATGGAGTATATAACAAAAAATGAGGAACTTGCTTGCGTACAGCCACGGACATGGTGGGACCTTAGTGTCATCCTCTCTCCATGGTGGCCCCCTAGTGTCATCCTCTCCATGTTAACAATGCGAGAGGGTGGCGCCACGGCGAGTGCACCAAAGCGCGTGGAGGATGACGGTGAGGCCTCGGACGTCGGCGTTAACGATTTCGGCGACGGTGGGTGGCGATGCATGCGTTGAGGCGCAGCCAGCCATGGGAGGCGGAAACTGGCGGCCCTGCCAGCGCTGGTTTGGTTTGGGCGGCTGGAGGAAGACATGACTGAAGAAACACGACGTACTGTAAAAGCAATAGGAGTACTTAACAATCTTAACTGAAACCAGCCGAGGCACTTAACAACCATAGCTCAAAGCAGTATGAGTACTTATACAGGTTCAACCGTACATAGCACGCCTCGAACAGTGCTACATTGCCTACAGTTAAACAAGGGTGAGGCCACCAAGCCCCAGGACAAGCCCAAGTGCCACCCCGCACATCCGCAACCTTCTGAAAGCGGCTTCATCTCGCAATGTAGTCAATAAACAGGATATTCGCTTCACAGCCATGGAAAAGCATGAGCATAACCTTTTGTCCTATTCTCCAAGATGGACGTATCTTCATTATACCACCCATGAATAAGTATCTTTTCACCTCCAAGGGAAATGGAGTAGGTCGACATAAACATCATGTTGTGACCAAGTGCAAGTCTGACCAGACCATGGTCAGGCATCTGTATAGGAACAATAGAACTGGGTAGTTTCTGTTTCAAGAAGATTGCAGCTATAAAACTATGTATAAGCAAGAGTTTATGACCAACATATATAACAAAAAACAGCTCGTACAATAAGTTTCTCGACACAGATAGACTTGTTGAACGTGTGCAGCAGTGGCACACATATCCCACGTGGCCTTCCACCATTGAAACGCCCCACAAGGACTTCAAGACGATCAATAAAGTGTAGGAACTGGTGGATGTCGTCCCTGTCAACTTCAGTGCCATCAGTAATAGTCGAGTTCTTATAGAATAACAAACGATTAGAATGCTTAACTTTGAAATAACCTACACATGCCACAAATTATAAGAAATATTGGTTAGAAGTAGCATCTTCGTGAGAGAAGGGAATCACAAACCGTTGCTACTTCTAAAGTTAAATTGGGATTACTTAGATAGAATAGGTGGATTAAGAAGTAATCGAGGTAACATGGAAGAACCAGATACAAAACTAACATGGATGAACTACTGGAAAGACATCGGGGTGGAAGATCACAGTGAGATGAGACCAGGTTCTGCTATTTCCATCAACATTCATGCGCCAATTTTCAGTCAGTAACACTTGAGAAACTTTATCCAAGTTCGGCCATAAAAGGCAGCAATCTTCTTGGTTCATGAACCCAACTTGGGACTTATATCCATGGCTTATCTTCAATGTGACCATTAAACTTGTGCATTCAGTTATGGCAAGGCCGACCATCTTGAGTACATGTGTTCTCGTAGAGCAAGGAATGCACTACAGGAAAAATAATATGAGAACACAATGTATTCGCTATACAAATCTAGAAATAATTTCCTCCTTCACGTCAGTGTTGACCATGCTACTAGTACCTTTTATCCAAATATAGCAATCCAAATTTCCAAATTAGTCGACAACATGTTCAAAAACCCCCACCCTCCCGGATAGAAAAGAGGATTCTAGGAACATATTGTGCGTGTTTTGAAGTCTTGTGTTAGGATGAGAAGGAACAAGTGTGGCGCCTCGCGGAGTGCGCAGAAACCAGTAGGGTCCTCGCACTTTGGGCACTACAAATGAAACGCACTAGATTCAGTAGAAAGAACAATGCATCAACGGCGGCGACTGCCATCCTAGGATTACCCGCGACCAAGGAACTTGGATTTATCAGGAATGGATGAAGAATTCGTACCTGGTTGATAGGTGGGAACCCGATGAACGAGTTCATGCCCGAAGGTGGCCCAATCTTCACGTCGTAGGATCGAATCGGGATGGATAACTAGCTGCAAGCAGCCAAGATACCTAGCTTTATACCTGCCAAGGTTGGATGCAACCTGTACGTTGGGCATGGCTGACCGGAGCTACAAGAACTCCAACCCGCTGTCCGAACAATCGCAGAACCACAAACCGGGACAAATCCACACAAAACGGCCGGAACCGTAGAGCACGAACTAGGCAGAAGCAGAGACTCCTTCTCGCGGATCCGAATGAACTCACAAGAGTAAAGGTAGCAAGATCTCTCTAGCAGTCTTGCTGCATAAGCTTGTAGCTGAATGGTTTGACAAAAGGTTTCTAAGAGGATGGGGGAGATGGGTTTCTATAGCAGGGAAAACCCTCCTTAGCTAGGTGTGAAAATGGTTACAAAGGTAAGAAGGTTTGCATGGCTTCCTTGGGAGAATAAGCAGTCAACTTTGGGAGTTGTTGGAGAGCTCCTCGGAAATTCGCGAAGCCTTGACAGCCTGGACACCTTCCACGAGAATGACTACAACTTTTGACTCACAACTCCAAATGATGTGAGGTTTTTTGCATTGGAAAGATAATTTGATGGAGCTTCTGTTGATGTACCTCTATGGCCTTGTATCTAAAGTACATGGGTGTGGCACATTGAAACATCAGAGGAGAAAACTGACATCATCAGCTTCACTTGAAACTTGTTTTCTCCAAACGTGTTCTTCCAATGTGGTTGCTTCAAGAGCTTATAGGTTGTTGGATTGCTTCTATGTTATATCTAAGTTCAACCAACAACAACGGGGCACTTATTTTTTTAGCGCGACTTCTTGTGATTGGGCCTATAATTGTTGGAGACTTGTCGATGGTTGTGGTGTCCTCATCATCCCCCCCCCCTCTTGAAAAGGAGTCGTCCTCGACTCTGACGGTCCAAAGTATGGATAGAGATCGGGCACGTTGAAAGTTGGACTAACACCATAATCCATTGGAAGATCTATCTTGTAGGCATTGTCATTGATATTCACAAGCACTTTAAATGGACCATCTCCATGTGGATGCAACTTGCATTTGCGTTGATCTGAGAAATGATCCTTCCGCAGGTGTACCCACACAAGATCGCCTTCTTCAAACAACACCTACTTTCTTCCCTTGTTTGCTCGTTTTGCATATTGTTCAGTCATCTTCTCAATATTTTCCTTGGTATTCTCATCAATTTTCTTCACGAAGTTAGCACGCTTACTTGCATCAAGATTTGTTCGCTCCTGCAATGGTAAAGGCAAAAGATCTATGGAAGTAGAAGGTTTGAAACCATAAACAATTTCAAATGGACAAAATTTAGTGGTCGAATATAGTGCCTTGTTGTATGCAAACTCCACGTGGGGGAGACACTCTACCCACATCTTCAAATTTTTCTTTAAAACTTCTCTTAGCATCATGGATAGTGTGCGGTTGACAACTTCAATTTTTCCATCCATTTGTGGGTGGCATGTAGAGGAAAATAGAAGCTTTGTTCCTAGCTTTGCCCACAACGTTTTCCAAAAATAGCTGAGAAACTTTGTGTCACGATGTGAAACAATAGTGCGTGGTACTCCATGTAGCCGCACGACTTCCCTGAACAACAAATCAGCAATGTGTGAAGCATCATCACTCTTATGACACGGGATAAAATGAGCCATCTTGCTAAACCTATCAACCACCACGAAAAACTGAATCACTCCCCCTCTTAGTGCATGGTAATCCAAGAACAAAATCCATCGAAATATCTTCCCAACGTGTACTAGGAATTGATAAAGGCATATAAAGTACATGTGGGTTTAAACGTGACTTAGCTTTCCGACAAATCTCACAACGTAGCATGTAGCGCTCAACATCACGTGTCATCCTTGGCCAAAAGAAATTGTCAATTAGCACACTCTCAGTTCTCTTTGCTCCAAAATGTCCCATGAGATTACAAGCATGAGCCTCCTGCAAAAGAAACAAATGCACGGAGTAATCTAGGATGCACAATTTGTTAGCTCGAAATAAGAATCCATCATGCAAGAGAAACTTTTCCCAACCTTTTTCCTTACTACACTTTGAGTGTAGTTCAGAAAAATATGGGTCATTGACATATAATTCTTTAATGCTTTGAAACAAGAATTTTAGTATCAGGTTGTGAGAGTAAAATATGGCGTCTAGACAAAGCATCGGCAACAACATTATCTTTCCCTTTCTTGTACTTGACAATATAGGGAAAAGATTCTATGAATTCACTCCACTTTACATGTCTACGGTTCAGTTTTCGTTGACCCCTAAGATGCTTTAAAATTCATGGTCGGAATGTATGACAAATTCTTTAGGCCACAAATAATTTTGCCATGTTTCCAAAGATCTCACACGTTCATATAATTCTTTGTCATAAACCGAATACTTTAGATTTGGACCACTTAGCTTCTCACTAAAATATGCAATAGGCATCCCTTCTTGCATTAGTACGCCTCCAATACCCACAACACTTGCATCACATTCAATTTCAAAAGTCTTACCAAAGTTGGGTAGTGCAAGCAATAGTGTAGATGTCAATTTTTCTTTCAGCTCCTGGAAGGCCTTCTCTTGTGCGTTTTCCCACTTGAAGGGAACATCTTTCTTGGTTAGCTCATTCATTGGGGCAGCAATGGTGCTGAAGTCCTTCACAAGCCGATGATAGAAACTAGCAAGGCCAAGAAAGCTTCATACTTGGCTTACATTTTGTGGAGGCATCCACTCACGGATGCTTTGACCATCTCATCATCTACCTCCACACCTTTACCTGAAACATCAAAGCCAAGAAACACAACTTTGTCTGTGCAAAATATGCACTTTTCCTTGTTAGCATATAATCTCTCCTCTCTTAGGACAGCAAGCACACACCGGATGTGTTCAACATGTCCATCCAAAGTTTTGCTATAAATCAGGATGTCATCAAAATAAACAACTACAAACTTGCCAATGAACATTCTAAGCACATGATCCATTAACCTCATGAAGTTACTAGGTGCATTTGTTAATCCAAATGGCATAACTAACCACTCATACAAACCAGATTTTGTTATGAAAGAAGTTTTCCACTCGTCGCCCCCTCTCATTCTAATTTGGTGGTAGCCACTTCTCAAGTCAATTTTAGAAAAGATGGTGGCTCCACTAAGTTCATCAAGCATATCATCAAGCCTTGGTATGGGGTGCAGATCCATCTTTTTTGGTACTAAAAGAACGGGTACAGCACAAGGAGAGAGACTTTCCCTTACATAACATTTGTTTAGCAGGCCTTCAACTTGTCGTTGAATCTCCTTGGTTTCCTCCGGGATTGTGCGGTATGGTGGTCGGTTCGGCAATGGGGCTTCTGGAACCAAATCAATTTGGTGTTCAATGCCTCTTTGCGGTGGCAGCCCCGGTGGTATCTCCTTGGGGAACACATCTTCATACCCCTGCAAAATTTCAACAACAACACTAGGAGTGGTGGAGGTTAATTCATTAGTAGAAAGAAAGTTGTCCTTGTACAAAAGTGCAAAGAACATGTAATTGGGTTCTCTCAACTCTCTCATGTCCCTTTTCCTAGCCATCATAACTAATCCCTGTTTTCCCATGTCTTGGTCAATTTAAGTTGTGGGGTTTTATTTGGCTTTGGATTCTCTCGCTCACTATGTTGGTGGATGTCACTCAAGTGTTTCTCGCTCACTCTCTCTTTCTTTTTCAGATCATCCATCAAAATTTCTTTGGGTGTGAAAGGAAGCAAAGATATGCGATCTCCCTCATATTGGAACAAGAGACGATTATCCATGGCCACTGATTTGCACATCACGGTCTTACAACCAAGATCCTCCCAACAGCAATTGGCACGCTTGCATTGGCACCACGTCACATTCCACTTGATCTTGGTACTTCCCAATGGAAAACTGAACCGTGACTATATTGCTTACTCGAAGTGTAGCACAATCATTGAGCGATTGCATCTTATATGGACTTGGGTGCCTCCTTTGTTTCAGCCCCAATTTCTCTACCAAATCTGAACTTGCAATGTTGTTGCAGCTGCCATTGTCGAAAATAATTATGCAAACCTTGTCCATGATGGTGCCACGGGTGTGAAAAATATTATGTCGCTGCCCTTTCTCTTCTCTGGCTGCATTGACACTAAGCACATGACGGGAAACAAAGCAATCTCCCATGTCGGCCTGAATATCACAAGCACTCTTCTCATCATCTTCATCCTCATGATCACCCGGTGCTCCACTATCTTCATGTTCACTCTCAAATTCCCATTCACCTTGTTCATTGATAAATATAACTCTCTTGTTTCGACATTCAGAAGAAATGTGACCATGCCCTTTGCATTTCCAACACTCAATATCTCGGCTTTGAGATGATGGTACAGCCGTGGGGTTAGAGGTACTTCTAGTAGCAGAAGGAGCATGCTTGTCAACATTCCTAGGAGCTGGAGATGATGCTGATGAAGCCACTCGGCTATGACTTTTTCCATGGTGTAGTGGTGCATTTATGAGATATCCGTCCATGACCACTCCACTACACCTTCCTCTCTGTGCGCTTTGCTCGCTCCAAAATATCTTGTAGAGTGTTATAAGGAAACATCTCTACAAAATCTAAAATTTCATTGTTGAGACCATGTAGAAATCTTCCCATCTTTGACTCCTCATCTTCATGAATACGAGCACGAACCAGCAATATTTCCATCTTTTTATAGTACTCATCCACCGTGTGCGTACCTTGGCTAATGCGCTGCAATCTATTCCAGAGATCTCTTTGATATTGTGAAGGAATTAACCATCGCCTCGTGGCTTGTTTCATCTCTTCCCAAGTGTCAATGTGGTCACGGCCTAGCAGCAGCTGATTTTCTTGTAGTTGATTCCACCAAGTGAGTGCATAGCCAGAAAACTCAACACAAGCAAGGTTTACTCTCTTCGGATCAGCAAGGTTATGGATACGAAAAATCTGATCACACTGCTCTTCCCAATCAAAATATGCATCGGGGTTTTCCTTTCCTGTGAACTTGGGGACGTGCAACTTGACTCTTGCTATGTCATCTCGACCAACTCGGTCATGATGTTCTGCATGACGCCCATCTTCAGCAGCACGACGGTATGGGACACCATCATAATCATAAAAATCATCCCCATGACCACGAGTAACATGCTCATGAGGGTCATAGTAGTGCCCATGGGGACCATGACCTCGCCCTCGAAGTTGTCCTCCTCACTTCCCTCCATGAGCAACAGCACCACGCCCACGAGCAGCAGCCACATGTCCACCATAGCTACTGTTATCATCCTCCAAGGCACCGTCAACAGCAGCATGCACTGAATTATCATCCCCAACTTCCTCAAGTGGGTCAATAGGGTGTTGTCGGTGCCGAACCTTATCGCCACCTGCTAGAGGATGCTCATGAAGCATGCTTGCCATGGCTTCGAGTAAGTTGTTCTCGAGTCACTGCAGCGCGGCACGTGTGACTGGGGCATCTTCTTCCCCATGGTTTTATCCATGAACACTTGATCTAGATCCTGCCACTTAGTAAGGCCAAAAGTTCTTATGAGTTTACATCACATTGTGCTTCTCCCGGATGTGTTAAAGCGATTGAAAGACAGGGATCAAAGAACTAGCTTCAGTTTTTGGTGGAGCTCGGTGGGGTAAACAAAAAGGGGCTTGTGCTGAACTCAAGTTGATGCAAACCAGGAAAATATGGGAATAGATCTGCTGCACCTTTGCACCAAGATTGAAAAACACACAACACACAAGCTTCTAATTTTTTTTCTACCAAGATGAAACTTTTGTATCTTGCACAACACTTTCATTTCTCTCTTTATTTTTTTCTGCCACTCTTTTCTTTCTCTCGTTGATTTTTTGACACTTTTTATCCTCTCTTTTCCCAAAGCACAACAACAAAATCTTAAAGCAATTACGAAGATGAACTTGGTGCAGATCTATAAGATAAAGAACACGCAAGATATACAACAACAAGATCTCAGCACCAACAAGGCTTGGATTTATTTTTGGTGGGGCTTTAGACTTTTAGGACAGAAAATATAGCATGAAAAACACTCGATCTAAAGGGATGATAGCAAGATAAACTTGGATAACAGATCCTACCATGTCAACTTGGCTCTGATGCCCGATGATACGTGGGAACCCGATGAACGAGTTCACCCCCGAAGGTGGCCCGATCTTCACATCGTAGGATCGAATCGGGAGTGATAATTAGATGCAAGCAGCCGGGCTAACTAGCTTTATACCTTCCAAGGTTGGATGAAACCCGTACGTTGGGGATGGCTGACCGGAGCTACAATAACTCCAACCCACTGTCCGAACAATCGCAGAACCACAAACCGGGACTAATCCACACAAAACGGCTGGAACCGTAGAGCATGAACTAGGGGGACCGAGAGGCTCCTTCTCGCGAATCTGAATGAACTCACAAGACCAGAGGTAGCAAGATCTCTCGGATATCTCTAGCAGTCTTGTTGTATATATAAGCTTGTAACTGAATGGTTTGACAAAAGGTTTCTAAGAGGATGGGGAGATGGGGTTTTATAACAGGGACAACCCCCCTTAGCTAGGTGTGAAAATGGTTTCAAAAGTAAGCAGGTTTGCATGGCTTCCACAAGAATGACTACACCTTTTGACTCGCAACTCCAAATGATGTGAGGTTTTTTGCATTGATAAGATAATTTGATGGAGCTTCTGCTGATGTACCCCTATGGCCCTGTCTCTCAAGTACATGGGTGTGGAACATCGAAACATCAGAGGGGAAAACTGACAGCATCAACTTCACTTGAAACTTGTTTGCTCCAAACGTGTTCTTCCAAAGTGGTTGCTTCAAGAGCTTATAGGTTGTTGGATTGCTTCCATGTTATACGTAAGTTCAAGCAACAACAATGGGGATGAAATCACAGTTGTGTCATCAAGGTTACAATGTAAATTTAAGTTAGCATTCAACTGCTCACTTATTTGTTTAGCGCGACTTCTTGTGATTGGGCCTATAATTGTTGGAGACTTGCCTATAGTTGTGGTGTCCTCATCACTGGTTCTCCATGAGTAAACCCTATGCAATCACTGAGAGGGGGTTTTCTCTGAACTAGTAGACAAGGGCGAAGGGGATTCAGGCCCAGTGAAATATTGCTGCTGCGTCCGTCCGGCTTACTGCCTGGAAAGGTGGGGGTTATTGTGATTTGACTGCTCATTGGGCATTACTGCGGCGCTACGACCGGGGTGAGTCTACCATGCAGTTGTGCACTCTAATTTGGTGCATGGCATGTGGACCCCGTTGCCGGATGCCACACATATCAGCGAAAGGAAGTAGAAAGGCAGGAGTAACTAGTTACACATAAATATATTTTTGACAGAGAGATACTCCCTCTGTAAAAAAAATATAAATCTTTCATATCACAACTTTATACTTACATGAGAAAAATCAAGGGGAATATACATAACATAATATGGGCGTTCAGCTGAGAATATAATACTCAGACAGGCTCAAGTTTCTGGACGTTGGGCCACATGCCAGTGGGCCTGCATGTTTGGGGGCCCATGTGTTGTAACTCAACGCATTTCATATTGCAAGCGACTACAGAAAATTACATAAAGCACGACGGCTGTTAGAATGAAATCGAACGACAGTTCCTAACCAGCAATCAGAGTTACTATTGTTTCACAATATCCTACGTGATAAATAATATTGTCGTACTACTTATACACACAGGAAACTTGTTTCGCCATGCCATATAATTACATCAAAAGCTCTCGGAGGATAGATCAGTTCGGCTGTTACGTGCTCCTGCTGAAGAATTTCAAAGTTTATTGGACCAGTTCTCCGTGTCGAGAAAGTTCGATTTTGACATCATCACCAACCGCAAGATTTGATAGAGTTTTGAACCTTGACCATCCTTTAGCATCAGTCATCATGCGACCATCCTTTGTACTTACGATATGTTGAGCAGGTTCATTCACACCAAGGCTGCGCATGGTAAGAGAAACTTGGCCACGGTCGCCCGGATTATTGAACGTCTCCCTCATTTCTCTAGGAATTCCTTGTTTGCAAACAAGAAGACATACTCAAACAGTTAGATCAACATAGTGAAACATGTGAAACAACATGGAAAGAAAAAATAACGAAGCACTTGGGTTGCCAATGCTTACAAAGAAGGTGGAGATGTTGGTTTTTGTAAGGACTTTGGTATACACACTGCAAACTATAGCCCAGTCTGTTGCCGGTGCAAATGCTAGTTTTGTTGCCGCTACACGTGTCGAAGCAGATGCAAGTGCAACTTGAAATGTTGGTGCAGGTGCCGGAGCCGTTGATGGTGCCCGTGCTGGTGCGACTGGTAGGGCCACTGCTGCTGCCGCAGATGGTGCTCCCTGTGGAGCTGGTGTCGTTGTCAGAGCAGGTGCCCGTTGTTGGTATCTAAATCGGCGGATCTCGGGTAGGGGGTCCCGAACTATGTGTCTGAGAATCGATGGTAACAGGAGGCAGGGGACACGATGTTTCCCAGGTTCAGGCCCTCTCGATCGAGGTAAAACCCTACTTCCTGCTATATTAATATGGATGAATATGAATACAAGAGTTGATCTACCTCGAGATCGAATTGGCTAAACCCTAAAGTCTAGCCTATGAGGATTTGAGATTCTCCGTTAGCCCCTACGGACTAAAACCCTCTAGTTTATATACACACCGGAGGGGCCTAGAGTTTGTACATATCACCTTGCAGAGGAAGGAAAGATTACACCCAAACCTAAAACTTGCCATTACATGAATACATGAGTCCTATCCGATTAAGAGAGATGATCTTGGACTATGATCTTCACGGCCCACTAGTCCGGCCCAGCAAGAGTTATGTGGCCTCCCGAGGACCCCTCTATCCAGGACTCCCTCAGTAGCCCCAGAACCTGTCTTCGATGACGATGAGTTCGGCTTCCGTAATATCTACGTCATTGCAAGGCGGGTTCCTACTTCTGAATATATCTTCTGCAAAAAAGTGTATTGTGTTCGGCTCTGCAAGGTTAGTACAACCCTTAGCCTCAAAGGCAAGGCTTTAAAGGAAAATCAAGAGTGTGTCTCTACTGACAACTTTTGGGCGAAGCGTCGTGTCCAACCCACTAACTTATCGAACCGATTTATTTGGTCCTAGTTTCGAGGTATATCCTCATTAACACATCCCATCAGAATAGAGATCGCGCCCGCTTATTGTGGGATCCTTATCAATATGACGTGAGCACACATGCCGTGCATTACGCACGACCGCTTTGGGAACCGGCGAGGTTTATGGCTAAAGTGGGGGGATGCTCTGTATTCACAGTGTTATAAAAGGATATCTATCCCTTTCATCAGCCCCACTCCTTCCTCAAGCTCGAGCTCTCCAATCTCCCTAGCCCCAATATTCTCATCTCCTGCGCCCACCGCTCCTCGTTCCTCAACCACTATTCCTCTTCCCGGCAATGGCTAGATCTGGTGCTAGGGGTAAGTGGGAAGCTTCCATGGTCACTGAAAATACCGTGGAGGATCTACGGAGTGCGGGCTATCTCACCGCCACCATCGTGCACTGAGTCCCTGCCAAGGGTCATGTGATCTGTGTCCCTGAGGTGGGTGAGAGACTAGTGTTCACTTCCCATTTTTTTAGGGGGCTTGGCTTTCCACTCCACCCCTTTGTTCGGGGACTTTTGTTCTTCTACGGGCTAGATTTCCATGATCTAGCCCCGAACTCAATCCTTCACATATCCTCTTTTATAGTGGTGTGTGAAGCTTTCCTCCGCATCCCCCCACACTTTGGCCTATGGCTCAAAACCTTCAACGTGAAGCCGAAGGTAGTGGACGGACAGCACGCGGAGTGCGGGGGCACCATGATTAGCAAGCTCCTGAATGCAACTTGGCCTAAGGGTTCATTCATGGAGACGAATAAGGTCTGGCAATAGGAGTGATTCTACATCACCGAACCCCGCGACGCCAAATGGCAGCGAAGCCTGCTTTCAGATCCGGACCCCCAGAGAGGTTGACCTCCTGGACCAAAAAGGGTTTGGACTGGGGGTTGCAGACTAAAGTGATGACTCTTGTCAGCCATGTATCCGGCGTGATCTCCAAGGGGCACCAGCTCTCCTCCGTGGTCCAGGTGATGCTGACCCGGCTTGTTCTCTCTTGCCAAAGCCGGGACTCCTCCCTATGGAAGTTCGATCCGGCAGGAGACAAGCCGCTAAAGCATCTCTTCAGCTTTACGCACAAAGAGGTCTGGAAGCATCTCTTCAAGAGCCAGACAGAATGGCCCGAACAGACCGATGACGTAGGTTATAGCACTGTAGTCTCCGCCCCAGAGGTAATAGAAAAACTTGCCGAACATATATTTCTTCCCTTATGTAATGATAACAGGAGTTGGATTTTTTACGTGATATACAGGGCTGGACGAAGAAGGCGACCCGGATTAAGAGTCCGACGCCTTTGCCCGAAGACCCAACATTGCCTCTACTGACGGTGATGCTAGTCCCGGCGCCATACAAGGCACCGACCAAGAAGCCAAAGAAGACGAAGGGCAAGGGGGCCGGAGATAGCCCCCGTCCTGCAGACAAGAAGTCCAAGGAAATCAACATCCTCTCCTCCGACGATGTGGAGGAAGATGATGAGGGAGAATAATAAGAAGAGCCCCCAACGCAAGGCAGGGGGAAGAAGAGGGGGGCCGTCGCTGACGCAGGCACGGCCACGCCCCGGAGGAAACTGAACCTCGGAGCTAGTTCGGATTTGTCCGAACATAGCTTCATGGTGAAGCCCAGGGTGAAACCGCTGCCCGAATTCTAAGTTTGTCCGGATTGACCGTTGCACCTTTGTTTAGTATTTTTGATGCTTTACTTAGCATTTTTCTCTTGCTGACCTAGAGCCCTCCCGGAGGACACCCCGACGCCTCCTTATCGGAGGGGAACTCTCTAGCGCCTGGAGAGACGGAGAGTGACTGATACGTCCAAAATGTATCTATAATTTCTGCTTGCTCCATGCCTCTTTTGTGTGATATTGCTATGATATTTATGCACTTCCATACACTTCTGATCATATTTGGACTAACCTATTAACTCAGTGCACCCCAGTGCCAGTTTCTGTTTTCTGCTGTTTTTGTATTTCAGGTTTTCCCATTACGTAAATTGCCAGAAAAATTCCGGGAAAAATATATAAAAAATCAGCATTCCAGAAGCTTCCATGCGGCCAAAGTA
The DNA here is from genome assembly GCA_902687465.1 of Secale cereale. NCBI lineage: Eukaryota > Viridiplantae > Streptophyta > Magnoliopsida > Poales > Poaceae > Secale > Secale cereale. The sequence goes on from LR738709.1 coordinate 237,582,942, forward strand.
GGGCCAGAGGGGAGCCACAGGGGCTCCAGGCGCCCTGTGGGCGCGGCACCCCTCCTGGCCGCCGCGCCAGGCCGCGTGGGCCCCCCTTAGCTCCCCTGGCGACCCCCTTTGGCATATATTTAACACCCGTCACGGAAACCATGATTCCGGACCCCTTTTCTCCAGACGCAATTCCGATCTCCGCCGCCATCTCCATCAAGTTTCGGGGGACCAGAATTCCTGTGCCGGCACCCTGCCGGGATGGGGAAGTGCCCCCGGATTCATCTCCATCGACGTTGCTTCCTCCCTCCATGATGCGGGAGTAGTTCCTCCTCGGGGTTGAGGTTTCTACCAGTACCTATGTGGTCAATTCTCTCTCCCATGATGTGATCTTCGTTCTGATCACAGGCTATGTTAATCTAGGGTGATCCCATGATACTTCCCCTTCCTCTATGTATTGGATTGAAGTACTCACTTGTCTTTATCCAGTATAATCCCCGAGACCAAGGTGACAGCGGTCTATTGGACATGGATTAGAAGAATATTTTCATGAGTGATTTCCTCTTTTGTGTGTTGATTGAAGATTGAGAGTCTCTTGGTGCTTGTCTTTGACTATCCTTTAGATATGTTGTGGTGATTGTGGTACTCACTTTGGATGGCCGCGGTGACATTGGGAAATCCATAGATTGAGAACTACGAACTTTGAGGTGTGCTTTTGTCGCCCTACATAATTCTCATCCTCTCTTGACCACAAAGGAATGACCTCCGAGTGCGTCCCCATTGCATGTTTTATGGGAAATATCATGTGATTCGATTATGTTAATGTTGTTGGGAGTTGCCACTAGTGAAAGTATGAATCCTAGGCCTTGTTTCCACCATTGCAACACCATTTGTGCTCACGTTTACCACTTGTTTTCTTGCTGCACTTTTTATTACAGATTTATATTACTTTGCTTTGCCACTCCTATCATCCATATTTTACCATCTCTTTGCCGAACTAGTGCACCTATACAACTCCTAGTTGTATTAGGTGTGTTGGGGACACAAGAGACTTCTTGTATCTTAGTTGCAGGGTTGCTTGAGAGAGACCACTTTCGACCTCTACTTCCCTGAGTTCGATAAACCTTAGGTCATCCACTTGAGGGAAATTGTTGCTATCCTACAAACCTCTGCGCTTGGAGGCCCAACATAGTCTACAAGAATAGAGGCGTGTGTAGACATCAAACTATTTCTGGCGCCGTTGCCGGGGAAGCGAGTGCTTGAAGGTATATATTTAGATCTTGCAATTAAATCTTTTCGTTTCTTGTTTTTAGTTTCACTAGTTATGTTTATGGAAAACCGCGCTCTTAGTTCGCTGCTTGGGGAAGGCCGCTTTACCACACCCGTGGTAGAGAAGTCTCCTCCACCTACTGAATGTATCCCGTTCCGAATACCACTTGGGATAATTGAAATAATTAGGAATGATTGTTATGATGGGACAGTCAATCCTAGTATTCATCTGTTGAAACTTACAGAACTTTGTGAGTTGTTTAAGATTTCAGGTTTGACAAGAGATGGAGTCATGAGGAAATAATTTGCCTTGTCACTGAAAGGAAAAGCATTGGAATGGTATAGGCTACTAGATGACTCTCACCTGCTGGATTGGGAAGAGATCCAGTCTCTCTTTTACTCCAAGTTTTATCCTGTTCATGATGTCCATGAGAATAGGAATTATGTTTATAATTTCTATCCTCATGACGGAGAGAGCATAGCTCAAACTTGGGGGAGACTGAAAACGTTAATGCTAAAATGTCCTAACCATGGGCTCCCCAAAGATATGATTATTACTAATTTCTATGCGAGGCTCTCTCGACAGGATAAAGATTTGCTCGATGCTTCCTCTATGGGTTCTTTCACAAACGAAAAGATTGATGCTAAATGGGAACTCCTTGAAAGAATTCAACGCAACACTGAAGATTGGGAGATCGACAAAGGTAAAGAGTCAGGTATAGTTTATGAGTATGATTGCATTAAGTCATTTGTTGAAACTACAAGTTTTAATAAGTTTAGTGCTAAGTTTGGGCTTGATTCTCAACTCCTTGTTGATTTCCTCAAATCTTTTGCTTCACATCTTAATATGCCTAAGGAAGATTGGATCAAGCATCATGAACCTTTTAAAGAGATTTGCAAAGAAAATGAAATTGTTCATGATGATTGCAACATGCATGATCCAATTCCTAAAAATGAAGTTTTATATAAGCATGTTAATTTTTGTGGAGTGGATAGACCTTGTGAAAGGCCTATGATTGAAGAAGAGAAGTATTGTAAGCAACATAAGCATGAAAGAACAATCACTTGGGTCAGAGATTTAAATGAAATTGCTAGAGAATTGTGTGACCTTTATCCTTTTACTTGTGAACTTTGCTGTATAGAGGGTCACTTTAATTTTCAATGCATGCACTTTCAAAACATAACTGTTAACCAGTTGTGTGATAACATGATCACCTCTAATCTTTATGATGAGCTTATGTTATTTCTGATGTGTGAGGAGTTATCAGAAAAGACTTCTTGGCTAGATGTTAATGCCATAGGAATAAAAATCACTTTGCAAAATTGCCATCTCTATTGTGTTGTTAATTGCCATGAAAATGATTACATAAGTAAGATTAGAAAGGAGGGAACTTTACCAAAGTATAAAAATGTCTCTTATATTTCTGCTAATAAAAAGGAGAGTTTCTCCCAAGTTTCCTCTATTATTTCTAATGATAAACAAGGATATGTGGAGAAGCTTCATCTCCAACCACTCCCTCCTAAGGTGAAGAAGAAGAAAAAGAAGAGGAGGAGGAAGAGGAGCAAGAAGGAAGAAGAATTGGTATCAACCTGGCCTGAGCATATTCCTCCCATCAACTTTTATCCTAACGGTTGTAAACTTAAAGAAGAAGGTGAAGTTTATTGCCTTAATTATCATCTTGATGATACGTTTGTAGGTACTATTGAAGATGATTTTGATTATGATATGCATGTTACTTATTGTGATTGGGAAAATGATGATTATGCTACTTATGATCTTGAAAATCTTTTTGGTACCAACTCTGAAAGTGATGATATGGAAAGCTCTAAGCTTGGGGATGATAGGATTGCAAATCCTTTACCCACTAGTGATGTGATAATTGATAATTCTTTTGCTAGTAAGAATAAAGACAACATGTTTACAAATATAGTTGCTAGCAATGATAATGCTCTTCTCTACTATGATGATGTTATAGCTCCAATCTATAGTGATTATAAAGGTACCTATGACATAAGGAGAAATTATCCTTATGAAACTTATCATAATCATGGAGGGAATTACTCCCTTGTTGAACACCATCTTCCTAATACACAATTAAACTATAGTGTTCAAGTTGTTTATGACAATCCTACTCCCACTATTACCAATGAGAAATATTATGCTTATGTGGAGAGTAAGAGTACCTTTTTGCATGTGGATCATGGTAACAATGCTTTATGTGATGCTTATATTGTTGAGTTTATTCGTGATCCCACTGAAAATTATTATGAGAAGGGAACATATGCTTATAGATATTTCAATAATGTCAAGTTCCCTCTCTTTATGTTGAAGGTTTTGAAGCTGCACTTGTTTTGTCTTCCTATGCTTATTGCTTTGTGCTTCAATGAATTATTCTATTGCAATATTCCTATGCATAGGAAGCATGTTAGGCTTAAATATGTTTGGTATTTGCTTCTTGATGCTCTCTTTTGTTCTTCAGCTCTTATTCCTACGAGAGCATCACTAAAGTCTTAAGCCTATCTTTATGGCTATAAAGAAAGAGCTCTAGGGAGACAACCCTTGTTATCTTTGCTTTCAGTTTTTAGTGATCTTGATGATGGTTCAATTGATACAACTTGATCTTTTTGCATTATGCCTAGCTTAAAGGCATAAAAGAAAGCGCTTTTGGGAGGCAGCCCACAATGAATAAATTTTTATTTTGCTTTTGTTGTGTCTTGATGTTGTTACTACAGTAGCGTCATCATTGTATCATTACTTTTCAGGTTTGTGCCAAGTTTAGCCTCTGATTGCAAGAAAGTTCAAAAGTTGTGACGTGCTGTCCAGGAAACAGATTATGTCCTTGGACAGAAAAATTCGTATAAAATCACCAAATCATCTTTTTGGTCTGAATTGTTTCGACAGCGTGCTCTTTACAATTGGCTTTCGGGCGTCTGTTCTGAGTTTTTTGATTTGAGTTGCAGAAGTGCCCCGAAAAAATTATTTACTACCTGCTGGTCTGTTTTTCACAGATTCTGTCCTGTTTTGCCTTTTCTTCGTTTTGCAAACCTAGAGCTTGCTTTTTCTTTGCAAAAACCTTTTGGCAATCTTTAGAAACAGTAGCTCTTCAAGATTATCAGCAGGGAAAAGTTATTTTATTGTGGGTACTAACCTCGCTAATCAGATTATGATGAGTTATGTATGAAGGGAGTTTTCAAGTGTGCGAGGGAAGATGATAAAAGAAGATTCAGGAGGGTCAAACGCTCAAGCTTGGGGATGCCCCCGTGCACCCCCAAGAAATATTCAAGAAGACTCAAGCGTCTAAGCTTGGGGATGCCCCCATGCATCCCCTTCTCCATCAACAATTATCAATTCGTCTTTCGTTCCACTATATTTTAATCACTTCATGCGTTATGTGCTATGCTTGGAGCGTCTTGCTCTTAGTTTCCCTTTTAGTTTTCTTTAGCTTTGCTTGCTGTTCATAACGAGTTGGAACCCATCTTTCTTTGTGTGGGAGAGAAACACGCTCCACTTCAACCTAGAACATAACATAGGATTTTCATGTTTATCTTTGCTGTGTATGTTCTTTGTCTTTCAATAGCTACTGTCATGTTCAGCTCTTAGTTTTCATGCTTTACTTTTTAAAGAGCTTTTGTTTAGTTGGTCGCTGGAACTCTCTTGAGTTATCATGCTTATCTTGTTAAGAGAGTTGGCTTCTGTTGCACTGGTTGATATGTCTATGATGAAAATGCTATGTGCATAATGGTGCTTAGTACTTCATGTTTTCTTATGGTTAGTCTCAAATAGCTGGGGGGGGGGGTTCTTAATGTGTTATTGAAGTACCAACATGATTTGTTTGCCTATGATGTGGTATGGTTTAGTGATATCTTCCTCCAAGAATTTATTTTGATTGACTTGGCATATGCTCACGCATATTTAAGACTGTAAATAAAGTCTATCAAGCCTTGATGATCTTTAATTTCTGAGTAGCGATATAACTTCCATGCCCGATTCAATGTTGCTTTGTCGCTCTGCATGATTATGACCGTCATTGCTCTTTTAGTTGGTCGCTCCTAGTCTTTTGCTAACCTTCGCCTGTACTAAGCGGACTGACTACTTGTGCATCCAAAATCCTTTAACCCAGTTATGCCATATGAGTCCACCATACCTTCCTATACATGGTATTTACCTGCCATTCCTAACGAAGACTTTCATGTACCATCTCAAAATTATTCAAAAAAGCATTTCTCTTTTGTGCCTCTGTTTTAGCTCATGAGGAAGTAGTAGTTAATTCATGACCTTTTTATGTTGGACAAGCTTCACCCCGGGATTGCATGTCTAATGTGCAAACCCCTAATACGAGAAGGAACTGGCAAAGAGTGCGCCCGGCTCATTAAAAAAATATACAACAAACAAACCCTCCTTCATGCTTTGTTCATGAGAAATCAGAAAACTTTGGCAGTGATAAACAAAGGAGATTAAGAGGATGTGATCGTCCTCATGCGGGAGCCGTTCCTCGAAACTTGTCCAGCTCGAGAAGTAATTGAGTTATCTGCTAGCATTCGTTGACGAAATATGCATATTCTAAAAAATAATTATTACCTCTGTTTTTAAAACCAAGAGCTCTGGTACATGTTTAGTTTTTGTTTCCGACCACGGATTTTCAACCTTGCCAACAAAAGCCACGGTTCGAGAGTCTCCACCTTCTTTCTTCAAAGCACCAACTATTGAGAGCATGATTGTCATTCTGAGTGTAATGTGCATTGTCCCAAAGTACCATTGTCTTTTGCATGATTATGATATCGTTTATTCTGAAATCATTGTATCTAGTCGTCACTTAAACCTTGGAGGTGCCCCTGCATTTATGTTTTGCTTCACTAAAGGGGGCAAGCGAGGTACCACTTTGTCATATTTGCACACCATGCTCACTACAAATCTATTGAGTGTTTCAGTATCATATTGTAAAACTTTCAGTTCTTTGTGATATTCTCATGAGGAAACTTAATTACTACAGATTCATTATCTCAGTAAGCATTTGTCATGTGACTGTGAAAAGTTCTTATATGGTTAATAGCATGTCACCACAGAAATTATGCTTGTTATCATTTACCTACTCGAGGACGGGCAGGAATTAAGCTTGGGGATGTTGATACGTCCAAAACGTATCTATAATTTCTGCTTGCTCCATGCCTCTTTTGTGTGATATTGCTATGATTTTTATGCACTTCCATACACTTTTGATCATATTTGGACTAACCTATTAACTCAGTGCACCCTAGTGCCAGTTTCTGTTTTCTGCTGTTTTTGTATTTCAGGTTTTCCCATTACATAAATTGCCAGAAAAATTCCAGGAAAAATATATAAAAAATTAGCGTTCCGGAAGCTTCCATGCGGCCAAAGTAGGGCCAGAGGGGGGCCACAGGGGCTCCAGGCGCCCTGTGGGCGCGGCCCCCCTCCTGGCCGCCGCGCCAGGCCGCGTGGGCCTCCCTTAGCTCCCCTGGCGACCCCTTTGGCATATATTTAACACCCGTCGCGGAAACCCTGATTCCGGACCCCTTTTCTCCAGACGCAATTCCGATCTCCGCCGCCATCGCCATCAAGTTTTGGGGGACCAGAATTCCTGTGCCGGCACCCTGCCGGGACGGGGAAGTGCCCCCGGATTCATCTCCATCGACGTTGCTTCCTCCCTCCATGATGCGGGAGTAGTTCCTCCTCGGGGCTGAGGTTTCTACCAGTAGCTATGTGGTCAATTCTCTCTCCCATGATGTGATCTTCATTGTGATCATAGGCTATGTTAATCTAGGGTGATCCCATGATACTTCCCCTTCCTCTATGTATTGGATTGAAGTACTCACTTGTCTTTATCTAGTATAATCCCCGAGACCAAGGTGACAGCGGTCTATTGGACATGGATTAGAAGAATATTTTCATGAGTGATTTCCTCTTCTGTGTGTTGATTGAAGATTGAGAGTCTCTTGGTGCTTGTCTTTGACTATCCTTTAGATATGTTGTGGTGATTGTGGTACTCAATTTGGATGGCCGCGGTGACATTGGGAAATCCATAGATTGAGAACTACAAACTTTGAGGTGTGCTTTTGTCGCCCTACATAATTCTCGTCCTCTCTTGACCACAAAGGAATGACCTCCGAGTGCGTCCCCCTTGCATGTTTTATGGGAAATATCATGTGATTCGATTATGTTAATGTTGTTGGGAGTTGCCACTAGTGAAAGTATGAATCCTAGTCCTTGTTTCCACCATTGCAACACCATTTGTGCTCACGTTTACCACTTGTTTTCTTGCTGCACTTTTTATTACAGATTTATATTACTTTTCTTTGCCACTCCTATCATCCATATTTTACCATCTCTTCGCCGAACTAGTGCACCTATACAACTCCTAGTTGTATTAGGTGTGTTGGGGACACAAGAGACTTCTTGTATCTTAGTAGCAGGGTTGCTTGAGAGAGACCACCTTCGACCTCTACTTCCCTGAGTTCGATAAACCTTAGGTCATCCACTTGAGGGAAATTGCTGCTGTCCTACAAACCTCTGCGCTTGGAGGCCCAACATAGTCTACAATAATAGAGGCGTGTGTAGACATCAGTGACCCGCCAGTCCGGGCTTCATCGCCCGTGGTTGGTGGGGACATCAAAGTGTCTTCCCAGCGGGTGTCCTCCGCCCTAGGAGACGAGGGCGGGGCAGGCGGCGGCCGGGGATAATACCTCGGCGGCTGCCGATCATGGGGAGACCATCCCCATAGAGACCAAAGACGTGGGGCCCAAACAATCCCGGGCCCCACCGAATACTATTCTGGAGACTAGTGCGGGCCCGGGATCTGAAGACCCGACTCCCCAAGCGGAGGAGGATATGGCAGTGCCGGAGGTTAATCCGGAGGCGCCAGACTCTATGGAGGGACCACTGCAAAGTGCTCTCATCATTGAAGAACACTGCATCATGATGGGTGCGGTAATGAAGAAGATTCAGTCCGTCAAGGGCAGACTGAATGAAGCCTTCAACAGCCTGTTAACAGGCTTTGAGTTAAGCAATGTGATGTTCTTTATAGAACTTTATTATTTTCAATGCACATACATAGCCAGTAGCTCCTGATTCTTTGTGTGATTCTGAAGAGAATCGGACAAAGTATCCATAATATAGCATATTTACAGAGCTGAACTATTCTGCAGGCTTCACTAGTTGCGGCGACTGCGTGGGAAGTGGAAGTTGCCGAACTGAACCGGAAGCTCTTGTTGGACAACGCGGACCTCGACCGCGTCAATCGGCGTTTGGATAAAACGCAAGGTATGTAGATTTTAAGATGTCAAAAAAACTAATTAACTTGAGTATGTCTTATAAACTCTGATATGGTATTTTGTATTACACAGTAGGCACCGCTGAGCTCAAGGCCCTGAAGGGCTAGGATGCCAGGGCCAAGAAAGAGGCTGAGGCGAACAAGGTAGCCGCTGATAAAGCAGCTGCCGATTTGGAGGCCGAAAAGGCTGAGTGCGAGAAGAACCGGTCTCGGGTGTCCGAAGTTGAGGTCGAGCTCAACGATGCCATTCACAAATGTCATGCATTTGAGAAGAAGGCTTTGGAACAGGCATACGAGCTTGCTGCGGCAGTGAAGACCGCCCAGGATATGCGGGCCGAGTCGCACAGCGCTCGTCAAGAAATCGAGCAGGCACGACAAATAGCATCTGGTAAGACATTTCTCTTATAGAGCATCTTTGGAGGGCAGAAGTACATTGGGCTGACGCAGTTATGGAGTTCTCCAGACATGTTTGCTGATCTTCCGAGGAGAAGTGCTGATGCCGCCCTGTACTTCTGAGCCTTGGAGGGGAACAACACGGAGAAGCTGTTTTGGTCGCAGTTCGATGCGCCAAAACATCTGGTGCCCCTCAGCGACCAGATGAAGCAGCTGGTCGAGCTGCAGAACGTGGCGGGTTTGGCCATGAAGGACTTAATAGTCCGGCTATGGCCCATCGATCCAATCCCAAGTAGATACTTTGGATTGGTGAAGCGGCTCGTCAATGCGAGTCCTCGGGTCGACGCACTGACGCGTTCGGCCTGCATAGAAGGTGCTCGAATGGTCTTCGCTCGTGTCAAAGTGCACTTGGCAAAGATGAACGCAGGGCATATAGCTACTCCTGGCCCGCCCACATGCATGGAGCACCGCAAGCCGGATAAGTACTTCGAGGACATCATCGAAGGCACCCGCCTAGTAGAAGGACAGTGTTCGAAGGATATTATACACTCTTCATCCAACGTCTTGGTCCGTGTAGGAGGTGTATGCGGAGCGAACCAGGCAATCATACTATGCGGCGTTATTGCTTTCACTTAGTCGTAGGAGCTTGACATGTGGGGCTAGGTACTAGCCCTTGTTGCGGATATGATATTCCTTTACTTAGGCATCCAACTGCACCTGGCTGGGAAAAAAACCAACCCTTCGTATAACACGGGGTAGATCTCTATCGATCGTAGTATAACACTAAGTCACCGGATTGCAGACCAGGTTCTCACCTACCATGACGGTCAGTTTTCGGCTTTCTCTACTAAGGTACTTGACCGGACGAGCTAGAAGTACAATCGCAGTAGTTCTCCCTTTACACCCTAGCTGAACAATCGGGAACGTAGGGGTAAGCACAGGAGCCGGGCAACCCAACTATTGACCTAAGACATGATTCGGAACTGATGCATATAAGGCAAACATCCAGGACGCCGAACACTCCCTACAGGCGTTCGGTCTTTTCAACATATACAGGGCTGATTGCAGCCCCTAGTAATAGACCCTTATTGACAAGGCTCATATGACAATCTAATTTTTGGGAAGAACATTTTATGATGAGTGAGTAAAAACTCCAAACATAATGTGAATCAAACTTCTCTATTAATATCCCTTTATGGTACGGTGAGCCGCAAACTTATAGATAATGTCGAAGACCTTTTTGGACGTTTTACACGCCAAAAAGGTATATAACAAGAAAGAGAAAAAAGGTTTACACAGGGTCTTAATCTAAAGAGAAACCTTAGTGCGGGTCCCTGCTGCACGTCTGCGCCGTTTCCTCCTTTGTAATGTGTCCTTGAAGGGGTGGGAGTATGATGGCCGTCTATAAAAAAGAAAAAGAAAAACCTGGAATAGAAAAAGAAATCCAGTGTGGCCATGACAAAACTGGTTCATTCAATGAACTTAACAATATAAGTTTAGAGTCCGAATAAGGTCAAGCCGAACTATGTACTATATGCAGGTGCCCTTGGTTGTCGCCTAAGGAATTTTTAAGGCATAATTATGTACTCGAGGCACATATGCTATCACCTTATGGGGAAGTCGATGGGGGTGTAACTGTCAATCTTGCTCAGGTTCATCTGAGCTACCGCACTGAGGCGTGTGCCGGACATGTTTAGTTATGTCCGCTATTGATAGATTATCCGGCTTGAATAGGCCATTTTGTACTTCGGCTGCTAGGGCCGCAGTGTCCTCCTCCGTACGGAGAGAGAGCTCCATATTTCCATTGACCGTAATAACGCCACGTGGTCCAGGATTTTAAGCTTTAAATAGGCATAATGCGGGACTGCATTAAAGCGGTCAAAGGCCATTCTTCCGAGCAGTGCATGATAGCCACTTTGGAATGGAGCTATGTCGAAGATCAACTCTTCGCTTTGAAAGTTATCAGGAGTGCCGAATACGACCTCCAATGTTATAGAGCCCGTGCAGCGAGCTTCTACGCCCGGTACTACTCCTTTAAAGGTTGTGCTGCTTGGCTTGATTCTTGATGGATCAATAACATCTTGCGGACAGTGTCCTGATATATCAGATTGAGACTGCTGCCGCTGACCATGAGCACTCGGGTTAGATGGTATCCATCGATTATTGGGTCAAGCACTAGGGCAACCGAACCCCCATGATGAATACTAGTCGGATGATCCCTGCGATCGAAAGTGATCGGACAGGCCGACCATGGGTTGAATTTGGGGGCGACACGCTCAACGGCGTAGACATCTTGGAGTGCGCGCTTGCGCTCCCTCTTTAGGATATGAGTGGCATATATCATGTTCACTAATTTAACCTTCGGTGGAAATTTCTTCTGTCCACCTATATTCGGCTGGCGAGCTTCATCCTCGTCTTCGCTCCGAGGCTCCTTCCCCTTGTGTTCGGCATTGAGCTTTCCGGCCGCTTGAAGACCAAACATTTATGGTTGGTATGGTTGGCAAGTTTTTCTGGGGTGCCATGGATTTGGTAGGACCTATCTAATATTTTGTCTAGACTGGATGGACCATCTATGTTGCCTTTAAATGGCTTCTTCCGTTGACCGGGTTTGGAGCCACTGAATCCGGCGTTTACCGTTGTATCATCTGGGCTTCCAGAATTGTTTCGACGTTTATTTTTGTTACGTCGTGGCTTTCCATTGCCATCCCTGACTTCAGATGTTCCAGGGTCATTGGTACTGCTACGAGATAACTAGCTATCCTCACCCGCGGGAAAGTGAGTCATGAGTGTAGTTAGGGCTGCCATTGTCCTCGGCTTTTCCTGTCCAAGGTGTCTGGCTAGCCATTCGTCCCGGATACTATGCTTGAATGCCGCTAAGGCTTCATTGTCCGGACAATCGATGATTTGGTTCCTCATAGTGAGAAACCGATTCCAAAGCTTGCGGGCTGACTCCCCGGGTTGTTGGATGATGTGACTTAGATCGTTAGCCTCCAGAGGCCGGACATAGGTCCCTTGAAAATTGGCCCGAAAAGCGTCCTCAAGTTCTTCCCAACTCCCAATGGAGTTCTCTGGGAGGCTATTTAGCCAGTGCTGAGCTAGTCCTTTCAGCTTGAGGGGTAGATATTTAATGGCGTGGAGATCATCTCCTCGAGCCATTTGGATGTGAAGAATGAAGTCTTCTATCCAGACGGCATGATGCATCGTTCCATCGTACGCTTCGATGTTCATGGGTTTAAACCCTTCTAGAAAATCATGATCTAGTACCTCATTGGTGAAGCACAGAGGGTGTGCGGCTCCTCTGTATTTGGCTATATCGTGGCGTATGTCCGATGGTTGTGATGTTCGGTATTGACCCCGAACTAGTATGTCACCGGTGCGATTGGCTTGATAGCAGCCGTCCCGTGCGGGAGCCCGGTCCCTAGGTCCGTAGATAGACCTGGTCTTGCTAGCTTTTTTGTTCAGGTCCTCACGCAGATCGTGTTTTCGGACTTGAGTCGCACCCTCCTTTTCTTTACGGGGTGGTGGTGCGGGCTTGTGTACGCCATTGCTATCAACTCTGTTTTGTCCGCGACGTGGTCGGTCCGGCTTGTTGGCGGTGTTATTCTTCAGCGGGACAGGCGCAGCGGCCTCGTCGTAGAATTCAGGCAGCAGTTTACGCTTGGGATAGCCTTTGGTTTGGCCATTATAGCCATGTTTTTGTTCGGCGTCTAGCACCTCGTTCCATCTATCATTGAGCATGTCCTGTGCGGCTCGAAGCTGTCTCTGCTGCTTATTTAGGCTCCTTGCAATGGCAATAAGCCGCTGATGGAAGTGTTTTTGTTCAAAGGGTTCTTTTGGGACGATATATTCATCGTCGTCCAGGCTAACCTCTTCTTCGGAGACAGGTTTGTAGTTACCATCTTTGGCATCGCTGTCATCGGACAACGGCTTAGGACTCTGTTCACCATCCTCTCGCTCTACCTGCTCCATCGCTAGGTCTGCAGGGTCTTTAGCTTGTTCCAGAGTGTCACCATCGTTAGTGACAGTGTTGCTATTTCTTCCTTTACGGGATTTAGTTCGGCGCTTTGGACTCCGACATTTGGGAGGTTCTTCGACGGTATTGTCCTCTACGGTATTGTTTTCACCGTCGCCCTCCGCCTCTTTAGGTGTATTCACCATGTACACGTCGTATGAAGATGTAGCTGTCCACCGCCCGGTTACGGCCCGGTTTTGATCTGGATCCGCTTCAGCTTTGAGATCCATCCCTTTAAAGTCTACGAAAGCATAGTCAAGTAGATCGGTTAGATCTTCAACCGTGGCCACCAAGTGCGTGGTGGGTGGGGAGCAAAATTCTCCATCAGCCTCCAGTTTGAACCGGATACAATGCGGCTGTGTGGCCCCATCTAAGGAGAGGGATCTTAACGACCTTCGCATGTCGCCAAAGGGTGAGTGCTGCAAGATATCCGCAGCACTGAATTCGGCAATTCACGACTGATCTGGCTTGAAGGACGCAGATGCGTGCGATTCGGAATCCGAGGCCGGAGTTAGGTCCAGGGTTCCGATGACACAAACCTCGTCTACAGTTGGGTGTGTGTGCGGCTGCAATGTCGTGGAGTCTGCAGCTTTCATGGCGGGGTTGAGCTTCCCGTCCTCGGGCGGCGCGGTCTGTTCCGGATCTAGGACCAGAACTGTTGCAGGTGCTATTTCATGATCCGATGACAGAGCTAGGTCATGTTCATCGTGAAGGCAGAGAGAGGTTGCCACTGGCTCAAATCCAGCAAAGATCAAGCATCCGCGGATATCAGCAACGTAGTTTAAGCTTCCGAATCTGACTTGATGGCCAGGGGCGTAGCTCTCGATCTGCTCAAGATGGCCTTCAGTGTTGGCGCGTAGCGTGAAGCCGCCGAACACGAAGAGTTGTCCATGAGGGAAAATTCCCTCGGTGTTGCCGTCGTTGTTGATGACGCGGTCCATCAGTCCTTCCATTGACGACATAGTGGAACTCTCAAGGAAAGCACCAATGTCGGTGTCAAAACCGTCAGATCTTGGGTAGGGGTTCCCGAACTATGTGTCTGATGATCGATGGTAACAGGAGGCAGGGGACACGATGTTTACCCAGGTTCAGGCCCTCTCGATCGAGGTAAAACCCTACTTCCTACTATATTAATATGGATGATTATGAATACAAGAGTTGATCTACGTCGAGATCGAATTGGCTAAACCCTAAAGTCTAGCCTATGAGGATTTTAGATTCTCCGTTAGCCACTACGGACTAAAACCCTCCGGTTTATATACACACCGGAGGGGCCTTGGGTTTGTACATATCACCTTGCAGAGGAATGAAAGATTACACCAGAACCTAAAACTTGCCATTACATGAATACAGGAGTCCAATCCGGATACGAGAGATGATCTTCAACTATGATCTTCACGGCCCACCAGTCCGGCCCACCAAGAGTTATGTGGCCTCCCGAGGACCCCTCTATCGAGGTCTCCCTCACCCGTGTTGGTGACTGATCAGCCGACATGGTCGGTGCCCAATCCTCTGGTGGATCAGACTGAGCTACTGCCGATGACAGTGCTAGATCCAGTGCCATCAGAGCACGTGCTGGTGCTCGATCCAATGCTGAAGGTGATACCGACGTGCGAGATAGTAGCGATCGTCTCTGGTCTGCTATGATTTCGTAATTCAGCTTTCTAACTTCGCTAGGCTCTGTGACATGGATCCAGTCTTTTTCTTCACTTCTATTAATCTTAAGAAGGACTAATTGTGACATGTTTGTTAAAATAAACTGCAGTTCATCACGAGGCTTCAGATTGTACTCAGACAACAGACTGACCCAATTGTGTCTAGTAATATAAGTGATGGACAATGCCTTCATTACTAACATGACATAGGAATTGAAACCTGCTAAAATAACCATCGTAGAGCAAACCAAATGGTTTATTCTATAACGAATGTGACATGGAAAAACCTGCACCGCAAAATTGCAACAAAAGTAAGAAAACATGACAATAAATCAATAAGATTTACTTGATGTGACATGAGTCAATCCTTACCAGGATATCACTATGTTCAAGTTCTAAATAGATGGTTGATTGTCCAATTAGGGGTGGCATCCAGGGCCCCCACTTACTCCCACAAGCTGGACAGTCCAAAGGTCGTGACAACTCATTAGGAGCGAACATCCATGGGACTGGAAATCCTGGTGGGTGTGATAAACCCTGCAATGCATACATATATTGGAGTGTAACCATAATTGATAAACCGTCCTCACAAAAAAAGATGATCTGGATACTTCAAAATATACAGACTGAATTGAGTGGACAAACATTAACATAGACTGTTCTCAGGACTCACCACACAACAGAAGCGGCAATACTATACAATACAGGGTTCATTCACACAGATCAAGTACTGAACAAGTAGTGCTTACTAGAGAGAAACAAAGTTGCACTAATTAAACTCTTCATACTATTTGTTGCCACCGACCTACGAGATGTACCCCACATAACTGACTAGGCCATGGACTTTGTGAAAGATGTCTACCGGCATCATCGCCATCTGGTCAACCTTGCAGAACCTAACAGAGTGGTCTTTCCACTCATAAAGATGACCATGATGACATGACAAATCAGATTTGTCGGGAAGCTTTACGAGAACCACACCCTTCGTAATTGAAGGCACAACTAGGGAATTGTTGTGGTGAAGTATACCCTTGAGAACACGCCTGACAACAATGCTACATGAAAATGCTTGTTCACCACACATGGCGACTAGGACACAACAAATGGATAGTTTAGTAGTAGAACTCATTCTCAGGTCTTCCAGTTCACACAACATGACTTTGAGAACTTCATCTCCACTACGGTCCTGGTTCTAATTCAAACAGAAACCAAATATTCTATTACTACCTCCATTGTAATGCCCCGGATGTAACACTTTCCCTTTATGGCAATATATAAACTTTGGCTTCATCAATTCCATTCCGGGTTCTTCTTCTTTTTGGGTTTCGCCGTTTTGTCATGTGCGTGTGTGCATTTCATCCATGTCATGTTGTCATGTGCATTGCATTGCATTTGTGTTGTCGTTCGCATCCGGTCCCACTCGTCTCTTCCCGTTGTCCGTTTCGAGTTCCGACGCTCTCACACGTGTCCGTGGCACCCCGAGTCCTTCTTTCGCGTTTGGCCATGTAAAGTTTCCGGAATGGCGTGAGACTTGTCGTGCGATGTTGTTTTGTTACGTGTAGGCCGCGTGTCAAGTTTCATCGCATTTGGAGTTCGTTTAGTACTCCAACGGTTAACCTAGTGGGCTAAAAGTACCTCCTCTTTGAGGCCCAAGACCCCCTCCATAGCAACCCACCAACCCAGCACAACTCTTCCCATCATCTCGGTCGTTGAATTGTGATCGTGTGGCCGAAAACCGCTCCTCATTTGGAGTCTCCTAGCTCCTTGTGCCTATAAAAACGTCCCCCTTGCCATTTTCGTCCAAAACCCTAGCCTCCTCCTAGCTCCAGCCGCCGCCTTGTTTTCCGTGCCGGGCGGATGTGTCCGTCCGTGCTGGACACAACCGCCGCCTCCCACCGCGCGGGCCCGCCGGGCCCGGCCCCGGCCCCCGCGGCCCGCATCGCCTCTGCCCGCCGCGCGGGACCTCCGCCGCCGTCCTCCTCAGCTCTGGCGCCGTCGCCACAGTCGCGAGGCCCAGCCGCCGCGCCGCCACCCGCAGGCGGCCGGAGCCCCATCGCCGCCGCCCCAGCGAACAGCCTCCGCCGGGCTCCCTTCGAGCTCCGCCGCCGGGCTCCGTTTGAGCCGCCGCCTGTCAAGCACCTCTCCGCCGGTCGAGGACTCACTGCCCCGCCGGTCCCTTGCCGCCGGCGCCGCCCGAGGACTCCTCCGGCCTGGCCGCCTCGCCGGAGGTACGAGCAACCACCGCCGACCGCTGATCCGATCGGGATCGCCCGATCCATCGAGGGCAGGAACCCTAACGGGCGCGATCCGTCCGCCCGTTCGACCGAGCCGGTACCCGTCCGCCCGTTTGACCCGTTGACCCGCGCCCGCGTTGACCAGTCAGGTTGACCCCTTTGTTTCCTCTATGTCTTTTAGTTATTTTCTTTGTCTGATGCATTCTTGTGATGGCAATAACTTTTAATGTGCTTGTCCGATTTGTGCATATAATATGTCAAAATGATCGTGGTGATGTGTACTATGTTTTGTTCCATTGTGTTATGCTTGTTTGAGTCCATCTAGATGTCTTAATCTTCATGACAAGAATGCTACTTGATATAAACTGCTGCTATTAGTTGTTTTCATGCCATGTTTGAGATGTGATAACTTGGTGCATGTTTATCCAAATGAAGCAAATGATATGTCAAAATGTTCATCATGAGATGCTCTACATGTTGGTTTCTTTAGCTTGCAAGTTAGAGTTCGTATTGCCATGTTTATCTCTGTTGCAAAAGTGCATATGGCTGTTAGGTTTTGTAACTTGTTACGAGATGCCTAGTTGAGGAGTTCGTTGCTATTGTTGTGTTTGTCCCCATGTCGCATGCTCATATGTTTTGGACTCCCCATCATGTGTCCTTTGCTTGGTGCAAACCACTTGCCATGTTATGCTTTGAGTGACTTAAACATGCTCACAAACATGCCATGATAATATTGTTGTTTTAACACTTACTGAAATTTCATTAAGTCTGGAATCTGTAATATCCTGATGCTATGTTTGCTTGATGTCCTAGGCAAATCCATGTTAGTTTTGGGGTGGCTCTTGATCATTCCTTGTTGTATATGTTGTTGTCTATCCATCCATGTCCTCACATGCTCATTTGGTTTGCTGTAGCATATTTAGTTCTTCCTCCCAAGTTGCTATAAAATATTGCTGTCAGGTTTTTATTGTCATGTTCAAAATGTTCTAGCTTGTTGCTATTGATCCATGCCTCCTATGGAGATGCTACAATGGAGTTGTTCGTTGTAGGATATGTCTACTTCATGTCCATGCTTCTTGTCACCATGTTTGAGTGATGTAGAGTATATATATATCTTGCTTCCAAGTTGCTATGTGGCTGTTAATTTCAGCTTTACATTGTTTCTTGTTTCGGGTGTATCTTTTAGTCCATTTCTCCGTTTTGGGTGTGCCCTACATGAAACTTGTGTGGTTTTGCATGTAGATTCATAATATCATCTTGTTAACATGTTTGGAGTTTGTTTGCTTGATGTTTGGGTGCATCTTGCGCTGTTGCCATGCTTATCTTGTTTTGATCATATCTTCTAGACCGTAGCTCCGTTTTAAACAAACTTTATATGAAACTTGACTAGATTTTCATGAAGATTGTCATGGTGCATGTTATCTTGCTGTTTAACAACTTTACCTTAAGGTTTGTTCAGATCTGGACTAATTTCAAACTATGCATATGAGGACTTACCGGATTTGTCTTAAGTAGTTTCCAGCCTCATTTAAACATATGGTTTCTTGTGTTATTTCTCTGTGCTTCCTACCTTGCCATGTTTTGCATCCTAAATAGACTTGTCTTGCATCCTACTTGCTTGAGCATATTGTCATGTTTCTTGTGATGTTTCTCTGTGCTTCCTGTGTTGTCATGTTGTGCATCCTAAGTGCATCTGCTGTGCATCCTAAGTGCATCATACATACATCCTGTAGTTTGCGCATTGCACCTTGTTTGATTTCATGCCTCGTGTGTTCTTGTGTTGAGTAGAGTCGGAAGCCGAGACCGAGTACGAGAACGAGGTTACTACCGAGGTTGAGAACGAGGAGCCGTCTTACGATCCCATCGACGACTCGACAGGCAAGATGACCTGACCCAGATATCATTACTATCTTTGCCTATTGCTAGAAGTCTCGCTCTTTAGCTTATTGCCTCGATGCCCATGTTTGTCTGTCAGCCTCCTATTGTAACCATGAATCTGTCTAACCACCCTACCTATGCAAACCTTTGATTGGCTACGTAGGCTTCGCTCAGCCCCTCTTACAGCATTGCTAGTTGCAGGAGAAGATTTGAAGATTCTTGCTTCATGTTGAAGCTTGTTGGGATATTACACTATATAAACTCTTTAATGAAATCATCTATATATTGGTAATGGGTGGAAGGCTAAGCATCTTGCTTGGTGATTTGTTCCACTCATGCCGCCCTAGGAACCGTATAAACCGGTGTTATGTTCCCTGATTTTGCGTTCCTCACACGGTTGGGGTTATGGGACCCCCTCGATAAACCGCTTAGTGCTAAGTCTTTTCCAGCGAGGCCCAACATTGGTACTCCATTCGCCTAACAACTAAAACTTGCCGAGGGAGTAATTAACCCGAGGATTAATTAATCAAACCCCCCTGGGCCAGTGCTCGATTTGAGTGTTGGTCCAAACTAGAGTCGTGTGCGGTACCCCCCTTGGCAACTTGGGTTTTGGTCATTGTACGCTGTGCTCATCCGGTCGTGGCCTAAGACTAGATACACGCGGCTACTGTCAGGGTGTCGGCACGCCGGGAGGTCTTGCTGGATTAGTCTTACCTTAGTCGGAGTATCTTGAGCATGGGATTCCGAGGATACTCGGGCCTTCCCACCTTGGAGTTGCGACTCCGCGGATCGTGGGATTGTAATGGGCCAAGTTGGAACACCCTTGCAGGGTTTTGAACTTTCGAAAGCCGTGCCCGCGGTTATGTGGCAGATGGGAATTTGTTAATATCCGGTTGTAGAAAACTTGACACCATGTTCAGAACACACTACCAGCGTGAGTACCGTGACGGTCATTTTCCGAAAGGGGTTCGGGAAGTGAACACGGTGGGGTTATGATTGTCGTGCTTAGTTAGGATCACTTCGTGATCACCTCGTCGTACGTGGCACTTCTCTTCTCGCTCTTAATACGTAAGCTAGTGCTAGTGCAGCTGCAACCTTTTATTCTTTCTTCCTTAGATAGTTTGGCTACCCAGGAACGGGATTGCTGAGTCCTATGTGGCTCACAGATTCTACACCACACCAGATGCAGGTACCATGGTGAACTACTCAGGTGACGGCACAAAGCTATACTGGGAGTACGATGAGGAACGTAGCTGTTACTATGTGCACTATCCCGATGATCAGTAGTGGTTTCTACTAGGGGCGTTTCGAACATGTGGCTTTATGTATGTTTGGTATCTTTCATTTGGATCTTCACCCGTAGACGGGTTGTGTTGTTATTTGAATGACGTTTGGCTATGTAATGAATTGTGTGACGTGGCGAGTGTAAGCCAACTATCTCTTTTCCTTTTCATCCCTATTTTACATGAGATGTGCAAAGATACCGAACTTGAGATCATTCCAGAATGGGCTTATACCTTTAAGTCGTGCCTCGACACGTAGGAGGTATAGTCCCATCCTGGGCATTACAAGTTGGTATTTAGAGCCTTCTCCGACCTAGAAGCCCCCACTGATTGATCGAATCGTTGACGGTTGACTCTAGGCACACACTTAAAATGTTTCCTGGGTCTTGCTAGCTATTGCAGAAGGTTGGTTGAGAACTTCTCCAAGATTGCCAAGCCTCTCTCCAACTTGCCGCAGAAGAATGTCAAGTACAACTGGTCTCCGGATTGTGATGTGGCATTCAAAACTCTCAAAGAAAAGCTCATCTCTGCTCCAGTTCTTACCCCCCCCC
>LR738709.1:237603530-237632684 GCA_902687465.1 Secale cereale
CCCCCCCCTCAGATGAGTCCAAGCCCTATGGAGTATTCTGTGATGCTTCTCTTCAAGGACTTGGTGGTGTGCTAATGCAGGACAATAAAATTGTGGCATACACCTCTCGTCAATTGAAGCCAAGTGAGAAGAACTACCCCACACATGATCTCGAGCTAGCAGCTGTGGTACACGCCTTGATCATGTGGAGACACCTTCTGTTGGGCAGAAAAGTCGACATCTTCACCGATCACAAGAGCTTGAAGTACATCTTCACACAGCCGAACCTGAACCTTCGCCAGACTCGTTGGGTTGAAATGATCCAAGAGTATGATCCAAGCATCGAATACACACTTGGCAAGGCAAATGTCATTGCAGATACCTTGAGCAGAAAGGCATATTGCAACAGTCTCCTTATCAAGCCGTTTCAGCCTGAGCTTTGTGAAGCATTCAGGAAGCTCAACCTCCAAGTTGTTCCGCAAGGCTTTCTTGCAAATCTTCAAGTTGCTCCTACCTTGGAAGATCAGATCCGTGAGGCCCAACTCAGTGATGCTATGGTGCGGAAAGTGAAACATGGTATTGCAAAGGGTACTCCCAAATACAAGTGCTATCGCGTTGATGAGAGAGATACCTTGTTCTTTGAGGAAAAACTTGTGGTTCCTAAGGGTGATCTCAGGAAGCTCATAATGAACGAGGCACATGATTCCCTCCTCTCGATTCATCCTGGAAGTTCTAAGATGTACCAAGACCTCAAGCAATCTTACTGGTGGACTCGCATGAAAAGGGAGATTGCCCAATTCGTGAATGAATGTGATGTCTGCAGAAGAGTGAAGGCAGAGCATCAACGTCCAGCCGGTCTTCTCCAACCTCTTCCTATTCCCGAGTGGAGATTCGACCACATTGAAATGCATTTCGTCACTGGGTTTCCCAAGTCCAAGAAAGGGAATGATTCTATCTTTGTTGTCATCGACAAGCGTACCAAAGTAGCTCACTTCCTTCCAGTCAGAGAATCCATCAATGCAGCTCAACTGGCAGAGTTGTGCACTTCCAGAATTGTGTCCTTACATGGCATACCTCAAGTTATCTCCTCAGACCGTGGAAGTTTGTTCACATCCAAGTTCTGGGACTCCTTTCAGTCTGCCATGGGCACTAAGATCCGTTTCAGCACTGCTTTTCACCCTCAGACTAGTGTTCAAGTCAAGAGAGTGAACCAGATTCTAGAAGACATGCTCAGAGCTTGTGTCATATCTTTTGGCATGAAGTGGGAAGACTGTCTTCCGTTTGCCGAGTTCTCTTACAACAACAGTTTCCAAGCAAGTGCCGGCAAAGCTCCGTTTGAAATCCTCTATGGCAGAAAGTGTCGTACCCCTCTCAACTGGTCCGAGACTGGTGA
The DNA here is from genome assembly GCA_902687465.1 of Secale cereale. NCBI lineage: Eukaryota > Viridiplantae > Streptophyta > Magnoliopsida > Poales > Poaceae > Secale > Secale cereale. Next base: position 237,604,903 of record LR738709.1, read on the forward strand.
ACGTCAACTTCTTGGCAATGACTTGATCTCAGAAGCCGAAGAAATGTGCAAAGTCATACGTGAGAATCTCAAGGCCGCTCAGTCGCGTCAGAAGAGCTACTATGACGGCAAGCATCGTGATTTGGCCTTCAACATTGGGGATCATGTCTATCTCCGTGTTTCTCCTATGAAAGGAACCCAAAGATTTGGTATCAAAGGAAAGCTTGCTCCTAGATACGTGGGCCCTTTCAAGATCCTTGGCAAAAGAGGCAATCTAGCCTATCAACTTGAGCTCCCTTCCAACTTTGCAAATGTTCATGATGTGTTTCACGTGTCTCAACTCCGCAAGTGCTTCAAGACACCTGAACGCACCATTCCATTCGAGGAGATTGATCTTCAACAAGACTTGTCTTATCGAGAGCATCCCGTTGCTATTCTCGAAGAAACCGAGCGCAAGACCCGCAACAAGTCAATCAAGTTCTTGAAAGTTAAATGGTCACACCATACCGACCGAGAAGCTACGTGGGAACAAGAAGATCACCTTCGTTCCGAGTACCCTTCCTTCTTCCAGTCCTAGATCTCGGGACGAGATCTTTTCGTAGTAGAGGAGAGTTTGTAATGCCCCGGATGTAACACTTTCCCTTTATGGCAATATATAAACTTTGGCTTCATCAATTCCATTCCGGGTTCTTCTTCTTTTCGGGTTTCGTCGTTTTGTCGTGTGCGTGTGTGCATTTCATCCATGTCATGTTGTCATGTGCATTGCATTGCATTTGCGTTGTCGTTTGCATCCGGTCCCACTCGTCTCTTCCCGTTGTCCGTTTCGAGTTCCGACGCTCTCACACGTGTCCGTGGCACCCCGAGTGCTTCTTTCGTGTTTGTCCATGTATCGTTTCCGGAATGGCGTGTGACTTGTCGTGCGATGTTGTTTTGGTACGTGTAGGCCGCCTTTCAAGTTTCATCGCGTTTGGAGGTCGTTTAGTACTCCAACGGTTAACCTGGTGGGCTAAAAGTACCTCCTCTTTGAGTCCCAAGACCCCCTCCACAACAGCCCACCAACCCAGCACAACCCTTCCCATCATCTCGGTCGTTGAATTGTGATCGCGTGGCCGAAAACCGCTCCTCATTTGGAGTCTCCTAGCTCCTTGTGCCTATAAAAACGTCCCCCTTGCCATTTTCGTCCGAAACCCTAGCCTCCTCCTAGCTCCAGTCGCCGCCTCGTTTTCTGTGCCGGGCGGACGTGTCCGTCCACGCCGGACACAATCGTCGCCTCCCACCATGCGGGCCCGTCCCCAGCCCCCGCGGCCCGCATCGCCTCCGCCCGCCGCGCGCGACCTCCGCCGCCGTCCTCCTCAGCTCCGGCGTCGTCGCCACCGTCGCGAGGCCCAGCCGCCGCGCCGCCACCCGCAGGCGGCCGGAGCCCCATCGCCGCCGCCCCGGCGAACAGCCTCCGCCGGGCTCCCTTCGAGCTCCGCCGCCGGGCTCCCTTCGAGCCGCCGCCCATCAAGCACCTCGCCGCCGGCCGAGGACTCACTGCCCCACCGGTCCCTTGCCGCCGGCGACTCCCGAGGACTCCTCCGGCCTGGCCGCCTCGCCGGAGGTACGAGCAACCGCCGCCGACCGCCGATCTGATCGGGATTGCCCGATCCATCAAGGGCAGGAACCCTAACGGGCGCGACCCGCCGCCCGTTCGCCCGATCCGGTACCCGTCCGCCCGTTTGACCCGTTGACCCGCGCCCGCGTTGACCAGTCAGGTTGACCCCTTTGTTTCCTCTAAGTCGTTTAGTTATTTTCTTTGTCTGATGTATTCTTGTGATGGCAATAACTTTTACTGTGCTTCTTCGATTTGTGCATATAATATATCAAAATGATCGTGGTGATGTGTACTATGTTTTGTACCATTATGTTATGCTTGTTTGAGTCCATCTAGATGTCTTAATCTTCATGCCAAGAGTGCTATTTGATATAAACTGTTGCTATTTGTGATAACTTGGTGCATGTTTATCCAAATGAAGCAAATGATATGTCAAAATGTTCATCATGAGATGCTCTACATGTTGGTTGCTTTAGCTTCCAAGTTAGAGTTCATATTGCCATGTTTATCTCTGTTGCAAAAGTGCATATGGCTGTTAGGTTTTGTAACTTGTTACGAGATGCCTAGTTGAGGAGCTCGTTGCTATTGTTGTGTTTGTCCCCATGTCGCATGCTCATATGTTTTGGACTCCTCATCATGTGTCTTTTGCTGTGGTGCAAACCACTTGCTATGTTATGCTTTGAGGTGACTTAAACATGCTCACAAACATGCCATGATAATATTGCTGTTTTAACACTTAGTGAAATTTCACTAAGTCTGGAATCTGTAATATCCCGATGCTATGTTTGCTTGATGTCCTAGGGAAATCCATGTTAGTTTTGGGGTGGCTCTTGATCATTCCTTGTTGTATATGTTGTTGTCTATCCATCCATGTCCTCACATGCTCATTTGGTTTGCTGTAGCATATTTAGTTCTTGCTCCCAAGTTGCTATAAAATATTGCTGTCAGGTTTTTATTGTCATGTTCAAAATGTTGTAGCTTGTTGCTATTGATCCATGCCTCCTATGGAGATGCTCCAATGGAGTTGTTTGCTGTAGGATATGTCTACTTCATGTCCATGCCTCTTGTCACCATGTTTGAGCGATGTAGAGTATATATATCTTGCTTCCAAGTTGCTATGTGGCTTTTAATTTCAGCTTTACATTATTTCTTGTTTCGGGTGTATCTTTTAGTCCATTTCTCCGTTCGGGGTGTGCCCTACATGAAACTTGTGTGGTTTTGCATGTAGATTCATAATATCATCTTGTTAACATGTTTGGAGTATGTTTGCTTGATGTTTGGGTGCATCATGCACCGTTGCCATGCTCATCTTGTTTTGATCATATCTTCTAGACGTAGCTCCGTTTTAAACAAAATTTATATGAAACTTGACTAGATTTTCGTGTAGATTGTCATGGTGCATGTTAACTTGCTGTTTAACAACTTTAACTTAAGGTTTGTTCAGATCTGGACTAATTTTAAACTATGCATATGAGGACTTACCGGATTTGTCTTAAGTAGTTTCCGGCCTCATTTAAACCTGTGGTTTCTTGTGTTATTTCTCTGTGCTTCCTACCTTGCCATGTTTTGCATCGTAAATAGACTTGTTTTGCATCCTACTTGCTTGAGCATATTGTCATGTTTCTTGTGATGTTTCTTTGTGCTTCCTGTGTTGTCATGTTGTGCTTCCTAAGTGCATCCTAAGTGCATCTGCTATGCATCATATGTGCATCATACATGCATCCTGTAGTTTGCGCATTGCACCTTGTTTGATTTTGTGCCTCGTGTGTTCTTGTGTTGAGTAGAGCCGGAAGCCGAGACCGAGTACGAGAACGAGGTTACTACCGAGGTTGAGAACGAGGAGCCATCTTATGATCCCATCGACGACTCGACAGGCAAGATGACCTGACCTAGATATCATTACTATCTTTGCCTATTGCTAGAAGTCTCGCTCTTTAGCTTATTGCCTCGATGCCCATGTTTGTCTGTCAGCCTCCTATTGTAACCATGAATCTGTCTAACCACCCTACCTATGCAAACCTTTGATTGGCTACGTAGGCTTCGCTCAGCCCCTCTTATAGCATTGCTAGTTGCACGAGATGATTTGAAGATTCTTGCTTCATGTTGAAGCTTGTTGGGATATCACACTATATAAACTCTTTAATGAAATCATCTATATATTGGTAATGGGTGGAAGGCTAAGCCTCTTGCTTAGTGATTTGTTCCACTCATGCCGCCCTAGGAACCGTTTAAACCGGTGTTATGTTCCTTGATTTTGCGTTCCTCACACGGTTGGGGTTATGGGACCCCCTCGATAAACCGCTTAGCGCTAAGTCTTTTCCAGCGAGGCCCAACATTGGTACTCCATTCGCCTAACAACTAAAACTTGCTGAGGGAGTAATTAACCCGAGGATTAATTAATCAACCCCCCTGGGCCAGTGCTCGATTTGAGTGTTGGTCCAAACTAGAGTCGTGTGCGGTACCCCCCTTGGCAACTTGGGTTTTGGTCATTGTATGATGTGCTCATCCGGTCGTGGGCTGAGACTAGATACGCGTGGCTACTGTCAGGGTGTCGGCACGCCGGGAGGTCTTGCTGGATTAGTCTTACCTTATTCGGAGTATCTTGAGCACGGGATTCCGAGGATACTCGGGCCTTCCCACTTTGGAGTTGCGACTCCGTGGATCGTGGGCTTGTAATGGGCCAAGTTGGAACACCCCTGCAGGGTTTTGAACTTTCGAAAGCTGTGCCCGCAGTTATGTGGCAGATGGGAATTTGTTAATATCCGATTGTAGAAAACTTGACACCATGTTCAGAACACACTACCAGCGTGAGTACCGTGACGGTCATTTTCCGAAAGGGGTTCGGGAAGTGAACACGGTGGGGTTATGATTGTCGTGCTTAGTTAGGATCACTTCGTGATCACCTTGTCGTACGTGGCACTTCTCTTCTCGCTCTTAATACGTAAGCTAGTGCTAGTGCAGCTGCAGCCTTTTATTCTTTCTTCAGCCTTGTTCCACACCCAAGGCTTATATAGTTTTGCTACCCGGGAACGGGATTGCTGAGTCCTCTGTGGGTCACAGATTCTACACCACACCAGATGCAGGTACCATAGTGAACTACTCAGGTGACGGCACAGAGCTATACTGGGAGTACGATGAGGAACGTAGCCGTTACTATGTGCACTATCCCGATGATCAGTAGTGGTTTCTACTAGGGGCGTTTCGAACCTGTGGCTTTATGTATGTTTGGTATCTTTCATTTGGATCTTCACCCGTAGACGGGTTGTGATGTTATTTGAATGATGTTTGGCTATGTAATGAATTGTGTGACGTGGCGAGTGTAAGCCAACTATCTCTTTTGCTTTTCATCCCTACTTTACATGAGATGTGAAAGATACCGAACTTGAGATCATTCCAGAATGGGCTTATACCTTTAAGTCGTGCCTCGACACGTAGGAGGTATAGTCCCATCTGGGCATTACATCCATTCAGAAATACAAGATGATTTACGATATTTGACTCCATATAAGACTACATATACGCATAGAAATGAGTGAACAAAGACACTAGAACATGTCTTCAAAGGCATGAGAGCGGAGGGATTACTTGCAATATTCATAACACAAGTTACTAAGGCTACTATACTCTCCTCAATGGCATGAGAACTAAAATCTTGCATTTCCTATAGCTAGCATTGATGTTCATAAAGTACTTGAAAGTAATCTATAATAAATTAGTGTTATGTGCAAAAATCATATGTATGTCAACCTCTCGCATGTTTTGGTCAAAAGAGCAGTTTAGAACCGTGATTTGGCACACAAAAATCACATGCAAGATCACCCTAGAAGTTGTACTACTAGTACTAGTACTGCATGTTAGATGAAAAAACATGATCAAGATCGCCAAAAAGATCATCAAGAAGAGATTTTACCTGGACCGGATTGGACAGGGCGATGGCCTAGAGCTTGTCTGTGGTAGTCTCGGTAGGGTTCTTGCGCTTCTTCATACCCTAAGCCCCGACGACTTTGGCCAAAACCAACATCACTTCGGCCGGTGCTCCAGGGTCCATCAAGAAACTTTCAAATAGAAATAAAAGTATAGAAACCATAATCACAAACCCAAAAGAAGAATAGAGAGGGAGTTAGGATCTGTCGCGTGCTTGCAAGACCGGACCTTGGTCAGAAGCAACACCATTTATGCGCTCACCTTTCCTTCTTTGGGAGAGAAGAACAATGCATAAGCACGTCGAGGTTTTCATGAACAAATGAGGAACAAGATGAGGGAGAAGCGAGTTGGGGTTTTCTTCAAGAGAGGAAGATCAGGAAGAAGAGTGAAATGATGGTTGCTTCGTCCGTCTAACTTACTGCTGGAAAGGTCGGGGTTTATTAATTTGACGGCTCATTGAGCATTACTATGGCGCTTCGCCCGATGTAGTCTATCGTGCACTCTAGTACGGAGTAATTTAGTGCATGGCAAGTGGACCCCGATGCTGGCTGTCCCACATGTCGGCGCAAGTGAGTAGTAAGGTTCCCAACGACCATCGAGGAAGATGCTCATAGTAGAGCATGCCCACTGTTTCTAAAAAAATGATTACACTAAGTGTTTCGACTCTTACAAAGGAGGAGTGCGAAATAGGGCGGTCACTTGAACTTACATAGTACTCCTACTACTAGGCATGTGCAGTGGTTCATACGTATGTACTATAATCTTCTAGATAGCGTAGGAAGATACGACGATAAAAAAAGATGTTGTGCGCAGGTCAACTATATGAACAGTTATGTAACATGCCCCTTTTTTGACTATCCAGTCGAGAAGAATGAACGGTGAGATCAATGTTAAAACAACTAGGACTACATCGCATGGAGAGTACGCTTGATTGTCTGGTCCAGAAGAAGGAATAGTGAGAACAATGTTAACACAACTAGGACTACAATGCACAGAGAGTACGGTGCTACAAAGCATGAAGGGTGCATGAGCCCACACTAGGTTTACACAAATACACTAGGAGCATGCAGATCATGCATGAAGAGGGGTGCTGAGATGACCATGCACAATTTGACAAAAAAAAGATGTGCATGCATGCCAAAACACCACCGAAGTCCCTCTGCTTCTCGAGGCACACGACGATGGTGATGCAGGGTGCCACCGCCCACAGAGCCCTCTCCCTGTCGACGGGAGCCAGTTTGTCAAAGACGGCGTCCAATGGCACGAATGGATTTCGATGATGAAGCCCTGAGAGGATTCGCCCGGCAACGGCGACGGCCGCCCGCAACCCCTCCTTGTCCAGCTCCGCCCCCACCACCGGGCGGAGACTGCTTAGCTCCTCGAAGATATAGGTGAAGAAGGAGACCAGGTCAGGAAGCCACAGCTCACTAAGTCGATCGGGTGGTCGAACGGGTTTAGCCCACCGGTCGGCATTGCATAGCAACATTGTCCATCAAGTTGTTGAGGCGATCATGGACCTTGTCACGATCGGCTCACTCGCGCTCCAGTAGCTCGCCTGACTACCTATCGTATCTCCCTCTTTCTGCAGCAACACCCACCAAGGCCTCGAGCATCTTTGTGGTGGACACCTGCCGCTTTTGAAGCTCTGTGAACTCCCGCACATAAAGGAGGAGCATGGCACTCCTCTCCTCCTTAAGCTCACGGAGCTCCACGTCCTTGGCCGTGAGCTCCGCATCCTTGGCATGGAGCTCCTGTGTCAGACGCCTCACCTCACAGTCCGTGATCTGGCGCGCCACCATGGAACCAGGTAGAAGCAATGGGGAGAGGAAGCAAAGGGGGCGAAATGGCTGAAAGACAATGCAATCTACGGGAAGGCGGAGCGAGCCAGCCCAATCGACGACTTTTCACTTCAAGGAGTAGTGGGTTTTACAGGCGGAGTCATCATGACTAATTGATGTCGTGCCTGCTCCCGTCAATCAAAAAAATAAAAATCCTGTCATGCCTACCGCACCCAAAGACCAGTGCAACGCAGCGGTGGATATTTAAATTTACCAACCGACAAGGATAGTAAAAAGGGGTGAAAAAAACAAATGTGGCGGCGGCGGCCAAGATAATCGATCATAGTAGCCCAACTAGCTAGCCACCGTGCTTCACTAACATACTCGGCAGGAAAGGTGGGATTTTGTGATTTGATGACTCATTTAATTGCTTTGACCGAGAAGGACCCATAAAATGCGTGGTAGGGCGTCCCACGTCTCGGCAAGGAAGAAAATATGCGTGCACCACCCGGGAGGACCCAGAAACCGCGCGGTAGGGTGTGCCACGTCTCGGCACAGAGGAAAAATGTGCATGTAAAAATAAATTGTGTCAAACTACCTATGGTTCGACCTCGGGACCCAACCAGTCAGTCGAAAACACCCCACTAGCCACACGGATTCATCATGCTAACAAGGCACGGAGGATAGGTGTGGTTAGCTCCGTCTCAACCAGCCATAATGTCTCTCTTTCTAGGCGATTCATCTAATTTCCAAGAATTTTTTTAGTTATAATAATACCACGACAAGCTCGAGCCGCTCTTTGTGTGTGCCCGTGCGTCTAAGGGTTGTACTGGTCAGTCAACATTCGTGCACGTGTTGATGAGCCACTCCCTCTATACTAGATGGAGACGAGAGAGAGAGATGGCAAGCATGGGATCCACTAGTAAGTGAGTCAACATTCATGCACGTGTTGACGAGCTACTCCCTCTGCACTCTACTCAACGTAATACTATATAAAATCAAGTTACGCGACAAAGCCAACTACCGTTGCGGTTTCAGGCTATTGACGTACGTTTGATGCAAAAAAATCTATCGACGTACGCTTTGTACTCCAGGTTGCCGGTTTGAATCTCGTCCTTTAGATTTGTTAGTTTTAGCTCCAAATTTGATCAATGACAAGTTGGCCCCCTGTGTGTTGTTCGGATATTTTGGTGTAGGGTGGTTTTTTTGCACAAACACTTTGCGCGGTTAGACAAGTTATGGCTGCAGTTACACGTATTTTGCAAGTTTAGGAACAAAAATAACAGCGGCATGGAATATCACATGCTCTCGGTAGCTTAGATGCTATGGTGATACGAGATTTTATGTCGTTGGATCTCAGATCCAATGGCTTGGAAGTAGTCTTTGTAATTATGTGCAATTTCCAAACTCTCCAAGGGTTTGTTTGGAAAAAAACCTTTAAGGCCTCGTGTGAGCCGCTGGATCTTGGATCCAACGGCTCCCAGTAGCTCATATTAGGTGCTCCCCGCAGCTTAATTACTGCTACGGTGATTCGAGCATATAGGTTGTTGGATCTGAGATCCAATGCCATGTGCGTTGTATTTGTACTTTATGTGCAATTTTGAAACTCTTTGAGGCCTATATTGCAAAAACATTCAAACTTCTTACTGCGAGCCATTAGATCCCCCGGGAACTCGTATCACCATAGAATCTACGGTGTGGGAGCACATCATATTCTGTGCGAGAAAACATCAGGTGCTTTCACAGCTTGGATGCTAAAATGATATGAGCTTCGAGGTCGTTCGATCTGAGATCCAATGGCATCTGAGTAGTCTATGTGCTTGTGGGATGTGTTCGAACTATTTGGGGGCTTTTCTGCAAAAGAAACATTCAAACCACCAAGTAGCCGTTGGATCTCAGGAACTTGTGTCACCACAATATCTAAGGTGTGGTAGCACGTGATATTCTTAAATACAAGACAATATGAGGTCTTCCCTCATCTTACATGCTATGATGATACGAGCTTCGAGACCATTGGATATGGGATCCAAGGGCATCTGAGTAGTTTTGGTACTAATTGTGTGCAATTCCCACACTCATTAAGCTTTCTTGTAAAAATATTAAGACATCTTGGGAGCCACTATATCTCAAATCTACATGCTCCAAGGAACTCGTATAACCATATAACATCTAAGGTGTGGGGGCACATGATATTCTCCCTGGGGGTGGTGCACAACCCATCAGTGTTTGGGAGGGTGGGGGCAAATATAATTTTCAAAACATATAATCTAAACAATCCTAAACAAAGCTTCACAATTTTGTCTAAGGTCGAGGGGTTACGCCCCGACAATCTACATAGATCCACCTATGCAAGTGGTGTAGTGGGAGCATCTCGGTGTGAGAGAGACGACGTGAGAAAGCGGGGTCAATCGAGTCATTTATAGAGGGAGAGATCGAGTGAGTGTGGCCTAGCATACACTCGAATGTTAATGACGGTACACCGAGATATCGTGCGGCAAAGCTGCAGTGAGGGCTGGAGGGAGATAGTTACCGAGAGAGTGTGGCTAGATAGGCTTTGTGTGTGCACGCACGGTGAAGGTGTTTTACAAAGGCAACATACGTGTCTTGAGAGATAGAGGGAGGGTTTGCCATGGAGGTCACGATGAGGTTGTGTGTGAGAAATACATTTGTTGAGAGTGTGAGGGTGGGTGTGACATAAATGGAGATCGAAACGTGAAGAGAAATAATGAGCGTGCGTGTGTCGGATACCAATAGCTCTATTAACAAAAAAATGAAGATCGGTCCATACATGAAGTATGTGGGGGGGGGGGTTGTCGATGGAGAGACCTAAACACAACATTTGCATGTGAATAGTACTAGACTTAATATTCATGTTTCAATTTATTATGCATTTTAAATATTGAAGTGATAACCATGCATTGCTTGCAATTTATTTTTGAATTCATGTCATACATGATTGCTCATACATCCATGTCGAGATCACTATATCACAAACTCACTCTAATTCAAGAACTCGTCATAAATTAATTACCGTGCCTTTCAGAATGACCAGTTATTTGCAAGAAAAATACAGGCATTGTAGACTTGTAATAATAGTAATACATATAGATTCGTTCAACAATTTAAAAAAAATTCCTTTCACATTCTCGAATGATAGCACCCGACGATGTACCAGCAGACCCGGGCTCGTGTCCTGCTAGTGTCGTGCGTGGTACGCACATTAGCCAAGCCCAACCAAAAGAACTGTGATAGTATTAAACTTAGCGCCTCCACTCAATCCTCCGCGTTTTGAGTCGAAATATCTGGCGGCCAGATGTAAGTGCATCTAGTGCCACCCCTAGTTGGTTTTGGAGTATTGACGACAAACCTGGTTGAGGGACTAATGTGTTTGTGAGAATTACAGGATAACACAGGTAGTAGTCCCTCATTGATTCGGTTTACCTATCGGAGATGACCCCTAAAAATGTATGAAGACATTGACAATAGTGGTTGTACATGAAGATAATCTTATTGAAGACTGACAAGAGAAGACATTGTGTGAAGACTATGGAGCGCGAAGACTTAGATGTTTTGTTGTTTCCCCTTTCTTCTTTGTTGAGTCATAGGAACCACCGGACTGTTAAGTGGGGTCCATGTGAACTAAGTCAAAGTGACTGAAGTGATGCTCAGCCAAATCCTATGTCTTCGAGCGAAGACAATGAGAGTAAATCTTATCCAGAGTTGGATGAGTCAGCTTTACTTGTAGCCCAAGTAAAGTTGCCGTGTGAGTGTTTGAAATTTGACCGTTGGAACACGTGTCAGTTCCTTAGTGACCGAGGGTCACTTCGGACAAATCAAGTTAGGTTGCCCAGTGGCTATAAATAGCCCACCCCCTACAGCATAAATTGGTGGCTGCTTAGAGTTATTGCACGGCTTTTGTCGTTTGAGAGCAACCCACCTCCGAAGCATTTGAGAGAGAAATCCTTGCGAGGACAAATCCAAAACACCCAGAGCCAAAGAGTGTTAGGCATCGCTAAAGTCTTTCTGTCTGTGTGACCTGAAGACTTATTACACTTCAGGACTGTGTTTCCTACAGCCGGTTAGGTGTCGCGTTCTGAGCATCCAAGAGTCATTGTGGATCGCCGGTGAACGGAGTCTGTGAAGGTTTGGAAGTCTACCTTGAAGACTTACCAGAGTGATTGGGCGAGGACTAGGTGTCCTTAGATCAAGGGGAATAAGGTGAAGACGCGGTCTTCTGAGTTAAATCTCAGCCTCCCTAACCAAACGTACAGTTTTCACCGCAACTGGAACTGGTCTAACAAATCACTGTCTTCCCCGAGCTACTGGTTCTATCCTTTCCTTTCCTTTACTTACTGTCTTATGTTGTGAATTCATTGCCTGCCTTCCTTATCTGATTGACTTCACTGTGTGACTACTTGTTCTGATTGGCTTCATTCCTTCTTCCATCTTGATCCTTACTGCCTAGCTGCTATTAGTCTTCATGCTTTCACTTTATTGAATACCTGACTATGGCTTGTCTAGTGTAGTCCACTTTCCGCTGCATATAAATAGGATTGAATTTACCCTTTGTCTTCGAAACTTCCATGTTTTGAAGCATTTCATAAAAATCGCCTATTCACCCCCCCTCTAGTCGATATACTGCACTTTCAATTGGTATCAGAGCAAGGTACTCCCTTGTTCTGTGTGATTTGGTTTAACCACCCAGTGTTTTTGCTATGTCGACCGCAGGAATGAAGACAGTGTCTTGCCTCATGTTTGATGGTCACGAGTATCCCAAGTGGAAGGCCATGATCAAGAAACGTCTCATGGCGATTAATAGTGAGCTGTGGACCGTCACTGAGATTGGTATTACCGATCTGTGCAGGAGGGCAGAAGTTGATAACATTCACAAGTTCACTCTTCTCAACCTCACAGCAAAGGACGTCATCTGCTCCTGTCTGTCTCAAAATCAGTTTAGGAACGTCATGCATCTCGATCATGCGAAGCTTATCTGGGACCGTCTCTCTGAAGTCTATGAGGATCATCGAACTCGTGATGATTCCAGGTTTGAGGATTTCAAACAATCTCTCAAGACGATGACTTTCGATCGAGAACCATCATCCTCTGCACCATGTCTTACGGAAAAAGGTGTCAAGGTAACCGAATGCTATCTATCTGAGTCTAGTGATGATGAATCTGGTGATGAATTTGGACCCAGCTATGTCAAACTTGCTTCCCTTGCCACTAAACAACAAATTGCTTTGGAAAAGGCTAAAAAAATGCTTAATAAGAGCTATGATATGTTGGGCGAAGAAATGGACCAGTCGAAAAACTTGGCTGAAAGTCTTCAGAGACTTCAGACTAAGTTAACTACGCTTCAAAGTCATCATAACACTCTCTTATATGATCATGAAAAGCTAAGAGTATGTTATGAAGATCTTCAGAAGGAGCGCGATTCATAACTTGCTCAACAAATCAGTGCTTCTCAGGAAGACTTTAAACCACCATGTCTAAAATGCATTGAGCGTGATATGCTACATCTGTTGTTGAATGTTCTACTGCTACCACTGTTGCAATATCTTCAACTACTGATGTGGTAACTAACCCCTATGCTGAGGATACCACTAGATTTCTGATGAAAATGCTAGGTTGAAGACTTAGCTTGAAACAGGGATGTACAAAAGCCTCAAAGGGCATCAGACTCTATGTGATGTCCTCAAAAAGTAGATACTGAACCGAAACCCTAGGAAAGAGGGTGTTGGGTTCAACAGGAAAATGAATATTGATGGTTCATACTGGAAGCCTCAGCAGTATCCCAAAACCACATGGGTTGCTGCAAAGGAACCTTCAGTGGATCCATCTACCCTATCTGGCTTCACTTGTGCTAATCCTATTATCATTGATGAATCCGTTGATGCAAACTATAAACTGTTTAAGAATCAAAATGGTGAAGTGTTTGCCAGGTATATTGGTACTAACTGCAGGAACGGGTCACCTATGAAGAAGATCCGGGTACCCAAAGGTAGTCTTGAGAAACTTAAAGCAAATGTTATGACGACACCTCTTGGGAAGATAAACCCCAGACCAAAGGCTTCATATGGTCCTAAGGCTTCATACAGACAAAGGACTCACCTGAGTCACCCTAACTCCAATATTTTGCAGGGAAACCATACTCAGACCCATGAATATGAGTGTGTTTCCTCAAACCGCTATATTCATAAAACAAGGAATTTTTCTGCTTATTCTTATTAGTATTATTCTCCTCCTGCAAGATTATTTGCTAGGGCTCCAAAGCCAAAATTCTCAGATGCTGCTCTTAGACTCATTGCTTCTAAGCCACCCCTGAAGATGTGGGTGGCTAAGAAGAACTAACTTTCTCTTACAGGGTAAGGTCTCCAGCCTAAAATCAAAGGCGTCTGAGGCTATTGCTGGGGACCTAAAACACTTGTAGGGCACAAGATCAAATGCCCAAATGGTTTACTATCCATTTTATTAGTGAATTGCTTGCTAATCTGTGACACCCTGAGACCGGTGATCTAGTTGCCTTCCATTTATTTTGTTGTTGTTGCTATTTTATAATTAGTGAAAAAACTGATAAGTTTGAAACTGTTAAACCTAATGCTATATTTGCTTGATGCCCTACTCAAATACATGCATGTTTTAGTATGGCAAATTATCATGTCTTGTTGTCCATGTTATGCTCTATCCATTCATGCCCTTACTTGCACATATGGCCTGTTGTAGCTTATTTATTTCTTGCTCTCAAGTTGCTATAAATTATACCTGTCAGGTTTTATCAGCATGATCAATTTGGTGTAGCTTGTTGTTCTTGATCCATGCCTCCTATGGAGATGCTCCAATGGAGTTGTTTGCTGTATGATATGTATATTACATGTCCATGCTATTTATATGCTTAGTGGAGTTGATATGCATGTTGTATTGTGCCTCCGAAGGCAGCATCGTGATGATGTTTTGCCTTCCCAGATTTTGACTAAGTCTGGATAATTTAATTGCAACTTGCCATGCTTGTTTAATTGTGTTCCAGCAAGCTTTTGGGTGTGTTCTAAGTTCATGCTTGTTAAGTAACATGTCTATTTCACATCCATGCTTCTTGTTAGCATGTTTGAGTGTTGTAGCATATATTTACCTTGCTCCAAAGTTGCTATGTGGCTGTTTTTGGACAGCTTGTTGTATATCTCGTTTCATGTGTATGTATTGAACCGTTGCTCCGTTTTGAGCGTGCCCTATACGAAACTTGTGTGATTTTGCATGTAGAAGCATAATATCATGTTGTTTTCATGCTTGGAGTGTGTTTGCTTGTTGTTTGGATGAATTTTGCATAATTGCCATGTTTGTCTTGTTTTGCTCATATCATCTAGGCCGTAGCTTCGAATTAAACAAACTTTATATGAAACTCGACTACAATTTCGTGTAGATCATCATGGTGCATGTTAACCTGCTGTTTAATAACTTTAACTTAAGGTTTGTTCAGATCTGGACCAATTTTGAGATATGCATATGAGGACTTACCGGAATTGCTTTAGGTTGATTCCGGCCTCATTTAAACTTGTTGGTTTGTGTAGTTCTTGTGTGCTTCATCCCTTGCCATGAATTGCATCATATAGACTTGTCTTGCATCATACTTGGTTGAGCATATTGTCATGTTCTTGTGTTGTGTGTTTACCTTGTTGTGTGCTTTCTTCTCGCTAGTTCTTTTCCGTTGTGATCATGAGGATTCGTTCGTCTACATGTGGTTCGTCTTCGAGGCTTCTTCTTTGTCTTCTTCATGGAACCGTTCTTCTTCCTTGCGGGATCTCAGGCAAGATGACCATCACCTTGGAAACCATTACTATCATTGCCATGCTTAGTTGTCTCGATGCTACCGTTACATGTCGCGCCACCCATCATTTATTATCAGCCCCTCTCCTTGTTGCCATGAAATCTCTAACCTTTGACACCTTCCCAGCAAACCGTTGTTTGGCTATGTTACCCGCTTGCTCAGCCCCTCTTATAGTGTGTCTAGTTGCAGGTGAAGACGAAGATCGTTCCATGTTGGAACTTGTTGTTGAAATATCATAATATCTATTATTATTATTAACACACCTATATATTGGGCATGGGTGGAAGGCTTGGCCTTTTGCTCGGTGTTTTGTTCCACTCATGCCACCTCAGGAGCCAATAAACCGGCATCATGTTCCTTGATTTTGTGTTCCTTACACGGTTGGGTATATGGGGACCCCTTGACAGTTCGTCTTTGAATAAAACTCCTCCAGCAAGGCCCAACATTGGTTTTAATTTGCAACATAATAAAAACTTAATTAATTAATTAATTGCAGGGGGAGTTAGCGCTACCCGAGGATTCTTTCTACATAGTAGGGGGGCCAATGCTGATGGTGTTGGTCCCAAACGGGGGTTATGCGGGGCCACCACGGGGAAACTCGAGGATTGGTTTTACTCATAGGATCGCCCATCCGGTCGTGGCCTGAGACGAGATACGCGCGGCTACTATCAGGGTGTCGGCACACCGGAAGGTCTTGCTGGACTTGTTTTACCATTGTCGAAATGTCTTGTGCACCGGGATTCCGAGCCTGATCGGATTGTCCCTAAGATAAGGGGTAATATTATTATTACTTCTGCTGATCGTGAGAGCTTGTGATGAGCTAAGTTGGGACACCCCTGCAGGTTTATGATCTTTCGAAAGCCGTGCCCGCGGTTATGCGGCAGATTGGAATTTGTTAATGTCCGGTTGTAGAAAACTTGACAGAGGATCTGAAGTAAAACACACAACTGTGTGAGTAACCGTGATTGTCTCTTTTCACTTTGAGAAGAGAACACGGTGGGGTTATGTTTGACTCGTAGGTAGTTCAGGATCTTTAGCGATCATTACTAGTTTGCGACCGTCTGCGTAGATACTCTTCTTATTCTTGTACTCGTAAGTTAGCCACCATATTATGCTTAGTCGCTGCTGCAACCTCACCACTTAACCTCTTCCTACCCATTAAGCTTTGCTAGTCTTGTTACCCATGGTTATGGGATTGCTGAGTCCTCGTGGCTCACAGATACTACAACAACAGTTGCAGGTGCAGGTTTCCGATGTCTTGACGTGAGAGCGATGTGTCCTTTTATTGGAGTTCTTTCTTCTTCTCCTTCTTCTTCAGTCTTGGGTTTGGTTCCGGGTCGGCAGCCTGGGATAGCAGATGGATGTCGTTGTGCTTTTCATGTTTGCATCAGTAGTCGGATGCTTTGTATTGATATTGTTGTATTCATGTAACTTGTATGTATTGTTGTATCCCCCATGTATGTATGTAATGGTACGATGTAATGATATCCATCTTGCTAAGCGCCCAAAATGCGGTTGTGCCCCAATCACGTAAGTGTCACGTGATCGGTATAGAATCGCATCTTGGGTCTGACATAATCATCCTATATGTCCTAACTTGGATATAAGCTTTCATAATCCGCTTGTACGCCAAATGTCTATGCTTCACAATGACTATTGGTGAAGCCTATCCTCCTAACTGCATTGTAGGGAGTGACACCAAAGTCTTCAGAATGGATTATGGACAGCGGGTGCACAAATCATATGACTGGAGATCGAAGTCTTCTCATGGACTCAACCTTACGTCCATCTAACAAGAGTCACATCACATTTGCTGATACTGGTAAAAGCAAAGTGTTGGGTCTAGGTAGAGTTGCAATCTCAAGGGATCAGCACATGGATAAAGTCATGCTTGTTGAATCTCTTGGTTTCAACTTAATGTCTGTCTCAATGCTTTGTGACTTAAACATGATTGTGATATTTGGAAAATTTCATTGCCTTGTACTAATGGAATCTGACAAGTCTCTAGTATTTGAAGGATACAGAAAAGGTGATCTATATATGGTAGATTTCTCAGCTGGACCGCAGATGGCCGTATGTCTACTAGCAAAAGCTTCAGAGTACTGGCTCTGGCATCGGAGGCTAGGACATGCTGGCATGAGGAACTTGCACACTCTCGTAAAGAAGAAGCACGTCGTAGACATCGAGGATGTCAAGTTCAAGAAAGATCATCTATGTGGTGCCTATGAAGCTAGGAAGATGACTAGGGCCAAACATCCCTCGAAGACAATCATGACGACATCCAAACCCTTCGAGCTGCTTCACATGGACTTATTTGGCCCTACTCATTACTCCACATTCTCTACCACAGCTTGTCTCTATGGCTTCGTCATTGTTGATGATTATTCAAGATACACATGGGTGCACATAATTCTCTACAAGACTGAAGTGCAAGATGTCTTCAGATGCTTCGCGAATCGTGCCATGAAAAACTATGGCGTCAATATCAAGCATATTAGAAGTGACAATGGCACTGAATTCAAGAACACCGGCCTTGATCTTTATCTGGATACAATGGGGATCACTCATGAGTTCTCAGCCCCATACACACCTCAGCAGAATGGCATCGTTGAGCGCAAGAACAAAACCCTAATTGAGATGGCTCGAACGATGCTCGATGAATACAAGACACCAAGAAGGTTCTGGCCCGAAGCTATTGATATTGCATGCCATATCATCAACCGTGTTTATCTTCACAAGATTCTGAAGAAAACGTCCTATGAACTCCTCACTGGAAAGAAGCCTAACGTAAGTTACTTCAGAGTATTTGGTGCTAGGTGCTGGATCAAGGATCCACATCACAAGTCAAAGTTTGCACCAAAAGTACATGAAGGCTTCATGCTCGGATATGGAAAAGACTCACACTCCTACAGAGTCTTCAACATCTTTCTCTATAAAGTAGTTAAAACTGTGGATGTGCGATTTGATGAAACGAATGGTTCACAAAGAGAGTTCCTGCCAAATGTGTTGGATGAGGCTTCACCAAATGTATCTATCAAGCTAATGGGAACTGGTGAGATAATGCCTTCTGAAGCACAGCCTGACGAGGAACTCATCATTTCTGCTCCAAATCAACCTGACGACAATGCTCAGCCTGAAGACAATCCTCCTGATGATGACAATGTACAGCAAGAGCAAAATCTTCGTCTAGCTCATCCTCGTGTTGCAAATGAAGTACAAGTTGAGAAGATAATTGATAGCATAAATGCACTTGGTCCACTTACTCGCTCAAGAGAAACACAGCTTGCAAATTTCTGTGGGCACTTTGCTTTTGTCACAATATCTGAACCCAAGAAAGTTGCTGAAGCCTTTATGGAACCTGAATGGATTCAAGCAATGCAAGAAGAGCTTCAACAGTTTGAGCTGAACAACGTGTGGGAACTTGTCAAGCGTCCTGACCCTCGCAAGCACAACATAATAAGCACAAAATGGATTTATCGCAACAAGCAAGATGAGCATGGTCAAAAAGTTGTCAGAAACAAAGCTCGTCTCGTTGCTCAAGGATACACTCAAGTTGAAGGGATTGACTTCGACGAAACATTTGCTCCTGTGGCTAGACTAGAAGCTATTCGTATACTGCTAGCCTATGCAAATCATCACAACATACTTCTGTACCAAATGGATGTAAAGAGTGCCTTTCTCAATGGAAGGATTGAAGAAGAGGTGTATGTTGCACAACCACCTGGCTTTGAAGATCCAAAACATCCTGATATGGTATACAAACTGAACAAGGCACTGTATGGCCTCAAACAAGCGCCTCGTGCTTGGTATGACACTCTCAAAGACTTCCTGAAGAGCAAAGGCTTCAAACCTGGATCCCTAGATCCCACACTCTTCACGAAGACATATGATGATGAATTGTTTGTCTGCCAAATCTATGTGGATGACATTATCTTTGGCTGCACTGACAAAAGATACAGTGATGAGTTTGGTCACATGATGCAAGAGCAATATCAGATGTCTATGATGGGTGAGCTGAAGTTCTTCCTTGGTCTTCATATTCGTCAGCAAAGCAATGGCATCTTCATATCTCAAGAGAAGTACCTCAAAGACTGCCTGAAGAAGTTTGGAATGCAAGACTGCAAAGGGTACTCGACGCCTATGCCAGCTAAACACTATCTGGGTCCCGACGCCAATGGTAAAGAGTTTGATCAATAGGTATACCGCTCCATGATTGGTTCTTTGCTTTATTTATGTGCATCTAGGCCAGATATTATGCTTAGTGTTTGCATGTGTGCTCGATATCAAGCAGCACCAAAGGAGTCCCATCACTTAGCTGTGAAGCGAATACTTTGATATTTGGCTTACACCCCAACACTAGGATTATGGTATCCAAAGGGCTCAGAGTTTGATCTAGTTGGATTCTCCGATGCTGATTATGCTGGTGACAAAGTTGATCGCAAGTCTACATCAGGCACATGTCACTTTCTAGGACGATCTCTTGTCTATTGGTCTTCAAAGAAGCAGAACTGTGTATCACTCTCACTGCTGAATTTGAATACATTGCTGCTGGATCTTGCTGCACTCAGCTTCTCTGGATGAAGCAAATGCTCAAGGACTATGGTGTCCATCTGAAGCATGTGCCACTCTACTGCGACAATGAAAGCGCCATCAAGATTGCCAACAACCCAGTTCAGCACTCGAAGACAAAGCACATTGAAATTCGTCATCACTTTCTCAGAGATCATGTCATGAAGGAAGATATTGATATCATACACGTCAACACTAAAGAGCAACTGGTAGATATCTTCACAAAGCCCTTGGATGAGAAAAGGTTTTGCAAGTTGCGGTGTGAGCTAAATATCTTAGAATCCTCAAATGTCCTGTAATCAGGCACACATCCAAACACTTATGCATATTGATGACTTAGATGTGCAACTCATGAAGTAAAGTATATCTTCAATCAATGAAGACTTACATTCTAAGTGTGAATACATTAACATGGAATTTGACTTTGGAGCGCCACGATAATTGGGCGCCGTGTCTGGGTCTAATACGTCCTATACGGTGGGTAACGCCACCACCAAATCTTTGTTTGAAGTGTTTCTCATGGCGTTACATTTGGAAAGTCTTCACACTTGTTTGAGTTGTGTTATGTTCTCTATAGCATTCACTTATAGCTATGTCTTCTTATTTGAATCTTTTGAACTAAGTGAATGTGATCGGACCCTAACCTCTCTATGCTCTCTCATCTCAAACTCGGTCTGTCCAAATCATATGCATTCTTTTGAAACTGTCGAATATCTTCTTTGCGTCCTTGTCAGCAGAAGATACGGAGACAAACTTTAAATCTGATTTAATGCTCCATCCTTTATGCCTGAAACCCGGAGAAGCCGGAACGACCACTCCGACAGTAGTGGCATACGTGGGATCGTGGGACAGCTCCCAATGTGTTACATGTCCGCCACGTGTCCCTCAGATGTGAACCGCCAGGGGCACCTGCGTAATTGCGTTGTGCCGTCTCCCATGCTTATAAATGCACGTCCCATCACGGTCAAAAATTCTTCTACCACCTCTCCACCTCGACCAACCCTAGCGCCTCCGCTAGCTCTCGACGACGCCGGCGACGAAGCGCTTCGCTGCCGCGACCTCGTCGACGTCGTCTTCACGCCGGCCGCGTACATCATCTACTCCGCCATTGCCGTAGCTGTCCTCCGTCGCCAAGTTAGGGCACGGAAGATCGAACTGCCGGGCATCCAACTCCTCTCCGTCTAAGCAGTTCATCGTGTGGTAGATTAAACTTTCTTTTTACCATCTTCTTGATCCAGAAAGATTCATCACTTTTACCACAAGAAGTTTCTGCCTACACATATATAGATCTATCATGTCTGCATCTCATATCTTGCCTAGTACATTCACATATGCTTCAAACATAGTTAGATTCCTCACTTGTACCTATTCATGGATTCGTACAAATCTGGAACCAACTCTCATCATATAAGTGAATGTCTTTGCGCTATGAGGTCAAAGTCTTCTAAACTGATTTATCTTCTAAAGCTTCTGAGAATGCATATGACCTCTTCCCCTTCCCTCGCATCTCTAATGCTATCATAGGTACATGTCCGTGGGAGAATCCCTTGGTTCTCATAGTCTGCATTGATTTGCAGAATTCTTGCAGAGTCATATTCACTCTCCTGAAGCCAGTTCCTGTCTGACCAGCAGACCGAAGCATTTGCCAGTGTTGAAGCCATTCAGTTTGAAGCCTTTCAGATTGATCCCAATGGCAACTGACAAGTCAGTTAGGAAGGGTGGCAGACAGCGCCGTGGCAACACGTCTAAAGATTTGCCTCCAGATCTAAGTGAGATGTACAAGACTGATCCAGAGGAGGATTACAATCAGAGGAAGACACGAATCCGATGGATTCGAAGATATTGGGCTGAACAGTGGTTCAAGTACAGGTTCGTGACCCAAGAGTATGCTGAAAAGAACACCATCAAGCATCCATGGGGAGATATTACCTACAAAAATCTTCCACCCAAGACTCGAGATGAAGCCATTGCTCAAGGCTTCTACCCTTGCATGGTCAGAGGGCCTCAACCTGCTGGTGCCGATCCTTCTTCTCTGCTCTGGTGTCGTGATGACAATTTGTTCAAGCGAAATCTTCAATATGCCAAGAACTCAGCCAAGGAGAACAAGAAGAGCTGGGGATTGGACTTCAATCCTGGCCCCTCTGCGCCCCGTGCTGATGGCACGCGCGAAGCTGAACCAAACCTGGTTGGGCCTTTCTACAACTTAGAAGGCCTCATCAGTCACATCAGGGTTCAAGGGGCAGATGTGGATCAACCTACAGATGACGCTGATTCTGATGAAGCGCATGCAACTCCGAAGCCCAAGAAGAAGAAGAAATCCAAGGCTTCGAAGACCGCTCCACCAATTGCTTCGAGAGTGAAGCCTTTGGCCACTGCTCCACCAGCACCAAGTGTGTAGTCTGAGGAGCACTCTCGCATCTCAAAGAGCAGACAGCTAAGGAAGAAGCCCTCGCACAACCCCAGTTCAGCTCCCACTCCTGACGCAGTTCTGAAGACTGCCAATGAAGCCATTGATCTCTCGAGCGATGAAGATCTTGGTGATGATGCTCTGGAGCAATTGATCAAGACCAAGCAAGACGCAGAAATCTTCAATGATTTGCCGCTCTTCGATGTGGAAGTGCTCAACAATTTCATTGATGAATGGTTTGACACCCCCAACCTCAGCTTCGACGATCTCCAGTTCCTGTTGGCCTCAGCGTCTCCTTCCATGGCGCCATTGCTTCTGAGCTAGCTCTTGCTCAGAGAATCGTTGAGCTGAAGCAAAAGATTGATTTTGAAAAGGCTCAGTTCAAGAAGCATGTGGAGAAGCTCAGAATCCAAGAGATTCAGAACTTCAAAGTCATGATGCATGAGCTCAAGGAAGCCTTTCGCAAGAGGCGTGAAGAAGCCAAAGGTTCTCGTGAGCAAATCAAGGCCTTGGCTGCCAAATTAGTTCAAGCATATAACGAAGCTGAAAAACACAAGGCCCTTGGGCGTCCTGGCATTGACCCTAGGATGGCTGCCAAGAAGAAGAAGAAGCAACATGTGCCCGATGCTGAAGAATCCAGGCAAGAAATGCCTAGCATTGTCTTCCCTGCTAGCATGACTGGCACGAAGCCTAAGGTCACCCCAGCTGCTTCGGAACTAAAGAAGACAAAGGCGGCTGAAGCTGAAGCTCTCGCAAACGCAGGCAAACTACTGATGATGCTCCACCCACGAAGAAGCGCAAGACAAAGAAGGACAAGGCTGCCTCCACCGAGCCCATCTTTGTCGAGCCCATATCAGTTGCTCGCCCCACATCTACACACCGAGAACGTCGCATGACACTCCAAGAGCCTGCTCCCTCAGAGGCTGAAGACATTCCAGCTGTTGACCCCACCGCAGCTGAAGACATTGGTCCTCATGACAATGTTGAAGATGATGTAGTTCTTCCTCAGATCGAATATAACATGGAATCTTCGCCTGTTCTTATGAACAGCGAACGCATCAGCATTGGTCGTCCATTGACACCAATTGCACAGGATGACTCGTGGGCTGATCACCCACAAGATACACCAGCAACTCCCCAACCAACTCAAGTCACCAGTTCGGTGCTTGAAGATGAAGAATTTGAGGCCCAACCAACCCCATCCCTTCAGGTGTCGCCAGCATTTCACAGGCTTCGCAAAGGACCAAGGCCTCAAGTCGCTTCCCCAAGTGTTCCAGAAGGAGAAGAGCAACAATTAGTTCCTGAAGCTACTCCTACTGTGAACCTCTCAGAATCTGAAGCCAAAGTGGTTGAAGATATTCTGGCTGCATTAGCCGAAGAAGAACAACCCCAAGAAGAAGAACAACCCCAAGAAGAAGAACAACGTGCTGCCACACCCCCTTTTCTTGAGGAGATCGTGTCTGACCCTCCAGCTCCTGAAGTGGAGGTTACAGATTCAGAGGCTGCCACCACCAACACTGAAGCCAATTACGTGGTCATGGCTGAAGCCAACGTGGCACCTGAAGTCTTAGTGGTGCCTGAAGTGATGGCGCCTGAAGCAAGTGCTGCACCTAAAGCAAATCAGCAGCCTGAAGCCACTGCCTCTGCTCCTGTTCCGCCTCCAAGGCCCCATATAATTAAGCAAGCTTACAACCAAGATGATCAGCTCATCACTGTTTGATGGCCCATTTTGACTCCACCACCTGCTGCTGGACCGCATGCTGCTGGTCCTCAGTTTAACCATCATGTTGAGCACAGGCCTCAGGTTCAGAAGCCTAAGCCAAGACTGCCAAGGTTTCCAGGTATTGCCACCTCTCAAGGGTCACTACTAGGAAAAGGGCTATAGATGAAATTGATACTAATGGCGCACCATACAGCAAGTGCGCCATTAGTATATAGTAATGGCGCACCTGCAACAGATACGCCATTAGAGTTCGAAGTACTAATGGCGCACCTTGCCCGGAGTGCGCCATTAGTATCAAGAAATTTTTTTTTAACTAGCGCGCCTGTCCAAACATACTAATGGCGCATCTATTAATAGTGTGCCATTACTAGTTGTAAATAGTAATGGCGCACCAGCAGTAAAGTGCGCCATTAATGGTCTTTTTTTTATGATATTTTTTATTCTGTTTTTTACAAAACTACTAATGGCGCACTTTCCCAAAGTGCGGCATTACTAGTTTGAACTAGTAATGGCGCACTGTGCGGAAGTGCGCCATTAGTATGTTTTTTTTTTTGCAAAACTTTTAATGGCGCAGCAACTTTATATGCGCCATTAGTGACCTTGATTACTAATGGCGCATTAGTAGCTGGTGCGCCATTAGTATGCGGGCAGCAACTAGATATTTTGGACAGCCTCTCTACCACACTCACTTTCCCCCCCACTTCTTCATTCTCTCTACTTCCTCTCCTCTCTGGTCCCTCCTCTTTTCCACCTCATTTCCACCATATATTCATTCAAATTAAGTGGTTAAATTACCTTGTTTTGGTAGGTAAGTATGGGGGGAAGCTATATTTATGTTGTTCTCCATACAAACAATGTGCACATGCACTTTTATGGCCTATAGCTAGATCTATGTATGTTTGTGGTGTTGCATAGGTTTGTTGTGTTGCATATGTGTTTGTGTTTGGAGGTGTACCGGTATTTGAAATGCGATAGTTGCCAATATTTTCCCGGAATGTTGATTCATTTCCGTTTCGGTGAGAATTTTGGCATTAAGCATTCATTTTTGTCCTATTTTTAGGGAAAGTCATGGCAAATTTTTTCTTGGTTCTAAAATATCGTTTTGCTCTACCCCGCAGGGCGACCATGGTGCGCACGATGACCGAAGGCATCGTGAATAGGTTTTTGAGGTCCGCGAAGGCCGAGATGCTTCAAAAGAACGAGACGGAGATAAGATGTCCGTGTCGAAGATGCAAGCTGAAGAGCCTTATTGCGGACCCGTATTCCAGGCAGGTGCGGGACCACCTGCTCTTGCGTGGTTTCATGGATGGCTATCGGTGGCAAGGTGATGAAGATGACTACGAAGTCGTTCATGGGGGCCGGGCAAGAAATGAGGAAGGGCAGCAAGACAACCACCACGGCTCGGGCGGGCGAGAAGACGAAGAATCCCCAGGAGATGATCACGACGGTGATGCTGTACACAGTCATCATGTAGAAGATGCAAGACATGATGATGAGGAAGATGCCGGAGCAGACGACGGGCATGATCATGAAGATGATGATGCCAGCGGAGCAGACGACGCTGAACCATCGATGGGCTGGGTGCAGGACCCTCATATTCAAGAGCTGCTTCTCAAGCAGACCGATAACGCAAGAGCTGCCGCCCGAGAGAAAGCCAAGATGGATCAACTTGAGTTAGACGCGGTTACTCCATTGTATGAAGGATGCAGGCCCGAGGATACCCGCCTGAAAGTAACGCTCATGGCTCTGGAGATAAAGGTAAAACACAAAATGACCGACGCATGCTTCGACGAGAACATGTCATTCTGGCACGAACGTCTTCCCAAGGGGAACAAGTGCCCCACCAGTTTGGAGGAGGCGAAGAAAATCGTGTGTCCTCTGGATTTACCGCACGTGAAATACCATGTGTGCATGAACAATTGCATCATTTATCGGGACGAGCACGCGGAGTCTACCATATGTCCGGTGTGCGGCGTCACTCGATACAAGAAGAGGAAGAAAGCTCCTCGAAAAGTGGTGTGGTACTTTCCGATCACTCCTCGTCTGCAGCGGTATTTCGCGGACCCTAAGGTAGCAAAGCTTCTGCGTTGGCACGCGGATAGGGAGGAGAAGAAGCGAGAAGATGACGCAAATGATCCGGAGATAGATAAAAAAGACAAGATGCTGAGTCACCCTAAGGATGCGAGCCAGTGGCAAGCGTTGAACTTCGAAGACCTAGAATTTGGGAATGATCCAAGGAACATCGTGCTGGGCGCGAGCACCGATGGAGTCAACCCGTTTGGCAGCCAGAGAAGCACACATAGCACCTGGCCTGCGTTTGTGTGGATGTACAACCTTCCCCCCTGGCTGTGCATGAAGAGGAAGTACATTCACATGAGTATGCTAATTGAAGGACCGAAACAACCAGGGAACGACATCAATCTGTATCTGGGGCTGCTGAAAGAGGAGCTAGACACGCTGTGGAAAACGCCAGCCAATACGTGGGACGCCGCAAAGAAAGAATATTTCCCTATGAGAGCCGCGCTGCTCACGACGGTGCACGACTATCTCGGTTACGGATATGTCGCGGGGCAGGTGGTCCACAGATTTTCTGGATGCGTCAGGTGCATGGATGACACAACGTATCGCCAGCTAGATAGAGATCCCGAGTCTTCGAAAACCGTGTTCATGGGACATCGAAGGTGGCTTCGCGACGATGACCTGTGGAGAAAACGCAAGGATTTGTTCGATGGTGAAACCGAACCCCGAGGACGCCCGCGTACGAGGAGCGGCGAGGAAATAGACGAGCTGTTGAAAAATTGGAAAGATTGCCCACTGCCGGGAAAGAAGCGAAAGGCGCCAGAGCCGCTGCTGAAGGTATGGAAAACGAGGTCTGTTTTCTGGGACTTGTCGTACTGGAAGATCCACCGTGTGCCTCACAGCCTTGATGTAATGCATATCACGAAGAACGTGTGCGAGAGTCTGCTTGGTACCCTGCTCAACATGCCAGAGAGGACCAAAGATGGCCCGAAAGCAAGGGCAGACTTGAAATCAATGGGCATCAGGCAGGAGCTTCACGCTATATATGATGATGATGATGATGATGATGATGATGAGGCGAAGCAGGACACGGAAAGTCGTCGCAAAGGCAAAAAGGCCAAGAAGACCGGAAATGACTACCCTCCCGCGTGCTTCACTGTAAGTCAGGAGGAGATCGAGCAGTTTTTCACCTGCCTCGTAGGAGTACAACTTCCTTACGGTTACGCGGGGAAGATAAGCAGATACGTAGACCGGGCGAAGCTGAAGTTCAGCGGGATGAAGTCTCACGATTGTCACGTGCTGATGACGCAGATACTTCCAGTTGCAATCCGTGGTATCATGGACGCGCACGTCCGTGAAACCCTATTTGGCCTATGCAACTTTTTCGACGTCATCTCTCGGAAGTCTGTTGGCGTGAGGCAACTCAGAAGGCTACAGGAAGAGATCGTGGTGATACTATGCGAGCTTGAGATGTACTTCCCGCCTGCATTCTTTGACATTATGGTGCATCTGCTGGTCCATATCGTGGACGATATCATCCAACTCGGGCCGACGTTCCTGCACAGCATGATGCCGTTCGAAAGGATGAATGGTGTCATCAAAGGATACGTTCGCAACATGTCACGTCCAGAGGGAAGCATAGCCAGGGGCTTTCTGACCGAAGAGTGCATCTCGTACTGCACGAATTATCTAGGCATCGAGAACCCCGTTGGTCTGCCCGTCAACAGGCACCTCGGCAGGA
Source organism: Secale cereale (assembly GCA_902687465.1). Classification (NCBI taxonomy): domain Eukaryota; kingdom Viridiplantae; phylum Streptophyta; class Magnoliopsida; order Poales; family Poaceae; genus Secale; species Secale cereale. Next base: position 237,632,456 of record LR738709.1, read on the forward strand.
TCGCTGGATCGGGTCACCGTGAGGGTCGCCGCGAAATGCATGTCGACTTCGAGGGTCGACTCGCCGACTTTGAAAGAGCAAACCTAGTCACGCTACAACACATAGACGTGGTCGATCCTTGGGTGGTTCAGCACAAAACCTTTATTGAGAAGACATACAATGACCGAGGCCAACAGAGGACGGACGGAGATATAATCAAAGAGCACAACTCATGTTTCACGCGTTGGTT
>LR738709.1:237632694-237654810 GCA_902687465.1 Secale cereale
ACCGCCGCCGCCGACCCCCCGCACCCCTCCCCCTGTTTTAAATTTGATGATATTTTTTAAAAAATTATTTCTGTCTTATAAAAAAATATTACTGTTATGATTTAAACAAGTTTGAACATATTTAAACACAAATAAGTATCAAAAAGCATTTTAAATGCATAAAAAAAATTGTGGAGCCTGGGATTCGAACCAAGGACCTCCTGGTGGGAGAACTGGGGGCTGACCAGTCGAGCTAGCTAGGGGGGCTTGATGTGTATGAGGTATGGTGGGAGATAAACTGTTGGCTCGCGCGCAGAAATCAAAAAAAATACTAATGGCGCACCAGGGCGAGGTGCGCCATTAGTATGGACGTACTTATGGCGCACCAGGGCGCAGTGCGCCATTAGTATTGTGCCCCATACATATTGATGCCCCCCGGCCCACTACACCTCCCCCCTCTCTCTCCCTCGCCTCGCCCTCGATCCCCTTCCCCTCTCCTCCGCCGCCGCCCCCGTGCCCCCGACGTCGCCGCCCCCCGCGCCCCAGCCCGAGCCCTAGCGCTCGCCGACGCCCGCGCCGACGCTGACCCACGCGCCCCCGAGCCCTAGCCCTAGCGCTCGACGACGCCGCTGCCCCCCGCGCCCCCGAGCCCTAGCCCTAGCGCTCGACGCCGCCCCACGCGCCCCCGCCGTCGGAGACTTGGAGCCTCGGAGCCTCGGAGCCGCCCCACGTCCTCGGAGCCGCCGCCGGAGACTTGGAGCCGCCGTCTATCCCCACCTCCCCAAGCTTGCCATCTCCCTCTGCCTCTTCTCGGTGAGTTCATCCATGATGCTACTTTAAGGAATTTTCTTGCCTCGTTTACTAGTGCTCGATTTCTTGCCTCGTTTACTAGCAATGCTCGTTTTCTTTCCAGGTGATACCCTAGTATAGGAGTTCAGCAGCCTAGCTAGGGCTGGCTGGTTAATTCAATAGTATCTCTGCTGGTTTTATTATTTCTTAGGAAAAATGTGTATCAAATCTAGCTATGTGACAAAGGGTTCCTTAATTCCCTAGTTTGACTCCATCTATTTAAGATACTTTTCTGCCAGTTCTATTTTTAACTAGATTAATCGCCACCTATTTTGTTAGATAAGTGAGACAATAAAGTCAAAAGTTTTAGGAGCCATGTAGGAGGTATTGTATTGTAGTCCCTGTATCAGAAGAAAAAAAATTAAGCAAATTAACAAAATGAATAATAAACATGTTCAAACTTACATCCGTAATTTTGCATTGGCAACTAAAGGTCTTCCGCCAGCCTCTGTTTATTTAGATTGCTACTTGATCAAGTAGTGACCACCGCATATTACTGACTAAATCTTTGATGCAATACTTAAGCATTTCCTACCATGACAACCTGAGGTAAGATACAGCATATCACTACAAGTCTACAAGCAGAAGTACCACTACATGCTACATGTTTTCTACTTCTTATTATCTAGACTAGATACACATTTCAATTTGTAGAACGCATGAAAGAAGAAGAAAATAATAAAACCAGCAGAGACAACACTAGTAAATAAAAGTGCCATGTTATCTGAATTTTGAAAATAATAAAGAAGAAGAAAATAATAAAACCAGTTAGAAGTACATTATTTCGAATGGAGTGGGAGGATGATGGATATTTAGAATGGAGTGAGAGCATCTCCTTTGTCTTATTGCTGCTGCTTTAATTTGTTTGTACTGTAACATCTTATAGCTTAATTGGTCCAATCAGCTACTGGAAATATCCATGTTTAGACATGGCAGATTTCCTCACTTTGCACTACTGGGTTTTGTCTCCGACCATCGTGTCGTGATAGTTTTGCAGGTACCCTGAGAGGCCCTTGAGTTTGTTGGAATGTCGATTAACTTCCGTTCCGGCAAATTCGGGTACTCCATATGTCCTATTTTCAGCAAAGGTCATGCTGAAATTTTCCGTGAATTTTAGCATGACTTTGCTAAAAAATAGGACATATGGGGTACTTGTGACTAATCCATGGGCCGGGGTATCTTAGTAGTTAATTAAGTAGGATCAAGTGCCCCTTTGTTCTAGCTGCATTAAACCATAGGCGGCAATAGAGCCAAGTGATTAGGCCCAGCTTAGCTTTTAGGATGCCTCGGTGTCAACAAACCATTAATTATAAAACCTTGGCTTTTAGGGTGCCTCGGTGTCGATAAAAACCGAAATGATGAAAGCTTAGGCTTTTAGGGTGCCTCGGCGTCGAAAAACCCTCAATTATAAAAGCTTAGCTTTTAGGATGCCCCGGTGTCGACAAACCCTAAATGATGAGACCATGATCTTGTTCCTTGACAATAACCAACTTTTTGACCAAACTTTGTTCCTATTTAGAGAGAAACATGGCCAACAACGATGAGGCCGGCGGTTCGGGCGGGAAGGCATTCTGGGAGCTTTCCCAGGAGATGGAGGAACAACCTCACTTGTATGAGGATGCCGCCTTCCACACCGATCCTGAGACCACTGATGGTACCGCGGAGGATGACCCCACTGATGCCACCACTGATGGTGCCGCCGAGAATGCCACCACTGATGATGGCGGCGCACGCACAGATGGCAGCCAACCGAAGAGGCAACGGAAGGACCGGGGCCGACCGTGCTCCGCACCCTCAAGGAGGAAGTTACTGAAGTGGACCCCGACGGGAATCCAACGGCGCCCGAACGAATAGTCAAGGGGTACTCGATTCAGCTCGGGTGCATTCTCCGGAGCACCGTCTCGATCAACAGCGAGAACCTGAGGCATCCTGACAACGCGAATTACCGCAACCTCCTCTTCACGAAGCTGCACGAACGATACAAGTTCCCCGCTCAATTTGATAACACAAGCCTCAAAGGGAATAAAGTGAACAATGCTGCCCTCACGAAGATGAGCAAGGCCCTGTCTACTTGGAAAACCAATGTGAAGATAATGATCAAGAAAGGTGAGAGTTATGAGACGATCAAGCAGACACATCCTTCGATCACCGAAGATGACTACAACGAGTTCAAGATCACTTGCTCGAGCGCCTCACACTCCGAATCAAGTCAGTGGGGGAAAGAAATGCGGGAGCCCAACTTAGGGGAACACACACTCGGTCCCGGCGGTTACAGAGTGGCGGAGCCTAAATGGGACAAGGAGGAGGCGGACCGTGTCGAGCAAGGCCTACCGCCCCTCTTCGATAAATACGGTGACAAGCAGACCAGGAACTTTATCAGGGCCCGGTACAAGAAGGACCCGAAAACAAAGGAGCTGACCACGGATCCGAAGACTAGGGCGCTTGAGCTTGTTCTGGTAAGGAATACACCCCCGCGTAATTAGCTCCATATGGTTGCATTCTAATTAATGAAGCCATATTTCTAAATGATTCACATTCCTTCCGCAGGCGGCTGAAAGCAGTAGCGCGGGGTCAACTAAGAGCAGCCCTTGGGACACGACTCTAAATAGGGCGTTGAATGTAATGAAGAACAAGGATAAGCTCGAGAAGCCGACGTCAGCTGGTCGTGTGGCCGGCAAAGGCTTGTCGATAAAATGGTCGTCATACTATAACGCTGGTGGGCGAAAGGAGAAAAAGACCAGCTCGGAAAGCCAGGCGCATAAGGTTCAAGAACTCAAGGCACAGGTGGCGCGGATTCCGGAGATTGTCCAAGAGCAAGTGCAACAACAGCTCGGAGCGACGATCACCGCCATTGTGTCTACCTTGATCGAGGGGTTGAGTGCGTGGATTGCTGGCGGCCAACAGGGGCCGCCCCCGATTCCCAGCTTCACGGCCAGCAACTCGCAGAACGCGATGGCGGGGCCATTGGTGTCAATGGCGGAGGCGGCATTGGTGTCTCCGACGCCGGCACGGGATCTTAATGCACCCGTGTGTACGCCGGCCGGCACCTCTGCAGCAAGCGGCCCCTCCGTCAACTGCAAGCCCGCCGTTGGCGCTGCCTCGACATTAGCCGAGCTCGACGCCATCATCACGGTAACTAATAAAGCCTCTCTCGGTCGAGGACTTGATCTCCTTGCCTTTGACTGGGCATCCCTGACGCCCTACATGTTTTCGCAGGGCGCCGCCGACGTTCCGTGCACTCTCCTGCACTTTGTGAACAACGAGTTGGTCGATGTCGCCAAGGGCAAAATCGTTCAACCGGGCCAGCCCTTGTTCCACGGTACCCAGATGCCACCCAACTTGTTTAGGGTTCAACTGGTTCGGGTGCTGCCAGGCTGCGACGACGTGTTACCTCCGATTCGACCCGTCGGGGCCGACGATGATGACGTCATGACCCTCAGCGCCTGCCTGAGCTGGCCCCTGCTTTGGCCGAAGAGCCAGATTCGTTTGGGGGCGGGGGAAACCACACCAAAGACAACACCGCCAGTCGTGCCGGCGCCAAGTCGTCCCCATGGCAAGTCCGCCGCAACGGTGCCGGACATCCCTATGCCACTAGATCCAAACATGCATATGGCACAGGATCAGAACGACGACGACGACGATACATTTGACAACGTCGATCAATACTTTGCCGATCATGGGTACGGTGACGACTTCATGGGGGCTCCTTCTCAAGAACCCAACCCAACAAAAGACGTGCGCGATCAAGCCGGTACCGCGGAGAAGCCAAGTTGCAACAGGCGTCGTCTGCCGTTCAGCTCTCAGGAGACGCCTCCAGCTGCCGATTTCACCGAGCCTCAGATAGGCGAGGTGCGAAATATAATCAGCCCCAACACACTAAAGAAGGCGGTCTCTGAGCAGAACTCGGTCCCAATTCAGGAGATCAAGAAGAAGGCACGCAAAATAAAAACTAACAAGGGTGCGAGCCAGCCGGCACCGAGTACGATCCGTGCTCAGGACGGGCCACCTTCACCTGAGGATGTAATGAGGAGGGTGCATGTGGCGGGTAGGCCGATGCTACCGACAAATATGCTCGATGCTGCAACCGGTGCCATGCGGAGTCTGCATGACAGTGTTCTTTCTTTGGAGAAGCGGCGTCTCACACAGAAGGATGTGGCGTTCCCGGTTTTCGCGGCCAAGGTGCCGGAGGGCAAGGGCTTTGTGGATAACTCCATCGGGGGTACGATCGTGCTGCGGTTTGATGACATCCACGCTATGTTGAACCTTCATCCGCTGCACTACACCTTCGTTCGGCTATTTTCGCTGAGTATGGAGATGCGGATCATTCGCGACAAGACCCCGGACATCGTGATAGTCGACCCCTTCTACATGTGTGCCAAGATCTTGGGCAGCGCTGGGGACCGGCAAGTCGCGAGTTCTTACCTCGGAGGCGTCATTCTGGCAAACCGAGATAAGGATAACTTCCTCGTGCCTTACTTTCCCGAGTAAGTCCTCCGCCTCAACCGCCCCGTAACATATGAATTCTTAGATTTCGATCGTTCTTCTTTTAACATTCCGTGTTTTCTGCAGTGACACACAGTGCACGCTCATCCTACTAAGCCCCAAATATTCCATGGCCACGTATTTCGACCCGGACCGTAAGTCGGCTGTAGACTACACAAATGTCAAGAAGGTTCTTGATGATGTTCTCGCCGGCTACGCCAAATCTGGAGGCACCTTCACCAGGACAACTCGTAAGTACGGCAAGCACGTGTTCTCCCACAACACGACGTTCTGCTGCGTCAAGCAGCCGCCTGGCGGTCAGAAGGGTGCCTACTACGCCATCCATCACATGCGGGCGATCGTACGAGACCATCATCAACTTCTGCTACCGAGTAAGCTCAAAGATTGGGCCGCGCGCGTGTCGGCAATCCAGGACACGGACATCAGACAAGATTTCTTTCGCATCAAGTCGGAGTTTGCGGAAATCATCCATCAAGATGTCCTTCGTACCTCGGGGCTGTTCTACCTCAGGAATCAACCGTCGAACAGTGACATCGACACAATGCTACAAATGCAGGATGACAACGCCCGTGATTTCATGACTCCCACGATAGACGGCGGCTTCATCCACGCTCCGGTGCATTGAGTCGAGTCGAAAGCAGTGATGTTGTGTCTAGTTCTGAAACATCGATTGGCTCTTGTTGTAATTAAAATTTAATGAACTTGTAGTATGTCTCTTTGGTTTCGAGAGTCGTTCAACTTAGATGTAATCGATGCTATTAATGTCTTGCTTTTCTGTTTCGATCGTTCTATTGCATACTTATATATTGCTTATGAATTGTCTGTGAATTGATACTAATGTTTCGTTTGGCTAGTGCATATATATAGCGATGCCGTCGTATGTCGTGTACAAGGGTAAGGTTCCCGGAGTCTACGACGACTGGGAGGAGTGTCGGAGACAGGTTCACCGATTCAGCGGTAACAGTTACAAAGGGTACACCACTAGGGCCGAGGTCGAATCTAGATACACCCGCTATCTAGCGGGAGAGGGGAGGGAGCGTTGGAGGAACCGGATGAAAACGAGTTTCATCGTGATGATGCTCATCGTGACGACCGCAGCTCTCTTCTATGTGATGGTAGTTTAGATGATCGATATCGACTTGTAATGTGAAGACAAACTCGCTACTCGCGATCTCGAGACTTCTAATATATTGTTCTATCTTTGTTCGGTCTTTTCAATTCGGAGACTAATATGATATGATTGATGAATTGTATTCGGAGACTAATATGATGAATTGTATTCAGAGATTAATCTTCTATTGTATTCGATGAATGTGTTGGTGATGTGTGCTCTCTATATTCTGTGCAATTATACATTTTGCAATCTATGCAAAAAAAACAGAAAAATAAAATTTAAAAAAACCTAATATTCATACTAATGGTGCATCAGAGAAAAGTGCGCCATTAGTATGCCAAAGCATAGTAATGGCGCATTAACTGGCAGTGCGCCATTAGTATGCCAAAGCATAGTAATGGCGCATTGACAAGCAGTGCGCCATTACTATGCGGATAATACTAATGGCGCATCATACTTAGTGCGCCATTAGTATGCCATAGCACCTGGCCCCTGGGAGGCATACTAATGGCGCACTAAGGTGCACACTAATGGCGCATCCCAGGTGCGCCATTAGTATACCAGATACTAATGGCGCACCAGTGGTGCGCCATTAGTATCAAATACTAATGGCGTGCTAGTAATGGCGCACCACTAATGCGCCATTAATGGACAAATTAGGTGCGCCATTAATAGGCCTTTTCCTAGTAGTGGGTCCTTCAATGCCAATAGCTTCACTGCGCACAACACATTCTTTGACAGCGCCAAGAACCCCTATTCCAAGCCAAGAATATCATCAGATAGGTTCTGGAGCCATCAGCAGCGCAGTTATTACTCAAGAGTACTCTATGATCAAGGGCGCATTTTCCCTCATATGCGTCTTGACACTGAAGCTATTGCTGGACTGCCCTGTCTAGAGGAAGCTCTTGATTGCTTCCGTGATGCTGGCCTGCTCAACTTTGTGACCGACAAGGAGCATTGGAATGAAGAGCTGCTTCTCCAATTCTATGCAACCCTCCACATTCGAGGCTACAATAGGGATCCGAAGACATGGGTCCTTGAGTGGATGATAGGCAATGTTCATCATGAAGCCAAAGCCTTTGATCTCATTGAGCTTACTGGCCTGCCCACTCTAGGAGAATTGTATGAACCTGGCTGTCAACTGCACAATGAAGCTTTGGAAAGCATCTTTCAGAAGCGCAAGCCCAACATGAGCCAAATGTTGAGCATGATGAAGCCTTTGCCCAGCGATGCCGAATATCCAAAGGAATTCTTTGTTGAAGACCTAGAGTATCTGCCACGCACCATCTATCATATCATCAGGCGTACTCTATGGCCTGTCAAAGGACATTCTTCATCAGCCAAGCTTGAAGGCACAATGAAGACATTGGTCTTCTATATCTTCAATGGCATCAGCTTCAATGCTCAAGATTTCTTCATCCGGCAGTTGGTTGTGTCTGGCTCTGATCTGTTTGGTCTCAAGTTCTATGCTCCATGGATAATGCGCCTCATCAAGCTTCATTCAGCTATCACCTATCAGCCCTCTACTCACAACCATCATATATTCTTGCCAGAGGTTGATATGTCAGCTGAAGCCATATACCAAGAGCCTGCCAAAGAGCCTGTTAGTCTTCACAACGCTGATCACCAGAGCTTCACTCAGCAAATTGAAGGAGTTCCAGCAGTCTCTCGCGTTTATCCTCTGGCTGGTCGTACTCGTCTACCTCGACATGCTAAAACTAAAGCCACTGAGAGCACCATTACTCAAAGGCCTCAGAAGCGTTCTCGTGTTCTCAATAACCGAGAGCTTCTGGTTGCCCTCCATCAGAAACAGGATAAGCATCACTACTGGCTGAAGTGTCAGATGCAAAGACTCTTGGTGGACGTCAATCGCATTCGCAATCTTGCCACCAAGAATGCCTTTGTTGCTCATGAAACCTGTCGGAGGTCATGGAAGAGTTTAACTTTGCAAGTGCTGAAGCGGATCTTCAAGACGATGGCTTCACAGAAAGATTCAAGTTTGACCACACTCCTCCAAGGAATGTTGTTCTGTGTCGAACTCCGTCTCTTGAAGACTCTGGCTACTCCTCCTCCGCTGCAACAGTTGACGCCAGGGTGATCGATGATCAAGATGATGCTACCTCACCACCTCCTACTTCAGCGTGTGTCGACACTGCACCAACTACTTCTGCACCGCCAAGCACCAACGTCGACCCTGCATCCTCTCCTGCTCCAAGTGGGAACGAGTAGAGGCTCTATGTCTTCAAACCTTTTTGGTCCTTACTGACAAAAGGGGGAGAAGCATATGAGTTGATAGTCTTCAAGTGGGTCCATATGGGCGGGTGCTTTATATTTTGCCTAGTGCTTACAACTCTTGTTTTTGCTACATTTGGTTCTTTGAGTTGTAACACTAAAACTGATGGTCGTCTGCTACGTTTTCTTCTACTCTGTAATGCGATGATAAATTCCGCATGTGCTACGTTATATTCCGCACTTAGTCATTTTTGCAGACGTCCATTTCTCATTATGCATATCATTATATTCAACATATCAATTGTGCATGATGAATTTTCTTCATAAGTTGAAGAGGGTCTCCACAAGTACAACCTGCCATGTGCATTTGCATTCAAAGGCAAATCAACTATATGCACATCTTCAGGCGGAGCCTTTTGCTACTTACGAAGACAATACCTTTATCCTTTACTATTTCACATACTTTTATCCCCGTTGTGATAGAGCCAAAGGTGTCCCGTCTTTCAATGAGATGGTGGCTATCGTTTTGGAGGAAGTCGACTTTGACGATCCGACTACGAACGTGCGAGGACGTCGCGCCTTAGCAATCGCTAAACCAACTCCGAGAGGTTATTGACCACGCCGGAGCACGATCAACCTGACCACGAAGGTCTGTTTCCTGCAGGCAAACGAAGAACAAGCAAGAAACTGAGATTGCAATTCTGGATATTGCGAGTTCAAGAGGAAAACTTTATTGATCAAGTGGGGTTATGTGACGTCTTTGTCTGGTCGTTGAACACAAACGAAGTACGCGAAGTTGCAGCTGCAGCTATGGCGAACTTTAATCTAAACAAAACCCAAAGTCTAAATGACGCCCTAAGGGCTGTATATATGTGGGAAAGAGGGGGGAATTTCGTGGCCCTTGGTGGAGGGGTCCGAAACCAACCCTAACTCTTGTTTCCCCACACATACGGACTCTAAAAACAGCCTATACTCAAGTATTTCGAAATTACATGGGCCTGGCCCAATAATAAGGTGACGAGGCACCTATAATAGCCTCTGGACGAAATTTATGAAGTGGCATCTTGTATATTTCGTCCAAGGCTTCACGCACTCATTATGGTGGCTTCAAAGTCCTGAAATCATCACTTGTAACTCCATTCTTGTTCCCCATGCGCATGCCATCATCTCCATGCTTGATCTTGCTCCAATGTTCATCCTTCTTGTCCAAGCTAGGCCCTTCATTTGTAAGCAAGACAAATGTATCCAATTTAGGCAGCATCATATTCTCATGAACATTAGATTCATTACCAAGAAACGAAAGTACCTGGTAATTTAATTGGCGTGCACGAGCTCTAGTAATTGGTCATGTATATGTTTCAGTTGGAGCTGTGGGTGTAACCTTGTTAGTGATGTCCTCATCATCCTCCCCTTCTTGAATTGAACTCTTCCTCGACGGAAGCTCATCTTCCTCACCCAAGTAAGGCTTCAAATCTGCAATGTTAAATGTGGGACTAACCCCAAAATCTGCAGGCAACTCAAGTTTATATGCATTATCATTTATTTTCTCTAACACCTTGAAAGGACCATCAGCACGTGGCATTAGCTTTGACTTGCGCAAATTAGGAAGCCTATCCTTACGCAAATGTAACCAAACAAGATCTCCAGGTGCAAAGACAACACATTTTTTACCCTTATCTCCAACAAGTTTATATTTAGCATTCATGCGCTCAATATTTTCCTTAGTTAACTCATGCATTTTTAAGATCAATTTAGCACGTTGTTTAGCATCAAAATTAACCTTCTCCGAAGATGGAAGAGGCAACAAATCAATAGGTGCACGAGGTAGGAAACCATAGACAATTTCAAAAGGGCACATCTTAGTAGTAGAATGCAATGAACGATTATAAGAAAATTCAATATGAGGCAAGTATTCTTCCCACATTTTCTTATTATTCTTCAAAACAACCCTAAGCATAGTAGACAAAGTTTTGTTGACTACTTCAGTTTACCATCAGTTTGGGGGTGACAAGTAGTACTAAAAAGCAGTTTAGTCCCCAACTAAGCCCATAAACATCTCCAAAAGTGGCTAAGAAATTTAGTATCACGATCTGAAACAATAGTATTTGGCACACCATGCAAGCGAATAATTTCACGAAAGAACAAATCAGCAACATTAGCAGCATCATCGCTTTTATGACATGGTATAAAGTGTGCCATCTTCGAGAACCTATCCATGACAACAAATATGCTATCCCTCCCCTTCTTTGTTCGAGCTAAACCCAAAACAAAGTCCATAGATATATCTTCCCAAGGAACACTAGGAACAGGCAAAGGCATATATAAACCATGAGGATTGAGTCGTGACTTAGCTTTTTGACATGTAGTGCAGCGACCAACAAAACGCTCAATATCCCGTTGCATCTTTGGCCAAAAGAAATGTGTAGCAAGTACGTCCTCCGTCTTCTTCACGCCAAAGTGTCCCATTAATCCTCCTCCATGCGCCTCCTGCAACAACAAAAGACGAACAGAGCTAGCTGGAATGCATAGCTTGTTAGCACGAAACACAAATCCATCATTAACGACGAACTTGTTCCATGTTCTCACTTCTTTGCAATTCTGCAATACATCTTTAAATTCAACATCATGCACATATTGATTTTTGATGGTCTCCAAACCAAATATTTTAAAGTCAAGTTGTGAAAGCATAGTATAACGACGAGACAATGCATCAGCAATAACATTTTCTTTTCCCTTCTTGTGTTTCATAACATAAGGGAAAGTCTCTATGAATTCAACCCATTTAGCATGTCTACGGTTCAGTTTTGCTTGACTTTTAATGTGCTTCAAAGATTCATGATCAGAATGTATAACAAATTCTTTGGGCCATAAATAATGTTGGCATGTCTCCAAAGTCCGAACAAGAGCATATAATTCCTTATCATAACTAGAATAATTCAGACTAGGCCCACTCAATTTTTCAGAAAAGTATGCAACAGGTTTACCATCTTGTAATAACACACCTCCTAACACAATTCCACTAGCATCACATTCAAGCTCAAAAGTCTTATTAAAATCAGGAAGTTGGAGTAAAGGAGCATGTGTCAACTTATCTTTCAATACCGTGATTGGTTCTTCCTGTGCAGTACCCCAAACAAAAGGCACATCCTTCTTTGTAAGCTCATTGAGAGGTGCAGCAATGGTGCTGAAATCTCTCACAAAACGCCGATAGAATCCAGCGAGGCCAAGGAAACTCCTCACGTGTGTGACCGTTTTGGGCTGCAGCCAACTCTATAGCTTCAATCTTGGCTTTATCAACCTCAATTCCCTGTGGAGTAACAATATAGCCAAGAAAAGATACTCGGTCGATGCAAAAGGTACACTTTCCAAGGTTACCAAACAAACGTGCATCACGTAGAGCAATAAAAACAGCACATAAATGTTCCAAATGTTCCTCCAAAGATCTGCCAAAAATCAATATATCATCAAAGTAAACTACCACAAATCGTCCAATGAAAGCACGTAAAACTTCATTCATTAATCTCATGAAAGTACTAGGTGCATTAGTTAACCCAAAAGGCATGACTAACCACTCATATAATCCAAACTTAGTTTTAAATGCTGTTTTCCATTCATGTCCCTATTTCATACGAATTTGATGGTATCCACTACGCAAATAAACTTTGGAGAATATTGTAGAGCCACTCAATTCATCAAGAATATCATCTAGCCTAGGAATAGGATGATGATAACGAATAGTAATATTATTAATGCCTCTACAATCAACACACATACGCGATGTACCATCCTTTTTCGACACTGTAATAATAGGAACATCACGAGGACTAAGGGATTCACGTATATAACCTTTGTCGAGTAGCTCCTGTACTTGACGCATAATCTCCTTCGTATCTTCTGGATTGGTACGGTATGGTGTGCGGTTGGGTAGCGATGCACCGGGAATTAAGTCAATCTGATGCTCAATCCCTCGAATAGTTGGTAATCCCGGTGGCACGTCTTGTGGAAAGACGTCGGCGAATTCCTGCAAAATGTTAGTGACAGCAGGAGGCAAAGAGGAAGGCACGTCCTCGAATGAAAATAATGCCTATTTGCATACAAAAGCATAGCAAACAGATTTGCTTAAATCTAGATCATCAATATCAGATTTGGTGGCAAATAAACATCCACTCTTTAATTTAATTTCAGATGCAACATGCGATGATGGTGTGTTATTAGGCTTCATTTGTTGCTCAAATTCTTTTGCCACAATCTGATTTTCACTCTTATTTTGCTCCTGTTTTGCTTTATTAGCTCTATTAATATCATCTTTCAAAATGGAATCAGGAGTCATAGGAAGCAAAGAAATATTTTTATCCTTATAAACAAGAGTATACTGATTGTTTCTACCATGGTGTACAGATTTTTTATCAAATTGCCATGGTCTACCAAGTAATAAGGAACATGCTTGCATAGGTACCACATCACAATCAACATAATCAGCATATGTAGAGATACTAAAATGCACACGAACAGTAAGTGTTACCTTAACCTTGCCGCTGTTGTTGAACCATTGGATGTAGTAAGGATGTGGATGTGGTCTTGTGGTGAGAGATAGCTTCTCCACCATCTCCATGCTAGCCAAGTTGTTGCAACTCCCTCCATCTATGATGACGCGAACATAATGTTCCTTCACAACTCCCTTTGTATGGAACAAATTATGCCTCTGATTTTGCTCAGCTTGCGTAACCTGCACACTCAAAACACGTTGAGCAACTAAACATTCATACCTGTCAGCATCTTCAAGTGCCATACATTGCGTCTCATGATCAGAATCGTCTCCACCGTGTTCTTCATGTGTAATAAGAGCCAAAGTCTCCTCATCATAGTCACTAGCAGACTCATATCCACCATCCTTGGTAGCCATCATCACATGCTGAGATTTGCATTCTCTCGCAAAATGTGCTCTTCCCTTACAACGACGACAAATAATATCACTGGTGTGCCCTGTTGATGCCATGGAAGAAGAAGAACTCTGTGCAGGCCCAATAGGTGTGCTCTTGGCAGATAATGGTGGTTGTGCCTGCTTCCTTGTATCGCGGCTGGAGGTAACAGCTGATGGAGGTGTCGGTGCAGTAGAATTTGTGGAAGTAGAGGATGCACGCGGTGTCCATGATGAACGTCGACCTGCAGAAAAGTTAGACTGCGCCAATGCCTGTCGATCCTGCACTTCACGTTCAGCTTTACAAGCAAGATGGAATAAACGAGTGATATTATTATAGTCCGTATACTCTAGAATGGTATGAATCTCTCTATTTAATCCACCCATAAAACATGCAAGCATAGCTTCATTCTCCTCAACAATACCACATCTAATCAGGCCAGTTTGTAATTGTTGATAATATTCTTCTACAGATTTTTTTCCTTGTCTTAAGCGCTGCAATTTTTGAAGTAATTCACGTTGATAATATGGTGGAACCCAACGAGTACGCATAGCAGTTTTCAAAGCAGCCCAAGTAGCTCGAATAGGATATAATCTACAATGTTCAGACCACCAAACACATGCAAAACTAGTGAAAGCACAAACAGCAGTAGGAACACGTCTCTCCTCGGGATAGTGTAAACATGTAAAACGTTGTTCAGTTTCTAACTCCCAAGTAAGATATATATCAGGAACATATCTACCCTCAAATGGTGGAGTATTCAATTTCAGTTTAGGAAGATGGTCATGTACCTCAGGTGGCCGTGCAGCCCTACCGTTGCGATGATATGCATGAGGACGACCTGGTGGTGGTGGTGCTGGTGGTTGCACGTAGTTTTGATTTTGGTCAACCTCATCCTCGTAATGGTCCTCCACCTCTGCAGTAGCAGCAGGAGCTACAAAAACATCAACAGCGGCACCAGAAGCTTGACCAGGCTCAAGGGGAACGCGCTGTGCTCGTCCCACTTGATTTGGAAGGCGTTGTTGTTGTTGTTGTTGTTGTAGAGGTGGGACAGCTGCAGCAGCCGGTGGTGGTGGAAAACGCGAAAGGAATTCAGCAAACTTGTTATCGAGCTTTGTTTCAAACGTCTTCTCCATGCCATCTATCTTCTCCATGGCCTCGTCAAATCTGTTTAGCACATCTTGCACCTGTTCACTCATCATTTGCTGAAACTTATCATGAAGCTCCTTGTTCGTCAAGTTCTCCCAGTCAGTCTCATCGGCTTGTGATCCAGGCATGGTTAGCAGCAATAGAAACACACAAGAATATGATCCTACAGACTACTAGAAAATTGTGGTGGTCGGGCATCACAAATCCGTCAAGCAAATCTCAAATTCTTACCAGTTCTTACCCAGCAGCAGGTGGTGATCGGCAACCGTGGTAGTCAAAACTCTCAAAGGTTGGATAAAGCGATTACCAGGGAGAGTCAAAACGCACGATGTAGATGTATGTGGAGATGGGAAGGCTTATAATATGGTAGGAAAAAGGGTCAGCAATAATCAATTCAGAGATGCAACGTTGAATAAACGCTCAACGACGGTACTGTGCTGGTCCTAGGCTAGACCATACTAGAGACGCGAGCCTAGAACACTAACAAAATCACGGCGCTGCACGTAAACAAGGAGAAAGCACACTTTGAATATATTTTTCACCTCTTTTTTTTTGCGCTAATTTTTTTTTGCGCTCCTTTTTTTTGCCGAAAATCACTATAATGGCGAGTGTCTCAAAACACTTCCCAAGTCAAACTAAGATGATAGGCACGAAAAAAATTTGACGATTTTTTTTCGGAATCAGGGCAGCAACGACGAAAAAGTGCGATAAAAAAATAGTATGGTGGCACGTGTCTCAAAAGACTCCGAAAAGCCCAAAAATAGGATAGGGAAAAAATATTTTCACCTGTCGAAATTTCGGCCTAAAAACTGCCCGGGGGTCTCCAGACTCTTTTTTTTTCCCGTGACCTACTCAGGCAAGGAAACACGAAACCGAAACTAGATGGATCTCGAAAGCCAATCTAAAACGAAAAGACCTCAGATTGGTGGTGGATGTGTGGTGGTAGAATATGGCAGCGGTGGTGGTATATGGCAGCGGTGGTGGTTTATGGATACGGATTGGTGGTGGTATATGGCAGTAGCGATGAAGATGTTGCGGTGGCGGCGTGACAACTTATGACCAGAACTCGAAACTCTAAAAGCCTAGACGCTAAGACCAGGAACTTGACACGACGATGCAACCGCAAATTCAACTAAGCAAACACGGAAAAGATTATGCAATGGCTCAGACTGGTTCGGATATGATGAACTAACCCTAATTTTTTTGGCTTTTTCGTGGACTGTAGGTATGAAGAACAGACTCGATCTAATCTACGATAAACTGTAAAATCTCACCGAGCAACCTGGAAATCTGATACCACTTGATAGAGGCAAAGGTGTCCCGTCTTTCGATGAGATGGTGGGTATCGTTTTGGAGGAAGTCGACTTTGACGATCCGACTACGAACGTGCGAGGACGTCGCGCCTTAGCAATCGCTAAACCAACTCCGAGAGGTTATTGACCACGCCGGAGCACGATCAACCTGACCACGAAGGTCTGTTTCCTGCAGGCAGACGAAGAACAAGCAAGAAACTGAGATTGCAATTCTGGATATTGCGAATTCAAGAGGAAAACTTTATTGATCAAGTGGGGTTCTGTGACATCTTTGTCTGGTCGTTGAACACAAACGAAGTACGCGAAGTTGCAGCTATGGCGAACTTTAATCTAAACAAAACCCAAAGTCTAAACGACGCCCTAAGGGCTGTATATATGGGGGAAAGAGGGGGAATTTCGTGGCCCTTGGTGGAGGGGTCCGAAACCAACCCTAACTCTTGTTTCCCCACACATACGGACTCTAAAAACAGCCTATACTCAATTATTTTGAAATTACATGGGCCTGGCCCAATAATAAGGTGACACAGCACCTATAATAGCCTCTGGACAAAATTTATGAAGTGGCATCTTGTATATTTCGTCAAAGGCTTCACGCACTCATTATGGTGGCTTCAAAGTCCTGACATCATCACTTGTAACTCCATTCTTGTTCCCCATGCGCATGCCATCATCTCCATGCTTGATCTTGCTCCAATATTCATCCTTCTTGTCCAAGCTAGGCCCTTCATTTGTAAGCAAGACAAATGTATCCAATTTAGGCAGCATCATATCATGAACATTAGATTCATTACCAAGAAACGAAAGTACCTGGTAATTTAATTGGCGTGCGCGAGCTCTAGTAATTGGTCATGTATATGTGTCAGTTGGAGCTGTGGGTGTAACCTTGTTAGTGATGTCTTCATCATGTTGAAAACTTCAACCAGTTTGTCATCAATCACCAAAAAGGGGGAGATTGTAAGTGCATCTAGTGCCACCCCTAGTTGGTTTTGGAGTATTGACGACAAACCTGGTTGAGGGACTAATGTGTTTGTGAGAATTACAGGATAACATAGGTAGTAGTCCCTCATTGATTCGGTTTACCTACCGGAGATGACCCCTAAAAATGTATGAAGACATTGACAACAGTGGTGGTACATGAAGATAATCTTATTGAAGACTATGACAAGAGAAGACATTGTGTGAAGACTATGGAGCGCGAAGACTTACATGTTTCATTGTTTCCTCTTTCTTCTTTGTTGAGTCATAGGAACCACCGTACTGTTAAGTGGGGTCCAAGTGAACTAAGTCATAGTGACTGAAGTGATGCTCAACCAAATCCTATGTCTTCGAGCGAAGACAATGAGAGAAAATCTTATCCAGAGCTGGATGAGTCGGCTTTACTTGTAGCCCAAGTAAAGTTGCCGTGTGAGTGTTCGAAATCTGACCGTTGGAACACGTGTCAGTTCCTTAGTGACCTAGGGCCACTTCGGACAAATCAGGTCGGGTTGCCCAGTGGCTATAAGTAGCCCACCCCCTACACCATAAATTGGTGGTTGCTTCGAGTTATTGCACGGCTTTTGTCGTTTGAGAGCAATCCACCTCCGAAGCATTTGAGAGAGAAATCCTTGCGTGGACAAAGCAAAAACACCCAGAGCCAAAGAGTGTTAGGCATCACTGAAGTATTTCTGTGTGTGTGACCTGAAGACTTATTACACTTGAGGACTGTGTTTCCTCCAGACGGTTAGGCGTCGCGTTCTAAGCATCCAAGAGTCATTGTGGATCGCCGGTGAACGAAGTATGTGAAGGTTTGGAAGTCTACCTTGAAGACTTACCAGAGTGATTGGGCGAGGACTAGGTGTCCTTAGCTCAAGTGGAATAAGGTGAAGACGCGGTCTTCTGAGTTAAATCTTAGCCTCCCTAACCAGACGTACAGTTGTCACAGCAAATGGAACTGGTCTAACAAATCATTGTCTTCCCCGAGCTACTAGTTCTATCCTTTCCTTCCCTTTACTTACTGTCTTATGTTGTGAAGTCATTGCCGGCCTGCCTTATCTGATTGACTTCACTATGTGACTACTTGTTGTGATTGGATTCATTCTTTCTTCCATCTTGATCCTTACTGCCTAGCTGCTATTAGTCTTCATGCTTTCACTTTTTTGAATACCTGACTATGGCTTGTCTAGTGTAGTCCACTTTCCGCTGCATATAAATAGGATTGGATTTACCCTTTGTCTTCGAAACTTTCATGTTTTCAAGCATTTCATAAAAATCGCCTATTCACCCCCCCCCCTAGTCGATATACTGCACTTTCACCAGAATTCCAGCCCTAGGAAATTCCTGTCATGTCCCCGGTCCATGATGAGAACCGATGAACAATGTAGGGGTGCTTCAGTAACTAGCCCACGTTACCTACCGTGCCGAGCACGGTTCAATTCCCATAGTCACCGCTACCCAAGGTCACCTGTCAACTCCATTGCATGTACTAATAGTACTACACCAGGATGACCATAGAATGGAGCTTCGTTTGTTGATTTTGTTCGTGCGTTGTCCGTGCCTACTAGAGTTATTATATCAGGAAATGCACTGGTACGGAGAGATTATCTTTTTACTCTGCATATATAGCTTGTCTGAAGTCTAATAACTAAGAAAAATGTTTGACCAAATCCTTTATTAAGAAATATTAACATCTACAACAGTAAAGATGTATAGCTTGAAAATTTATTTCATGATGCAGGTTATGATATTGTTTCCAATCTTGGATTTTAAATTCCAGAAAATCGAAAACTCACCTAAAATTCATGAAACTAAGCATGGTCATGTGATATGGGATAAAAAGGTTAAAGTTGCTTATGATAAGATGCACAAAAGAAGAGCCAAGGTATTTTAGAACTAAGACATGTCACGTTAACGCGAACGGTTTCACTATTCAAACTGTGGGCGTTAGACATACGTGCCGCCACGAGTCCCGCTTCTCATCAGCAGGTGCCATCTCAGCAAGTGTGTGAGTCGATCGGAGGCGTGCAAGCAGACCGCTACGCCGGCTAGCCGAGAGGCGTGTGAGAAGGCCACTACGCAGGCTCACCAGGAGGCGAGCCCTTTGACCATGCTCCGTCACCCACCTTGTTCGTGCACTGGGCGATACATCTATTTATCCATGCATGTAGTAATTTTTAGTAGCCTTACTTGTCATGGTCACCTTTGTTCCTAAACTTGTTACATAATACTAGTACTAGTATTACCTGAAACTGGTGTTGTAACTTTTGAACGCGTCTAGATATGGTCAATGGCAACACCGCCTGCGCATTCTTTGTGTTTGCCCGTTGGTATAAACATAGAAAGGGAGGAGAGAGAAAGAGAGAGAAGACATGGAACCCACCAGTAAGTGAAGTTGAATAGTACGTGCTCACGAGCTAGTCCCACTATAATGTACTAAAGTTAATATAAAAACATGTTATCCAATAAATAGGCTTATAAAAACATTGTATCAACAAAGGGTAGTGCAACAAACGTTGCAACTATGTTGTGTCCGTATGTTGCCTATTCACGTGCGGTTTGAAGACCCTAGCCGCATGTTCGATCCTCGTCCTTTTTCATTTTTAATTGATACTAGTAAGGTACACGTTGCACGCATGAGATTTGTAAACCAAATTATGAATAAATATCACACCATAGCTTGTAAGCTTTGATTCATATATGCATGATGTAGATGTTCGTTTAATTCTTATAGTGCATCTCGTTCAAACT
Source organism: Secale cereale (assembly GCA_902687465.1). NCBI lineage: Eukaryota > Viridiplantae > Streptophyta > Magnoliopsida > Poales > Poaceae > Secale > Secale cereale. Next base: position 237,652,476 of record LR738709.1, read on the forward strand.
TAATAAGTTTTATAAAAAATTTAATCCATTTTAAGATTCATGGAATTGTGCATTGTAGAGCATAAAGTAAAAAACAAATAATGGCAATTCATTTAGAAAAAGGGGAAATTATGATACAGAAGATTCCAAAACAAAGGATAAGTGCTTGTGATTTGCAAAAATACCATGGTGTGACGTGGAAGATTAGAAAGGGTGTGCGAGAGAGCGGTGACCAAGCCAGAGGTAAAACTATTGCGGGAGGGGCGGGCGTTGCAACGGTGTTTGGAGTAGTTGTGGGGCGAATGCTACAAAAATATAATCTAAACCCACTGGAATAAATGCCTTCACACATTAATCGAAGGTTGGAGTCCCCCTCGCAATGTAAATAGGTCCGGCTCTGCGAGGGATGGAGAGGTAGCTTTGATGTGTGGAAGAGACAACATGAGAAAGCGAGGTCAATCGAGACATAGATAGAGAGACAAAGTGAGTGTGCCCTGACATTCGCTGTAGAGATATGTATGTTGTGGATAGATATTGTCTGTCTGAACAGGGTGAGGGTTGTAAGAGAGAGCTTGCAGATGATCCAGTCACGGACAAGTACATATATCATTTGTGCGTTGGAGGAAGCAAGGTCAATTGATACATAGATAGAGAGAGAGAGATTGAGCGAGTGTGGGTCGTGATGCGATCGAAAGAGTGAGACAAGTTGGAGAGAGAGACCTAGATAGGCAATGTGCGTGAGAGATTGTACATTATGAATATGTCAAATTAGGCCCAAACATGGAGATATATTGTTTGCGTGTCAGAAAGAGCTAGGTTAATCAAGACATGCATAGAGAGAGAGATTGAGAGAGCATGGGCCGCCATGAGGTCGAAAGAGTGGAACAGCTTGGAGAGACTGATCTAGACAGACAAACTGCGTGAGAGGGTATAGAGTGTGGCGGTCGAGGCCCGAAAAGGGATATATATTGTTTGTGTGTGAGAGAAAGCGAGGTTAATCGAGACATAGATAAAGAAGCGAGTGTGGGCCACCATGTAGGGCATAGCTACGTTGGGCTAACTCGTGATTTTGCCCGCCTTGCCTAGCTGAAACACTGCCTAAATAGCATGCCAAGTGGCGTGACCCATCTGTTTTCTATGCTTCTTCTTCAGGATAGCCCGCCCAAGGAATCCATTGTAGCTCCGACGTGCCACGCGCAGAAGAAAGTGTAAGATGGTCTCTTGAGAGTGACCTAGACAGACAATGTGCGTGCGTGCACATGAGAGGGAGGGGGTCTAGATAGGCAATGGCATGTATCTATCGAGAGAGGCTGGGAGGGGGAGAGAGAGCTCAACATGGAGAGAAATGGCGGGTGTGTGAGAGTTAGAGATTGAAACATGGAGAGATAGAATGAACGTGCGGAAACCAAAGCTTTATAAGGTGGTTATGAGAGGAAGATTGATCAATAGAGGAAGTATGTAACGTGTGTGCCGGGGGGGGCTAAAAACAACATTTGAATGTAGATAGTACTTGGCTTAATATTGACGTCTCAATTTAGTGTACATTGTAATATTTGAATTGAGGAACATGCATATGGCTTCCGTGATTATTTTGAATTCGTGCCATGCTAGGTTTGGACAGGTTGATATTGACTCGATTGTTGTGGTATTTTGTATGTGTGTGGTCATATGCTTGAATCCATCCAAAGTTTTCTCACTACCATGATGTTCATCTTATACATATTTGAATTTGTATTAAATAAGTACCGTGGATACCATGAAATGCGCAATCCACGTTAAAATTGGAGATCGCTATGTGACAAACACACTCTAATTCAAAGAACTCCTCATTAATTAATTCATAGTACTCGTTTCGAAGGACTAATTGTTTGCAAGGAGTGCAATATTCGTTTGCCAATGAAAGAAGACTCGTTTGCATTCTTAAATGCAAGTGCACCAGGCAGACCAGGGTCGTGTCTTGGTGGTCGTGTGTGTCGTACGGACGCTAGCAAGTAGTAGCACCCACCCCCTCCATCCCCCCAAAAAATAACGACGACAAAAAAGGTTTGCACTTCCACATTTTGTATTAAAATATCTGCCGACCCCAATTCCAGCCCTGCAAAATCTCCCTTCTCCCCCGTCCCCTTCCGCACCAAGCGCTCTCAGATACCTAATTCACAGCCAACCCAAGCAAAATTTGAATCGCCCTTCGTCTCGTCTCTTTCCCCACCTCTGTGTTGGACGATGACGACAAAGACAACGGTCGTGCTCCACCACTACACAAGAGCTACCTCATATACGCCCTCGTCCGCCGCACCGGGTGGTCCACCAACAACGTCGGCCGACGTGCCTCATAGACACCGCCTTCCACCGCATC
>LR738709.1:237655094-237671827 GCA_902687465.1 Secale cereale
CCCCCCGACGTCATTGGTGTTTCACCAATGGCCATGTCCACCGCATCGTAGTGCTCTGCTGCCACTCGAGATCTATGTTGGGTTCTACCATAGGGTGCGTCGACTACAAATTATTATTTTCCTACGCGCAGAACATGCAGGAACATGCTAGGGAGATGGATCACAGATCGTTACCACTGGACGTGCAGTGCCGTGCAGCGGAAGTAGAGTTGGGGCAGCGCGTCTCCGGAGTGGATCCCACATAGCCGATTGGATCCCGCGAACAGGTTCGCCGGAGCGGTGCAAGTGCACCGCCTCTAACGGTATCCACTCGTGCAGGAGGAACATCGTGCGGCGGACTGCTAGGTCCGATCACACAACCGGCGCCGAGTAGAGGTGGCTAGTTGCAACACATGCAAACCCCTAATGACGTCGTCGAAGCGATCAAACCCAATAAGTGTGCCGCACCTGTCGTGGTTCTAAGTCTGACAGTAAGGGTAGGGGGTACGAATGGAGAAGCAAGGCCCTAGCTATGGTGATGTTGTACACAAGGTGTTTGCGAGTTTAGGCCCTTCTCGGAGGAAGTAAAAGCCCTACGTCTCGGTGCCCGGAGGCTTGGTCGACTCGTATGTGTATATGTGTGTTACGGAGGTGCGAACCCTTTTCTGGAGGAGGGGGCGGCTTATATAGTGCGCCAGGACCCCAGCCATGCTCCACGTTACCAAGGGTTCAATGTACATTAAGGCAGGCGTTACTGGTAACGCCTGCGGTAAAGGGTAATTAAGGTGCTTTACTACGGTGAGTAAATACAGGACCGTTGATGTCCCAAGCGATGCTTGACCTTCGGAGGTCGAGTGCCTCGATCGGTCGAGTGGAGTTGAGTCGTCTTGCGTATGAGAGTCAGTCGAGTGGAGTGTCTTCTTGGACCGTCTCAGTCGACTGCCTACACTGTCATAGGTCTTGTCTTTTGATCTTCTAAAGTAGTGACCTTGGGTGGGGTACCTTGATTGGGCTTGTGACCCTACCCTAGGTCTGTAACCTCGTCAGTAGCCCCCGAATGGATTGAGGCTTGAGCAAGGGGATGCTGAGGGAAGCCCTGGTTTTGGTTCGACATCCCTGGGGTAGATTGTTTCGGAGCTTGTGACTTGGGCAGGCTCCCTCAGTTGTGTCTTGGTCGCCTTGATAGATTCTGATGCCGTCGAGTGGGATAGCTGCTTCTAGCATCGACTGGACTTCTTGCGTCGATTGGACTTCTTGCATCGACTGGACTTTGCGCTCGGCGTCGGGCGCCGTGAGCGCGTGCCATTTTCGACGGGATCGGTTGCCCTTCGGTCGCCGGATTCGGCGAGGCTTTCGAAATTTGGGGAAGCATGCGGGGCGGGACGTGCCGCATCAATCGGAGAGGTGCGCTTCGAACGCCTCGATCCCCGCGCCTCCTTTTTCGCCACGTATCGCGCCAACGTCTGTTACGGGATTCGATAAGATTGCTCGGGGCCACCGGTCAGCCACTCGACCGAGCTATTATAAGAGCACGCCGAGCCCGTAGCGGGGGGCATTGTGCGCCCAATCTTGCTCATTCCGCCTCTGCTTCTCCGCTGCGCTCTTGCTTCTCCGCTGTGTCCCTGTTTCTTCTTCCCTCTCTCCGCAGCGACCGCCGGCGTGCGAGCCATGGGCAAGGACAAGACCGCGGCCATGGAGCGCTCGAAGAAGGAGGCGTCGGGGAAGGGGAGGCGATCTGGCCGGAGTGGTTCGTCGTCAAGGTCCGGACTCCCCGCTGGATGGATCCAGGGAGATTGGATCCGGTCCACCGTCGTGGTGGAGGATCTGGAGGAGGAAGGGTTGATCGCCCGCGGCTCCTGGCGGGCGCCGGGGGGAGAACTCGAGCCCCGGCCGCGGGAGGGCGAGTGCGTCCTCCACGCTACCCACTTCGACCGAGGTTTTTCTATGCCCCCACATCCTTTCTTCCGCGCATTCTTGATCTTCTTTGGTGCCCAGTTGCACTATTTCACGCCCAACTCCATCGCCTTCCTCTCTGCCTTTGTTTCTATGTGCGAGAACTTCCTCGGTTGCCAACCGCACTGGGGATTGTTCAAACACATCTTCACCTGCCGCTCGCAAACCGTTAAGAGGGTGAACCCGAGTGACGGCAAGACGCACGTCCTCCAGGCGTGCGGCGGGCTCGGGATCCAGCTTAGAAATAGGAGCGCCTTTCCCCCCATGATCTTTCCGGAGTCGATTCAGGGTTGGCAGTCGACCTGGTTTTACTACATGGACAGTCCGACTCGGGGTCAGTCGACTGGTCTTCCTCCATTCACTCTAGGTCGAGCCATCCCACTGTAATGCCCAGGATGGGACTATACCTCCTACGTGTCGAGGCACGACTTAAAGGTATAAGCCCATTCTGGAATGATCTCAAGTTTGGTATCTTTGCACGACTCATGTAAAAGAGGGATGAAATTGCAAAAGGAGATAGTTGGCTTACACTCGCCACGTCACACAATACATTACATAAGAAAACATCATCCAAAACATCACAACCCGCCTACGGGTGAAGATCCAAAAGAATGATACCAAAACAACATAAAGCCACAGGTCCGAATCGCCCCTAGTAGAAACCACTACTGATCGTCGAATCGTCACAAAAAAATGGCCACTCTCTTCATGGAACTCCCGGAAGTTCTTGAACCAGCTCCTGCTTCATTGTCGGCTTGACCTACATCTGGTGTTGTAGTAACTGTGAGCCACGAGGACTCAGCAATCCCATAACCATGGGTAGCAAGACTAGCAAAGCTTTATGGGTAGGAAGTGGTAAAGTGGTGAGGTTGCAGCAGCGACTAAGCATAATATGGTGGCTAGCTTACGAGTACAAGAATAAGATGAGCATCTACGCAAACGGTCGCAACTAGTAGTGATCGCTAAAGATCCTGAACTACATACGAATCAAACATAACCCCACTGTGTTCTCTTCTCAAAGTGAAAAGAGACAGTCATGGTTAGTCACACAGTTGTGTGTTTTACTTCGGATCCTCTGTCAAGTTTTCTACAACCGGACATTAACAAATTCCAATCTGCCACATCACCGCGGGCACGGCTTCCGAAAGATTATAACCCTGCAGGGGTGTCCCAACTTAGCCCATCACAAGCTCTCATGATTAGCTGAAGTGATAAATATAATATCATCACCCCTTATCTTAGGGAAATCCGATCAGGCTCGGCATCCCGGTGCACAAGACATTTTGACAATGGTAAAACTAGTCCTGCAAGACCTCCCGGCGTGCCGACACCCTGATAGTAGCCGCGCGTATCTTGTCTCAGGCCACAACCGGATGGGTGATGCTACAGGTAAAACCAAACCTCGAGTTTCCCCGTGGTGGCCCCGCAGGACCCCCGTTTGGGACCAACACCATCAGCACTGCCCCCCTGCTATGTAGAATTAAGAACCCGGGGACGCGACCCCCTATGCAATTAATTAATTAATTAAGTTGTTATTATGAGCAAATTAAAACCAATGTTGGGCCTTGCTGGAGGAGTTTTATTCAAAGTCGAACTGTCAAGGGGTCCCCATCCACCCATCGTGTAAGGAACGCAAAATCAAGGAACATAATTCCGGTTTATCGGCGCCTAAGGTGGCATGAGAGGAACAAAACACCGAGCAAAAGGCCAAGCCTTCCACCCATGCCCAATATATAGGTGTGTTAATAATAATTATAGATATAGTGATATTCCAACAACAAGTTCCCTCCTGGAACGATCTTCATCTTCACCTGCAACTAACAACGCTATAAGAGGGGCTGAGCAAGCGGGTAACATAGCCAAACAATGGTTTTTGCTAGGAAGGTGTCAAAAGGTTAGAGGTTTCATTTCAACAAGGAGAGGCTGACATAAAAGATGGGTAGCGCGACATGTAACGATAGCATCGAGACAACTAAGCATGGCAATGGTAGTAAAGGTATCCAAGGGTATGATCATCTTGCCTGGGATTCCGCAAGGAAGAAGAACGGATCCATGAAGTAGTCGAACAGAACCTCACAACTCCGGACGGGACCGAAGCTAACAAGAGAAGCAACCGGAAAGAAGCAAACAACACGGTAAACACACAAGTATAAACTTGGCATTCGATGCACATCCAAGTATGATGCATGTCCGGTTTAAATATGCATGTCGTGGCAAAGTGCGCAAACAAGTACTACAAGTTAAGTGGAGCTCAATATGCAACGAGTTGCATATTGATGAAACACCACATTTTATTTATTTAGTTGACTCTTGTTTATTTACAAGACAAGATTAAATGTTTGTTAACATGGCAAGAGGTGAAGCAAGAGCAAACTACCTATTTAGGCAATTTAAATGAGGCCGGAAATAACAACAACAATTCCGGGAAAATCCCCATATGCATGTTTAGCACTTTTAAGAAACGACAATTCACACATTTTAATGTTGTTAACATGATGCGGATGACATGAACAAGTTTATGCAATTTTTGTAAAAGTTAACATGAAGAGATATGAAGTATTTGTCACCGTGGTGGAAGGAAAGGGTGCCACGGCAACGATCCGAAAATGATGCAACGGCAACATCTCGGTTCCGGTAACTCGTCGAGAGACCGGTGCAAAAGAAAGGAGACGTGAGCGAGTCGAACAAGATGAAAGGTGGGGTGATCCCGTCACCGGGTTCCCAAGAGTCGGCGATGAGGCAACCGAGGAGCATGACAAAAGGACGAAACGGGCACGGTGCACACAAGGGAAAACATCTGATACAACACATCAATCATTCGTCCACGGGTCATCGTCTCGGGTTATACCTTCGAAGCGTTCGTTTCGGGGCGGTTCGAGGTCGTAGAGGAAGTAGTGGAAGTAGTGGAAGTAGACGTTCTCGGACGTCGGGGATGTAGACGTTCTCGTTCGTAGATGTTCGGGGTCATCGTCTCGTGGTACTTGGGGTCATCGGACTTGCCGGTCTCGTTTCTCGCGTCGGTAGTGGTACTTGACGTTTCTCCTTGTAGTCGAACTTGACATCGGGCGTCGAGGTACTTGGCGGTTCGTAGTGGTACTTGATGTCCGTAGGTTCCACGGGGTCCTCGAGGGTCGACGGTAGTCGTTCACGGGTCGTAGTACACGTTCGAAGATGAACTTGACGAATCCGAGAGGTACTTGGTGCTTCGGGCTGCCATCGTTACTCGTTTGTAGATGTACATGTTCATCCTGGTACTTGGCGAAAAAAAACAGCAGCAACAAAACATGGCAACAGGGCAGAGTAGCTGCTGCCTTGGCGAACAACATCAGCAACAAAGGGAGGCGAGATGGTGGCCACGGGCGTCGAGCAGTGGCTGGGCCACGATCCAGTGACGGTGGCGTTGGAGAACGGAGGGGCGCTGCTGGACGAGGTACTTGGCGGCGACGAGGAGGCGGGGCCTGGCCGGAGTGCGGCGGCGAAGACGGGGCGCGAAGGCGCTGCGGATGGAGGCGCGCAGGGAGCTGCTCGGTCCAGGCGAGGCCGGAGAGCTGCTCGAGGGGACTCCTCCCCTCGGCGAAGTGGCGGGCGGCGCACTGGACGAGTGCTTGAGGTGGCGGGCGCGCTGGAGTGCGGCTCCCAGGCGAGGCGGCGCTGGACGGCCTTGGCGCGGGGAGGGAGGCGCTCGGGACGAGGAGATGAGGCAGGCGCGCGAGAGATGGGGACGTATCGCTCGGGAGGAGAGGCGCTGGGGGAAGAAGGGTGCGGGCGAGAGGGAGCTCGAGAGGAGAGGCTCGGGGAGATCGAAGGAGGCTGGGGAGGTCGATGGGAGCGAGGGGAGAGAAGTGCGGCGCGATGGGAGGAACGAGAGGATGGGGTGCGGTCGGGCTAGGGTTTTTGGGGTGGCTGGGCCAGGAGGGAATTGGGCCGGCTGGGCCTAGAAGGCTGAGGAGTTGCTGGGAGGCCGGCCCAGCTGGTCTATCTCTCTCCCTAATTTATTTATTTAACAGAAAAAAATAGAGAGAGTGCAAAATAATTAAGAAAAGAGGCCAAGAACAGGAAATAAAGGATGGAACATTTTTGTAAGGCTTTAAGGAATATTACCAACCCAACAAAAGTGGTTCCAACAAAATAGGGAAGTGCAAACCAAAATATTTAGCTTGCCTTAAAGGAGTCTGAAAGGAGTCTAGACTTTAGGAGGAGCCTCGATACAACGGAAAAATTATAGACAAGGTTTGGAGGCAAGGAATAAGAAAGAGAAGGCATGGGGAAAAATATGCAAGTGTGTTGGGTTAATTCCAAACAAAATGGAATATTTATAATATAGCTCCCTAATAATATGTCACACCCTGATTTTCTTATCACATTGCTTAAGCTAATTTTCATGTCAAAAAATGTGGATTTGCAAAAACTTTTGAGTGTTTTTGACTTTGATTGATTTGACTCTTGTCTGCTGTTTGCTAGTGCTCTAAAAATCAAATAAATCCTCCAACTCTTATACTTCATCTCCTTGACCCAAAACCTTTTTCCAATGATCATGCCATGTGTATAGACCAGTATAATATTTTCTTATAAAAATATTTTGGCCAAATGGTATTTTCAAAAAATTAGTTTTCCAAAAACCCCTGTATTGAGGTTTGCACTGCAAGTACCTTATTTAGGGTGTGAAAAATGTTTCAAAAAGTTTATTTGAATCCTATTATATATAGGACTCCCAGAAACCACAAAAGTATAATTTTAAAAGTTATTTTTATATTTTATTTAAAAGTTTTTTCTTAAGGCCAGAAATGGTCTTTAATAGGGAAAAATTATTTAATCATTTCAAAAATATTTGCCAAAATTCAGGGAGACTCATAGGACATATATTGTCCATATATAAGAGTTTCAGCACATGGTCATGTTCAAAATATTGGACAAATCCTTCCAAAACCCTTTCTGGATATTTCAAGCTTTTGAAATATTTACAAAGGAAATATTCTCCAAAAATTCCAGGGAAATTCTATCATGTCATATATGACATATTTGATGATATTGCAAACCCTCATGCCTTGAAGATCAAGGAAACATCCTCTAATCCCCTCAAAACCATTCTGTCCATATTTGAAGTTTGAGCAACTCTACATTGCCAAACTTGTCCGAATGCTCTCAAATTTGGTGCACATGCTAGAATGGCCTAATAAGGCACCTAGACCAAATGGCACAAGATTTGGAAAAGAGCAACTTGATCAGATCACCCCAAAACCACTTCTGTTCAAATTCAAATTTGAACAACTTTACATTGTCAACTTTTTATCTGGAGCCTCAAACTTTGTGGGCATGTTCATAACCCCAAATGATGTTGCTACACCAAGTGGTGCATCAAGGGGAGATGAATTGCTTGACTCAAACATGGTGAAACCATTTCTGTTCATTTCTAGGGTTCACCAAAGTTACATTGGCCACTTTGCCCAAGTGAGCTCAAGTTTGGTGTAGGGGCCTAATTATATGTGACATTTGATCCTGTTAAGTCCCATGTCAAGTGGATGTCATTTGCTTGACCAAACCCTGATCAAACACCTTCTGTCCAATTAACAAAACAAGTGGTTGGACCTCTTTTACTATTTCCCCTTACCCCAAATTCTTACCACAGCTCCCCCTGATCATCCTGTACCCACCAGTAACTCTCTATGGCCTCAGCTCAATTATTGGAGGGGGTAGAACCCCAATTTACACTGCTGGACAGCAGGTTTCACCCTCTTCCTCACCTCCCTCCTCATCCTAGTGGTTCCCCAGGGCATCCAAGACCACATAGCCTTTCTTTACTCCACTTCTGACCTTCTAGACAACCTTTGCCTTGTTGGACACGACCAGAGCAGCGAGGTCACGACCATGTCAGCCAAACGCATGCTCTGGAGCGCGCTACAGTGCGCTCCCGCACTGTAGCCGCCCCCAATCGGCTGCTTCCGACAACCTTGGGCAGAGAGAGCGTGTCCCCCGAGGTGCCCTCGACGTCCATGACCTGCAGGATGGTCGGCCTTATCCTCCCCGGCCCTCCTCCTCTCTCTCCACGAGCTCGCCCGTGCGCGCCCTGGACCGTGCTCACGGTGCACCGCGGCTGCCCTATATAAAGCCTTCCCCCCCGAGCGCCCTTGCTTCCTCTGGATCCTCCTCTCTCCCGTGCACCTCCCAGACATCCCCAACCTCCCTCCCGTGGCCTCCTACCCCCTCCATGGCCGGAGTGCCGCCGCGGCCCCCCACTCGAATTCGTGCTCTCCAGCCCTCCCCTCCTCTACTTCGAAGCCTCCGAGCTTCCTGGGAGTCTCCGCAGCCTTCCGCCCGCATCAAACCGTCCGGGGAGGCTTCGCAGCTCGATGCCCAGCGTGGAAGCCCGTCTCGGGTGCGGGCAAGATGGCGACCGTTCTGGGGCTCCCCAGCGCGCTCCGTCGGCGGGGACGGCACTGGCGTGTCCTCCCGATCTCAGCGGTAATCCGAGCTCCGCCTGGGACGGCTCGTGCCGCCGGCGAGCGCCAGTGAACGGCGTCCAGTGCCCCTGTCGTCTGTCGTCCAGAGGTAGACGACGACGGGTGGCAAGGGGGCCACGTGGGCCCGCACGTCAACGGGTCGGCGCCGGGCCCGCGCTGTTTAAGTGGAGGCGCCCCGCGATTTCTGCCTTCCCCGCAGGGAAGCGCATCCCTGGTAATACGCCTTCGACGTCGCCCTGTCATCCGCGAGGCCCAGCCGCTGGGCCGGCCCAGTGCACAGCAGCACTAAGTCTCGCCCTGTGCGCAGTAAGGGTATAACCTTTATCTTTCCTTTTCTCTTTATTTTTCCAGTCAACTTCAAATATCTCCCAAATATTCATGTGAACTCCAAATTGCATGATTCAAATTTCCTATGGCTCCATAAATCATGCTCTATCACATGGTGCAACATGCACATTATTCCAGATACATTTCTTTCAGAAATATTTATCAAATGCCCATTTTCCACCTTCTGTGATTAACTTTAGAAAATCACAGAGAGCTCATTTTTTATCCAAATGCAGTGATTCAAATTCCTAGATGCTTGTCATGTCCAAACTTAGTTTTGGAACATTTTTAATAATAGTTTCTGTACCCCACCAAATATTGAGCCATTTCTTTATATTTATCAACTTTGGAAAATCCTAGGAAATTCATTTGAATTCCAAATCCAGTGAAACCAACTCCTAAATGCTTCTAAAATCATGACTTGATGATGGGTACCTTTGCTCATCATTCAAGGAATTATTTCTGTATACTTCTTCCAAATCCATAAACCCTTTGGTTCCATCATATTGAAATGTTCCAAACTACCCATTGATCCAATACCTATGAAACCACCTTGGTCATTTCTAATATGACCAGAGGTATCCTAGAAAAGTCCAACTCCTATTTTTAGAGCACTTTTATTTTTGATTTTGATTGTGTTGCTTATTATGATTGTTTCCATCGTTAGTTGACGTAATAAACGGAGTAATCGGAGATGGACCAGAAGATTTGAAGACTCAGAAGAATAAGGCAAGCAGCCCTTTGACCATGTTCAAGAAACCTTTTATGCATGTCTCATAGCACCTTTATATTCAATGAATCGGGATCATGTTGAGGTGGAAACCACTTTGGTTGCTACCCCTGTTACTTTACTGTTGAAACTTGCATCAAACATGACCCTACCTTCCTATGAGGGTTATGTGGGTGGGAGTAGATAGATGTATGCTATAGTAGTTGGCTACGCAAAATGGGTCAGGGTTATGCATTGAGTGAAACAAGTGTGGTCTGACATACTTGCAAATGACCCAGTGGGTGCCACTAATGCCCCTGGGAGTTGATGAGGAGCTAGGGCACTACTTGGTGAAGAAGTAGTGTGCCGAGGCTTGACAGAAGTGTTGTTTACAGAGATGGATTAGATTTATGTGTGACTGCCGTCCCAACCAAACATGCGCAACCACTCTACCCTTATATGGGGAAGGGCATTATTAATTACCTAGGTCGATACTAGCATGGTGCCCGCATTACTAGTGACGGGGGTGACATGAGGTCACTCTCGGGACGGGGTCGCGCTTGGATAGGCGGCCATGACTGTCTTTACAGGGCACCGGACACACCGTTGGTACCCCGTGCTTGTGATATGTGATGAATACGGAGCGAGTCTCCACAAACCTTGAGATGTGAAATGTTTGGCACGGGGCTGCTACCAATCAAGTGGACTCTATGTTAGTGTCGTCTAGGGAAAGATAGTGATCGGGTGCTTACCCCGGGTACTTGAGGTATCGCGGGTCGTGGATGACACGGAAGTTCCCCGGATCTTGTGGGTAAAGTGTGCAACCTCTGCAGAGTGTCAAACTATTCGAATAGCCGTGTCCGCGGTCAAGGACAGTTGGGTGGTGCTACTTAGACTATGTCCATAAGTTTCTGGGAAACAACACAATTCAGAGATATTGATGATGTGATTGTGAGGAAGTCACAATGAGCTTGTGCATATGCTGATTACAACTCTTTCTCGATAATGATGTCTGTGACCTACTGACACTTGTTACAGACACATGCATTGCCCTTGTTACATGATGATCATAACTTGCATATGAAAAACTAGCTTTCCGCAAAACTACCAATGTAGCAGTAGAGCCTTGCATAAAATATTCTGTTATCACACTTGGGTTGCTTGCGAGTACATTCAAAGTACTCATTGGCTTGCCACTGGTTATTTTATTGGCCAGGAACGAGAGAACAGGTTATGATGAAGATTTCTCGGTGACGAGCATGCGAGCTAGGACGCTTCCCAGTCAGAATGCCTGTAGGGTTAAGGCAGATGGCATGGGTCCCAGTTGTCTTTGAAGATTTCCGCTGCGATGATATATTCAAGACTTGACCATTATGGTCCTATTTGTGTAACACGGTATGTAAGGATGTAAGACTCTTGTAATTCAGCTTCTGTGTGTTCAGTGAGCATTGATCTCTGGGATCACTGTACACGTGCATTCGGTGATCACGACTTATGAGTCGGGGTCCCCACAGAGCTGGTATCAGAGCCATCCTGACTGTAGGAAGCCTTAGTTAGCATGGTCGTTAGTTAGGGCAAAACTATTTCCAAAACTATTACTAGTTTTCAAAACTATCTATACTTCTCTTCCCTTCTCAGTTTTTCGAAAACTAGGCTATACTTGATCTCTTCCTCTTCAAAACCTTGGTCGCTAAAACCCCTATGCCCCTGACCACTGGATTTTCTGTAATCCTCGTGGAGTGCACCTTGCCAAACACTCACCCACCACTTTTTCACGCAAGATTGGAGACACCACGACAAGATGATACCAATAGAAATTACATCCTCGATGAGTGAGGACATGAAGACCAAGAAGATGGGGGACACCCTTGATAAGAACCCCCAAGATGGTGCAACTTTGGCCTAAAGATGACCAGGCTATAGGTTATGCAAAATCATGATATGCATCGCTAATAGAGTAATCCTGTCACTACCGTTGTTGTATCGGCAACCACCGGTGGACGAGAACCTTGCCATTTGGTCCGCCTCACTATGGTGAGCAGGAAGACGGTTCTCTTCGTCCCCCGCTCTTGGTGTCGATGTTTTCATCAACGAAACCGACATGTTGGACCTCTATTATGCCTTGTCATTATCATTGCATATGGATTGCCTACCTGGTACCCTCGACGCCCAGAAGGCACAAGGGATCGTCATGGTTAAAGAGATAAGAGAAGACCAAGTCAACGCCAGCTACAAGGAGGCACCTTCACCACCTCACCTCATCAGGCGAGAAGTTATTGAAGATTCTTCAAGCTCAACCTGGATCGTTCATCAAGCAACTACAAGGGACATAGCAACACCTGAGGAAGCCCAGAAGACTGCACGAGGCACAAGTCACGGCACTGAGTCCGAGAACCCCTAGGGTAGGATGAGTCGTGTACCCCCTATGCGCAGTCGAGTCCATATGATGGTTCGAATAGAACCATGATTGTGTGTTGTTTGCTTTTATTCGTTTGTGTTTTGATATAAGTCGCACTTTTTCCCCAGGCAATAAGTGCATGGCTATATCACCTTCCTTGCCTTGTTTCTTTTGTTTCGGCCTTTTTGCGCCCATTTGTTGCACCTGCACAACAGAACCCCCTTTAGGCATTTCCCTCCTCTACGCTGCTTCTTCCCTCTATTCTCTCTCTCCCCAATTGAAGACCCGCAAGACAAGATGCACCAAGGATTCTACCTCGACAGCCAACTGGCACTGAAGACTTCTGCTACAACCTCCATGATCAATTGCAACCCCGTAGAGTTATGTTTAACCCTCCAGACCAATAACCCTCTTCCCAGACCCTTTGAGACTTCGCGGGACACTCCAGCACGAATCCTTAACCATGTGCCTAACCCATGGTAAAGCGAGAGAACCTGTTAAGCCTTTGTAACCTTGCTCAACACTGGGTTCGTAAAGGAACTAGTGGACACGGTGAACAAGCACATTTTCATCCTGATATAGCACGAGGTCTGACGATGCCATAGATAGACCAGTTCGAGGATATTGGACAGATGACTTGGTGGTTTATATCAGTGACTTCGAGGAACTATCTGAGACCTCGATGGATTGTGAGGTTTTCATGTTGGTGGGATCATGACCTTGAGGAAGCATGTAGGAGTGCGTGATGGACATGAGATTTGGATTTATGTAGGTGATTCTGGTTGGTATGATGCTGGATATGTCTGCATGGTTCGGGGTGAGATTGGATTTAGACCTATGATCCCGATTATGATATCATGCTTCTCGGTGGACAATTACCTAGGAGATTGGATTATTTGTCGGAGTTGATTTAGGGATCTATTTAATCGTGATCTTGGAGTTTACTTGACCCGGATGATGGGAATTTGGTGGACCTACTATCGTGATGCATAGTCCTTCCAAGTATTTGGGTATTATAGAGACTTGAGATCTGGTGGAGCACCGTAGACATCGGATTTGTAGGATTGATGGATTATATGGTGATTGATGGTAATTACCGGGCTATTGGAGTTGATCTATAGGAAGGAAACAAATCTTGGAGTGGCATATGACGTGTTTCCTTAGAATAGAGATGCATTATCGTGAGCCTTGCAAGATTAGGTTGAGTGCTTGGATTGTGGAGTTTAAGTTAAGCTCAGCAGCATGTATGATCTACCTTTGGATTTTAGAGGTAGACATACATATGGATTTGGGGATCTTAGACAAGTACAATTTTGTTAGACCGTCTCTTGAGAGTCATGAGGTTATGCATGGCATGAGTGGTGATTGAAGTTGGTCTCTGCAAGAGACGCTTTTCCGTTCGGAGTACTAGAAAGAGCTATTGGCATCTCATAAACTGTGCTTAAGGATAAGATGATATAAGTTCACTCACTCACTAGAATCCTTGAAACCCTTAAGCCCCACCGAGCCACAACCTGGTCAGATTCTGACCACGGGCCTTGACTCAGAGTCAGGAAGGCCTCTGCAGATACTCAACCGAGACCACCACCAATACCCCAGCTTACCTTGCGTACCCCTTAGACCTCATGGAGTAAGTGGACAAGATGGGTAACATCATTAATTGATGGCCTACTTGTCTGCCCGAAGACACAGAAGAGACGGACATCTGGATAGAAGACGTTTGAAGACCGCCCTGTCAAGAAGGAAGATCCACATCGACCACCATCATCAAGAAGAAAACTTCCGCGTTGAAGACCGGGCGTATCTGCAAACCACTCCTCTCAAAGGAGCCGAGCTTTTCCGTGTCGAAGGAACGCTCACACCAAGTTGTATCAAGACTTGAAGGCACGATTCTGGTGGCACGAGATGAAAAGAGAGATTTGCAACCTATGTTGCAAAGTGTGATGTGTGCCAAAGGGTCAAGCTGAATATCAGCGACCCGCTGGATTGCTTCAACCACTCAAGGCTCCTGAGTGGAAGTGGGATAAAGACGGAATGAACTTCGTCACTGATTTACCAAGGTCGGATAGAGGACATGACTCTGTTTAGGTCATAGTCGATCATTTGACCAAGGTGGTCTATTTCATTCCTGTCAAGACCACTTATGATGGCAACCGGCTGGCAGCTCTCTACATCGACCGAATCGTAAGTCTTCACGGCATTCCCAAGGAGATTGTGTCAGATCGAGGAATCCAGTTCACCTTAAGGTTCTGGAAGAAGTTCCGAGAAGCCTTGGGAACCAAGTTATCTTTCAGCACGGCTTTCCACCTCCAGACCGGAGGTCAGACTGAACGAGTCAATCAGATTCTCGAAGTCATGACTCCGAGCCTGTGTCTTGGCATATGGAGCCAAGTGGGAGGATTGTCCCCCTTTTGCCGAGTTCTCCTATAACAACAGTTACCAGTCGAGCTTTCAGATGGCACCATTTGAGGTGTTGTACGGACGCAGATGTCGCACACCCCTCAACTGGTCAGAGACTGGAGAAGGGCTAGTCCTTGGACCGGTTATTCTCCGTGCAGCGGAAGAGCAAGTCCAACTAGTCAGAGAACGTTTGAAGGCAGCAAAGTCAAGGCGAGAGAGCTATGCTGACACTCACCGTCGGGACACAAGTTTCCATGTCGGGGACCACGTGTACCTGCGGGTAACTCCTCTGAAGGGAAACAAGCGTTTCCACGTCAAGGGGAAGCTCGCATCAAGGTTCATTGGACCCTTTGAGACCACTGCAAGTCATGTAGTAGACGGCTTCCCAGCTAGATCTACCACCTGAGATACCCTCCGTGCACCAAATCTTCCACGAGCCCCCACTCTGGAAGTACTTCCTACCTCCTAGCTAGCCCGATGCCCGCAAGGACATTGATCACCGAGCCTTTGACAGCTAACCCAACCTAACCTATGCAAGAGACCCCTCAGCAACCTCCATCAAGGAAGGCATCAAGCAAGAAGCCATACCATCAAGCACTTCAGGATTCCAAGGAGCACCACAGCAGAACCAACAAGAAGAAGTGAAGACTACCCCGTATCCAAGACTCCGCCTTTCTTTCCACGCCTAGTCTAGGAATCTCGGGGACGAGATTCTTGTAAGGGGGGTAGGTCTGTCACACCCTGATTTTCTTATCACATTGCTTAAGCTAATTTTCATGTCAAAAAAATGTGGATTTGCAAAAACTTTTGAGTGTTTTTGACTTTGATTGATTTGACTCTTGTCTGCTGTTTGCTAGTGCTCTAAAAATCAAATAAATCCTCCAACTCTTATACTTCATCTCCTTGACCCAAAACCTTTTTCCAATGATCATGCCATGTGTATAGACCAGTATAAAATTTTCTTATAAAAATATTTTGGCCAAATGGTATTTTCAAAAAATTAGTTTTCCAAAAACCCCTGAATTGAGGTTTGCACTGCAAGTACCTTATTTAGGGTGTGAAAAATGTTTCAAAAAGTTTATTTGAATCCTATTAGATATAGGACTCCCAGAAACCACAAAAGTATAATTTTAAAAGTTATTTTTATATTTTATTTAAAAGCTTTTTCTTAAGGCCAGAAATGGTCTTTAATAGGGAAAAATTATTTAATCATTTCAAAAATATTTGCCAAAATTCAGGGAGACTCATAGGACATATATTGTCCATATATAAGAGTTTCAGCACATGGTCATGTTCAAAATATTGGACAAATCCTTCCAAAACCCTTTCTGGATATTTCAAGCTTTTGAAATATTTACAAAGGAAATATTCTCCAAAAATCCCAGGGAAATTCTATCATGTCATATATGACATATTGGATGATCTTGCAAAGCCTCATGCCTTGAAGATCAAGGAAACATCCTCTAATCCCCTCAAAACCATTCTGTCCATATTTGAAGTTTGAGCAACTCTACATTGCCAAACTTGTCCAAATGCTCTCAAAATTGGTGCACATGCTAGAATGGCCTAATAAGGCACCTAGACCAAATGGAACAAGATTTGGAAAAGAGCAACTTGATCAGATCACCCCAAAACCACTTCTGTTCAAATTCAAATTTGAACAACTTTACATTGTCAACTTTTTATCTGGAGCCTCAAACTTTGTGGGCATGTTCATAACCCCAAATGATGATGCTACACCAAGTGGTGCATCAAGGGGAGATGAATTGCTTGACTCAAACATGGTGAAACCATTTCTGTTCATTTCTAGGGTTCACCAAAGTTACATTGGCCACTTTGCCCAAATGAGCTCAAATTTGGTGTAGGGGCCTAATTATATGTGACATTTGATCCTGTTAAGTCCCATGTCAAGTGGATGTCATTTGCTTGACCAAACCCTGATCAAACACCTTCTGTCCAATTAACAAAACAAGTGGTTGGACCTCTTTTACTATTTCCCCTTACCCCAAATTCTTACCACAGATCCCCCTGATCATCCTCTACCCACCAGTAACTCTCTATGGCCTTAGCTTAATTATTGGAGGGGGTAAAACCCCAATTTACATTGCTGGACAGCAGGTTTCACCCTCTTCCTCACCTCCCTCCTCATCCCAGTGGTTCCCCAGGGCATCCAAGACCACAGAGCCTTTCTTTACTCCACTTCTGACCTTCTAGACAACCTTTGCCTTGTTTGACACGAACAGAGCGGTGAGGTCACGACCATGTCAGCCAAACGCATGCTCTGGAGCGCGCTACAGTGCGCTCCCGCACTGTAGCCACCCCCAATCGGCTGCTTCCGACAACCTTGGGCAGAGAGAGCGTGTCCCCCAAGGTTCCCTCGACGTCCACGACCTGCAGGACGGTCGGCCTTATCCTCCCAGGCCCTCCTCCTCTCTCTCCACGAGCTTGCCCGTGCGCGCCCTGGACCGTGCTCACGGTGCACCGCGGCTGCCCTATATAAAGCCTCCCC
>LR738709.1:237671863-237686668 GCA_902687465.1 Secale cereale
CCCCCGAGCGCCCTTGCTTCCTCTGGATCCTCCTCTCTCCCGTGCACCTCCCAGACATCCCCAACCTCCCTCCCGTGGCCTCCTACCCCCTCCATGGCCGGAGTGCCGCCGCGTCCCCCCACTCGAATTCGTGCTCTCCAGCCCTCCCCTCCTCTCCTTCGAAGCCTCCGAGCTTCCTGGGAGTCTCCGCAGCCTTCCGCCCGCATCAAACCGTCCGAGGAGGCTTCGCAGCTCGATGCCCAGCGTGGAAGCCCGTCTCGGGTGCGAGCAAGATGGCGACCATTCTGGGGCTCCCCAGCGCGCTCCGTCGGCGGGGACGGCACCGGCGTGTCCTCCCGATCTCAGCGGTAATCCGAGCTCCGCCTGGGACGGCTCGTGCCGCCGGCGAGCGCCAGTGAACGGCGTCCAGTGCCCCTGTCGTCCGTCGTTCAGAGGTAGACGACGACGGGTGGCAAGGGGGCCACGTGGGGCCCGCACGTCAGCGGGTCAGCGCCGGGCCCGCGCTGTTTAAGTGGAGGCGCCCCGCGATTTCTGCCTTCCCCGCAGGGAAGCGCATCCCTGGTAATACGCCTTCGACGTCGCCCTGTCATCCGCGAGGCCCAGCCGCTGGGCCGGCCCAGTGCACAGCAGCACTAAGTCTCGCCCTGTGCGCAGTAAGGGTATAACCTTTATCTTTCCTTTTCTCTTTATTTTTCCAGTCAACTTTAAATATCTCCCAAATATTCATGTGAACTCCAAATTGCATGATTCAAATTTCCTATGGCTCCATAAATCATGCTCTATCACATGGTGCAACATGCACATTATTCCAGATACATTTCTTTCACAAATATTTATCAAATGCCCATTTTCCACCTTCTGTGATTAACTTTAGAAAATCACAGAGAGCTCATTTTTGATCCAAATGCAGTGATTCAAATTCCTAGATGCTTGTCATGTCCAAACTTAGTTTTGGAACATTTTTAATAATAGTTTCTGTACCCCACCAAATATTGAGCCATTTCTTTATATTTATCAGCTTTGGAAAATCCTAGGAAATTCATTTGAATTCCAAATCCAGTGAAACCAACTCCTAAATGCTTCTAAAATCAGGACTTGATGATGGGTACTTTTGCTCATCATTCAAGGAATTATTTCTGTATAGTTCTTCCAAATCCATAAACCCTTTGGTTCCATCATATTGAAATGTTCCAAACTACCCATTGATCCAATACCTATGAAACCACCTTGGTCATTTCTAATATGACCAGAGGTATCCTAGAAAAGTCCAACTCCTATTTTTAGAGCACTTTTATTTTTGCTTTTGATTGTGTTGCTTATTATGATTGTTTCCATCGTTAGTTGACGTAATAAACGGAGTAATCGAAGATGGACCAGAAGATTTGAAGACTCGGAAGAATAAGGCAAGCAGCCCTTTGACCATGTTCAAGAAACCTTTTATGCATGTCTCATAGCACCTTTATATTCAATGCATCGGGATCATGTTGAGGTGGAAACCACTTTGGTTGCTACCCCTGTTACTTTACTGTTGAAACTTGCATCAAACATGACCCTACCTTCCTATGAGGGTTATGTGGGTGGGAGTAGATAGATGTATGCTATAGTAGTTGGCTACGCAAAATGGGTCAGGGTTATGCATTGAGTGAAACAAGTGTGGTCTGACATACTTGCAAATGACCCAGTGGGTGCCACTAATGCCCCTGGGAGTTGATGAGGAGCTAGGGCACTACTTGGTGAAGAAGTAGTGTGCCGAGGCTTGACAGAAGTGTTGTTTACAGAGATGGATTAGATTTATGTGTGACTACCGTCCCAACCAAACATGCGCAACCACTCTACCCTTATATGGGAAAGGGCATTATTAATTACCTAGGTCGATCCTAGCATGGAGCCCGCATTACTAGTGACGGGGGTGACATGAGGTCACTCTCAGGACGGGGTCGCGCGTGGATAGGCGGCCATGACTGTCTTTACAGGGCACCGGACACACCGTTGGTACCCCGTGCTTGTGATATGTGATGAATACGGAGCGAGTCTCCACAAACCTTGAGATGTGAAATGTTTGGCACGGGGCTGCTACCAATCGAGTGGACTCTATGTTAGTTTCGTCTAGGGAAAGATAGTGATCGGGTGCTTACCCCGGGTACTTGAGGTATCGCGGGTCGTGGATGACACGGAAGTTCCCCGGATCTTGTGGGTAAAGTGTGCAACCTCTGCAGAGTGTCAAACTATTCGAATAGCCGTGTCCGCGGTCAAGGACAGTTGGGTGGTGCTACTTAGACTATGTCCATAAGTTTCTGGGAAACAACACGATTCAGAGATATTGATGATGTGATTGTGAGGAAGTCACAATGAGCTTGTGCATATGCTGATTACAACTCTTACTCGATAATGATGTATGTGACCTACTGACACTTGTTACAGACACATGCATTGCCCTTGTTACATGATGATCATAACTTGCATATGAAAAACTAGCTTTCCGCAAAACTACCAATGTAGCAGTAGAGCCTTGCATAAAATATTCTGTTATCACACTTGGGTTGCTTGCGAGTACATTCAAAGTACTCATTGGCTTGCCACTGGTTATTTTATTGGCCAGGCAGGAGAGAACAGGTTATGATGAAGATTTCTCGGTGACGAGCATGCGAGCTAGGACGCTTCCCAGTCAGAATGCCTGTAGGGTTAAGGCAGATGGCATGGGTCCCAGTTGTCTTTGAAGATTTCCGCTGCGATGATATATTCAAGACTTGACCATTATGGTCCTATTTGTGTAACACGGTATGTAAGGATGTAAGACTCTTGTTATTCAGCTTCTGTGTGTTCAGTGAGCATTGATCTCTGGGATCACTGTACGCGTGCATTCGGTGATCACGACTTATGAGTCGGGGTCCCCACATAATATTGAGAGGCTTTTATATGTTATAAAGAGAAGTCATCCTTCCCTCGATTTAAATGGACCGAAGTTCCACACGATTTATTTAAGTTGAGATGCAAAGATGAATGACATGATGGCATGATGACACGATGCAATGCAAAATAAATTAACACGAGCACAAATGAAACACACGGGAGAACCCGGAACATCTGGAATCTTCTGGGACGTCGGTCTTCGGGCGTCACAACTCTCCCACACTAACAGAGGATCTCGACTCGAGAACCTAGAGATGGCACCGGGTAAAAAAACGGAAGAGGAAGAGGTAAAACAAAGTTGCTTCTTCGAAAAATGAGTGAAACCAGGAACCTTGAGAGGTTGAACAATCTTGAAGGAAAGAATAGAATGGAGATGAACGAAGATGAAACACTCCGTTAGAAAAGAGGAACAAGGAACATTACGAGAACCTTGTAGGTTGAAAGACATGAAACAAGAGCTTACGAACCAAAAGAATAAGAAACTGCAACGGTATAGCCAAGGAATAAGAATGACATAATTTGGACAGCACTCCGTCTTAAAATGGAAGGAATTAACATGAGCTTGAGAAGATGGAATGATACTTGAAGAAATGAACAGCATATTGCCTCCGAAACAATTGAAAGAATGGCACAAGGGGTAAGAAAGACTCAGACAGCACTCCGGTTAAAAGATAGGCAAAACTAGATAAGATGACGTAACTTGAATGAAGAATACAACACTCCAGTTAAATGATAAGCAAGGGAAAGAAAATGAACTCGATAAAACGATATGATGGTTTGGAGAGAGCAACATCACAAAGCCTCCGGAACGAAATAATAGATGCTAGATCGTTGGGAAGAAAGAAGGGAGAAGAAAATGACAACTTCTCTCAAAATTGAATTTGAAAGAGCATCCTTACGAAGAAGGGTTGAACAGAGTTGTTGGAAATTCAACATCGAAAGAATGAGCTTGATGTGGGCTTATGGAAACATCGCAAAATTAAGAGGTGACAACCAGCCATTGACGAAAACATTTGATTGGATTGAGATCAACAAGGAGACGAAAGAGTTATTTCACGGAGAGGATAATTAAGAACTTGGGTCATTTATAAGCACCATAATAGCAACAATCCTTAGGGAAAGCTTTTAGGTGAAATATAACCCAAGATTACTCCAGCAATAATTGAATGGTTGGAAAGATCTCCTGAACAAAGAAATGATGGGTTTAAATATCTCATTCCTGACAACTTGTGAATCATGAAACATGAAGGAAAATTGTCAAAAATGGCATACCACCATCTCAAACAAAAAGGTAGAAAGAATTGCAATTGGAATGCATGATGAAGAATGCTTGAGATCCAACAAGAATCTTGATGAAGACTTCGAGGATGAATTAAATCTTGATGAACCACCATGAAAACTCCGGTAATGAAAGAATGAGAAGCGAAAGATGAAAAGAATAAGATTCAAGGCATGCGATGAATTAGATGGAGATTTGGAATGATAATTAAAATAACTTGGAGCTCCGGAAACCAGATGAACAACTTAGCACCGAGAATATGATATGATGAACAAGCTCCGGAAAACAGAGATTAATCACTTTGAGGAAAAATAAAAATAAGATTTACTGTACGCTTATCCTTCATCAAATTAAATTGATGACAAGCAAACGGATTTGGCATACTACTTATTCTTCTTGAAACCGATTAAAGAGATCTCGCACCAACTTGGGTAAATCTTCGACGAACCACCGGTAGGATTATGAAAAGAACGAGTGAAAAGACATGATAACACAGTAAGGAATGTTTAACGAACCACCGTACAAATTGAAATGGAGTGATGACAGAGAACAAGCCACTGTAAGGAATTGAAATTGAGTGAATATAAAAGAATGAATCACCGGGAAGAATATGGAGACGAAAGAAGAGACATCGATGAAGAATAGTTGGAGGTCGAAGTTGAAAACTAAGAATGAAGAAATATTCTGAATTGATGGCCTTCGGAGAATCACAAAGAAAAGAATTCATGAAATGCTTCGGATGGCATAAAAGAATTCCTCACAATCTGAACAATAATGAGGATGGCAAGAAGCTAGAACCACGAATCTTCAAGAAGACGGGCCAAGATTTAAGAGAAACACTTCTCCGGTCTCCAAATGCTGAGAATGAAGACGAGAAAAGCCATAAGAATTGTTGAGATACTCCGGACGAATGACAAGAGGAAGGTGGAGCTAAAGATGGAAATAATTGAAAACAAGCTTGGAGAAGGCATGTGACTGATGGAAATCATTCTTACGTCACACTTTGAAAAGAATTTGAGTATAACTCCAGAAAAAATAGAAGAGTCAGGTAAGATCCTGGGAAAAGACCTGTGGGTTAGGGCCCACTCAAAAGAAATCACCGTTGAAAAAGATTGCTTAAGAGATATTGCATCGGTTGAATTAAATGGCTTGAGTAAGATAACAATCCTCAACATAGTTGAACAAAATGAGAATGGAAATGTGAATCTTCTAAGATATCTTGAACACTCCGGATATGGATAGGAGAGATGTGAAGAAATAAGAGAGCCTTCGGATAAGAAATTCCACATTGGAAAACATGTGAAACAAGAGGCATGGATATGATCAATACGTAAGCTTGGATTTAGTCCCGCGGAGAAGAATATTGGAATTAAGAATGATGAACTTGAAGCTCTTGAGCATCTTCACGATAAATCACCGGATAAGAACATTGAAAGAATGAATGAAGAAATATCACATGAATAAAATGGATATTTCATCTGAGAATTTCTGGCTCCAAGAAGGAGAAGGGTGGGAGGGTGGGGAAAACAAAGACAACTTGGGATGAATGAAATAGACACCACGTCGGATTTCTCAACGGCGTCCGTATGGAATAACTTGAAGAGAAGGCACACCGGTTGAAAAGAATTAACCTGAAGATCTCGATGGTCAAGAAGAATTAGCACTCCCATAGAAATATGAGAACACCGCTTAGGAAGGTATGGAATCAACATTTGACATCAAAGCAACTCGAATACCAGAATCAAATCAAAACAAAGGATAGATATGTTGCAGCATAATCTTCACAATATCATTCGAACGGAGAATTGAACGAATGAATTCCGCAGTTACATCAACTTGTCGAGAAGCCACTTTGGAGAACAAAAGGTAAATAAAAACAACAAGGAGCAGATAGAACAAATACAAGATAGAAGCTTCGTCCGACATATTCGTGCTGAAAGCTCATGGAACATGTTACAAAAGGGTTTTGCAATCCCGAATCAGCATAGCCAAGGACCCTTTAAGATGCAACTCCCGATCGGAACAAGCCCATAAAACCACTTCACTAAATGTAGAACCCCGAACTTCATATCATGCACTCGTTGGAAGAATGCCTAGAACTACTAGATGAACCCACCTATTAATTTCCGAAAGTTTCCAGTTATGCAATCAGGTGTTGGGGATACAAGGGAAGCACCGCGCACTCAACTCTAATCCTACATCCAGCTGTATCCATCCTTCAACACATAACCAGTTATTTCCGGAAACCGTTTACCTCGGACCTTCGAAACGCATCCACTATACAAGCTATGGCAATACTCCCGAACTACCTCCCCAGTACTGGGTGATGTCGGGGTTATCTTGCCACTAACCGCATAGGAGAGTTTTCGATGTCGGCCGCCTTAAGTATTCTATAACTGCCACGATATGTTTGTGACGACAACACCTCGGAGCTCAACTCCCTGGGACACTACCACAACCCCTAATGACAGGAGGCATCGAGAACAATGTTCTCATCACAAAGACATCGGAACAATCCAAACAATACTCGCGTGATCCTAAAAAAAATTGCTGCATTTTTTAGAGTAGAAGAGAAGAGTAATCGTCAGGAGTCCTCACCAGAGTGAAAAGGTATGAAGAGCAAAAGAAATCCTACTCTCCGATATATATATATATATAGGACTCAAAACATTTTTAGTGTGTGCCTAGACTCAACCGTCAACGATTCGATCAAACAGTGGGGGCTTCTAGGTCGGAGAAGGCTCTGATACCAACTTGTAATGCCCAGGATGGGACTATACCTCCTACGTGTCGAGGCACGATTTAAAGGTATAAGCCCATTCTGGAATGATCTCAAGTTTGGTATCTTTGCATGACTCATGTAAAAAAGGGATGAAATTGCAAAAGGAGATAGTTGGCTTACACTCGCCATGTCACACAACACATTACATAAGAAAACATCATCCAAAACATCACAACCCGCCTACGGGTGAAGATCCAAAAGAAAGATACCAAAACAACATAAATCCACAGGTCTGAATCGCCCCTAGTAGAAACCACTACTGATCGTCGAAACGTCACAAACAAATGGCCACTCTCTTCATGGAACTCCCGGAAGTTCTTGAACCAGCTCCTGCTTCATTTTCGGCTTGACCTGCATCTGGTGTTGTAGTAACTGTGAGCCACGAGGACTCAGCAATCCCATAACCATGGGTAGCAAGACTAGCAAAGCTTTATGGGTAGGAAGAGGTAAAGTGGTGAGGTTGCAGCAGCGACTAAGCATAATATGGTGGCTAGCTTACGAGTACAAGAATAAGATGAGCATCTACGCAAACGGTCGCAACTAGTAGTGATCGCTAAAGATCCTGAACTACATACGAATCAAACATAACCCCACCGTGTTCTCTTCTCAAAGTGAAAAGAGACAGTCACGGTTACTCACACAGTTGTGTGTTTTACTTCGGATCCTCTGTCAAGTTTTCTACAACCGGACATTAACAAATTCCAATCTGCCACAAAACCGCGTGCACGGCTTTCGAAAGATTATAACCCTGCAGGGGTGTCCCAACTTAGCCTATCACAAGCTCTCACGATTAGCTGAAGTGATAAATATAATATCACCACCCCTTATCTTAGGAAAATCGGATCAGGCTCGGCATCCCGGTGCACAAGACATTTCGACAATGGTAAAACTAGTCCAGCAAGACCTCCCGGCGTGCCGACACCCTGATAGTAGCCGCGCGTATCTCATCTCAGGCCACAACCGGATGGGTGATGCTACAGGTAAAACCAAACCTCGGGTTTCCCCGTGGTGGCCCCGCAGGACCCCTGTTTGGGACCAACACCATCAGCACTGGCCCCCCTGCTATGTAGAATTAAGAACCCGGGGACGCGACCCCCTATGCAATTAATTAATTAATTAAGTTGTTATTATGAGCAAATTAAAACCAATGTTGGGCCTTGCTGGAGGAGTTTTATTCAAAGTCGAACTGTCAAGGGGTCCCCATCCACCCATCGTGTAAGGAACGCAAAATCAAGGAACATAATGCCGGTTTATCGGCGCCTAAGGTGGCATGAGTGGAACAAAACACCGAGGAAAAGGCCAAGCCTTCCACCCATGCCGAATATATAGGTGTGTTAATAATAATTATAGATATTGTGATATTCCAACAACAAGTTCCCTCCTGGAACGATCTTCATCTTCACCTGCAACTAACAACGCTATAAGAGGGGCTGAGCAAGCGGGTAACATAGCCAAACAATGGTTTTTGCTAGGAAGGTGTCAAAAGGTTAGAGGTTTCATGGCAACAAGGAGAGGCTGACATAAAAGATGGGTAGCGCGACATGTAACGATAGCATCGAGACAACTAAGCATGGAAATGGTAGTAAAGGTATCCAAGGGTATGATCATCTTGCCTGGGATTCCGCAAGGAACAACGGATCCATGAAGTAGTCGAACAGAACCTCACAACTCCGGATGGGACCGAAGCTAACAAGAGAAGCAACCGGAAAGAAGCAAACAACACGGTAAACACACAAGCATAAACTTGGCATTCGATGCACATCCAAGTATGATGCATGTCCGGTTTAAATATGCATGTCGTGGCAAAGTGCACAAACAAGTACTACAAGTTAAGTGGAGCTCAATATGCAACGAGTTGCATATTGACGAAACACCACATTTTATTTATTTAGTTGACTCTCGTTTATTTACAAGACAAGATTAAATGTTTGTTAACATGGCAAGAGGTGAAGCAAGAGCAAACTACCTATTTAGGCAATTTAAATGAGGCCGGAAATAACAACAACAATTCCGGAAAGATCCCCATATGCATGTTTAGCACTTTTAAGCAACAACAATTCACACATTTTAATGTTGTTAACATGATGCGGATGACATGAACAAGTTTATGCATTTTTTGTAAAAGTTAACATGAAGAGATATGAAGTATTTGTCATCGTGTTGGAAGGAAAGGGTGCCACGGCAACGATCCGAAAATGATGCAACGGCAACATCTCGGTTCCGGTAACTCGTCGAGAGACCGGTGCAAAAGAAAGGAGACGTGAGCGAGTCGAACAAAATGAAAGGTGGGGTGATCCCGTCACCGGGTTCCCATGAGTCGGCGACGAGGCAACCGAGGAGCATGACAAAAGGATGAAACGGGCACGGTGCACACAAGGGAAAACATCTCATACAACACATCAAGCATTCGTCCACGGGTCATCGTCTCGGGTTATACCTTCGAAGCGTTCGTTTCTGGGCGGTTCGAGGTCATAGAGGAAGTAGTGGAAGTAGTGGAAGTAGACGTTCTCGGACGTCGGGGATGTAGACGTTCTCGTTCGTAGATGTTCGGGGTCATCGTTTCGTGGTACTTGGGGTCATCGGACTTGCCGGTCTCGTTTCTCGCGTCGGTAGTGGTACTTGACGTTTCTCCTTGTAGTCGAACTTGACATCGGGCGTCGAGGTACTTGGCGGTTCGTAGTGGTACTTGATGTCCGTAGGTTCCACGGGGTCCTCTAGGGTCGACGGTAGTCGTTCACGGGTCGTAGTACACGTTCGAAGATGAACTTGATGAATCCGAGAGGTACTTGGTGCTTCGGGCTGCCATCTTTACTCGTTTGTAGATGTACATGTTCATCCTGGTACTTGGCGAAAAAAAACAGCAGCAACAAAACATGGCAACAGGGCAGAGTAGCTGCTGCCTAGCGAACAACATCAGCAACAAAGGGAGGCGAGATGGTGGCCGCGGGCGTCGAGCAGTGGCTGGGCCAGGATGCAGCGACGGTGGCGTTGGAGAACGGAGGGGCGCTGCTGGACGAGGTACTTGGCGGCGACGAGGAGGCGGGGCCTGGCCGGAGTGCGGCGGCGAAGACGGGGCGCGAAGGCGCTACGGATGGAGGCGCGCAGGGAGCTTCTCGGTCCAGGCGAGGCCGGAGAGCTGCTCGAGGGGACTCCTCCCCTCAGCGAAGTGGCGGGTGGCGCACTGGACGAGTGCTCGAGGTGGCGGGCGCGCTGGAGTGCGGCTCCCAGGCGAGGCGGCGCTGGACGGCCTTGGTGCGGGGAGGGAGGCGCTCGGGGACGAGGAGATGAGGCAGGCGCGCAAGAGATGGGGACGTAGCGCTCGGGAGGAGAGGCGCTGGGGGGAAGAAGGGTGCGGGCGAGAGGGAGCTTGAGAGGAGAGGCTCGGGGGGATCGAAGGAGGCTGGGGAGGTTGATGGGAGCGAGGGGAGAGGAGAAGTGCGGCGCGCTGGGAGGAACGAGAGGATGGGGTGCGGTCGGGCTAGGGTTTTTGGGGTGGCTGGGCCAGGAGGGAATTGGGCCGGCTGGGCCTAGAAGGCTGAGGAGTTGCTGGGAGGCCGGCCCAGCTGGTCTATGTCTCTCCCTAATTTATTTATTTAACAGAAAAAAATAGAGAGAGTGCAAAATAATTAAGAAAAGAGGCCAAGAACAGGAAATAAAGGATGGCACATTTTTGTACGGCTTTAAGGAATATTACCAACCCAACAAAAGTGGTTCCAACAAAATAGGGAAGTGCAAACCAAAATATTTAGCTTGCCTTAAAGGAGTCTGAAAGGAGTCTAGACTTTAGGAGGAGCCTCGATACAACGGAAAAATTATACACAAGGTTTGGAGGCAAGGAATAAGAAAGAGAAGGCATGGGGAAAAATATGCAAGTGTGTTGGGTTAATTCCAAACAAAATGGAATATTTATAATATAGATCCCTAATAATATTGAGAGGCTTTTATATGTTATAAAGAGAAGTCATCCTTCCCTCGATTTAAATGGACCGAAGGTCCACACGATTTATTTAAGTTGAGATGCAAAGATGAATGACATGATGGCATGATGACACGATGCAATGCAAAATAAATAACACAAGCACAAATGAAACACACGGGAGAACTCGGAACATCTGGAATCTTCTGGGACATCGGTCTTCGGGCGTCACACCCACCTCCTTCGATGATTGTAGGTAAGGCCGAGAGGGCCGAAGTGGACATGCTGGTGGAGCGGGTCGTCCAGTTAGTTCGCGAGGGGGTCACGGGGATGGATCTGTTTGAGGCGTATCTCACGCGGAGGATCCAGCCACTCCAAGCCCGGGACCACCCGATGTGGTTGTATTCTGTCACCGATGACTCGTCGCGAGTCCACCCGGAGGCGGCCGACCCGAAGTACGTGGTGTAGTGCTTGAAGTGCATCACTGGGAATAAAGACAACCCCAGGGGATCTGGGAGGGTCATCCCGTTCGATGCCGACCATCTTCCTGGCAAGGTTAGTCCTCTGCTTCCGAGTGATGTTTCTGTCGACTGGCTTGTGATTTGTATTGACGGGGCCGACTGATATTTGGTCAAACTTATTTCTTTGCAGATCTACACAGAGATGTATTCGCTGCCCAACGGGGACTTGGACCAGGAGGGCGAGGAGGGCACGGGTGACGCCGCCGAGTGGAAGTCAGAGGAGGAGACCGAGGAGAGCGAGGACTATTGCAGCGGGGAGGAGGTCGAGTCACCTCCCCGTGACGAGCGTCGATCCAAGGAGAAGAACGACCCAGGGGCCACACGTCTCCAGGCGGGTCCCTCGGGCTCTCGGACGCCCAAATGCACTCGAACGGCCACTCCTGACCCCGCTGAGAAGATGCCCAAGCAGCCCAAGGTCACCACCACCAAGCCCCAAAAGGCCTTGCCTAGGATCAAGGTGGATGTACCCATCACCTCCACGTAAGTGCCGCTTGGTCTTGTTTCTTTCTGCTTCTTGGAGGTCGACTGTAACTTCTGTTGACTCATCTCCTGAGTGAATCTTTCAGAGCTGCCGCTTCCACGACCTCGATGGACATCGACCGGGGTCGAGACGACGAGGAGACTGCGGACGCCGCGACATCCCGCGCAGGTGTGGGCTCTATGAAATCTGCCTTATTCTTATTTTCTTTCGCGGGCGACGGTCGACTGAACTTAGCTGCTTGACTCGAAGTGTCGCGCCTCGTCATAGAGCTTCCGGATGACGACGAAGACGGGGAGGGGTTGGGAGGGGACCACCGGCGCACAGGGAAGAAGGGCCGGAAGACGCCTTCTGGCTCAGAGGCCCAGCGACAGGAGGATGCGGCCCGAGCCACGGTCTCCTTCGCCGTCCCTGTGTCGATCGTGAGTGCCGTCGACCCACCTCCTGCGCCGATTGTCGACCCAGCGCCCGCTCCAGTCGTCGACCCAGCGCCAACTCCAGCCGTCGACTCAGCGCTAGTTCGTGCCGTAGATCCAGCGCCCGTGCCTGCCGCCGACCCTGCGCCCGCCGCTTCGTCAATTCTCTTCTCTACCTACCGCCTCCCGGAGGATCCTGTGGGGGCGGCTCAAGAAGCCGTTCGCCAGGCGGAGGTGATGATGGGGAGGACGAAGGCGGCATATGAGGCCAGCATGGCGGCTTATGATGCCAGCCCTGCTCTTCGGGCCAACGTCCAGGTACGTTGTTTTCATTGAAGTAGTCTTTGGTTTCGAGAGAATCTGCTATTTTGTTTTCGTGAGATACCACACCCACTGGGTGTTCATTTTTTTTTAGCTCGAGCCGGACTGATCTCGGCCGAGTGAAACCAGTGGGGGCATGCTCAGTGCACCCACTAGGTGTAGTCCCCGAGACTGTGGTCGACTGCTGGCGGTCGGCCATGGTCTTACTATAGAACTTTTCCTCCTTGTTTTTTTTGAGCCCGAGCCGGACTGATCTCGGCCGAGTGAAACCAGTGGGGGCACGCTCAGTGCACCCACTGGGTGTAGTCCCCGAGACCGTGGTCGACTGCTGGCGGTTCGCCATGGTCTTACTATAGAACTTTTCCTCCTTGTTTTTTTTTTTGAGAACGAGCCGGACTGATCTCGGCCGAGTGAAACTAGTGGGGGCACGCCCAGTGCACACACTGGGTGTAGTCCCCAAGACTGCGGTTGAGTATTTTGACTCGACTGTAGTCTTATGACCTTGTTTTGTCGTGTTGATGCAGATATCTTGCGAGTTTGGGGCCAAGTTTGCAGATCTTGAGAAGAAGCAAATCCAGCTTAACCTTGACTTGCAGTTGGCTCGGGACCACCTGAAGAAGACGCAGGATGATGCGGCTGGTAACTGACCCCGCCCTTTTGTCGACTGACTTTTTGGTAGATGTGCCTTGTGTTCCTTCATGTTCATCTGTCCAGTGGCGGCTTTGGTAGGTCAACTGAAGGCAGCCTTGGAGCAAAAGGATCTTGACCTGGCGGCGGCGCAGCAGGCAGCTCAAGAGAAGGCGGAACTGGCGGCGAAGAAGCTGGCTTCCATGGGTGCGCTCGAGGCGGAGATCATCAGACTGAGAGGCTCGCTCGACGCGGCCAATCAAGAGGTGACTCAGCTGAAGAAGTCCAAGGCTGTCCTAAACGACAAGTACGAGGCTCTCTTTTGGAAGAGGGTTGAACTTGAGGCATATCTGGGCGACATCGCCAAGAAATGGTACCCCGTGCTCGAAGGTATGCCTCCTTCGGCTTGGTTAAAGTTGGATCGGTCGACCCATATCTTATCTGTTGACTCGACTTGCTATTTTCGGTGCAGAGTTCTGTCGTAACTTTGAAGAGGAGACTGGACGGGTCGAGCCCGGCTTGGACCCAACCAACTCCATCGTGAAGGACAAGGTGTCCATGAATATACTGAGGCTGGAGTCCCGCCTTACTGCGGCCACGGATTATCTGGGACGACTGAAGGCAGTGATGGCCCAAATCGACACTGCGCTCTAGAGGGGGATCGTGCAGGAGAACGACCTCGAGTCCCTGATGACTCGACTCAACGAGATCCCCGACCGAGTGCAGGAGTGGAAGAAGTCGGCAGCCCGGGGAGGAGCTGACGTGGCGCTGTCCTTGGTCCGAGTGCACTGTAGGGAGGTGAAGGAGAGGAAGCTTGCGACGCTGAAGGTCACAAACACGAAGGAGCTCCAATTCCAGTCGTTTATGCAGACTTTCCTGGAAGCCGCCACTCGCATCGCCGACGAGATCGATCTGGACGAGTTCGTCGCGCCTGCAAGCCCGCCTCCTCCTGAGGCATGACTTTGATACATTAATCTCATTTGCCGCGGAATGCCGCGTGGATTTGTAATCATTAAACTCTGGTGGGTCTGTGACCCAAGTACTCTTGCCCGAATCTTGCGGGGCCTTTATCTGATTTTGATCCTTCGGTTTGCCGCTCTTCTTTGATTGCTGGAATCTTTGAGTCGACGTTCGTGGCGGAGCTCGGAAGGCAGAGCCACTTTATGCTTGTAGCGTAGCTCGGAGGTCGGCGGCTAAGCCCCCCGAGTGAGAGGGTCACTCTTCACTCGGAGTAAATGACTGTAACTTAGGCGAGTCACAGGGTCGCAGCTAAGCCTCCGAGTGAGTGGGTCACTCTTCACTCGGAGTAGATGTTTATAACTTAGGCGATTCCAAGCTACGTTGTATTTGTGGCGGAGCTCGGAAGACCGCAGCTAAGCCCCCGAGTGAGAGGGTTGCTCTTCAGTCGGAGTAAATGATTGTAACTTAGGCGATTCCAAGCTACGTTGTATTTGTGGCGGAGCTCGGAAGACCGAGTCGCTTTATACTTGTAGCGTAGCTTGGAGGACCGCAGCTAAGCCCCCGAGTGAGAGGGTTGCTCTTCATTCGGAGTAAA
>LR738709.1:237687055-237717182 GCA_902687465.1 Secale cereale
TGAGAGGGTTGCTCTTTACTCGGACTGGATGTTTATAACTTAGGCGATTCCAAGCTACATTGTATTTGTGGCGGAGCTCCGAAGACCGAGCCGCTTTATACTTGTAGCGTAGCTCGGAGGACCGCAGCTAAGCCCCCGAGTGAGAGGGTTGCTCTTCACTCGGAGTAAATGATTGTGACTTAGGCGAGTCACGGGGTCGTAGCAAAGCCTCCGAGTGAGAGGGTTGCTCTTTACTCGGAGTGGATGTTTATAACTTAGGCGATTCCAAGCTACGTTGTATTTGTGGCGGAGCTCGGAAGACCGAGCCGCTTTATACTTGTAGCGTAGCTCGGAGGACCACAGCTAAGCTCCCGAGTGAGAGGGTTGCTCTTCACTCGGAGTACATGATTGTAACTTAGGCGAGTCACAGGGTCGCGGCTAAGCCCCCGAGTGAGAGGGTTGCTCTTTACTCGGAGTGGATGTTTATAACTTAGGTGATTCCAACCTACATTGTATTTGTGGCGGAGCTCGGAAGACCGAGCCCCTTTATACTTGTAGCGTAGCTCGGAGGACCGTAGCTAAGCCCCCGAGTGAGAGGGTTCCTCTTCACTCAGAGTAAATGATTGTGACTTAGGCGAGTCACGGGGTCGCGGCTAAGCCCCCGAGTGAGAGGGTTGCTCTTTACTCGGAGTGGATGTTTATAACTTAGGCGATTCCAAGCTACGTTGTATTTGTGGCGGAGCTCGGAAGACCGAGCCGCTTTATACTTGTAGCGTACCTAGGAGGACCACATCTAAGCCCCCGAGTGAGAGGGTTGCCCTTCACTCGGAGTAAATGATTGTGACTTAGGCGAGTCACGGGGTCGCGGCTAAGCCCCCGAGTGAGAGGGTTGCTCTTCACTCGGAGTAAAATGTTTGTAACTTAGGCGGCTCTGAGGTACGTTGTATTTGTGGCGAAGCTCGGAAGACAGAGCCACTTCATACTTGTAACGTAGCTCAGAGGACCGCAGCTAAGCACCCACTAGGGTATTTTGAAGACCAATGTTTTTAGAGGACATCAATCGTTAGAGGATCATTGCTAACTTGTCTATGAAACAAATTGGGAAATCTTTATTACAACTCGACCATCGAGTGTCTCAAGTGTAAAAGCGGCGGAGCAGGTCCGCATTCCACGAACGAGGTTCGTCTTTCTTCTTGGGTACATTGTAGAGGTGGTACGCTCCGTTGTGCAGCACCTTGGTGATGATGAACGGGCCTTCCCAGGCCAGGGCGAGCTTGTGTGGACGTTTCTGATGCACTCGAAGGACCAGGTCTCCTTCCTGGAATGCTCGGCTTCTTACATTGCGAGCATGGAATCGACGCATGTCCTGTTGATAGATGGCCGACCGGATCAGGGCCATCTCTCGTTCCTCTTCCAAAAGGTCGACTGCATCCTGACGAGCCTGCTCTGCCTCGGCTTCGGAAAAGAGTTCCACCCTGGGGGCGTTGTGTAATAAGTCACTCGGTAACACAGCTTCGGCTCAAGAAGAAAGGGGTACGTCCAGTCGACCGGTTTGGAGTTGTCCTCGGACCCCATAGGACAGATGGCAGTTCAGTTACCCAAGCCCCGGCGGCATGCTTAAGATCGCGCATGAGCCGCGGCTTTAGGCCTTGGAGAATCAAACCATTTGCTCTTTCTGCTTGTCCATTTGACTGTGGATGTGCCACGGAGGCGTAGTCGACTCGTGTTCCTTGGGAAGCGCAGAAAGCTCTGAGTTCATCTGAGTCAAAGTTGGAGCCGTTGTCTGTGATGATGCTGTGGGGGACCCCATATCTGAATATTAGTTCCCTGATGAAGTTGATGGCGGTGCCCGACTCGAGGTTCTTGATGGGCTTGGCCTCGATCCACTTGGTGAACTTGTCGACTGCCACCAGAAGGTGGGTGAATCCGCTTCTGCCTGTCCTAAAGGGGCCGACCATGTCCAGGCCCCAAACAACGAAGGGCCAGACTAGCGGAATGGTCTTCAGGGCGGACGCCGGCTTGTGTGACATGTTGGAGTAAAACTGGCAACCTGCGCATTTGTCCACAATATCCTTGGCCATCTCGTTCGCGCGGGGCCAGTAAAACCCGGCTCGGTATGCTTTGGCCACGATAGTCCGAGAGGAGGCGTGGTGGCCGCAAGTTCCCGAGTGGATTTCATCCAAGATCAGTCAACCTTCCTCTGGATCGACGCAGCGTTGGGCGACTCCGGTGACGCTTTCTCTGTAGAGTTGACCTTGGATGACTGTGAACGCCTTGGATCGGCGGACGATCTGGTGCGCTTCTTCTTCATCTTCTGGGAGTTCTTGCCTGAGCAGATATGAAATATATGGCACCGTCCAGTCTGGCGTAATCACTAGGACCTCCATGATCAAGTCGACCATGGCAGGTACTTCGACCTCAGTCAGATCCGACGCGCTGACTGGCTGCGGGGGCTCTTCCGTGAAGGGGTCTTCTTTGACAGAGGGGGTGTGCAGATGCTCTAGGAACACATTCTTGGGTATAGGCCTCCGAGTCGACCCGATTTTTGCGAGGTCATCGGCTAGCTGATTCTTTGCTCTGGGCACATGATGGAGCTCTAAGCCTTCGAACTTCTTTTCAAGCTTCCGCACTGCACTGCAATAACTGGTCATTGCCGGGCTCCTGACGTCCCATTCTTTCATCACTTGATTCACTACCAAGTCGGAGTCGCCGTAGACAATCAGGCGACGGACGTTGAGTGAGATGGCCATATGCAACCCATACAAAAGTGCTTCGTATTCGGCTTCGTTGTTTGATGAATGGAAATGGATCTGAAGGACGTAGCTGAGCTTGTCGCCCCTGGGAGAGACCAGGACCACGCCTGCGCCGGATCCGTTCAGCATCTTGGACCCATCGAAGAACATAGTCCAATGGTCCGACTGGGCTTGAGTCGGCAGCTCTTGTTCTATCCACTCAGCCACAAAATCCGCTATGGCCTGAGACTTGATGGCTTTCTTCACTTCAAACTTGATATCTAACGGAAGAAGTTCTATTGCCCATTTCACCACTCGACCGGTTGCATCTCGGTTGTTTAGGATCTCTGACAGCGGGGCGTCGCTGACGACTAAGATTGAATGGTCCGAAAAGTAATGGGCAACCTTTTTTGCAGTCAAGTAAATCCCGTACACAAGCTTTTGGTAATGTGGATACCTTTGCTTGGAGGGAATCAAAACTTCGGATATGTAATAGACCGGGCGTTGGACCTTGTATGCCTTGCCCCCTTCTTCCCACTCGACCGTGAGTACAGTACTGACGACTTGTTCGGTGGCAGCAATATACAGCAGAAGAGGCTATCCGCTGACTGGGGCAGCGAGCACCGTCTGGGTGGACAGCAGGGCTTTGAGCTCTTCAAACGCTGCTTTGGCTTCGGGATTCCACTCGAACTTGTCGGATTTCTTCATGTGTCGGTAGAGAGGCAGTGCCTTCTCACCAAGATGAGAAATGAATCGACTCAAAGCGGCCAAGCAACTAGTAAGCTTCTGGACGTCGTGAATACGCTCGGGGCGTTTCATTCGGAGGATGGTGCTGACCTTCTCTGGGTTGGCGTCGATTCCCCGTTCGGAAATGAGAAAACCAAGCAACTTGCCGCCAGGAACTCCAAATGTACACTTTGACGGGTTGAGCTTGATATCGTAGCTTCTGAGGTTTGCGAATGTCTCAGCGAGGTCAGTCAGCAGGTCGGAACCTTTCCGTGACTTGACCACAATGTCGTCCATGTATGCCTCGACATTCCGACTGATTTGCTTTATCAAGCACTTCTGGATGATGCGCATGAAGGTAGCGCCAGCATTTTTGAGGCCGAAAGGCATGGTGACGTAACAAAAACACCCGAAGGGGGTGATGAAAGCTGTCTTGATCTTGTCGGGCCCGAACAGACGGATCTGATGGTACCCGGAATACGCGTCCAGAAAGGACAAACGTTCACATCCCGCAGTCGAGTCGACTATCTGATCCATGCGGGGAAGAGGAAAATCATCTTTCGGGCAGGCCCGATTGATGTGCTTGAAATCGATGCACATGCGGAGAGACTTGTCTTTCTTGGGGACCATGACGACGTTGGCGAGCCACTCGGAGTGGTATTTCTCGCGGATAAACTCTCCTGCCAGGAGTCGAGCCACTTCTTCGCCAATTGCCTTCCGCTTCTCCGCAGCGGATCGACGGAGATGTTCCTTCACAGGCTTCACTTTAGGGTCGACTCGCAAATGGTGCTCAGCCAGCCCCCTGGGTACACCTGGCATGTCTGATGGTTTCCATGCAAAGATGTCCCAGTTCTCACGGAGGAACTGGATGAGCGCTTCTTCCTATTTGCTGTCGAGTGTGGTGGAGATGTGAGTCGGTGCTGCGTTGGTTCTCTACTGCTGCCATTTGCTCGTAGGCG
Source organism: Secale cereale (assembly GCA_902687465.1). Classification (NCBI taxonomy): domain Eukaryota; kingdom Viridiplantae; phylum Streptophyta; class Magnoliopsida; order Poales; family Poaceae; genus Secale; species Secale cereale. Next base: position 237,691,452 of record LR738709.1, read on the forward strand.
ATCTTCGAGCCTTTCTGGAAGCATTCTTCCGCTTTCTGATAGTTCCCACTGACGGTTATGACGCTGTTTGGTCCCGGCATCTTCAGCTTGAGGTAGACATAACATGGTCGAGACATGAACCTGGCGTAGGCGGGCCTACCCAGGATGGCGTGATAGGCGCTGTTGAAGTCCACCACGTCGAATGTGAGCTTCTCCTTTCGGTAGTTCTTCAACTCACCAAAGACTACGTCGAGTGAGATCTATCCAAGTGAGTCGGCTTTCTTCCTGGGGATTACCCCATGGAACCACATGTTACTTTCTCTCAGCTTGGACATTGGAATGCCCATGTCCCGAAGGGTTGCTGCATACAAGATATTCAAGCCACTGCCCCATCCATCAGAACTCTGGTCAGGCGCGTGCCTTCGATAACTGGGTCGACCACCAGTGCCTGCCGCCCAGGGGTGGCAATGTGCACTGGGTGATCAGACTGGTCCAATGTGATGGGGGTCTTTCACCATTTCAAAAACATGGGGGTTGCCGGGGCAACCATGTTTACTTCTCTGTTGATGATTTTCAGTCGACTTTTGCTTTCAACGTCCGCAAAAATCACCAAAGTGGAGTTGATACGGGGATATCCTCCGTCCCCTTCCTTGTCCTCGGACTCTTCTGATTCCTTCTCTTTTTCAGTCGACTGATCTTTCTGCAAACTCTGGATCAAGAGCCGACACTGTCGAGTGGTGTGCTTGGGATATACCAAGTTTCCCTCTTCATCTTTCTTCGTGTGTATGGGGCACGGCTGGTCGAGCATATCATCTCCAGCCTGACCCTTTCCTTTCTTGGGGGCCCAGGAGCCTTTTGGTTTCCCATTGCCCTTTCCTTGATTAACCACCGCAGCCTCTCCGTGAGCGGCTGGGTCGGTCTTGCACTTGTTCTTCCGATTGGAATTCTGGTCATCCTGCCCGACTGCTTTCTTGCCGCTGCGGAGCCGATCGGCCTCCTCACCGTTGGCATATCGACTAGCAATCTCCATCATCCGTGACAAGGACATGTCGCCTGTTTGGCCAAACTTCAGATTCAATTCTCTGTTACGCACGCCTTCCTTGAAAGCGCACACCGCCTGGTGCTCAGACACGTTCTCCACCGTGTGATGCAAGGTGGTCCATCACTGAATGTAGTCCCTCAAAGTTTCATTCGGCTTCTGCGCGCAATGTTGAAGTTCTGCGGGTCCAGCAGGTCACTTGCAGGTGCCTTCGAAGGTCCGAACGAAAACCCGAGCGAGCTCTTCCCAACTGTATATACTCATGGGGGCCAACTGATTGAGCCACGCCCGAGCGGAGCCTCCCAGCATCAGGGGGAGGTGCTTCATGGCCACGTCGTCGTTGCCGCCTCCGATCTATACAGCCACTTGGTAGTCTTCCAGCCTAGTGTCCGGCTTCGACTCACTGGTGAACTTGCTTACTCCTGCCGCCAGCCTGAAGTTCGGGGGGATCTCCGTGGCTCTGATAGCACTACAGAAACATTCAGGCCCAGAGGCCGGTGCTCGGCTGCCACTTGGTTGGTCTCCGCCTCGCTCGTCTCTGGATGCCCGGTTATGGTCGACTCGACCTTGCACAAGGATGCACCTCGCATCGAAACCTGGCTGCCAGGGGTCTGGGGGAAATCCTCCGCTCGTCATCTCGCAGGTGCCTGCCCACGTGCCGCTGGGGCGAGTGTGACCCACTTCCCGGAGGAGGGGTAGGCGCTCGAGGGCGGTTGTAGCGGTCGAGTGGATCGTCGTTCCGACCCAGATGCCGGTCTTGCCGCGGGCCACGTTCCTCACGCCTCGGGGGCGATCTTGGACTGTGGGCCGACCATACGGTGTTTCCAGCCACTGATCTGCTGTGAATCCTGTTGTGCGACTGAGAAACAGCCGAGTTTTGTTCTTCAGCCGTTCGGAGCAAAGCTCGGATCTGCTGAAGACCTCTCCCAGCTTCCGACTGGGAGGGTTGAATCGACTCCGCCATACGAGTCGCGGCTTCGAGGTTTGGGACTGGTGTGCGGAACACCTGAGTCTCACGCTGACGCGGTTGCGGCGGCCATCGACTGGATTCGGGGACCAGTCGGCGGGCCTGCTCGTCGAGTGAGCGTTGGATGTTTTCTAAGCGCGCGCGTGGCTTCGAGGGCCAGAGCCTCTGGGGAATCTCCCACGATGGGAGTGAAAAGTGCATCTCCGTTGCGGCGACAAAGCTCAGCCCTTTGCTCGGAGGTGAGGGGCTGAAGGATGTAACCGTCGTTGCCGTGCGATCGGCCGCCGCCGTTGCCGCCGTTCCCATCGCGAGGAAAACCTGGCGGGCTGCAGCGCGAATCGACCATGAGGATTTCCGCCGCGGGATCGCTGCTCCCGCACTCGGAAACGGAATCTTCGAGCCCGGTCGACTGGTCGGCCGGCCCATAGAGGTAACCGTCGGGCTCAATGGCCGCGACTTGAGGGGTGGCCGTTTGACGGGCCACCACGTGTTTCACCCATCGCTGGAGCCGCGAACGACCGGATCGTTTGCGGCGGCGTCCGGCGGAGATGGGGGATGACGAGTACTGAGTCGATGGCTGCAACAGGAGGACGCCGCCGGCGCCGGCGCGAAAGTGCGAGGTTCCTCGGGTAGGCAGAGCCTCGACGTCGAGAGGGGCTTCTTGGAGCCATGCGGAGTTGTCGGCGATGAAGACTAGTGCGTCGAGCCGGATCTCGTGGCCCAACGCCAAACCACCGCCTGACACCATGACGAAAGCGGCCGGAGGAGGAATTGCAACTTCAACAGATATCACTAAGACGCCTTGCCCCACGGTGGGCGCCAACTGTCGTGGTTCTAAGTCTGACAGTAAGGGTAGGGGTACGAATGGAGAGGCAAGGCCCTAGCTATGGTGATGTTGTACACAAGGTGTTTGCGAGTTCTGGCCCTTCTCGGAGGAAGTAAAAGCCCTACGTCTCGATGCCCGAAGGCTTGGTCGACTGGTATGTTTATATGTGTGTTACATAGGTCCGAACCCTTGTTCTGGAGGAGGGGGCGGCTTATATAGTGCGCCAGGACCCCAGCCATGCTCCACGTTACCAATGGTTCAATGTACATTAAGGCAGGCGTTACTGGTAACGCCTGCGGTAAAGGGTAATTAAGGTGCTTTACTACGTTGAGTAAATACAGGACCATTGATGTCCCAAGTGATGCTTGACCTTCGGAGGTCGAATGCCTGGATCGGTCGAGTGGAGTTGAGTCGTCTTGCGTATGAGAGTCAGTCGAGTGGAGTGTCTTCTTGGACCGTCTCAGTCGACTGCCTCCACTGTCATAGGTCTTGTCTTTTGATCTTCTAAAGTAGTGACCTTGGGTGGGGCACCTTGATCGGGCTTGTGACCCTACCCTAGGTCTGTAACCTCGTCAGCACCTCCATTTTATATAGGCATCTGTCGCGAGCTCTACACTTGGGCCTCGCACGGACCCTAAAGCCCAAAGTATGTTCGGTCTGTATCCGAGTCCGAGTAGGACCAAGCCTGACTCGTGGAGTCGGATCAAACCTCATAGGTTACTTCCCTTAAGCGTGCGATGCCTTAGGTTGAAGTCGGCTTGGTCACAGTTCGGATCACCCCCGACCTGTACGGTTGGTAGCGGCCTCTAGCAAGGCATGTCGACCACCAAGCAGTCTATGAATCTCGTTAGGCGAACATGTACAACGTGTCACACTTCCATTCGCTTTGCCACACGATATATGTTATCAGGCTCAAGGCGAGTCTGCCATCCTTGTCCTAGCCCGACCTCTTTCTCATTCCAGTGATGCCGACCCAAACCGTATTATCTCATAATCCTTTTCGCATGGCCATGCTTAACCTGGTCGGATCACACGAGGGGCCCCGAGTATATCTCTCCTGATCGGAGGGGCAAATCCCATCTTGCTCGACCACGTCTCGCAGCATGGGTCTGGACAAGCCCGAAACCTACCTTTGTAACTACCCAGTCATGGAGTAGCGTTTGGTCAGCCCAAAGCAAGTTTGTCACCATCCCGAGTACATGCGTCAGCTCTGGTCTTAGGACATAGAACGTATGTTGTACTAGAGACTCACATATGACATATAGCTGCATCTCATAGTTGGGTCTGTCCGACTCGGACCTTATCTTGACTCGGATGCGACTACGTCGAATCCGACCAGAAATTCCAAGTCTATATTATCCGGTTAGCATCCAATGCTACATGGCTAGTGAGACCGAGCCATCCACCGTGTCATATGCTAGTCTAGTCCGATGTGTGTTCACACATCACTTACGACTAGGAACTATTTAGGATGTATCGTATAGCACAAGATCTCACAGAGAAGTCACGTACTTGCCAACAAGTATCACTGATTACGTCCAAGGACTATCTTTATTCATAAACACATAGGAAATATCATCATACATGATTGCCTCAAGGGCATATCTCCAACAATCTACATCCGTATGTGGCCAGCCAATTCCAGTGCATCACCCTCAATGACCCTGAAGTGACCCGCACTCTAGCTAGGCGAGCATGCCCAAACGTCAGCCCGAACTAGGTATCCACATATCACTCCCTTGTGCACTGTTGTGATGTTGTTTGGATATCCTTTTACTGCTCTCTTAGCTTACACGCATATGCAACTCTGACTTTATCTCTTATTTCTTCTGGAGATATCATCTGAAACAAGCTAAACCATTTTTTAGTGAAGCATGACGGTGCTACGAGATCTGGTGCACATCCTGCACGCCGGTATGACCTTGTATGTACCTGTCCTCCGGTACAATAGCAAGGTCGATTACTCTCATTTGATCAACCATTCGCCGTGTCAAAAATGCAGAGGGGGATGCAAGGAGCACAATGCCTGCACATCCAAGCAAGTGGTAACATGGACTTGTACATGAAATATCTCAAGGGCAAGCAGAGCTGCAGTGAGCCTATACAACGAGCTAGCGTAAGTCCCTACATTTCATTTAATTCGTACTGGCTTGCATGTATGATTTGTGTGTAGTGGCGGATCCACGAATTCAAGTTACCAGGGGTGAAAATTTAACATAAAAAATATGAAGGCACCTGCACTCCGGAAATCAGCATAACTTGAGAAATGTGAAGCTACATGCACTTTCAAAACCAGCTAATGATCCAAAGTGGTTTGAGACTATAAAACACTAAATGATGTATGCAACAAAAAACACAAAATGCAACATGGTGTACAAGGACTACTAACATGGACCGTACCTGCTTGAATTATTCGTTCTCTGGCCGAAAATATCCAAGTGTAATTGCACCTATAACCAGTGCGGAAACTGCATATCTATATATATATCCTGCACAAGTATGCCAATTGTTTCAAACAGCAGATTGGAAAAGTATTTATGCTAGGTTGTCATGATACAGGGACTTTTTGGTAAATGGCCTCGAAGTTTCCTCAAGCCATGAAAATGTACAATAATTTGCTTGTCATCAATTCCTGCAAATTTCAATTTCTCTCTCAACATAGCAGATCATCATTAGACACTAAATCCTTCAATGGGAGCTTGCAAAATGCTTGCACTAGATCCCTCATTAGACACTACATGTTCATCACTAGGAGCATGTAAAATGTTTGCATCAAATCCTTCATTAGCAGTTTGTGCATTAGACACTTCAGGCTCAAGAACAACATGAGCTTGTATGTTTGCACCGGAAACTTGATTAGACACATTAGGTTCAGTCAGTTCAGTATTGATTGGGGGGAGTTACAAAATAAGTAGAATTTGGTTTCATTTTATTATAGATTCCCTACATACAAGCAGTTTTACAACACCGTCAGGTTTAACTATTGGTCAGAAATTGAACAGTTGAATTAGATATACTTAGGGATGCGATGTACCTGCTCGTTGCGCATGCTGCTCTTGCAAGCTGCGTCTGTCCGTTTGCGCAAGCTCGATGCCATGCCCGTGCTGCCGCTGCTGACTCCCACGCAGGCTACACCCAGGGTTAGATCTTCATCTTCTTGTCTTTCCATTCGCTTAAAGCCCGGCGACCAGCTTCCAACAAGGGAGCGTGGAAGTGTTGTGTTGGTCTGTCCAGCGGCGGCTAGGTTAGGAGCAAACCAGACTGGAGCTACAGTGAATGAATTGGGAATTTTTCCTATTGTCGATCGATATGGGAGGCGCTCTTTTGGGCGGCGAGCCTGCTATTGGTCCAACCTTGCACTTACGTTATTGGCCCATCCAAATTGAAATGTTTTTCTTCATTTTTTACATTGACTGTTCGTGCGCTGGGATGAACAAAACTAGCCTGGCCAACCTGGATGACTGAAAGTTGGTGCACACTTTCTAGCCACCCGAGGCAGTCGCCCATACCAGCCCATACGATGGCGTGGCCCCATTTTGTATGTATGATAGGGGTAGTGAAAATATTCCAGTGGCGCTTTTGATTTACCCACATAATGGTTGAATTTCTTGTTTATATGAACTGAGTTCGCCAATAATGTGAAGGTTGACAATCTTTTCATCCTATTGAAGATTGCTTAGATCTCAATATGCCAAATGTAATCGCAAGTAATATATATAGTAAAAGCCAGTGTGATGTGTGTTGCGACAACTAGTCTGACAACCAGTCCTAATATAACATATCAAGGATGCACCATCTTATCAGATTAACCATTTGACCTACCAATGCAGTGTGGGAACAAAGAAGTATTGGGACTGCGTATCCAAGAAATTGATGGCATGGACTCCTTCGTAGAACCTTCTAAGCGAAAAAGAAGTTGCAGTGTGCCTGTACAATCATTGCTTGGATATCGTCATGATTATTAGAAGTTATATCAATTGTCCAACAGTAATTTATTCACCCACCATTTGCTATTTTCTTGAGAGAAGCCACTAGTGAAATCTACGTCCCCCGGGTCTCTTCTTTATATTATTTGCTGTTGCGATCTATTTTCCTTTGCTTTTATTTTCAGATCTATTAAACCATAACCCAAAAATACCTTGATGTAATTTATCTTATTTGGCATTCGATCTATCAATATTTAAAATTCTATTACGTCTGTTACCTGACAGGGATTGACAACCCCTTTTACACGTTGGGTTGCGAGTATTTGTTATTTGTGTGCAGATGATGTTTACGTTGTGTTGCTTGGTTGTCCTACTGGTTCAATAACCTTGGTCTCATCACTGGGGGAAATACCTACCGCTGCTATACTGCATCATCCCTTCCTCTTTAGGGAAATACCGACGTTGTTCTAGCAGACATCATTTCCTACTTAACAGTGTATTAGTACTCAGTTATAAATACTACTACTCCAAGGCGTGCGATCGTCCATGCCATATGGATCAGATCTCCGGCTGGGCAAGGTTGTAGGACAACGTGAAAGCCTCATTTGAACATGCTACCGGTGTCATCGGCAACTAAGGGAGGGCAATGCGAAGTTCCGGGCCGAGCATGACCTGTTGAGGGCGAAGATTGGCGGAAGTGCGGAGCAGCAGGATGAGACCACTACCTTGTTGAAGAGGACCAGCAACATCATCAAGATACCTAAGGACGAGAATGACATGCTCCGCATCGAGCGCCAAAGGTTGCTGGAGGAATCCGTGGATGCTCTCAAGCGGCGTCTTGAGGACAAGAAAGAGCTCATCGCCGCTCGCCGTGGAGACTAATTCCTTTTTCTTTTGCCCTTATGTATTTCCGGCATTGCCGCATGTGGCTTTTTTAATTATCTTCCTAAATATGTAAGCCAATTATTATCCACTGTCATCATCGTTATATTCATAAGTCTTGCTATAAGTCGCAGTCGACGCTGTATAGGTCCGTCGGATCTTACATCAAGATCCGTGCAAAACATTCTTTTTAGATTTCCTTTTTTCTCTCTTAAATCTCAGTCGAGTGAGACATAGCCACGCCATGAAATAGGGGCTCGGGCACAATTAAAGGAGAAGTTGGGAGGGAGGCGGGTGGCGGATAGAGGTCAAAGGGTTGTCCTTCCGATGAGCACGCGCTGGGGTCTGATCGCACGCCTTCCGTACTCAAATAGCTACTCCCACCTCTCAATTTGACCAACCTAATAGAAGTCTTATATTACAAAAAAAACATACCATTGGAAACTTTAGATGTTCTATTTTCAAACGGTGTAATTTTTGTGTTATATAGTTTATATTACGGTGATAAAATTAGCAACCTAGGTATATGCACATGACTTGTAAACTCAAACGATGGGAGTGCCCTGCGCTGCACCTCCTAGCCAATAAAAAAAGGGGACGCGTGGCAACATGTAAATGGTAAGTAGAACGCCCACGGTTTCAATAATACTTGTGTTTCCTATTTGTAACATGACATCACTTGTTCCAAAAATGACTTTGTTGATTGTTAATGTGTGCGCCTTCACAAATCGGACAATTTTTTTACCATAGCATGTTAGTGCCATGTCATGACACCATGCCAAGTTTCATGACTTTCATGCGAGTTTTGGATTAACGGGAATTTTAATACCAAGGTTCTCGACGTTTCCGGCCGAGCCAAGACGCCCAGATGTTTGAATTCCATTCCCACTTCATCCATGGGACCTAGAAATTTGCCCAAGTACACATAATTGATTTTCCCACTAGTTTTTGTGCACTCGACCATGCGCATGTACTTAAAATTTGAATTATGTGCATTGAATGCCTGGAAAATCTATTAATGTATAAAAATGGCCAAACGAACCTAGAATAATTCCAACATTTAGCTGCCTGTGTAAAAAAATCAAGGCAGAAAAAGGCAGTGTATGTCGTTCCACACACGGAGGTAACACATTCCCTCTCGGAACCACGAGCCTTCTTGATAGAAGCTCCGGTTTGCAAGAAGCTTATACCAAAGCTTGTCCCAATTCGGCCAAAAAAATTACCACAACATGTTGGTGCCATGTCATGACACCGTGCCAAGTTTCATGATTTTTAGGCGTGTTTTGGGTTTATATGAACTTAAAGACCAAGTTTCTCAATATTTCCGGCCTAGCCACGACGCCCAGATGTTTGAATTCCATTCCCATTTCTTGCATGGGACCTAGAAATTCACCCAAGGACACACATGTGATTTTTCAACCAACTTTGGTGCACTGGAGCATGTGCTTGTAGTTGAAATTTGAATTATGCATATTAAATGACCAGAAATTCAATTAATCTATAAAGAAGGCCAAACGAACCCGGAATAATTCCAAAATTTAGCACGAAACTCCTATTTTGTCTAAGCTACATGTGTAGAAAAATTAAGGCGGGAGAAGGCAGTGTATGTCGTTTCGCACACGGAGGTGACATGTTCCCTCTCGGAACCACGAGCCTTCTTGAGAGGAGCTCCGGTTTGCAAGAAGCTTATACAAAACCTTGACCCAATTTGGCCAAAAAATTTACGACAAGATGTTGGTGACATGTCATGACACCATGCCATGTTTCATGATTTTCAGGTGTATTTTGGATTTACAGGAATTAAAAAATCAAGTTTCTCAATATTTCCGGCTAAGCCACAACGCCCAAATGTTTGAATTCCATTCTCATTTCTTGCATGGGACCTAGAAGTTCACCCAAGGACAAACATGTGATTTTGCAACCAACTTTGGTGCACTGGAGCATGTGCTTGTAGTTCAAATTTGAATTATTGACTTTAAATGACCAGAAATTCAGTTAGTGTATAAAAAAGGCCAAAGAAACCCGACATAATTCCAAATTTTAACACAACACTCATATAGTTCTATGTTGCCTCTGTAATAAATCAAGGGGGGAGGCAGCGTATATCATTTCGCACACAAAGGTGACACGTCCCCCCTCGGGAACCATGAGTCTTCTTGAGAGAAGCTCCGGTTTGCAAGAAGCTTATACCAAAACTTGTCCAAATGCAGCCAATCGTTTTTACCACAACATTTTGGTGCCATGAAATGACACCATGCTAAGTTTCATGATTTTTAGGTGAGTTTTGCATTTACAGGAATTTTAAAACCAAGTTTATTAATGTTCACGGCCGAGCCACGACGTCGAGATGTTTGAATTTCATTCCCATTATTCCATGGGACCTATAAATTCACCCAACGACACACATGTGATTTTTCAACGAACTTTGGTGCACTAGAGCATGTGCTTGTAGTCCAAATTTGAATTATGCACATTAAACGCCTAGAAACTCAACTAATGCATAAAAATGCCAAACGAACCTGGAATAATTCCAAATTTAAACACATCACTCATGTAGTTGCATGTTCACTGTACATAAATGTTCTAGCAATTCAAACACCATCCTTTCCCTCCGTAACACCATTTTGTCTTTCAAAACATAATAAAAAAATTAGGTATACCACAAACAGTTTACTAGCAAGAATCATGTGGAATGCAATATAAAATATCTTAGCGCACCGTCTTGTCTGGGTTAAGCAGGAAGATTCGTCGTCTACAGTCCATCGCCTGCGCTTAAACCACACTTGCGCGCCAGTTTCTCGCGGCACCGATCAAAAATTTTCTGCCACCACGGAAATATCTATCTCCCCACCCCTCCCTTCCACCAAAAGCCACATTCCCACTGTTCCTCCTTGCTTTCCAAGTTCAAACCTTCACTGCTGCTTACTGCGGTGATCCTTTTTCTTGCAGCGCTGCCTCCTCGTCGGCAACCCTTCTTCTTGCAGTGCCGCCTCCTTGCCGCCGACCCTTCTTCTTGCTACACGACCTCTCCTCACCGACCCTTCTTCTTGCTGCGCGGCCTCATCGATATGGTCAGGTAATCCACACCCCACCCACACCATCCTCCTCCTTCCCCGTCCCACATGCCCCGACCACAACACGACACCATCCCCCAAAATCAGTGGCCCCATCCTCCAATTAAGCGCCGCCCACGGCCATTTTGCACGCAATATAACGTGGAGCTCAGTAGCATCTGGCAGCAGAGAAGCAAATTGCGGTCGCACGCGCGCATGAGGTCGTTATGCCTGCCATGCGTGCAGACCGTCGGATCTTGGAGGAGCACCTCATCTTCGAGGCCACCGTCGACACCGCCATGCGGTTGTCTACTTTAAAATACAGTTCATGTTGTTTTCTCGAGGCCACCGCTAGTGCCTTCCAGTGATTTGTCCTCTGTAATGTTAATATGCAATCTGATGTTCAGTTAATAGTTTGGTCCTCTGAAATGTAATGTTCAGTTAGTAGTTTGGTCCAACAATTGCTACATTTCGTAGTACTGTTCTCAAGCATTCATTGTTTTGTTAATTGTCTTATCTTCTAGCACATGTTTCTATTCTGCAATGTCGTGCTCAGTTAACTGGTTTGGTTCATTTGGTCTGCTGTCCATTTAACTATTTGGTTCAGTTCTGCAATTTGATTTTCATTTGCTGTGGGTACAATTTTTTATTGCTATGCATGTCAGAAATAAATCGAATTTGGTTGTACTCAATATGTATTCTACTGATAGTATGGAAACTCTCAGTTATCCTGATCAAGATCTTCCTTATGTGTGTTGTAGGGAAACAATGGGAGACATTGCGGTTTACCATCGAGGTTTGCTCATGCATGGTGCTTTCGTTAGTAGTAGCACATTATTGTGTAGTTGGAGGAATCATTCTAATATTTAGGTTTCTTACAATTTGGTCTTTCACATTTAGGTCCTGCTGTCAGAGGCTTAAACACATTGTTTGACCCATTTTGCATATGGGGAAATGAGATGTCCATGAATATCAATCAAGTCAAGAAACTCAGAAAGATTGTTAGGATGGAGAAACGTGCGACGAATAACAGCAAGATCTTTGTTTGCACAATGAAGAAGATAGGCGTCAGCTATAGGATGGTACTAACTCTTTTACCTTGTTTTTACCCCTTGCGCCATTTCAAAATTTATAACAGCGATTTACACATGTCTTTGTTTTCAGTAGTTTTCAAAGTAGTTAATCGATGATTACCTCTCAAACCGCCTGCATGGTCAAGAGGCAAGGAAGGTATTCTTTCAACACCCACGTTACAATATTGAAGTCTTCCTGAAGAGAAAAAAGGTTGGGCGGGCAATTATCCGTAGCCACTTGCCTAAAGTTAAAAGGACATTCAACATCACTAAAGGCTCAATATTTGCCTTCCGCTTCGGCGGTTTCCCAAATGAGATTCATCTGTCTATTTACCGTGTATGATGCTACTTTCCAAAGGTTTTCGATGTTGCATCTGAAACTTGGTGTTGTTGTGTAATGGCATAACAAAGTGCTGAAGCTATCTGATGTAATTTGATTATGAAATCCTGGTTGCTGTTATACGGATATGAAATATCTGGTGTGTTTTATAAGAACTGTCAATTTGATTACTACATGGATTATCGATAATAGGCTAATTACCCTGCTTATTGGGGTTTTCTATTGCAGACGGTTACTCAGACAACACCGTGGGCGTTGAACTCAAACAACCCACACGGTTTCCAGAAAGTAGGCGTGTCCGATCAACTACCAATCACACGCGGCTTTCGTTAGAGAACTATTTGTGTTAGGCCACCTTGCACAAACGTTTCAACACAAAATACTGTGTGTGATGTACATACGAATAGAAATGTTTTTCTGGGATTCACCGTGTGGGATGTACATAATAACGGAAATGATTGGGTTTCGATGCCTTGCCCGATCGCACATGAGCTCGTTTTGCCCCCGCCTGTGTGCCAGGAGGGCCTATCCCCGTCGTGTGGGAAGGACCCCCCTGTCACAGTCAATCACTTGGCAATGATTTGAAACACCGTCACGGAAAGGGGTTAAAAAATGTTTGTATAGCACGTCGCTGCACAAGTCATACTTGGTACACCGGGCCACGGTGCCTATTCTGTCCCAAGTCCACCTATACTAGGTGCCACTTGGTAGACTATTAACACACCTAAAAACACCAGAAACTAGTTGCAACTCCTGGGCAAAGATCAAGGCGATTAATAAGTCGAGAGTGTCAATTAAGGATACTAATGTGTGGTAGTAACTGTCTTGGATCACAAACACTGAACTCAGTTCCTAAGGGCGGTCCCAATGAGACAACCCAACATGTACTCCTACATGGCCTCTCATAGATACCTTTACCAAATCGTGTTCACACACTTAGCTCTCAGTGGTAGGACATGTTCACCTCATTCCAATCCATCCCACATGAATCAGACCCGACATAACTCTAAGCATAGCACGCATAACAAGCAAGCATGAATGAGTAGGCACATCATGGCTCAAACAACTCCTACTCATGCTAGTGGGTTTTAACTATTTAATATGGCAAAGACAGGTCATGCAGCGGAATGGGTTCAACTACCAAAACATGTAACACTTGAATCGTTGTTGTCCTAATGCATTAAAAGAGAGCAAGAGCGAGAGAGTGGGACTTTATCGGAATGCACAAGCAGGGGTTGCGTGCCTGACACTTCTGAAGATAGAATGTGTCTTCATAAGTGGCATCGATCACATCATCGAAACAATGCCCACTGAGAGGGGACAAACACTGGCAAACAAGAGAGAACATAATTAATCCAATACAATAATATGATGCATGATCATGACATGGAAATATGCTAGTGTTTGAGCTAATGCAAAATGCTACCATGTTAGTTGAAGTTCATTCGAATCAAAGATTCAAATTCAAACTCCAAAAGAAGCATTTAAAATGCCCTTCAATTGATTTGACCTGATCAGCAGGTATAATTTGTTCAAGCATGCATGAAAATGCCATAAATAGATTCTTTGGATTTTTCTGATAATATTTCCTATATAAATTATTTAATTTGGAGTTATGGTTGAATTTCTATGAATTTTAGAAGTTTTAAACATTTTCTAGAATTTATAAATAACTTATGTTTTAACTTAATTCTAGAAAACATTATCGCGTCACCATGGCGTCACTGTGATGTCAGCATGGTCAACTGAGCCGGTCCAGGTCAAACCTTATAGGTGGGACCCATATGTCATTGACACGGTGGCTAAACAGAGTTAAATAAACCAAAACTAAAATTAAGCAGTGGTTAGTTAGGAGATGGGGCCCAGTGTTAGAGGCTAGCAGGGATAATTAGTTACATCATTAGCGACTAATGATGTCGCCACGTAGGCTTCGTCGAAGTTTGGCCACCGGCGACCAAACCGACGGCCGAAGTTCACCAGAAAACCGCTATTGGGCTCGGTTTTGCGCATGGTTTGCATCTACGAGAACCTGAAGGTGCGGCACATCCAACTGTGCAGGCCATTGGTGGCGGGGTGGCCGGTAATGACGCCGGCGAGCACCTGGGCGGCGTCCGGAGTTACAGGCTTGACTCAAGCGGTACTATGGTGCACAGATGGGCTAGCGGAAGTGCTCTACAGGCTCCTGGGAACTCCAAGAGTTCAACGGCATGCTCGGATGCAGCCGAATCAAGCCATGGCCACGACGGTGACATGTCCGGCGGCAGTGAGCTTTGGGCATGGGGTGAGGCTAGCTAGGGCGTGTGAACGTCAGAGTGAAGAGACGGGGAAGATGAAGAAGCTCACAAGGAAGGTGATGTGGAGCATCCATACATCATCCTCGTGGACTCTACTACAAATCGTCAAGCACCTCATAGACCAATGACAAGAGCCCGCTCATGCACTGTCGATACCGAGGTTAACTCGTTCCTCTTCGAGTCCCGTTCGGATTCACATGAGAGCTGGCTTCTACCTGAAATGGAAACTCTATGCATTATTAGGTACCACGGAGATGATCATGAGAAAGTATGGAGGATTCACCAAGTCCACCCGGAGACCCAAAGAGGAGGAGGAGGAAAAGCAACGCCAAGGCGCGGAGGACTGAGACCTCCCAGACATGCAGCCGCGGGGCGGGCGAAGTCCCTGGCCACCCCAGGTGCCCGACCCCTATAGCTCCGGGTGCCCGGCCGCTCCACCAGGGCGCACCCCCGGGTGCCCAGCCCTCCTCCTCCCAGGCGACACCCCTCAGCCCCTGGGTGCCCGGCATCCTACAGCGGCCAGCCGGCGGCCCGCCTGAAAGGTCCGGATGCCCGGCTCCACCTGACGCCAGCCCCTTTCCAGTCCGGGTGCCCAACCGTTCTCTTAGAGCATCCCCTCCGGGTGCCCGGGCCCCTTTACCCTGGGTGCCCGGACTCCTCCGAATATGCATGCGCACATTTTGTGAAAATTGACCCTTGTACTCCTGTTTTCCTCTTATTTCGTCCCTAGCCGATAAGTATTACTCATCTAGCACATTTCTAAGAATAGCAAATCATATGATAGACATTGAGAGCTTTGCTCCCTGTATCTCATCCTCTTGGAGATCAAGACCCCTCTTAGGAGGAATCCTCGTGGATTTCAAGACCTCCCCAAGGAGAAGATCATCATCAAGACCTCACCTCCTCTAGGAGTGGGAAGAACTTTACCCTAGTTGTTATTTTTCTTTGGATTGATCTTGTATGCATGTGGATATCTTGTGAGCTACTCTAGTGGATGTGTGCTTGGGTTTGTTTTGAGTGATTTCCCTTGTGTGTTCTTGTGTTCTTACTCCTTTTCCCCCTCCTAGTGTGAAAAGATCCAACCATAGGGTTCCACCCTACAACATCTTGGTATCATCAGCGAGGTTGATTCACATCTTGGAGTCCCTACCCCCCCCCCATTTGCTAGCCTAATTTTGTTGCTTTTTTGTCTCAATTTGAAAATCCCCACAAAAATATCCCCAAAAAACTTTCTTGCAATCTGTTACATCTTGTAAGATTTTGTTGTTTTGGTCCAAGGATTTGTTGTTTGGCAAGTGGATCTAGCATTCCACCATCCACCACCATCCTTCCTACCACGAAATCCACTAATTTCTTCCATTTCCCACAATTTTCATCAAAATTCGGCCACCACCGGGTGCCCGCACCACTGGACAAGTTTTGCCCACCACCCCGGCCACCCGCACCCTCAACCCCAGGGCACCCGCACCCCTAGTATCAGCCCACATTCAAAAACTATTTTGGTCATAACTAATTCATCCAGAGTCCGATTTACGCGTTCTTTAGCTCATTTTGTAGCTATTGGCATACTCCATCCCACAAAAATACGGACACCATCATTTGACTCCATCAAATTTTGTGCATTTTGGCATCTTTGCCTAGGTCACCCACCATATCACCCGCAAAACCACCATAGCTCTACGCAAGCTAACCCATTTTGATCCATATAGCATTTGTGGTTGCTTGAGTGATGACTTGAGTCTCCTAAGGTGTTTTGGCTACTTAGGGACGGTTTCTTCTTCATCATCCACCACCACCATTCCGCATCGCCAACTCCGACACCACCAACGCATTCCTCTATCACCATTTGACATTTCCCGTGTGAGATTTTGAGTTTGCGTTTTTTTCCGTTTTCTAGGGTGTTTCTAACTAGGAACGGTTTGACATCGTCAACACAGCTGCTCAACTTCGTCAAGGATTCAACATTGACCACTTTCACCTTTTTGATAACCTAATCGTAAGCAAGAACGGTAACCTCTATATCATCTTGGTATTGTGGTATCCCATCTTTTTACATTCTTTCTTGCCATTGCTTTGTTAACACCTAGCCAATTTTCCGTCACTTTCCTATCGAGACTAGACATTTGAGTATAGCTGGGCCATGCTACTTGTGCACTTTAGAGATCACAATATTGCATACATACCTCATCTTGATATCATCATATCATCTATTGTGTCACAAGATTGTTCCCGCTTACACAAATGCTATCTTTGTTCGAGCATTTTGAAAAAGTGGCCAAAGAGAAAGAAAAGAATAATCTTTCAAGCAAAAAGAGAAAAACAAAGAGCTTGTAAGCAATAGCCATAGCATCGCCACATTGCATATCATACTACCATATTGATAATCTTGATCACTGTGTGCGAAACACCGGAACATCATACACATACAGCATACTTGGGATAGAAAGTTGATACATTTTGCATCTCATACGTTGAGAACAAGTGTCATATCTGCATATTGAGCAATCGGGCTAGCGTCTCTCTAGAGTTGTGCAACATGAGCGTTTTCCGTGGATTCCACATTTGGAGCTCATTCCTTGGTTGCATGACCCCATTTTATCTATCCATGTGTGTGTTTCTGTGTGCCATTCTTTGCTATTGGTCTACTTGTTTTACTTGCGATTTTGTGAGCCTTCCCAACATTTTCGATATCTTGACTAACATTTGCTTGAAATTTTGTGCCACCTACCCTAACCAAGTGCCTCCTTAAGCTTTACTTGTGTAGATGTGAGAAACAAACCCGGTACCAATTCCCCTATTGTAGCATCACATTGAGTGATACTCGATACATTTTCAATCTTCGAAAAATGTAACTTTGGTATTCTCTTCTCATTTTCCTACTCACATTTGCTCTAGCCTTATGATGGATAGGCAAAGCACATCTACTTTGCTTTACAACAACAACAACAACAAGTTCGATGCCATGAAGAACAATTTGGACGCAAAGATGGACGCTCAAATGTAGGAGCATAAAGTCCTCATCAACAACCTCAAGAGGTCTTCATCATCTTTGAGAAGATGCTCAAGTACACATCCTTTCAAGCTACCATCTCTAGCTAGATCACATCGGTGTCGACACCATCACCGACAAGAACGTGAATGTCAAGAGATCAACACCAACCACTGCTCTATGACTTCACCATCTATCTTGGCATCTTCGCCAAGCGACTTCAAGCCATCGCCTTAGGACTTGCGGCATCTTCGCCGACCCGCACCTCAAGAGAAGCTCACCAAGAACAAGTACACGTCTTCCACGAGCTACTATGACATCGACTCCAACCACGAGATTACTTTCTATGCGATTCAAGACCCTGATGAGTATCTCGAGTGGGAGCACAAAATGGACGACTACCTGAAGCTACATCAAGTCCCCTCCGAAGATCAAGTGAAGTGCATGACAAGTACCTTCCACGATTACGCGTTGATTTGGTGGCTTGGAACAACTTCGACGAGCTTCAACATGAGTTGGTCCAAGACGAAGAAAGCGATGCGGATAGAGTTAGTGCCTTCCATTTACACGAAACATCTTCTATGCCAATTGGAGAACACCATCCAAGGATCAAAGTCCCTCGACGAGTACTTCAAGACCATGAAGGTAGCCTTGTGACGAGCCGATGGGGACGACCCCATTTGGATGAAGTTCTACTTCATGATGGGATTGAACAACGACATCGCCGAGACTCTCTTCACCAACAACTATGAGTCCCTCGAAGACATGTACTTTGGTGCTCCCAAGGCGGAGCAAGAACTCAAGAAGGCCAAGTCTACTCGACCCCAAGCACCCTTCGTAGCGACCACTATCCAAGACGGCGAGCATGAGGCTAGTACCACCGAGATGGTCGAGCATGGGATTTTCCCTTCGGTCAGGGACGAGAGTGATGATGTGCCATCTTTAGCCTTCATCCATGACGATGACTATGAGACAGTGGAGCATGGGATTTTTTCTTCGACCAAGGAGGCGTACGATGATGAGTTGAGAGACTTGTGCCACCATATTGAGAGTGAAAGTGAGATCACCGCCAGCCCCATATATGATGAGCTTCCCCATTTCCCATGTGAGGAGAGCCACCACCACCACCACTTGAGTGATTTGAGTGACTCCACCATATGTGGTTTGGAGTGCAACTACCTTGAGGAAGGGAGTGAGCCACCACCACATAGAGAGAGTGAGATAGTTGATAGGTCTCATGAGGCCATTTTCACCTCTAACAACATGACCTCTTCCTCTATTGTGCCTTCTCATTTGGTGCTAGGTCCCATATATGACGACGCCCCGATACTCGACGATTTCATCCTTCCTTTGGACAAGACGATGGCCATGCTGGAATATGATGCACCCCCACATGGTTCCATCAAGATGAAGATGATGACCACCATTTGGTCTTTCCCATCTCACCTACACCACATGAGTGGAATGCAAGACGTAACTACGGTGAAGGTGATGCTCTCGTCCCACTAGTGGACTATCGTGACATTGCTTGCTTGCATGATCTTGATGCACCTATTGCCAGGCTTCATGCTAGTATGATTTCCCCATGCGATGATTTACCCATTCATGATGAGTTTCATGATTTCCATGTGGAGTCCATTAGTTGTGATGCCATGTTCCATAGGATTTTTTGTGCTAAGTCTCTTGGTCACATCATATTTGATAATCCGCTTGATTTCTCATATGCTATGCATGAGATCAACATTATGTACGATTTGCAATCTCATCATAGTAACTATGCATGTGCCATTAAATTCAATCCAATTTGTTGATATGGCATAGAAGAAAATCCCATGGTTATTGGCATTTGTTTTTCTTGCGATGATATTGCTAAGCTGCCTTTACATGCTTTGTGCAATTCATCTATTATGCCATGACATGAACACATTGTTTTGAATATGCATTGTTTTGGATGTTGTCAATATTCTCCATGTGATATTTCCACTAATGATCATGAGGAGACCCCCATAGTTTCCTCATACATATTAGGAGATTTTGATGCATTCCATACTTTGTATGTTTGCCATGATTGCGTGCACCATATGCATTCCATGAATAGCAATGCTCTAGATATTTCTCATGACGCATTACACAATTTGAGTATCCATTATGCTATACATAACAACAAACCTCTCATGATGGATGACATGTGTCTATATCACGCATCTCATTTATTTAAACATTGGATGTTTTGTGCTAACCACCACACACATGTGCGCATCAAAATGCATGATGTGTACATATACCACGCACACACGATCTTTTCCTTGTCTTTGTTTCGCATAGGTATTCATGAATACTCGTCAACCTCACAAGACCATGAGTTGACGAAACGAGCTCTAGAGAGCAACGATGCCTTGGGAACCCGTGAGATGTTTCACCAACCATTTACTCCACGCAACAACTTCGCGCATTTCTTCTACATGGCCTCACATGGTTATGGGTTATTGTCCTTTATTTATCCTTTGCCCATATTGCCATGTTCACTTTGCATGATATGCATATTCTAATGCCTTTGCCATGCATTTGTGACCCATGCTTTGCATTACCCATGATCCATGATTCTAGTACTTGTATGTGTATTTGCATCCTTGGTGGAGATATGTCTAGCTATTGCCATGATTTATTTGTGCCTGATGCTATTTATGCTTGTTGTGTTGGGAGAGTCATGATGCCCAGTTGATATTTACATACGACCTCTCACTAATACATCGATGATATTTTGCTCATATCTTGCTTTCGTGTTCGTGATATGTCATGTGCATTATTCATGCCCACTATTTGCTCCTATGACATGATTGCCATGATTACCTCTAGTATGTTGCATCTTCGCACAACTAGCTTGTTTGACTTGATCGCTATGATTGCTTGCTTTGTTGCATCACCCATGACATATTATTGCTCGTTTCATTGGGTTGATGACATATATGGTCATGCCATTCACATGATTTACATTGAGTATTGTCACTTGTCTCCATTAGTTGCATCTCTCATATCCCCTTGTAGTGAGTACAACCATGCTATGTTTGTTGATCTCAGAGACTTGGAAATCTTACTTGTGATGCATGTTTATTTGATTGAGCTTAATGCCTTTGGTTGTTGTCGCATCTTATGCTTACATACAATGACATGTCCCCTTGTCCTTTCTTATGGTAAGAATGACAGAAATACTTGTTGGGTGACTCACCACACAAATAGGTTTTGCAATTCTGCTAACTGAGGGAGTCCTGGATTAAGGGGTCCTTGGGTGGCCAGATTACTCGTTATGGGCCGGACTGGAGGTCCGTGAAGATTATCGCTGACGACTATCCCCCGTATCCGGATAGGACTCTCATATGTGGAAAATAGCAAGTTTGGAGTCCGGGTGTAAATATTTTCCTTCCTCTACAAGATGAACATGTAAAACCTAGATCCCTCCGGTGCATATATAAACCGGAGGGTTTAGTCCGTAGAGACAGAATCACAACATTTGAGCTAGACTTCTAGGGTTTAGCCATTACGATCTCGAGGTAGATCAACTCTTGTAACCCTATATTCATCAAGATCAATCAAGCAGGAAGTAGGGTATTACCTCGATCAAGAGGGCCCGAACCTGGGTAAACATCGTGTCCCCAGTCTCCTGTTACCATCAATCCTCAGACACACAGTTCGGGACCCCCTACCCAAGATCTGCCCATTTTGACACCGACATTGGTGATTTCATTGAGAGTTCCACTGTGTCATCGACATAAGGATTAATGTCTCGCTTCATCATCAACGACAACGCCACCCCCGAGGGAATTTTTCTCCCTGCCCAGCTTTTCATCTTCGGCGGCTTCATGCTTCGTGCCAACACGGATGGCCACCTCGAGCAGGTTGACTGCTATGCCCCTGGTCATCGGATCAGGTTTGGAAGCTTGAACTATGTTGTTGGCATCCATGGAGACTTGATCTTCGACGGATTCACCCCCATGGCTGCTGCCCCTTGCCTACACGATTAAGACGCCTTAGATCTGTCATCGGACCCCATCCAGGGGTCAACACCTGCGATAGCTCTTGCCCTAGATTCGGAGCAGATCGCTTTCTCAGAAGATGGTAAGATCAACCCCGCCATGGAAACCGCAAACCTAGCGCCGTTTGAGCCGCTCACAGACCCAGGATTGAGCGGGATTCTCCCCGCAGCTGGAACACCGGACTTGTCCCTGATTATGAGCTCCGGACTTAAGGGATCCGCATTCTCCAGGCCCAAAGGACAGGTTGCCACCGAGCCTGGCCCCGCAGACTCCCAAACACCTATCTAGCACTAGCTTTTAAACGAGGCGCTGGACTTACTAAAATATCTCACAGTAACAGAGGATTCCTAGCCGAACTATGCCCAGTTTGAACTGGGGGCTGAGGACAGGGAATTTTGCTTCCCACCCAACACCCACTTGGTAGCCACGGTCAAAGACTTAACCGACCTACTAGACTATGCTTCTGAAGACATCGATGGGATGGACCACGACGTCGAAGACGATCTAGGTACAAACCCGCCCGTGACCGGGCGATGGACGGCCACTTCTACCTACGATGTGTACATGGTGGATACACCCAATGAGAAGGAAGATGATGGTGATAAAGGTCCAGAGCAGGATAAGCCCGTCGATGAACCTCCTAAACGCCGGCGTCAGAAACGCCGCTCACGATCGCATCGAGGAAGGGAAAGTAACACCGGCACCGGAGACAATGAAGATCCGGAGGAAGTTGATGACCCCATAGAGCCAGCGGTGGAGTAGGATGAACGGGAAGATGGTGAACACTATCCTGAACAACTCGCCGATCATGACAATTCTGAAGACATCAACTATCTACTTGTCTCCGAAGAGGACGTCAGCCCGGGAGATGAAGAATTCATAGTCCTAGAAGAACACCTCAAACAAAAATGCTTTCAGCAACAACTCATTCCTACATAAAGGAGCCTGAAAAAACAGCTGCAGCGGCTTAAGGCCGACCAGGATATGCTCAATGACAGAAGGAGCAAAGTGCTAGACGTTGAAGAAAGATACGGCCATGAGCGCCAAACAAAGAGCTATCCCAAACGCAAACTGCTGCCCCAATTTGACGATGAGGCCCTTGCGCCAATTCCTCGGAAGTACGACCAGTCCGATCAACCAGACCGACCACCTCGTGGACGGGACAAAGCGGCTAGTAATTCCGTACACAAGCCAGCACCTCCCCACCGAAAGGAAAGGATACAACGGCAAAGGGTAATAAGTACAATTTACGTCAGGACCTGAATAGAGAAGTTGGTAAGGCCAGATCAATCTACGGATCAAGAGAACATGCTCCCACGCGAGACGGCAGCTATCAAGCCAAACATGCCGGGAACAATCAAGTTCGGAACCAACGCTGAACACAGACACTGTCCGAATTACGTCACGATGTTGCACGATACAGGGGTGCTCCACACCCTCCGTGCTTCACCGATGAGGTGATGGATCATTAATTTCTAGAAGGGTTTAAACCCGTAAACATCGAGGCATATGATGGAACGACGGACCACGCTGTATGGATAGAAGACTTTATTCTTCACATCCACATGGCTCGTGGAGATGACCTCCACGCCATCAAATACATACCTCTCAAGCTAAAAGGGCCAGCTCGGCACTGGTTGAACAGCCTCCTAGAGAACTACATTGGAAGCTGGGAAGATTTAGAGGCTGCTTTTTGGGCTATCTTTCAGGGGACTTATGTCCGGCCCCCTGATGCTGATGATCCAAGTCACATAATCCAGCAACCCGGGGAGTTAGCC
The DNA here is from genome assembly GCA_902687465.1 of Secale cereale. Classification (NCBI taxonomy): domain Eukaryota; kingdom Viridiplantae; phylum Streptophyta; class Magnoliopsida; order Poales; family Poaceae; genus Secale; species Secale cereale. The sequence goes on from LR738709.1 coordinate 237,714,629, forward strand.
CGCAAGCTTTCGAATCAATTATTAACTAAAAAGGACCAAATTGTTGACTGTCCGGACGCCGAAGCCTTAGCGGCATTCAAACACAGTGTCCGGGATGAGTGGCTAGCAAGACACCTCGGCCAAGAGAAGTCGAGGACAATGGCAGACCGTACCACACTCATGACCCGCTTTTGCGCGGGCGAAGACAACTGGCTAGCTCATAGAAGCAATAGCACCAGTGACCCCGGCACTTCCAAAGCCAGGGATGGCAATGGCAAGCCACGACGCAATAAGAAAAAGCGTCAAAAAAATATCGGAGACACAGACGACACAACAGTAAACGCCGGATTCGGTGGCTCCAGGCCCGGTCAATGGAAGAAGCCACACCAACAGAAACTATTGGGTCTTCAAGCAGGGCGGCAAGTTAAATGCCGAACAGAAGGGTAAAGGACCTCAAAGCGAGGACGAGGATGAACCTCGCCAGCCGAACACTGGGGGGCAGAAGAAATTTCCACCAGAGGTAAAAACCATGAATATGATCTACGCCACCCATATCCCCAAGAGGGAGCGCAAGCACGGACTCAGGGACGTCTATGCCGTAGAGCCTGTCGCCCCGAAATTCAACCCATGGTCGGCTTGCCCGATCACCTTTGATCGTAGGGATCACCCAACCAGTATCCGTCATGGAGGTTCGGTGGCCCTAGTGCCCGATCCTATAATTGATGAATATCATCTTACTCGAGTCCTTATGGACGGCGGCAACAGTCTCAATCTGATGTACCAAGACACTATCCGCAAGATGGGGATAGACTCATCAAGAATTAGGCCTAGCAGCACTAACTTTAAAGGAGTGATACCCGGCGTAGAGGCCCGCTGCATGGGCTCATTAACACTGAAGGTCGTATTCGGCTCTCCCGATAACTTTCGAAGCAAAGATCCTTTCCGAAGTGGCTATCATGCACTACTCGGAAGAACGTCCTTCGCCCGCTTTAATGTGGTCCCGCATTATGCTTACTTGAAGCTCAAAATGCCCGGACCACGCGGCGTCATCACAGTCAACGGAAATATGGAGCGCTCCCTCCATACAAAGGAAGACACTGCGGCCCTAGCAGCCGAGGTCCAAAGCGGCTTATTCAAGCCGAACAATTCATCGGTCATCAAGACCAGAAACACTGCTAAATGTGTCCGGACAGCACTACAATGCGGCAACTCAGAAGAACCTGACCTCGATTAGCAGTTACACCCCTGTCGACTGCCCCACAAGGTAGTAGCATATGTACCTCGTGTACACAATTACGCTCTTAAAATTCCTTGGGAGGCGTCGGGGGTACACTGCATAAAGATAGTCCATAGTTGGTCTTGACCCTATTTGGACTCTAAAATACATTTACTTTTAAAGGTTCATTAAAAGAACCCACCTTATCTACGGTTGTGCGGAACATTCTTTTCCAAAGTTCTATTTCCTTTTTTTAAGGGCGCCCATCATAACTCCCCTCTACAAGGACACATTACAAAGGAGAAAACAGCACAGACGTGCAGCAGGGCCCCTCGTCGAAATTTCTTTTTCTTCGTTAGATTCAGGCTCTGTGTAAACCTTTTCTCTTTTTTTAGTTTCTTTTCTTCTGTTGGCATGTAAAATGCCCAAAGATGTTATCGGCATTATCTGTAACCACACGGTTCGCCGTATAAAGCGGGATATAAAAGAAGTAGTTTGGTTCCAATTCACTTGGAGTCACTTTATTTACCACCTGCATTCTCTCCCCACATCAGATTGCTACATGTGCCTTAAAATCTGGACTTAATACCAGGGGATGTACTCGGCCTGGCACACCTCCAAATCCGAACACCTTTAGGGAACTGTTTGTCGTCCCGGATATTGAATTATATGCATCAGCTCCGAATCATGAGGGAGTCCTGGATTAAGGGGTCCTCTGGTGGCCGGATTACTCGTTATGGGCCGGACTGGAGGGCCGTTAAGATTATCGCTGACGACTATCCCCCTATCCGGATAGGACACCCATATGTGTATATAGCAAGTTTAGAGTCCGCGTGTAAATATTTTTCTTCCTGTGCAAGATGATCATATATAACCCTAGGTCCCTCCGGTGCATATATAAACCGGAGGGTTTAGTCCGTAGAGACAGAATCACAACATCTAAGGCTAGACTTCTAGGGTTTAGCTATTACGATCTCGAGGTAGATCAACTCTTGTAACCCTATATTCATCAAGATCAATCAAGCATGAAGTAGGGTATTACCTCGATCGAGAGGGCCTAAACCAGGGTAAACATCGTGTCCCCAGTCTCATGTTACCATCGATCCTCAGACGCACAGTACGGGACCCGCTACCCGAGATCCGCCGGTTTTGACACCGACACTAAGCTCATTTGTTTTTCCTAATTTTTTTCATGTTCTTTCATTTTGAAGGATTCACAAGGTGGTACCATCACGAGACAACTTGGTCATTCGGAGGCGTTTACGATGTGCGACACCAACGTATTCAACGTCAAGGCCTTGTCCCAAAACCATGGTGATGAAGATCACGATCCGCGGACGGATCTCTCACAAGGGGGGG
>LR738709.1:237717239-237781914 GCA_902687465.1 Secale cereale
GATGTGGAGCATCCATACATCATCTCCATGCACTCAACTGCAACTGGTCAAGCACCTCATAGATCAATGACAAGAGCCCGCGCACGCATCATCGATACCGAGGTTAACTCTTTCCTCTTCGAGTCTCGTTCGGATTCACAAGAGAGTTGGCTTTTACCCGAAATGGGAACTCTATGCATTATTAGGTACCACAAAGATGATCACAAGAAAGCATGCAGGATTCACCAAATCCTCCCAGAGAATCCCAGAGAAGGAGGAGGAAAAGGAACGCCAAGGCGTAGAGGACCGAAACATCCAGGACATGCAGCCGTGGGGCGGGCGAAGCCCCTAGTCACCCTAGGTGCCCGGCCCCTCCACCTGGGCGCACCCCTCGGGGGCCCAGCCCTCCTCCTCCCAGGCGACACCCCGGGTGCCCGGGCCCTCAGCCCCCGAGTGCCCGGCCTCCTACAGTCGCCAGCCGGCGGCCCACCTGAACAGTCTGGGTGCCCGGGCCAATAGCCCCGGGTTCCCGGCTCCCTCTGATGCCAGCCCTTGTTTGGTCAGGGTGCCCGGCCTTTGGCCCCCGGGTGCCCGGCCATTCTCTTGGAGCATCCCCTCCGAGTGCCCGGTCCCCTTTACCCCGGGTGCCCGGACTCCTTCGAATATGCATGCGCGCATTTTGGGAAAATTGACCCTTGTAACCCTATTTTCCTATTATTTCGTCCCTAGCCTATAGGTACTCCTCATCTAGCTCATTTCTAAGGATAGCAAATTATTTGATAGACATTGAGATGTTTGCTCCTTGTATCCCCTCCTCTTGGAGATCAAGACCTCTCTAGGGAAGAATCCTTGTGGATTTCAAGACCTTCCCAAGGAGAAGATCATCATCAAGACCTCACCTCCTCTAGGAGTGGGAAGAACTTTACCCTAGTTGTTATTTTCCTTGGATTGATCTTGTATGCATGTGGATCTCTTGTGAGCTACTCTAGTGGATGTGCGATTGGGTTTGTTTTGAGTCATTTCCCTTGTGTCTTCTTGTGTTCTTTATCCTTTCCCCCCTCCAAGTGTGCAAAGATACAACCCTAGGGTTCCACCCTACAATATAAGGCGTTGAGCGGGTTGGCGGGCTTAGGGAAGTCCTGTTGATGGAAAAATCGTCGACGACGACCAACGGATCCGAGGTTGAAGACGATGGTGTTTGCGACGTTTGCTACGCCTCCGGCTCGTCTACTTCGGTGAATAGGCCCAAGGCGTCTTGGCGGAGTGATTGTATGGACTAGGGAGGAGAGGGGTGGCCAGTGGCCGCGGTGGTTCTCGTCGGTGGTCTCGGGTGCGTCCGGTGGTGCGGGTTAGAAGAGAGGGGTGAGACTAGTGAGAGAGAGAGGGGAGTGGACGAGGGGGTCGAGAGCATCTCCAGGCATGGGGAAAGGGAGGAGGATGAGCCTCCAGCACGAAGCAGGAGGTGGTATCGACGCACGCGTGTGTCCAGCACGCAGTTGCTTTGGTCGGCAGGGGTTGAAGATGGCTGGCATCTAGGGTCGGCTGGGCTGAGCCAGCTATAGTAACGGGCCATGTAAGTCCTTGTAGGTCTCTCTCTCATTTTATTTCTATTTTTCTATTTTCTATCTTTGTTTTCATATTTAGTAAAATATTAAACCACTTAATAAAACCTTGGAAATATTTGTGGGCACTGTTAGAACTATTTCCAACAGCCCTCGGCTACTTTTAGAATTATTTGGGCATTTAAAATATTTATAGCAATTAAATGTCCAAATTCAAATATTTTATGAATTAATTCAAAAATCCACAATGACCTAGAAAAAATGCGAACCAATTTTTATAGAGGTTTTAAACCAATTCAAAATTGATGAACTTTTCTGAAGGGAATTTTGGGTTCACTGAAATGATTTGAATTTGAACCTAGTATTTTAGAGGGTGCTAGGGTTTGAACATCCCCAATTCAAATTCATTTGAAATTTAACATGATACATGGATGGCGATGCCACTAATTACAATCAATTTCTAGGGTTGTGACAGATTTCTAGGTTGTACTGCTTCTAAATTTTTTCAAGTGCCACTTATGACAAGACATTTTTAACTTGGCAGAGTGATATTGGTTGCATCTTTCATATGGTGTCCAGCTTGCATTGCTTCTAATTTCTTGAAAACCCTTCTTCTTAGTTTACACATCGTAGGTGTGAATATGTCATGCTTTCATGTTTTTCATATATATTCCATCGTCCTCATAGTTATCTTACATCATAGTATTGCTCGTCTGTATGATGCATCAATGAGTTCTGAAGAGATAATTTTATTCTTTTATGTTGCGGGTATGGCTTGACATGGCAAAGTCAAAAAAAGAGTAGGGAAAAAATATTGTAGGGGATGCTGTTACTGGTCTGGTGGAACGGAGAAGGAGCTTCCCTCGAGATTCTGCTCGTACTTATAGCGAAGTAGAAGGTCCAAGTCCACTTGCTAAATCTACAAACACAATATCCCCTACTCCACCAGTTGCAGCACCTCCTTCAACTATGCCGACATCTCAATGAGTTACTCGTATGAATGCTCCGCAAGTGGCATGTTCCCAAGATGCCTTCACACATGGCACTAGTTCGGAAGCACTGCTGATGCTACAGGACTTGGCAAGATCAGATGAACCTCATGAGTATCGGCACCAAGACGGTACCTGACCGACTCAAGTTGTAGTTGCATGCTCCTTTATATGTGCTCTCGGAGTTTGATGTGCACTAACACTTACCATATCTTTGTTGTTGAACTAGCACCACGGCGCAAGAGGAAGCAGACATCAGAGATAATGCTTGACATATTAACAAAATCTAAAGGAGGAAGAATGGAGACCAATTTTGAGCAAGTTTAAAAAGGCCAGATGATGCTACCGAGTCGGTGAATTTAGTATCAGAGGCAGCCATTACCTTTAGGTGTCATGCACGTATCCCCCCACCATGGCTCCAGTACAGGAATGAGAAAGACAATACCTAGTTTAACACCTTCATTGACCATTTATCCATAAGTAATGTTATTCACCGCAATTTGTAATATTATCTTGCTCTGTCCCATACTTTCTAGCTTCCTCCCAATGAGACTCCCATTCTTTTTTCAATAGATCAGGTTCAAGTTGGATCCCAAAGATGATGCAACTAAACAAGCATGCACTCATGTTTTTCAGACTGCTCTGCGACAGTATCATTTTCACCTTAGAAAAACTCACTTTGAAGGACAGGCTAGCAATCAAATCGCCCAAACATCTCTAGTGGAATATATTACCGATGAAGAATGGACACCCCTTGTTAAACACTGGTCTGATCCGAAGTATCAGGTAGGGTATATGTATGTGATCAGATCACATATTGAACTTGTATTTACATATGTGCCTTACAAGTCAATCTTCTTCTAGGCTAACTGTTTGAAGAACAAGGCCAACCGTTCTAAAGTGAAATTCCAACCGACAACGGGATCTCGTAGCTATATTCCACACTATGAGGTTCTTGTAAATAGTTGCTATTCCCTTCTTTTTGTTGTGCCATATTACCGTATCTATATTAAATTGTTCCAAATGCAGAGGAAAGCCGGTGTGGACAAAAAATAACCTGAACCGAATGCAGTGCAAATCTTCAAGGATTGCACTAGCAATATGAAGGGCATTAGCACACCAGTTCAATCCGTTGTTGTAAGTCCTTACTCATCGTGCCTTTGAACCGCTTGTTACTATGACGTGTTCATTTAACTACTTGGTTTGTAGCTAATGTCAATTACTCTATTCACTTTTATACACAGTTATCTTAACGTATCATTTCACCTTAAACAGTTTAAATGAGAGGAAGGATAGTCTTTTTCTCTTGATTTGTAATCTAGTTGTGATGTTCATTTGCCCGCACAATGATAAAATAGCATGTTTCGTTTATATATGTTTGCCCGTGATGTGAATGGTGTCATACTATGTTCATCCTATTTTAAACCATGCCTCTTTATCCTTAGATGTCAATAGTTGTGAGGAAATAGACAATACAATAGGCATGCTACATGGACATATGTTTCGAAAGTGATTTCATTATGTAGTTAGCACTACAATGCATGCTAATGTATTACAGTAATTCACCAAAATAAGTTATGTATAAATGTGAAAGCTATTTTGTTTGTTTTTGTCTCATTAATAACTTATCTGGTACACTAATCTACAGATTCAGACTTTCAGCAAGCTATGGAACAAATTATTGAACAACCACGACCACTTGAAGGTGATGATGCTACCACAATCACAATTTCACCTCTTGCTGCAGTGCATCACTATCTCTCCATTAATAGTGCAAAAATCACCTTTGTGCATAATTGTGGGTTGGTTGTCAAGGTAACCTCATCCAAATCGCCTACTAAAAAAATCTTCCAGCTGGACATATATTTGTGCTCTAGACACAAGTCCTATCCCTAATGGAGGTCATTTCTGAAACAAGAATAGTGGTTGACAAATACCGTTAAGATATGAATGGTCTGAAACCAGACAATCAGACATTTGCTTTGTTGTTCAAGAGCAATGGCGGCGAAAAGGGGCAGGTCATGTTGCTCCATCAGATTCTACAACCCGAAACATTAGCACTCACGTCAAATGATATGCTTATATACATCTGATAGTGCATTTATCTACAAGGACTGTAAACTTTTATGCCAACATGCCTTTTGTTGTATGTCTGTAATTTATTTTGTTGTGATACAACATCTATCGTGCTGCCAACGACCATATAAATTATGAATCTATTTTGTATAGCGTAGGTTTGTCTTAGTAATGTATTTGGCATCATCAATCTCCTTTCGTCCGAAAGCATTGTCAGAGCCCAACGGGGCAACATTCCTCCGGCTCATAATTCTAGTTGCGCTAACAATGATTATGGGCCGTAATTGGCATGTAGCCCACAAAAAATATTTGGGCCCAAATCAGTGTAAGCTTTCTTATTTTTGATAGGCATGTGGTCATAGTGGGCCATTAACGAGCCTAAACATAATTGGAGCCCTTAGTAATAACAGGCCGTTAGCATGTGTAAATATCCATCGGGCCTAATATGTCCAATAAATAACAAGGGCCTTTAATAGGCCGAAAGTCAGATTGGGCCTTAACTAGTCCATAATATACCTAGGGCTTTTATGAGGCGAAATAACCCAGTGGACATTAGGAGGCCGAAATGTATCTCAGCTCATGGTGGCCCATTTATAATGTGGATCATTAAGTGGCCGAAAGTCAGACATGCCATAATTTCATTTATCAGATTGTGGGTTCCGGCAAACCCTTGAGGTTCGAACACTGGGGTGCGCACGAAGATCTCTCCTTTCCACCTTAGTTCGCTCTCGCACCGATTCCTAGGCCTACCTCGTCGTTCCCAAAGAACAAGAGACACAAGGGTTTATACTGGTTTGGGCCACCGTTGTGGTGTAAATCCCTAATCCAGTGTGGTGTGGTGGATTACCTTGTAGGCTGGGGATGAACAAGTACGCGGGGAGAACAGCCTCCTGAGGAGAGGCGCTCTTGTGCTCGGCGAGCTAGTGGGTGTAAGGGTGGACCGAATCATCCTCTAGCTGAGATCCAAACGAGATGCCCTATATGGTGGTGACTAGTCCTATTTATAGAGGCACGAGTCCTCTTCCCAAATATTGAGCAGGAAGGGATCCCACAACGGCCAAGTTTGAAGGGGGGGGCAGCTAGTACAAGCTATCCTGACAAAAGGTGGTCTTCGCTTGCCAAAGGCTCTGGCCGTGACGTCATCGTGGGCTCCGTGGTGACCTTCATCATGCCATCCTTCTGGTATTGGTCTCGTTGCACCGATATGGAAACCTTTGCCTAATGCCTCGGGACTCCTCGCATATGCTTGCCTCTTTAGCGCCAAAGAGGAAACTGTCATCATGCGCCTGCTGGCGCCCGCCTGTCCTTGGTCGTCGTGGCTCACGTCACGAGAACCTCGTGAGGTGCACCTTGCATTGATATCTCTGCCCCTTGGGAGCCAGCCTAGTGAGGCCGCCCCAGGGGAGGTCTTGCGTCGTTCGCCTCGCGAGGGTCTTGAGAGGTTTGCTGACGAAGATGGGCCATACCAAGCCGCTGGATAAGCCACGCGCTGGGCCGCAGGCAGGCAAGTCTGGGTACCCCCGCTCCCAAAATGTCGACAGTAGCCCCCAGGCCCAAGGCGCGCTCGGACTTGGCTTCACGGTGAAGCCAAGGGTCAAGTGTGGAGCGTCGCGGGCCCCAAAAGCATGTGGCCTTGATTGACGCGTGGCGCTTGACATGATGTGGGCGTCTCCACTTCCTCATGCTGCCTCGGCAACTACATGGTTCGATGAGTCCCTGCATGCTCAAAGACCATCATTACCTGTGATTTATGGAGGCGGGTTGTTGGCATTCTCCTGGCTATAAATAAGGCGACGGGCAGATCCTTTATTGCTCATCTTCTTCATCCGTTCTGCCTGCTTCTTCTTCTTCCTCCTTGCTTCGTGCTTGGCAGCGCCACCCATGGCACCGATTCGGCGATTCTCCGCCGCCGAGAAGGGAAAGACCCCACATGAAGAGCCGGGGTTGCTCCCGCCGAATCCTGAGGCCATAAGTGACGAGGCCTTGGCACGAGCGGCCTCCCCCGGCAACCCGATGCCCTTGTATGCCCCAGTGCAAGGCTCCAGAGGGGAATGCAACGCCCAGCGCCGCTCGCACCTTGGCCGTGTCGAGCATGCCAGCGTGGTGCGCGCCGCAGTCCTGCGAACGCACGTTCGAGGCTCTTCGCGCGAGTTTGTGGTGTGGGTGGCGATGCCTCCGAGTTCCTAGATCTGCTTCCCGCAATTCTTCTCTGAAGAGATGCCGCCAAGAGGGCCGCTTGAGCTATGGTTACATCATGCTGAGTGTCGGGCCCCGGCGATAAGGGCTGAGGTTGAGGTCGTCTCCCCGGGCAAGATCTTCATGACCCGCGGATGGGGTGAGGTCGCATGCGTCTGCTGCACGGAGGGCACCCTAGCCACCCCCTTCGAGTATGATGGCGCCTTCGTGCTGCTCTTCAAGGTGTTCGACGAGGAGGGACGCCGCCTGGAGTGCCGCCCCGGAGGGGGCTATCAGGGTGGCACCGTGACTGGCGCCATGCCAGCCATCAGTCCCGCCGCTGGCTCTCCTAGCAGCAGCGATTGCCCTTGGGAGTCCAGCGGTTCTCCCGAGGCCGATGAGTCTCCGGAGACGAGCGACCACACCTACGCGCCTCCAAGCTCGTGTCGCGCCCGGAGCGCGTCAGCTGCACGAGCTTGTCATCGACGGTGACTTGAGCGGGGTCAGAGATGGCCTCTTGTGGCCCACTGTTTATGATGGCGTCAACGATGGTAGCAATATCTAGGGCCTCCTGAAATCCTTCCCTTGTGCTCCCTGCAAGGAATCAAAGACAACCCCATTGGGCCGTGTAAAGAACTTGTAACGCTTTTGCTCCGGTGTTTACTATCCTTGCTAATAGACTTTGTTTGCAAGCCTCGTTCCGGCAATGTCGCTCCTTTTTACCCTTTCAATAGCTTGGTGCTCTACGCTGGCAGGTTCTAGTCCCAAGGCAAGCTACAGTCGTCGCTGGTATGCTAGGTCGTGATGCCGTGGTCAAGGCCAGGAGGTGAGCGACCTGGGATCCGATAAGATCTCCTGAGGCGCGATGCTCAAGAGGCCCCCCTTGGCGTGCAAGCGGCTTCCGGAGGCTAAAAGGGAGGTGACATTACCGATGTGTGACTGTAGAAGCCAACTCTCCAAGTGATGGTGGCACGCCGATGGGATGCATGACTTATCTCGATGGGTATGAGGCGATTTCTCAAACGATGCGCCTGGCCTTCTTCCGATGTCGCGAGGCTGAGATTTCATGATTTCCTTCCCGCTTGCCTTAGAGTTCTGCATTGGCACAGCCCGGCCCCGCGCGTACCTCAGTCACCGTTTGGTCTTTCGGATCACCAGGACGAGACCAAGGGGTGAGGGGCTAAGTGACCAGTTAGGCCCTTGGCTCGCAATGCCCAAGGGTCCCCCTTGATGTACGAACGGCCCTTGGGAAGGAAATGTTGGACTAGGCCTTAGTGTTCTGCGTCGGCAGGGCCCGACCCCGCACATACCTCAGCCGCCGCTGGCTTGTCTAGATCGCTAGGACAAGACCAGGGAGTGAGGGGCTACGTGGCCAGTTAGGCCCCTGAGTCGCGGTGCTCAGGGATCCCCCTTGACGTATGAACATACCTGAGCTCTGTAAGCTGGCCTCCCCTTCTCCCGTCCTTCTTGATGACCTGCATCCTCGGGTCCCGACCCTCGAGCGAAGCTCAGCCGCCACTGGTATGCCAGGTCGCTGTGCCATGGTCAAGGCCAGGGGGTGAGTGCTAGAGAGTCGGTAGGAGCCCCTGAGAAGCGATGCTCAGAGCCCCTCCCCCACTTAATGCACAAGCGAATTACGTCAGAAGGGGAGACCAGCAGGGTCGCCTACCGCCGTGCTCCTGAGATTCCTGCGGGTTAGTCTGAAGCAGCACAACTTAGAACCACGCCTGCCGCTCGGCCACTGATCACTCCACAGGAAGACGGAGGCACCGAGGACCTGGTGTGGTGACGTATGCGGGGCAGGCAGCGAGTTAGAGCTCGATCTCTCGGATTTGTCGGCATTGCATGGATGGACCCGAGCACAGTCGCCGTGCCAACGTGTTCAGCCCCCGTTGCGGGATGAGCAGAAGTCCATTAGGCAGCGAGGGAGGCCAAAAGAGGTGATGAGTGAGTAGGTGATGCCCGTAAGGCAAATCATAAGAGGAAATGAGCTAAACCAAGTGACATAAGATGTGATACATGCACAGGGACGGACCCTTGTGGCCTGGGGGGCGCCCCCCTACAGAGTAAGATGCAAAAAGATACACGTCGTAGGGACAAGCCCATGCGACCCAAGAATAATGCAGCCCGAGGGGCTCTCCCAGCTGAACAAAACTGGAAAATGTCACCTGGCAAAGTTGCTGAAGTGGTGCTGATGTAGCTGAAGACGCTTGATGCAGATGTCGTTCCTCACGAGCCACCTGACTCCGGGGACTCACGAAGCTCCGGAGGTTCCCAGAGCTCGCGAAGAACCGAGGCCACCTCCGCCAAGATCTCCTGATGCCTAGCCTCGCGAGCCGCCAGGACCTCCCGCATCTGGCGCTGGTGCAGGGTCGCTTGGTTCAGCAAGCCAAAGGACATGCGAATGTAGATGTGAGGAGGACCCTCGCACCAGCTAATGCGGGTCTAACCCGATCTAGACCGATCTTTCACGATTGGAGGGATCCCCGAGGATGAACACGAACTACACGAGGAAGGACAAGGAGAAATCACAAGGGAAAACACTCAAGAACAAGTCCAATCACACATCCACTAGACAATCAAACACACAAGATCACAAGGTACATGAACAACAAAGGGAAAAATACAAGGTTGTCACACCCTGATTTTCATGCCACATTGCTTAAGCTAATTATCATGTTAAAAATGTGGATTTACAAAAAACTTTTGAGTGTTTTTGACTTTGCTTGGTTGGTTTTCTGTCTGCTGTTTGCTAGTGCTCTAAAAATCAAATAAATCCTCCAACTCTTATACTTCATCTCCTTGATCCAAAACCTTTTCCCAATGATCATGCCATGTGTATTTTCTTATAAAAATATTTTGGCCAAATAGTATTTTCTAAAATTAGTTTTCCAAAAACCCCTGAATTGAGGTTTGCACTACAAGTACCTTATTTCGGGTGTGAAAAATCTTTCAAAAAGTATATTTGAATCCTATTAGGTATAGGACTCCCAGAAACCACAAAATCATAATTTTAAAAGTTATTTTTATATTTTCTTTAAAAGCTTTTTCTTAAGGCCAGAAATGGTCTTTAATAGGGAAAAATTATTTAACTATTTCAAAAATATTTGCCAAAATTCAGGGAAACTCATAGGACATATATTGTCCATATATAAGAGTTTCAACACATGGTCATGTTCAAAATATTGGACAAATCCTTCCAAAACCCTTTCTGGATATTTCAAGATTTTGAAATATTTACAAAAGAAATATTCTTCAAAAATTCCAGGGAAATTCTATCATGTCATATATGACATATTTGATGATCTTGCAAAGCCTCATGCCTTGAAGATCAAGGAAACATCATCTAATCCCCTCAAAACCATTTCTGTCCATTTTGAAGTTTGAGCAACTTTACATTGCCAAACTTGTCCAAATGCTCTCAAACTTGGTGCACATGCTAAAATGGTGTAATTATGCATCTATGCCAAATGGCACAAGTTTTGGAGAAGCATAACTTGATCTAAGTGCCCCAAAACCATTTCTGTTCATATTCAAATTTGAACAACTTTACATTACCAACTTTTTACCTGGGGCTTCAAACTTTGTGGGCATGATCATAACCCGAAATGATGATACTACACCAAGTGGTGCATCAAGGGAAGATGATTAGCTTATCTCAAACATGGTGAAACCATTTCTCTTGATTTCTAGGGTTCACCAAAGTTACATTGGCAACTTTGCCCAAATGAGCTCAAATTTGGTGGAAGGGCCTAAATGTATGTGACATTTAATCCTGTTAAGTGTCATAGCCAGTGGAGATCATTTGCTTGCCCAAAACATGATCAAACACCTTCTGCCAATTTACCAAAACCATTGTTTTGACCCCTTTTACTATTCCTCTTCACCTCAATTTCTTACCACAGGTAAACCTGATCATCCTCTACCTCCTGTAACTTCCCTATGTCCCCAGCTAGACGATTGAAAGGTGAAAACCCCATTTTTACTCTCCTGGACAGCAGCAGTCTCCTTCTTCCTCACCTCCCTCCTCATTCCAGTGGCTCCCCAGGGCATCCAAGACCATCACACATATCTTTACTCCTCCCCTGACCCCCTAGACAACATTGGGCATGATGGACGCGACCAGAGCGGTGAGGGCACGGTCGTGCCGGCCATACAGGCGCTCTGGGGGCAAGGAGACGCCGCTTCCCCCGCACGGAGGCGTACTCTGCCAGGACGCCTTCGGCGTCACCACCTCTCCCCGCGCAGCCGAGCCGCTGGGCCGGCCCACCGTCTATCCCTCGCCCTGCGCGCAGTAAAGGGGTATAACCCTTTTTTCTTTTCTTTCCCTTTTTCAGACAACTTCACAAATCCATTAATAAATCAAATAAGCTCCAAACTTAGTTTTGGAACATTTTTATTAATACTTTCTGTACCCCACCAAATAAGGAGCCATTTCTCCATATTTAACAGCTTTGCAAAATCCTAGGAAATTCATTTGAACTCCAAATCCAGTGAAACCAACTCCTAGATGCTTCTAAAATCATAACTTGATTAATGGGTGCCATTGCTCATTATTCAAGAATATATTTCTGTACACTTCATTCAAATCCATAAATCCCTTGGGTCCATCATATTGAAATGTTCCAAACTATCCATTGATCCAATGCCTGTGAGAACACCTTGGTCATTTCTCATATGACCAGAGGTATCCTAGAAAAGTCCAACTCCTATTTTTAGAGCACTTTTATTTTTGCCTTACTGTGTTGCTTATTATGCTTGTTTCCATCGTTAGTTGACGAAATAAAAGGAGTACTCGGAGATGGACCAGAAGGTTTGAAGACTCGGAAGAATAAGGCAAGCAGCCCTTTGACCATGTTCGAGAAACCTTTTTATGCATGTCTCATAGCACCTTATTATCAATGCATCGGAATCATGTAGAAGAGGTGACCACTTTGGTTGCTACCTTTGTTACTTTGCTATTGAACTTGCATCAAACATGACTGTACCTTCCTATGAGGGTTATGTGGGTGGGAGTAGATAGATGTATGCTATAGTAGTTGGCTACGCAAAATGGGTCAGGGTTATGCATTGAGTGAAACAAGTGTGGTTTGACATACTTGCAAATGACCCAGTGGGTGCCATTAATGCCCCTGGGAGATGATGAGAACTAGGGCACTACTTGGTGAAGAAGCAGTGCACCGAGGCTTGATGAGGGTGTTGTTGACAGAGATGGATTAGATTTATGTGTGACTACCGTCCCAACCAAACATGCGCAACCACTCTACCCTTATATGGGAAAGGGCATTATTGATTACCTAGGTCGATACTAGCATGGTGCCCGCATTACTAGTGACGGGGGTGACATGAGGTCACTCTCGGGACGGGGTCGTGCTTGGATAGGCGGCCATGACTGTCTTTACAGGGCACCGGACACACCGTTGGTACCCCGTGCTTGTGGTATGTGATGAATATGGGAGCGAGTCTCCACAATTATTAAGATGTGAAATGTGGGGCACGGGGGTTGCTACCAATCGAGTGGACTCTGTGTTAGTGTCGTCTAGGGAAATATAGTGATCGGGTGCTTACCCCTGGTACTTGAGGTACCGCGGGTCGTGGATGACACGGAAGTTCCCCGGATCTTGTGGGTAAAGTGTGCAACCTCTGTAGAGTGTCAAACTATTTGAATAGCCGTGTCCGCGGTCAAGGACAGTTGGGTGGTGCTACTTAGACTATGTCCATAAGTTTCTGGGAAACAACACGGTTTGGGTAAATCTGTTGATGTGATTGTGAGAAAGTCGCATTGAGCTTGAGCATGAGTTGATTACAACTCTTTCTCGATAATGATGTCTGTAACCTCCTGATACTTGTTGCAGACACATACATGTCCATGTTATATGTTGATCATACTTGCATATGAAAAACTAGCTTTCCGCAAAAACTACCAATCTAGCAGTAGAGCCTTGCATAATTATTCTGTCATCACACTTGGGTTGCTTGCGA
This sequence comes from Secale cereale, assembly GCA_902687465.1. Classification (NCBI taxonomy): domain Eukaryota; kingdom Viridiplantae; phylum Streptophyta; class Magnoliopsida; order Poales; family Poaceae; genus Secale; species Secale cereale. Next base: position 237,730,003 of record LR738709.1, read on the forward strand.
GTACATTCAAAGTACTCATTGGCTTGCCACTGGTTATTTTATTGGCCAGGCAGGAGAGAACGGGATATGATGAAGATTTCTTGGTGACGAGCATGCGAGCTAGGACGCTTCCCAGTCAGAATGCCTGTAGGGTTAAGGCAGATGGCATGTGTCCAAGTTGTTATTGAAGATTTCTGCTGCGATGATATACTCAAGACTTGACCTTAATGGTCCTATTTGTGTAATACGGTATGTATGGATGTAAGACTCTTGTTATTCAGCTTCTGTGTGTTCAGTGAGCATTGATCTCTGGTATCACTGTACACGTGCATTCGGTGATCACGACTTATGAGTCGGGGTCCCCACAGAGCTGGTATCAGAGCCAGGTTGACTGTAGGAAGCCTTAGTTAGCATGGTCGTTAGTTAGGGTAAAACTAGTTTTCAAAACTATCTATACTTCTCTTCCCTTCTTAGTTTTTTTCGAAAACTAGGCTATACTTGATCTCTTCCCCTTCAAAACTTTGGTCGTTAGAACCCCTATGCCGTGACCACTGGATTTTCTGTAATCCTCGTGGAGTGCACCTTGCCAAACACTCACCCACCTCTTCTGAACGCAAGAGTGGCGACACCATGACAAGACGATACAAACAGAAAATCCATCCTCGAGGAATGAGGACATGAAGACCCAGAAGATGGTGACACCCTTGACGGTGCCCCAAGAAGATGCAACATTAGCCTATGATGACCAGGGTATAGGTTATGCAAAATCAGGATATACATCGCTAATAGAGTAATCCTGTCACTACTGTTGTTGTATCGGCAACCACCGGTGGATGAGAACCTCGCCATTTGGTCCGCCTCACTATGGTGAGCAGGAAAACGGTTCTCTTCGTCCCCCGCTCTTGGTGTCGATGTTGTCATCAACACAACCGACATGTTGAACCCCTACTATGCCTTGATTAATATCATTGCATAAAGAATTGTCTACTTGATACCCTCGACGCCCCAGAAGGCACAAGGGGTCGTCATGATTAAAGAGACAAGAAAAGACCAAGTCAACGCCAGCTACAAGGAGGCACCTTCACCACATCACCTCATCAGGCGAGAAGTTGTTGAAGATTCTTCAGGCTCAACCCGGATCGTTCATCAAGCAACTACAAGGGACATAGCAACACCTGAGGAAGCTCAGAAGACTGCATGAGGCACAAGTCACGACACTGAGTCCGAGAACCCCTAGGGTAGGATGAGTCGTGTACCCCCTATGCGTAGTCGAGTCCGTATGATGGTGCGAATAGAACCATGATTGTGTGTTGCTTGATTTTATTTGTTTGTGTTTTGATATAAGTCGCACTTTTGCCTTAGGCAACAAGTGCATGGCTATATCACCTTCCTTGCCTTGTTTCTTTTGTTTCTGCCTTTTTGCACCTGTTTGTTTGCACTTGTACTATAAAACCCCCTTTAGGCATTCCCCTCTATGCTACTTTTTCCCTCTCTTCTCCCTCCCCAACTGAAGACCCGCAAGAAAAGATGCACCAAGGATTCTACCTCGGCAACCAACTGGCACTGAAGACTTCTTCTACAACCTCCGTGACCAAGTACAACCCCGTAGAATTATGTTTAACCCTCCAGGCTAGAGACCCATTCCTAGACCCTTTGAGACTTCACGAGACACTCCAGCTCGAATCCTTAACCATGTGCTTAACCCATAGAATTGCGAGAGAACCAGTTAAGCCTCTGCAACCTTGCACAACACTGGGTTCGTGATGGAACTAGTGGACACAGTGAGTGAGCACATTTTCGTCCTTATATAGCACAAGAACTGACGATGCCATAGACAGACCAGTTCGAGGATATTAGACAGATGACTTGGTGGCTTTATATCAGTGACTTCGAGGAATTATCTGAGACCTTGATGGATTGTGAGATTTCATATTGGTGGGATCATGACTTTGGGGAAGCATGTAGGAGTACCCGTTAGACATGAGATTTGGGTTTATGTAGGTGATTCTGGCTGGTATAAATGCTAGATATGTCTGCATGGTTCGAAGTAAATTGGATTTAGACCGATGATCCTGATCATGATACCATGCTTCTCGGTGGACAATAACCTACGAGATTGGATTATTTGTCGGAGTTGACTTAGGGATCTGTATGATCATGACCTTGGAGTTTACTAGGCCCGGATGGTGGGAATTTGGTGGACATACTATCGTAATGCATAGCCCTTCCAAGTATTGGGTATTATAGGGACTTTAGATCTTGTGGAACACCGTAGACATCGGATTCGTAGAATTGTTGGGTTATGTGGTGATTGATGGAAATTACCGGGCTATTGGAGTTGATCTATAGGAAGGAAACAAAATCTTGGAGTGGCATATGACGTGTTTCCTTGGGATAGAGATGCATTATCGTGAGCCTTGCAAGAATAGGTTGAGCGCTTGGATTGTGGTGTTTAATTCAAGCTTAGCGGCATGTATGATCTACCCATAGATTTTAGGGGTAGACATACGTATGGATTTGGGGATCGTAGACAAGTATAATTTTGTTAGACCGCCTCTCGAGAGTCATGAGGATATATATGGCATGAGTGGTGATTGAAGTTGGTCTATGCGAGATGATGCTTTTTCGTTCAGAGTACTAGATAGAGCTAATGGCATCTCAGAAACCGTGCTTAAGGATAAGATGATAAACGTTCACTCACTCACTAGAATCCTTGAAACCCTTAAGCCCCACCAAGCCACAACCTGGTCTGATCCCGACCACGGGCCTTGGCTCTAAGTCAGGAAGGCCTCTGCAAATACTCAACGGAGACCACCACCAATACCCCCAGCCTACCTTGCGTACCCCCAAAGACCTCATGGGGTAATTGGACAAGTTGGGTAACATCATTATTTGATGGCCTACTTGTCTGCCCAAAGACAAAAGAAGAGACGGGCAGCTGGATAGAAGACATTTGAAGACCGCCCTGTCAAGAAGGAAGAACTACACCGACCACCATCATCAAGAAGTGAACTCCTGCATCCAAGACCGGGCGTATCTGCAAACCACTCCTCTCGAAGGAACCGAGCATTTCCAAGTCGAAGGAACGCTCACACCAAGATTTATCGACCTTTCTTCAAGGCCACTACAAGATAAATAGTAGACAGCTCCCAGCTAGATTTACCACCTGAGTTACCCTCCGCGCACCAAATATTCCACGGGTCACAACTCTGGAAATACTTTTGACTTCCTAACCAGTCGGTCCCCGCAAGGACATCGATCACCGATCCTTTGACAACTAACCCAACCTAACCTACGCAAGAGACCCCTCAGAAACCTCCATCAAATAGGGCAACAAGCAAGAAGCCACACCACCAAGTACTTCAAGATTCCATGGAGCACCACCCGGAAGCAGAACCAACAAGAAGTGAAGACTACCCCGTATCCAAGACTCCGTATTTCTTTCCACGGCTAGTCTGGGAATCTCGGGGACGAGATTCTTGTAAGGGGGGTAGGTCTGTCACACCATGATTTTCATGCCACATTGCTTAAGCTAACTATCATGTTAAAAACGTGGATTTACAAAAAACTTTTGAGTGTTTTTGACCTTGCTTGGTTGGTTTTCTGTCTGCTGTTTGCTAGTGCTCTAAAAATCAAATAAATCCTCCAACTCTTATACTTCATCTCCTTAATCCAAAACCTTTTCCCAATGATCATGCCATGTGTATAGACCAGTATAGTATTTTCTTATAAAAATATTTTGGCCAAATTGTATTTTCTAAAATTAGTTTTCCAAAAACCCCTGAATTGAGGTTTGCACTACAAGTACCTTATTTAGGGTGTGAAAAATTATTCAAAAAGTATATCTGAATCCTATTAGGTATAGGACTCCCATAAACCACAAAATTATAATTTTAAAAGTTATTTTTATATTTTATTTAAAAGCTTTTTCTTAAGGCCAGAAATGGTCTTTAATAGGGAAAAATTATTTAACTATTTCAAAAATATTTGCCAAAATTCAGGGAAACTCATAGGACATATATTGTCCATATATAAGAGTTTCAACACATGGTCATGTTCAAAATATTGGACAAATCCTTCCAAAACCCTTTCTGGATATTTCAAGCTTTTGAAATATTTACAAAGGAAATATTCTTCAAAAATTCCAAGGAAATTCTATCATGTCATATATGACATATTTGATGATCTTGCAAAGCCTCATGCCTTGAAGATCAAGGAAACATCATCTAATCCACTCAAAACCATTTCTGCCCATTTTGAAGTTTGAGCAACTTTACATTGCCAAACTTGTCCAAATGCTCTCAAACATGGTGCACATGCTAAAATGATGTAATTATGCATCTATGCCAAATGGCACAAGTTTTGGAGAAGCATAACTTGATCTAAGTGCCCCAAAACCATTTATGTTCAAATTCAAATTTGAACAACTTTACATTACCAAATTTTACCTGGGGCTTCAAACTTTGTGGGCATGATCATAACCCCAAATTATGATACTACACCAAGTGGTGCATCAAGGGGAGATGATTAGCTTAACTTAAACATGGTGAAACCATTTCTGTTGATTTCTAGGGTTCACCAAAGTTACATTGGCAACTTTGCCCAAATGAGCTCAAATTTGGTGGAAGGGCCTAAATATATGTGACATTTAATCCTGTTAAGTGTCATAGCCAGTGGAGATCATTTGCTTGCCCAAAACATGATCAAACACCTTCTGCCAATTTACCAAAACCATTGTTTTGACCCCTTTTACTATTCCCCTTCACCTCAATTTCTTACCACAGTTAAACCTGATCATCCTCTACCTCCTGTAACTTCCCCATGTCCCCAGCTCAATGATTGAGGGGTGAAAACCCCATTTTTACTCTCCTGGACAGCAGCAGTCTCCTTCTTCCTCACCTCCCTCCTCATTCCAGTGGCTCCCCAGGGCATCCAAGACCATCACACATTTATTTACTCCTCCCCTGACCCCCTAGACAACATTGGGCATGATGGACGCGACCAGAGCGGTGAGGGCACGGCCGTGCCGGCCATACGGGCGCTCTGAAGCGCGCTACAGTGCGCTCCCCCACTTTAGCCGCGTCCTGCCCGAGGCACCCGACAGCCTGGGGCATCGGGATCGTGTCTCCCGAGGTGCCCTCGACGTCCGCGACCTGCAGGCATGTCGGCCCTATCCCCCCCTGCCCTCCTTCTCCCTCCGCGAGCTCGCCCGAGCGCGTCCATGGACGTCGCTCACGGTGCACCGCGGCCGCATCTATTTAAGCCACCCCCGACCCTCTCTCTCGTCTTGGTTAGATCCTCCTCTCTCCCGCGAACCCCCTGGACAAGCTACCTCTCCCCCTGGTGCTCTCTTCTCCTCTCCATGGCCGAACTGTCGCAGTCGGCCTCCTCCTAAATTCACTCCCTGTGGCCTCTCCCTCTCCACCTAATCATCACCAGAGTCTCACACACTCTCCCTTGAGCGTCCCCACGCTCCGCCCCATTCCCCATGTGGCCGTAGCACCATACCCCTCTTCGTCGCCACCCATCAGCGCCGCGCCAGGCGTTTCTCCTCTCCCCGAGCCCCTCCACGGGCGTGAAGCACATGGGCGGGTGCGCCTCGCCACCCTGAGCACTCCGGTGCGCAGAACGTCGGCGGAGACCCCCTGGGTCGCCGGCGCGGTCGGCGGCCGAGCTCCTCCGCCCCGCTCCTGTCGCGGGTGGTAGGAGGGAGACGGTCCTGCAAGGGGGCCCCACAAGTCAGCGACCCCAACGCTGGGCCCGCCAATTTTAAGTGGATGCGGGGCAAGGAGACGCCGCTTCCCCCGCGCGGAGACGCACTCTGCCAGGACGCCTTCGGCGTCACCACCTCTCCCCGCGCAGCCGAGCCGCTGGGCCGGCCCACCGTCTATCCCTCGCCCTGCGCGCAGTAAAGGGGTATAACCCTTTTTTCCTTTTCTTTCCCTTTTTCAGACAACTTCACAAATCCATTATTAAATCAAATAAGCTCCAAACTTAGTTTTGGAACATTTTTATTAATACTTTTTATACCCCACAAAATAAGGAGCCATTTCTCCATATTTAACAGCTTTGCAAAATCCTAGGAAATTCATTTGAACTCCAAATCCAGTGAAACCAACTCCTAGATGCTTCTAAAATCATGACTTGATTAATGGGTGCCCTTGCTCATTATTCAAGAATATATTTCTGTACACTTCTTTCAAATCCATAAAACCCTTGGGTCCATCATATTGAAATGTTCCAAACTATCCATTGATCCAATGCCTATGAGAACACCTTGGTCATTTCTCATATGACCAGAGGTATCCTAGAAAACTCCAACTCCTATTTTTAGAGCACTTTTATTTTTGCCTTATTGTGTTGCTTATTATGATTGTTTCCATCGTTAGTTGATGAAATAAACGGAGTACTCAGAGATGGACCAGAAGGTTTGAAGACTCTGAAGAATAAGGCAAGCAGCCCTTTGACCATGTTCGAGAAACCTTTTTATGCATGTCTCATAGCACCTTATTATCAATGCATTGGAATCATGTAGAAGAGGTGACCACTTTGGTTGCTACCTTTGTTACTTTGCTATTGAACTTGCATCAAACATGACCCTACCTTCCTATGAGGGTTATGTGGGTGGGAGTAGATAGATGTATGCTATAGTAGTTGGCTACGCAAAATGGGTCAGGGTTATGCATTGAGTGAAACAAGTGTGGTTTGACATACTTGCAAATGACCCAGTGGGTGCCATTAATGCCCCTGGGAGATGATGAGAACTAGGGCACTACTTGGTGATGAAGCAGTGTACCGAGGCTTGATGAGAGTGTTGTTGACAGAGATGGATTAGATTTATGTGTGACTACCGTCCCAACCAAACATGCGCAACCACTCTACCCTTATATGGGAAAGGGCATTGTTGATTACCTAGGTCGATACTAGCATGGTGCCCACATTACTAGTGACGGGGGTGACATGAGGTCACTCTCGGGACGGGGTCGTGCTTGGATAGGCGGCCATGACTGTCTTTACAGGGCACCGGACACACCGTTGGTACCCCGTGCTTGTGGTATGTGATGAATATGGGAGCGAGTCTCCACAATTATTAAGATGTGAAATGTGGGGCACGGGGGTTGCTACCAATCGAGTGCACTCTGTGTTAGTGTCGTCTAGGGAAAGATAGTGATCGGGTGCTTACCCCGGGTACTTGAGGTACCGCGGGTCGTGGATGACACGGAAGTTCCCCGAATCTTGTGGGTAAAGTGTGCAACCTCTGCAGAGTGTCAAACTATTCGAATAGCCGTGTCCGCGGTCAAGGACAGTTGGGTGGTGCTACTTAGACTATGTCCATAAGTTTCTGGGAAACAACACGGTTTGGGTAAATCTGTTGATGTGATTGTGAGAAAGTCGCATTGAGCTTGAGCATGAGTTGATTACAACTCTTTCTCGATAATGATGTATGTAACCTCCTGATACTTGTTGCAGACACATACATGTCCATGTTATATGTTGATCATACTTGCATATGAAAAACTAGCTTTCCGCAAAAACTGCCAATCTAGCAGTAGAGCCTTGCATAATTATTCTGTCATCACACTTGGGTTGCTTGCGAGTACATTCAAAGTACTCATTGGCTTGCCACTGGTTATTTTATTGGCCAGGCAAGAGAGAACATGATATGATGAAGATTTCTTGGTGACGAGCATGCGAGCTAGGACGCTTCCCTGTCAGAATGCCTATAGTGTTAAGGCAGATGGCATGGCTCCAAGTTGTTATTGAAGATTTCCGCTGCGATGATATACTCAAGACTTGAACTTAATGGTCCTATTTGTGTAATACGGTATGTATGGATGTAAGACTCTTGTTATTCAGCTTCTGTGTGTTCAGTGAGCATTGATCTCTGGGATCACTGTACACGTGCATTCGGTGTTCACGACTTATGAGTTGGGGTCCCCACAAAGTTAGAGTTCATCCCAAATCCAAAGGAGATGGGGGCTTGAATTGTAGAAGGATCTTCTCCGTGAAGAGGTCTTGAATACGGTGTGGATCTTCTCCGTAGAGGGACCGCGGTCTCTCCTAGGAGTAGGACCACTAAGACGAGCAAAGCTCTAGTCTAAAATGAGCTATCACATTTGTTGCCCAGGAAATGAGGAGGATGAGGTCTATTTATAGTCTAAAGGGTAAGTTGGGGGATACATGGGTCAAAACCAGCTTTACTACGCGCAGGCAGGCCGGTTGTACCGGACATGGAAGCGGTTGTACCCCAGGGAGCTCAGGTACCTGTTCCTGTTTGTGGAAGTTAGGACCGGTAGTACCGGTGGTTGGACCGGTTGTACCGGTCCAGCTGGGGGAAAAAACCGGGGCTGTACCGGCCTTATGCCGCTTGATTATAGAAGGTGGACCGGTCCTTGGGCGGTAGTCGGCCGGTTGTATCGGTCGACCGGTAGTTGACCGGTTGTACCTCTATCTCTACGCTAGGAAGATTCCTTGGTGCTTGCACTCCTCCTCTTCATCCATGAAGCTCCGACGTTACCTATGTATGCACACGAGAGGAGTGTCAAGTAGTATACCATCCTCGAAGGGGTCATGTGAACACGTGTAAAGGATAAGATTCGCCTTTAGGTATGAGAAGTAGAGGTCGCACGTGTCACTTGCCAAATGGACTCTTAACATGGTGATGCCCATAGGATGCTCCGCATCATCCCCCCCCCCCCTTGGAAAAGATCCGACCTCGGATCGAAAACCAAATCACCATGCGAAAGAGATGGTGTCGCCGTGTAGAAGTAGACGATCACCAAGTACTCATCATCTTGAAGCTCAAAGTTGGCACTCTCCAATGTCGCACCTTCTAGTGATTCCTTCAAATGGAGCAAGAACAACAAGCACTTGGAAAAACAAATGTGGTTAGCATTAGTGCAAAACCAAGCATTCAAGAGGTGATTCACCCAACAAGTGTTGTAATCAATCATAGCATAGGGTGTGACAAAGGGTTGTGGCATGGCATATAAGCACATCAATTGAGCACAAGAAAAGATATCATGGGGCCAAGTATGCAATTGGGAGGTAGTGATGCAAATATGTGTGACAAGAGAATAAGCATCTACCTCATGGTCATAGCAAGCATGCATAAAGCGCTCAATGAAAGTTCTATGGTAGGCATAAGAATCATTCAGAACACCAAGTGAAATGAAGTGTCTAAGCACATGAATCAAGTGCAAGACAATCCAAGTATAATGTGCATCGGGTGTAGTGAAAATCGTGTGGCACTCAATACAATAGAAAGAGCAATTGTTCATCATGTGTGAGGCAATCAAGTCAATCATGGTACAAGCAATGGAACATGACATATGTGAAGGAAAGACATTGGTGCTACCAAGCATAAGATAGTGGCAAGTATTCCACCAGTCGGATGCAACACACATGGTATATATATCATGAAGCATGGCAATGTGGCAATGGCAAGTCGAAGCAAGATCTCTAACATGTGTGCAATCAAGTGGTCCAAGATGACCAAGAAGTCTCATTGTGCAAGCAACACATGTAGAATTATCCACAATATTCATGCTCGTGGTTTGGGGGTTCTTGAAAGAGAAGGATATCACCTTGAAAACATGTCCTTGTGCATCCTTCACAATGCCTAAGCACAAGCAAGTGCGACGTTGAGTCATCGTGGTAGAAAGTGGTTCACTCTCAAGAGCTCGAATTGTCAACTCACGTGAGGTGGAAGTCAACACGAAGTCCAAGTATCCTACACATGCACACAACAAAATAAAGAACGTATGCGCATGGTAGATAAATACATCATCCATCATGATGGTTCTCTTCTCTTGCACATAATCATTAGGAGCGAAAATGCATGAATAATATGATGCAACAATGGCTATATTCGTGGTACTAGGTATATGGTGCAAAGAGGTAAGACGAGAATGCTTCACAAGAAATATGTCAAAATCTCCAAATATATGCGAGAATGCGATGGGTGCAATCTCATTATCAAGACAAATCTCATTGTTGTACTCAATACATTGCAAATCATCTAGCATGAGAGATACAATATATGGAGATATATGACAAGAAACAATGGGAATCATGTGCAAAGTATAGCAATGGTTAACTTCGACCTCATGAAAGGATCAAGTATGAATCATTGGTGATGCAACATAGTCAAGCATAGAAATCATGCCGTGCAAACTAGTGACGTGAAGATGCAACACACTATAGGAAATCATGGCAATCATGTCATGTGAGCAAATAGTGGATATAGGCAATGCACATGACATATCACAAGCATGAAAGCAAATCATGGCCAACATATCATCATAAGCGTTTGGCACAAAGCAATCATGGAAATAACAAGCAATATCTCCACCAAGCTTGCAAACACACATACAAGTAGTAAAAACAATCATCATGTGTAATGCAAAGCATGGGTCACAAATGCATGGCAAAGGCATAGGAATGAGCATATCGTGCAAAGTGAACATGGCAATATGGGTAAATGATACATAGTGGAAAATAATACATAACCATGTGAGGTCCATGTAGAAGAGATGCGCGAAGTCTTTGCGCGAAAGGAGCGGTGTGAAAGACAATGCACGGGATCGCAAGTCATCATTGCTCTCTAGGGCTCGTTTTGTCAAGTCATGGGATTGTGAGGTTGACAAGTATTCCTGAGTACCTACATGAAAGAAACACAAATGAAAGAAATTGTGTGTGTGGTAAATATACACATCATCCATCATGATGTGTATGTGCACGTGTGAGTTGGCACAAGATAAGCATCGCTCAAAGAAATTTGAGGCATGATAGAGAAATATGTCATCCATCATGAAAGAATAGTTGTCATGTATAGCATGATGGGGACAGAAATTGAGCATACAAATATGTGGCATAACAATAGCATTTTCATTCATGGGGAGCATATTGTGCACACAAACATGGGAATCATGCAATGGATGGGATGGATCAAAATCTCCTAACATGTATGGGGAAACTATGGGGGTCTCCTCATGAGCAATAGTGGAAGCATAATATGGAGAAGTGGAACAACATCCAAAACAAGGCATGTCTGAAGCTAGGTAATCATGGCATGGCATAGGGTGGATATTATGCAAATGAAGCATATCAATATCATCGCAAGAAAAACAAATGCCAATAACCATGGGTTTGTCATCTATTCCATAGGTGCAAATTGGGTTTATCTTAATGGCATATGCATAGTCACTACGATGAGATTGCAAATGTGACATGTTGTTGATGTCATGCATAGTATATGACAAGTCAATCGGATTGTCAAACATGATGTGACCAATAGAATTATCACAAGAAATCCTATGCAACATGGCATCACAACTAATAGACTCCACATGGCAATCATCAAACTCATCATAAATGGGTAAATCATCGCATGGGGAAATCATACTAGAATGAAGCATGGCAATAGGTGGATCAACATCATGCAAGCAATCAATGTCAACATAGTCCACTAGTGATGTAGGTGAGCTGGCAAATACCAAATGATGGTCATCATCTTCATCTTGATGGAACCATGTGGGGGTGCATCATATTTCACCATGGCCATCGTCATGTCCAAAGGAAGGACGAAGTCATCGAGGATCGGTGCGTCATCAAATGTGGGACCTAGCACCAAATGAGAAGACGCGATAGAGGTAGAGCTCAAGTAGTTAGTGTTAAAAATGGCCTCACATGCCGTATCAACTATCTGACTCTCTCTATGTGGTAGCTCACTCGCTCCCTCAAGGTAGGTGCACTCAAAGTCAGATATGGTGGAGTCACTCATCTCACTCAAGTGATGGGGGTTGTGGCTCTCCTCACATGGGAATTGGGGCAACTCGTCATATATGGGGCTAGTGGTGAAGTCACTCTCACTCTCAATATGGTGGCAAAAGTCACTCAAGTCATCATACGACACAGTGGTCGAAGGGAAAATCCCATGCTCAACCATCTTGTCACTGTGGATGAAGGCCTAAGATGGCACATCATCACTCTCGCCTCCAAAGATGGGAGCATCATCCTTGCTCGCCACCTTGTCGCTCGCCTCCAAAGCTTGGTCCTCGAATGGCTCCGTAGTTGTAGTCGTCGCCGCACCATCTTGAAAAAGAGTCGAAGTAGACTTGGCATCCTCAATGCCACAAAGAGGTATGGCGATGAAGTCGAACTTGGGAACGTCGTCTTGGAGCTCGTTGGGCTTGGACATCGTGGTGGTAGTAGCCTCATGCTCGCCGTCTTGGAGTTTGGTCTTTGAGAAGTGTACTTGCGGTGGAGAAGCCTTGGCCTTTGTGAGTTCTTGTTCCTCCATGAGAGCACCAATGTAGTTGTCGTTGAGGGACTTGTAGTTCTCAAGGAAGATAGTCTTGGAGATGTCGTAGTTCAATCCCATCGTGAAGTGGAACTTCATCAAAATGGGGTCCTCCACACCAGCTCGTCGCAATGCATTCTTCATCTCCTTGAAGTACTCGTCGATGGACTTGGATCCTTGGATGGTGTTCTCCAACTGGCGTAGAAGTTGTTCCGTGTAGGTGGGAGGCACCAACTCTCGCCACATAGCTCTCTTCGCCTTGGGCCAACTCATGTCGTAGCTCTCCGAAGGTGTGTGATGCCACCATGTCGACGCGTAGTCGTGGAAGTTTCTTTTGGCGCACTTCACTTGATCTTCGTAGGGAACTTGATGTAGCGTGAGGTAGTCGTCCATCAAGCGTTCCCACTCGAGATACTCCTCGGGTTCTTGAGTCCCATAGATCGTGGAAGTCGCGGACTTGAGCTTGGGAAGCTTCTCTTGAGCATAATCTTGAGGTGCGTGTGGGCGAAGATGCCGCATATCCAAAGGCGAAGATGCCTTGAAGTCGCTTGGTGAAGATGCCCAGGTACATGGTGAAGTCATTGAGCGGTTGTTGGTGTTGAGCTCGTGACCTTCACGTTCTTGTCATTGATGGTGTCGATGCCGATGTGATCTTGCCGAAGATGGTAGCTCGGAAGGATGTGCACTTGAGCGTCTTCTTGAAGATGAAGGTGACCTCGTGTGGTTCTTGATGAGGGCCTTGAGCTCCTCCATTTGAGCATCCATGTTGGCGCGCAAGTTGTTCTTCATGGCATCGAACTTGTCGTTGTTGGTGTAGACCGAAGATGAAATGCTCTGCCTATCCATCACAAGACTCGAGCAAAGGTGAGTAGGAAATGAGATAAACAAAACCAAGTTACCTTTTCCCAATGTTGAGGATGTATCCCGTTTCACTCAATGTGAAATGAAAGAAGAGTGGAATTGGTACCGGACTTGTTCACTCACACCTATCAAGTAAAGCTTATCGAGTGGCTCGGTTAGGATAAGTGGCACAAAAAATTGATGCAATTGTTAGAAAGAGTCAATAATGTTGAAATAGATTCACAAATTCACAAATGAAACAAGTAGACCAATAGCAATATGGGTGGCACACAAAAACACACACATCGATAGATAAATGGGGTCGTGCAACCAAGGAATGAGCACAAAATGTGGAATCCACGGAAAACGCTCGTGTTGCACAACTCAAGAGAGAAGCTAGCATGATTGCTCTATAGACGGATACGACACTTGTGCACAACATATGCTTTGCAAAATGTATCAACTTTCTATCCCAAGTATGCTATTTGTGTATGATGTTCTGGTGCTTTAGCACAAGGTGATCCAAGATGATCGGATATGATACCATGTGATATATTGTGATGCGATGCTATGGCTCTTGCTTACAAGATCTTTGTTTTTCTCTTTTTGCTTAAAAGCTTATTCTTTATTTTTGTATGGCCACTTTGCAAAATGCACAAACCAAGATAGCAATTGTATATATGCGGGAACAATCTTGTACCACACGAGATGATGCGATGATACTGATATAATATGGTATATATGCAATGGAAGGTCTAGAGCACTAATGTGCACAAGTAACGTTGCCGGCAATACTCAAAGGCTAGTCTCGATAGGCAAGTGACGCAAAATGGCTAGGGGTTAACAATGCAATTGCAAGGGGACTATACAATGGTGTCGTCGAGGTTACCGTCCGATGATGATGATGATAGGCGGTGTTGTCGATGTCGACCCATTCCTAATTAGCTGAAACACCTTAGGAAATGGAAGTACCGCAATTCAAAATCTCAAGGGCAAATGTCAAATGGTGGTAGCGGAATTGTTGGTGGAAACCCGATCAAAATGGGTTATGGTAGTGGAAGGGTATGATTGGCTATACACGGTGTCGGAGTTGAAGGCACTGTCCCTAAGTAGCCGAAACACCTTAGGAGACTCGAATCACTACTCAAGCAACCACAAAAGCTATGGTGGACACAATAGGTTAGGTTACGGAAGGCTATGGTGGCTATGCGGATGATATGGTGGAAGGCCTAGGCAAACTTTCCAAATTTCACAAAATTTGATGGAGCCAAATGATGATGGTAGTATTTTTTTGGTATGCGGAATGTCAATAGCTTCAAAACGAGCTAAAGAACGTCAAAATCTGACTCCGAATGAATTAGTTATGGTCAAAACGGTGAAACTCAGAACGTTGAAACTGGGATGGGCGGTAGTACCACTTGGGGGCGGTAGTACCGCTTGTGTTGCTCAGCAGAAGTACCGCTTGGGAAGGGCGGAAATACCGCTGGTGTCGGGAAAATTCGCAGATCTGGATGAGGATGAACTTTGAGGCGGAAATGGATGATTTCGTGGTCAAAATTGAGAAGATTTCATGGATGGAAAGTGGGGAAACTTGTGGGGAATCTAGATCCACTCAAAACACAACGAATCCATGGATCAAAATCAACAAAACATCATCAAACCAACAGATCACAAAAAAAATTGGGGCTATTTTTTTATGTAGGGTAGGACCCTAGATGGCCGATCTTTCACGAAATGAAGGGGATCCCACAAAGAACACGAAGAACATGAGACGAAACACGAGGGGAAACACGAGAGAATCACTCAAATCAACATGAAGACGGTCACACAAGTGCTAGATCCACGATACATAACGAGATACACGATCCATGGTCAACAAAGGACGATACAAAGGTAGTCTTCTCCGAAAGGAGGTCTTGAGGGTATCCCGTAGGATCTTCTCCGTAGCGGAGGTCTTGAATTTGTGTGGATCTTCTCCGAAGAGGGACCGTAGTCACTCTCGAGGAGATGAACCACTAGATGAGCAAAAGCTCTAGGTATCAAATGAGCTAACACAAAGCTAACCCTAGAAAAGAGGAGGGGGAAGAGTATATATAGTGCTAGTACAAGTGGGGGCGAAGGGAAAGGGATACATGGGACTCTGGCCCGGTTAGGCACGCGCAGATGTCGGACATCCAGGCTGGCGGCCGGATGTCCGGGGCTTTGGGGCGAGCCAGATGTCTTGGGACACAGCCGGATGTCCATGCTGGGTCGGTCTAGCTTCTGTGAAGGATGCCGGATTTCCGGCCTAGGACCGGATGTCCGGCGGCTCGTCTAGGGCCGGATGTCCGGGGCTATGGCCGGATGTCCCGCTCCTGGGAGCTATCTTCGTCTTCTTCCATCGTCGCTTCCAAACTTCCCTCGCAGATGGTGTAGGTGCTCCTTGGCACTTGCACTTCTCCTCGTCATCCGTGAAGCTCCGACAATATCTATGCATGCACACGAGTGGAGTGTCAAGTAGTATACCGTTCAAGTGAACACGTGTAAAGGAGATGACTCACCTTTGTGTACGAGAAGTAGAGGTCGCATGTGTCACTTGCCAAACGGACTCTTGACATGGTGATGTCTGTAGGATGCTCCGCATCATCCCCTCCCCCTTGGAAAAGACCCGACCTCAGATCAAAAGCCAAATCACCATGGGAAAGAGATTGTGTCGCCGTATAGAAGTGGTCGATCACCAAGCACTCATCATTTTGAAGCACTAAATGGGCACTCTCCAATGTCGCACCAACTAGTGATTCCTTCAAAAGGTGCAAGAACAACAAACACTTGGAAAAACAAATGTGGTTAGCGTTAGTGCAAAACTAAGCATTCAAGAGGTGATTCACCCAACAAGTGTGGTCATCAAGCATAGCATGTGGTGTGACAAAGGATTGTGACATGGCATGTAAGCATATGAAATGAGCACAAGCAAATATATCATGGGGACAAAAGTGCACTTGTGAGGTAGAGATGCAAATATGTTTGACAAATGAACAAGCATCTACCTCAAGGTCATAGCAAGCATGGGCAAAGCGCTCAATGAAAGCTCTATGGTAGGCAAATCATTCACAACACCAAGTAAAATGAAGTGTCTAAACACATGGGTCAAGTGCAAGACAATCCAAGCATAGCACACATAGGGTGTAGTGAAAATCGAGTGTGAAGATCTGAAAGTTATTGATGTGTCTCCTATTAAATCCTTGTTTTCTAGTATTAATCTTGATGATAATAGGATTGGAGATGATTTTGCTTTAAGGTGTCCCAATGATTCAGAGTTTTTAGATCTTGATGCTATAATTGCTAAAACTAGGATTGAAGAGATTAAAACTTTGCATAGTTATGAGCCCACTACTTTGGATTTCAAGGGATTCAATTATGATAATTGCTCTTTGATTGATTGTATTTCTTTGTTGCAATCCGTGCTAAATTCTCCGCATGCTTATAGTCAAAATAAAGCTTTCACTAAACATATAGTTGATGCTTTGATGCAATCTTATGAAGAAAAACTTGAGTTGGAAGTTTCTATACCTAGAAAGCTTTATGATGAATGGGAACCTACTATTAAAATAAAAATAAAAGATCATGAATGCTTTGCTTTGTGTGATTTGGGTGCAAGTGTTTCCACTATCCCAAAAACTTTGTGTGATTTGCTAGGGTTCTATGAGCTTGATGATTGTTCTTTAAATTTGCATCTTGCGGATTCCACTATTAAGAAACCTATGGGAAGAATTAATGATGTTCTTATTGTTTCCAATAGGAATTATGTGCCCGTAGATTTCATTGTTCTTGATATAGATTGCAATCCTTCATGTCCTATTATTCTTGGTAGACCTTTCCTTAGAACGATTGGTGCAATTATTGATATGAAGGAAGGAAATATTAGATTCCAATTTCCGTTAAGGAAAGGCATGGAACACTTTACTAGAAAGAAAATCAAATTATCATATGAATCTATCATGAGAGCCACTTATGGATTGCCTTTCAAAGATGACAATACCTAGATCTATCTTGTACCGTGCCTAGCTAGGGGCGTAAAACGATAGCGCTTGTTGGGAGGCAACCCAATTTTTTTGTTTTTTTTGCTTTTGTTGCTGTTAGGGAATAAATATTGCATCTAGCCTATGATTAGATGTGGTTTCATGTTTTGTTTAGTGTTTGGGCCAAGTAGAACCTTTGGTAAGACTTGTGTGAAGTTTATATGATCTTGCTGTGAAAAACAGAATCGTTAGCACTAGCTAAAGTAGTCTTCAGATTTTACTGGAGCGTGCTTTTTAGTTGATTCTTTTTGCTGATGATTGGTAGACAAATTGCGCAAATTTACCAATTTAGTTTGAATTTTTGGAGTTCCAGAATTAGGCGAACCCAGCAGATTACTACAGATTGTTCTGTTTTTGACAGATTCTGTTTTTTTGTGTTGTTTGCTTATTCCGATGCATTTATGAGTAATATTAGAGGATATGAACCATAGAGAACTTGGAGTACAGTAGGTTTAACACCAATATAAACAAAGAATGAATTCCTTGCTGTACCTTTGAATGGTGGTTTGCTTTCTCTGTTGGCTATGTTTTTGTGTGCAAAGAGGCATTATTTTCGTTAGAGGACATGCGTTCCTCTTTGCCTCCTGATGTCACTAACATTTTGCAGGAGTTCGCTAACGTCTTTCCCAAAGACGTACCCCCGGGATCACCACCTATTCAAGGGATTGAGCATCAGATCGACTTAATTCCCGGTGCATCGCTACCCAACTGTGCACCATACCGTACCAATCTAGAGGAGACGAAGGAGATTATGCGTCAAGTACAGGAGCTACTAGATAAAGGTTATATACGTGAATCACTTAGTCCTTGTGTTGTTCCTATTATTCTAGTCTCGAAAAAGGATGGTACATCGCGTATGTGTGTTGATTGTAGAGGCATTAATAATATTATTATTCGTTATCGTCATCCTATTCCTAGGCTAGATGATATGCTTGATGAATTGAGTTGCTCTACAATATTCTCCAAAGTTGATTTGCGTAGTGGATACCATCAAAGATGATTTGTGGTAGTTTACTTTGATGATATATTGATTTATAGCAGATCTTTGGAGGAACATTTGGAACATTTACGTGTTATTTTTATTGCTCTACGTGATGCACATTTGTTTGGTAGCCTTGGAAAGTGCACCTTTTGCACCGACCGAGTATCTTTTATTGGCTATGTTGTTACTCCAGGGAATTGAGGTTGATAAAGCCAAGATTTAAGCTATTGAGAGTCGGCCGCAGCCCAAAACGATCACACACGTGAGGATTTTCCTTGGTCTCGCTGCATTCTATAGGCGTTTTGTGAGAGATTTCGGCACCATTGCTGCACCTCTCAATGAGCTTAGAAAGAAGGATGTGTCCTTTGTTTGGGGTACTGCACAGGAAGAAGCATTCACGGTATTGAAAGATAAATTGACACATGCTCCTTTACTCCAACTTCCTGATTTTAATAAGACTTTTGAGCTTGAATGTGGTGCTAGTGGAATTGGGTTAGGAGGTGTGTTATTACAAGATGGTAAACCTGTTGCATACTTTTCTGAAAAATTGAGTGGGCCTAGTCTGAATTATTCTACTTATGATTAGGAATTATATGCTCTTGTTCCGACTTTGGAAACATGACAACATTATTTATGGCCCAAAGAATTTGTTATACATTCTAATTATGAATCATTGAAGCACATTAAAAGTCAAGCAAAACTGAACCATAGACATGCTAAATGGGTTGAATTCATAGACTTTCCCTTATGTTATTAAACACAAGAAGGGAAAAGAAAATGTTATTGCTGATGAATTATCTCGTCGTTATACTGTGCTTTAAGAACTTGACCTTAAAATATTTGGTTTGGAGACCATCAAAGTCAATATGTGCATGATGCTGAATTTAAAGATGTATTGCGGAATTGTAAAGAAGGGAGAACATGGAACAAGTTCGTCGTGATGGATTTATGTTTTGTGCTAACAAGCTATGCATTCCAGCTAGCTTTGTTCGTCTTTTGTTGTTGCAGGAGGCGCATGGAGGAGGATTAATGGGACACTTTGGCGTGAAGAAGACGGTGGACGTACTTGCCTCACATTTCTTTTGGCCAAAGATGAGACGGGATGTTGAGCGTTTTGTTGCTCTCTTCACTACATGACAAAAAGCTACGTCACGACTCAATCGTCATGGTTCATATATGCCTTTGCCTGTCCCTAGTATTCCTGGGGTAGATATATCTATGGACTTTGTTTTGGGTTTACCTCGAACAAAGAAGGGGAGGGATAACATATTTGTTGTCGTGGATAGGTTCTCAAAAATGGCACACTTTATACCATGTCATAAAAGCGATGATGCTGCTAATGTTGCTGATTTGTTCTTTCGTGAAATTATTCGCTTGCATGGTGTGCCAAATACTATTGTTTCAGATCGTGATACTAAATTTCTTAGCCACTTTTGGAGATGTTTATGGGCTAAGTTGGGGACTAAACTGGTTTTTAGTACTACATGTCACCCCCAAACTCATGGACAAACTGAAGTAGTCAATAGAACTGTATCTACTGTGCTTAGGGCTGTTTTGAAAAATAACAAGAAATTGTGGGAAGAATGTTGGCCTTATATCGAATTTGCTTATAATCGTTCGCTGCATTCTACTACTAAGATGTGCCCTTTTGAAATTGTTTATGGTTTCTTACCTCGCGCACCTATTGATTTGTTGCCTCTTCCATCTTCAGAGAAGGTTAATTTTGATGCTAAACAATGTGTTGAATTGATCTTAAAAATGCATGAGTTAACTAAGGAGAATATTGAGCGCATGAATGCTAAATATAAACTTGTTGGAGATAAGGGTGGAAAATGTGTTGTCTTGCACCTGGAGATCTTGTTTGGTTACATTTGCGTAAGGATAGGTTTCCTAATTTGGGCAAGTAAAAGCTAATGCCACGTGTTGATGGTCCTTTTAAGGTGTTAGAGAAAATAAATGATAATGCATATAAACTTGAGTTGTCTGCAGATTTTGGGGTTAGTCCCACTTTTAACATTGCAGATTTGAAGCCTTACTTGGGTGAGGAAGATGAGCTTCCGTCGAGGACGAATTGAATTCGAGAAGGGGAGGATGATGAGGACATCACTAACAAAGTTACACCCACAACCCCTATAGGTACATATACAGGACCAATTACTAGAGCTCGCGCACGCCAATTAAATTACCAGGTACTTTCGTTTCTTGGTAATGATTCTAATGTTCATGAGAATATGATGCTGCCTAAATTGGATACATTTATCTTGCTTACAAATGAAGGGCCTAGCTTGGACAAGAAGGATGATCATTGGAGCAAGATCGAGCATGGAGATGATGGCATGCGCAAGGGGAACAAGAACGGAGTTACAAGTGATGATTTCAGGCCTTTGAAGACACCATAATGAGTGCGTGAAGCCTTGGACGAAATATACAAGATGCCACTTCATAAATTTTGTCTAGAGGCTATTATGGTTGTTGCGTCACCTTATTATTGGTCTAGGCCCATGTAATTTCGAAATGCTTTAGTATAGGTTGTTTTTAGAGTCCGTATGTGTGGGGAAACAAGAGTTACAGTTGGTTTCGGACCCCTCCTCCAAGGGCCACAAAATTCTCCCCCTCTTCCTCCATATATACAGCTCTTAGGGCGTCGTTTAAACTTTGGGTTTTGTTTAGATTAAAGTTCACCATAGCTGCAACTTCGCGTACTTCATTTGTGTTCAACGACCAGACAAAGACGTCACAGAACCCCACCTTGATCAATAAAGCTTTCCTCTTATATTCGCAATATCCAGATTGCAATCTTAGTTTGTTGCTTGTTCTTCGTTTGCTTGCAGGAAATAGACCCTCGTGGTTAGGTTGATCATGCTCCAGTGTTGTCAATAACCTCTCAGAGTTGGTTTTTGTGATTGCTAAGGCGCGGCGTCCTCACACGTTCGTAGTCGGATCGTTGAAGTCTACTCCACCAAAAACGGTAGCCACCATCTCATTGAAAGACGGGACACCTTTGCCCCTATCAAATATGGAAGAATTATTGATAAAAGTGGGGTTTCATTAGCGGTCTTGGTCTAGTCGTTGGACACAAACGAAGTACTAGAAGTTGCAGCGATGGCTAACTTTTTACCTAAATAAAACCCCAGTCTAAACAGTGCCTTAAGGGCTATATTGATAGGGGAAAGAGAGGGGATTTCGTGCACCCTTGGCAAGGTGGGACTAAAACACCTCCTAAATTGTTTCCCCTACAATATGGACTCTAAAAATAGCCAAATGAGAGGTATTTCGAAAATACATGGGCCTAGCCCAAAACTAAGGTGGCTCAGCACCAGTAATAAGCTATGGACGGAATTTATAAAAGGCCATCGTGTATATTTCGTCCATCATCTTGTATGTCATCTTGGTGGCTTCAAAGTGCGAAAATCTCCACTACAAACTCCGTTCTTGTTCTCTTCGCACGCGCCTTCGTCTTCATGCTTGATAATGCTCCAATGTTTATCCTTCTTATCCATGTTAGGACCTTCGACTATAAGCAACAAAAATGTATCGAAGTTAGGCAGCATCATATTCTCATGAACTTCAGAAACATTACCAAGAGACGAAAGTACCTGGTAATATAACTGGCGTGCGCGATCTATACTAATCGATCTAATATGTATAGTGTAGGGGTTGTGGGTGCAACTATGGCCTCCATGTCCTCATCATCCTCCCCTTCTTGAAAACAAAGCCGTCCCCAGCATCGCTTAATCTGAAATGTGGCTAATAAAAGAGACAAGGTGTACATGTTGTATATGTATATGTCATCCATTTTTACTGATCTCAGTTGTAGCACATGTAACACAGTTATACAATAGCACCCTTCAAAATTCATGAAATATAAAGCCAATATATTATCACAAGAAGTCAAAGGCATGAAAATATTGCAACTCAGTTTGCACATATAAGTGAAGCTCTTATTCATATCAAAAGATTGACAATGTTTATCATTAAACCATCCCAATATTGGTGAATAAACTTTAATTGTTTCAAAATTACATGCTACAACATGATTAAATAAGCAAAGATGCAATAAGTTATTCGACACGAAAACATCACCAAGATTGGAGGTCATATCAAAATGATTAAACATTGGCATAATTATCAAACTTATTTGATGCAAATCGAAGTTATTCCCTGATTCACATGGTTCTTTTGTATCAACAGATAATTCAATGGCTGCACTCAAAATAGTTGTTATTGCATTCGTTTGATCACATGGTGAAGTCAAATTACGAACATGGTCCTCTAAAATAGGTGGTGTGATCAAAGTAGAGGGTAGCTCATCACATGGTGCATTTGAATCGACAAGGAATTCATCATACTCATGTGGAGGTGGAAGATCAATACCTTTGTCATTACCTCTTATAATCAACTTAGATGGTGTAGGTACTCTGGGTGGTGATAGGTCACGTGGCGGAGGTGATGTAGTGCTCACAACAACAGATGTTATTCTCATAGTAGGCACAGTGGTGGAAGAAACAACCGTTGCAACTCTTGGGATTCGCACCTTCTGCTTGTTTGTCTTCTGGGCAACACGTATTGTTATCTTCTGTTCAGCGTTACAAGCAAGACAAAACAAGCGGTACATAGGATAACACTGTTCATGAACTAGGATCTCGTGAATGTCACAGTTTAATCCTCCCCAAAATCTATCCATAAAATCTTCTTCACTTTCTTCTAAAGAGGAACGCAACAAGGTAGTTTGTAAATAATCATAATATTTTGTTACAATGTCACTACGTTGTTTTGAATGTTGCAACTTTTTAATCATGCCGTGAGTATACACTAGTACGCGTCAGTCCTAAACAAACGGTTTTTAACTCCTTTCCGCGGCGGCATTTGGAACCGTCGCCAAGTGAGTGTGGGCGATAGGGGGTCCTTCCCACACGACCGAGAAACCATCAGGGATAGGGCCCCTACAGTACTCCTACTCGTTTCTGCTCGCATTGCCATCACAGTCGGTATTCTGTGGTGCTACGTTTACGATGCGCGGCCCATCACAAACGGTTCCCTATTATAGAACGTGTATGATGCGCGGCACATCACAAACGGTTCACCGTTAAGAAGATTAGCTAATTGTCGTACGAGTGTTGGACAGGATTACGAAACATCGGACCGTCGTAACATCGTCGTACACGACAACTATCGCACACGCTATTCTGTGGTGCAACGTTTATGATGCATACTTCATCAGAAACAGTTCATGGTTGTGAATCGTGTACGATAAGTCAAGTAACACAAACATTTAGTTTGCCCGCGCCATTTGTGATATTGTCTGACATCGCACATGCTTTGCAAATGGCAACTGTTCTTGCACACGTTTCCTCTCTGTGAACCGTCTCGGATTATGGTGCATATCGCAAACGTTTGTGTTTTACCAACCATGTGTGCCGTAACAACCTGGAGAGCGTAATTTCACCGTAATTTAGTTGCTGCTTTTCCAAATTGTGCCGGATTTGGATTTGGATTTGAATTTGAATGTATGCTACAGCTTTATTCAGGTTCAAACAACCAATGCATTATTCGATTCATAAGTACATATGTTCAAGAATTACATAAGAACCAAATAAAGAATGATGAACCATAGTTGTATACTTGCACTATTAAAGACGGTAAAGAAAGAGGCCAAATATATTTTGGTTGCTGAACAAGGTGAAGCAGAATGCCCATATTGTGCCCTCGTCCATGCAGAAGGCACGCACGACTCTAGTCCAACCCCTTGTGATGGCCTGATACGTCTGCAACGTATCTATAATTTTTGATTGTTCCATGCTATTATATTATCTGTTTTGGATGTTTAGTGGGATTTAATATGCACTTCTATATTATTTTTGGGACTAACCTACTAACCAAAGGCCCAGTGCAAATTGCTGTTTTTTTTGCCTATTTCAGCGTTTCGTAGAAAAGGAATATCAAAGGGAGTCCAAACAGAATGAAACCTTCGTGAGGATCGTTTTTGGAACAAACGCAATCCAGAAGACTTGGAGTACACGTCTGGGAAGCCACGAGGTGGCCATGAGGCAGGAGGGCGCGTCCAGGGGGGTAGGCGCGCCCCCACCCTCGTGGGCCCCTCGTAGCTCTACCGACGTACCTCTTCCTCCTATGTATACTCATATACCCTAAAAACATCTGAGAGCACCACAAATCCCTATTTCCACCACCGCAACCTTCTGTACCCGTGAGATCCCGTCTTGGGGCCTTTTCCGGAGCTCCGCCGGAGGGGGAATCAATCACGGAGGGCTTCTACATCAACACCATAGCCTCTCCGATGATGTGTGAGTAGTTTACCACAGACCTTCGGGTCCATAGTTATTAGCTAGATGGCTTCTCTCTCTTTGGATCTCAATACAAAGTTCTCCTCGATCTTCTTGGAGATATATATGATGTAATACTTTTGCGGTGTGTTTGTCGAGATCCGATGTATTGTGGGTTTATGATCAAGATTATCTATGAACAATATTTGATTCTTCTCTGAATTCTTATATGCATGATTTAATATCTTTTCAAGTCTCTTCGAATTGTCAATTTTGTTTGGCCTACTATATTGATCTTTCTTGCAATGGGAGAAGTGCTTAGCTTTGGGTTCAATCTTGCGGTGTCCTTTCCCAGTGACAGCAAGGGCAGCAAGGCACGTATTGTATTATTGCCATTAAGGATAAAAAGATGGGGTTTATGTCATATTGCATGAGTTCATCCCTCTACATCATGGCATCTTGCTTAAGGCGTTACTCTGTTCTTATGAACTTAATACTCTAGATGCATGCTGGATAGCGGTCGATGTGTGGAGTAATAGTAGTAGATGCAGAATCATTTCGGTCTACTTGTCGCGAACGTGATGCCTATATACATGATCATGCCTAGATATTCTTATAACTATGCGCTCTTCTATCAATTGCTCGACAATAATTTGTTTACCCACCGTAAGATTTGCTATCTTGAGAGAAGCCACTAGTGAAACCTATGGCCCCGGGTCTATTCTCCATCATATTAATCTCCCGTTAACTAGCTATCTTTATTGTTCTTTTATTTTGCAATCTTTACTTTTCAATCTATACAACAAAAATACCAAAAATATTTATCTTATTATCTCTATCAGATCTCACTTTTGCAAGTGGTCGTGAAGGGATTGACAACCCCTTTATCGCGTTGGTTGCAAGGTTCTTAATTGTTTGTGCAGGTACTAGGGATTTGCGTGTAGTCTCCTACTAGATTCATACATTGGTTCTCAAAAACTATGGGAAATACTTACGCTACTTTGTTGCATCACCCTTTCCTCTTCAAGGGAAAAACAATGCATGCTAAAGAGGTAGCAAAAAAAATTTGGCGTTGTTGCCGGGTAGATCTACGCACAAGTCAAGACATACCAAGTACCCATCACAAACTATTATCCCTCGCATTACATTATTTGTCATTTGCCTCTCGTTTTCCTCTCCCCCACTTCACCTTTGTCGTTTTATTCACCATTTTTCCGTTCGCCTCTTTTAGCTTTCTTCTTGTTTGCTTGTGTGTTGGATTGCTTGTTTGTCACAATGACTCAAGACAATACTAAATTGTGTGAGTTTTCCAATACCAACAACAATGATTTTATTAGCCCTCCGATTGCTCCTATTACGGATGCTGAATCTTTGAAATCAATGCTGCTCCGTTGAATCTTGTCATGAAAGATCAATTTTTTGGCCTTCCCAGTGAAGATGCCACTACCCATCTAAACAACTTTGTTGAATTGTGCAATATGCAAAAGAAAAGAGATGTGGATAATGATATTGTTAAATTAAAGCTATTTCTGTTTTCGCTTAGAGATCGTGCTAAAACTTGGTTCTCTTCTTTGCCTAAAAATAGTGTTGATTCATGGAATAAGTGCAAAGATGCCTTTATCTCTAAGTGTTTTCCTCCCGCTAAGATCACCTCTCTTAGAAATGATATTATGAATTTTAAGCAACTTGATCATGAGCATATCGCACAAGCTTGGGGGAGGATGAAATTAATGATACGTAATTGCCCTACACATGGTTTGAATTTATGGATGATTATACAAAAAAATTATGATGGATTGAATTTTGCTTCTAGAAATCTTTTAGATTCGGCCGCAGAGGCACTTTTATGGAAATCACTTTAGGAGAAGCTACTAAACTCTTAGACAATATTATGGTTAATTACTCTCAATGGCACACTGAAAGATCCACTAGTAAAAAGGTTCATGTGATTGAAGAGATTAATGTTTTGAGTGGAAAGATGGATGAACTTATGCAATTATTTCCTAATAAGAGTGTTTCTTCTGATCCTAATGATATGCCTTTGTCCATGTTGATTGAGAATAATAATGTATCTATGGATGTGAATTTTGTTGGTAGGAACAATTTTGGTAACAACGTGTATAGAGGAAACTTTAATTCTAGGCCGTTCCCTAGTAATTCCTCTAATAATTATGGTAATTCCTACAACTACTCTTATGGAAATTTCAATAAGATGCCCTCTGATTTTGAGACTAGTGTTAAAGAATTTATGAATTCGCAAAAGAATTTCAATGCTTTGCTTGAAGAAAATTTGTGTATGATTGATGAGTTGCCTAGGAACGTGGATAGAATTTCTCTTGTTTTTGAATCTTGTAAACTTATATCTATTCCACCTAAGCATGGTATCAATGAGTCTCTCAAGGCCATGAGTATTTCCATTGATGAGTGCAAAGAAAGAACCGCTAGGATGCGTGCTAAAAGAGATTGCTTTGTGAAAGCGTGTTCTTCTAGTTTTCAAGATAATAAAGATGAAGATCTAAAAGTGATTGATGTGTCTCCTCTTAACTCCTTGTTTTTCAATATAAATCTTGATAAATATGGGACAAGAGATGAGTCAACTTTAGTTAAAAGGCATCCCAATGATTCAGAGTTTTTAGATCTTGATGCAAAAATTGTTAAAAGTGGGATTGAAGAAGTCAAAACTTTACATACCAATGAACCCACTGTTTTGGATTTCAAGGAATTTAATTATGATAATTGCTCTTTTATAGATTGTATTTCCTTGTTGCAATCCATGTTAAATTCTCCTCATGCTTATAGTCAAAATAAAGCTTTTACCAAACACATCGTTGATGCTTTAATGCAATCTTATGAAGAAAAACTTGAATTAGAAGTTTCTATCCCTCGAAAAATTTATGATGAGTGGGAACCTACTATTAAAATCAAGATTAAAGATCATGAATGATATGCTTTGTGTGATTTGGGTGCTAGTGTTTCCACGTTTCCAAAAACTTTGTGTGATGTGTTAGGTTTCCATGAACTTGATGATTGTTCTTTAAATTTGCATCTTGTGGATTCTACCATTAAGAAACCTATGGGAAGGATTAATGATGTTCTTATTGTTGCAAATAGGAATTATGTGCCCATAGATTTCATCGTTCTTGATATAGATTGCAATCCTACATGTCCTATTATTCTTGGTAGACCTTTCCTTAGAACGATTGGTGCAATTATTGACATGAAAGAAGGAAATATTATATTCCAATTTCCGTTAAGGAAAGGCTTGGAACACTTTCTAGAAAGAAAATCAAATTACCTTATGAATCTATTATGAGAGCCACTTATGGATTGCCTGCCAAAGATGACAATACCTAGATTTATTCTTGCTTTCTGCCTAGCTAGGGGCGTTAAAGGATAGTGCTTGTTGGGAGGCAACCCAATTTTATTTTCTTTGCTTTCACTTCTGTTTAGTAATAAATAATTCATCTAGCTTCTGGTTAGATGATGTTTTGTGTTTTAATTAGTGTGTATGCCAAGTAGAACCTTTGGGAAGACTTGGGTGAAGTCTTTGCGATCTTGCTGTAAAAAATAAAAACTTTTGCGCTCACGAGATTAGTTGTCATTTTTTACTAGAGAGTGCTTTTAGGTTTATTATTTTTGCATATGATTAATAGACAAATTCCTCACGTCCACCAATTTATTTCAGAATTTTAGAGTTGTAGAAGTATTTGAAAGTTACAGATTTCTACAGACTATTCTGTTTTTGACATATTCTGTTTTTCGTCTGTTGTGTGCTTATTTTGATGAATCTATGAGTAGTATCGGGGGGGTATGAATCATAGATAACTTGGAATAAAGTAGGTTTAACACCAATATAAATAAATAAAGAGTTCAATACAGTACCTTAAAGTGGTGGTTTGTTTTCTTATACTAACGGAGCTTACGAGATTTTCTGGTAAGTTTTGTGTTGTGAAGTTTTCAAGTTTTTGTGTAAGGATTTGATGGACTATGGAATAAACAGTGGAAAGAGCCTAATCTTGGGGATTCCCAAGGAACCCGAAGGTAAAATTCAAGGACAACCAAAATCCTAAGCTTGGGAATGCCCCGGGAAGGCATCCCCTCTTTCGTCTTCGTCTATCGGTAACTTTACTTGAGACTATATTTTTATTCACCACGTGATATGTGTTTTGCTTGGAGCATCTTGTATGATTTGATTCTTTGCTTTTTAGTTTACCACAATCTTCCTTGATGTACACACCTTTTGGGAGAGACACACATGAATCAGAATTTATTAGAATACTCTATGTGCTTACCTTATATCTTATGAGCTAGATAAATTTTGCTCTAGTGATTCACTTATATCTTTTAGAGCACGGTGGTGGATTTATTTTATAGAAATTATTGATCTCTCATGCTTCACTTATATTATTTTGAGAGTCATTTAGAACAGCATAGTAATTTTCTTTGGCTATAAAATTAGTCCTAATATGATAGGCATCCAAGATGGGTATAATAAAAACTTTCATATAAAGTGCATTGAATACTATGAGAAGTTTGATACTTGATGATTGTTTTGAGATATGAGGATGGTGATACTAGAGTCATGCTAGTGGAGTAATTGTGAATTTGAGGAATACTTGTGTTGAGGTTTGCAAGTCCTGTAGCATGCATGTATGGTGAACCGTTATGTGATGAAGTTCGAGCATGATTTATTTATTGATTATCTTCCTTTGTGTGGAGGTCGGGATCGCGCGATGGTTAACTCCTATCAACCCTTCCTCTAGGAGCATGCGTGTAATGCTTCGTTTTGATAACTTGTAGATTTTTGCAATAAGTATATGAGTTCTTTATGAGTAATGTTGAGTCCATGGATTATACGCACTCTCACCCTTCCACCATTGCTAACCCCTCTACTATCGCGCAACTTTCACCGGTACCACACCCACCATATACCTTCCTCAAAATAGCCACCATACCTACATGTTATGGCTTTTCCTTAGACATTTCGAGATATATTGCCATGCAACTTTCCATCGCTCCGTTTATTATGACACGCTTCATCATTGTCATATTGCCTTGCATGATCATGTAGTTGACATCGTATTTGTGGTAAAGCCACCCCTCATATTTTTTCATACATGTCACTCTTGATTCATTGCACATCCCCGTACACTGCCGGAGGCATTCACATGGAGTCAAAAATTTTTGTAGCATCGAGTTGTAAGTAAACAAAAGTGTGATGATCTTCATTATTAGAGCATTGTCCCAGTGAGGAAAGGATGATGGAGACTATGATTCCCCCACAAGTTGGGATGAGACCCTGGACAAAAAAAAGGAAAAAAGAGGCCATTAAAAAAAGAAAAAAGAACAAAAAAAGGCCCCAAAAAAAGTGAGAGAAGTGGCAATGCTACTATCCTTTTCCACACTTGTGCTTCAAAGTAGCACCATGATCTTCATGATAGAGAGTCTCTTGTTTTGTCATCTTCATATACTAGTGGGAATTTTCATTATATAACTTGGCTTGTATATTCCAATGATGGGCTTCCTCAAAATGCCCTAGGTCTTCGTGAGCAAGCGAGTTGGATGCACACCCACTTAATTTCTATAGTTGAGCTTTCATACATTATTAGCTCTAGTGCATCCATTGCATGGCAATCCCTACTCACTCACATTGATATATATTGATGGGCATCTCCATAGCCCATTAATACACCTAGTTGATGTGAGACTTTCTTCCTCCTTTTTGTCTTCTCCACAACCACCACTCTATTCCACCTATAGTGCTATGTCCATGGCTCACGCTCATGTATTGCGTGAAAGTTGAAAAGTTTGAAAAACATTAAAGTATGAAACAATTGCTTGTTTGAAACCGGGGTTGTGCATGATTTAAATATTTTGTGTGATGAAGATAGAGCATAGCCAGACTATATGATTTTGTAGGGATGAACTTTCTTTGGCCATGTTATTTTGAGAAGACATAATTGCTTTGTTAGTATGCTTGAAGTATTATTATTCTTATGTCAATATTAAACTTTTGTCTTGAATCTTTCGGATCTGAACATTCATGCCACAATAAACAAAATTACATTGAAAATTATGTTAGGTAGCATTCCTGATGTAGGGTGGAACCTAGATGACCGATCTTTCACAAAATGGAGGGGATCCCACGAAGAACACGAAGAACACGAGAGGGTACACGAGGGGAAACATGAGAGAATCACTCAAACCAACAAGAACAAGTCGCACATATGCTAGATCCTCGAAACACAAAGAGATACAAGATCCATGATCAATAAGGGACGATACAAAGGATAACCGGTTCTTCTCCGTGAGGAGGTCTTGGGGTATCCAGCGGGATCTTCTCCGTGAAGGAGGTCTTGAATCCGTGTGGATCTTCTCCGTGGAGGGGCCGCAGTCACTCACAAGGAGATGAACCACTAGTGGATGAGCAAAGCTCTTTCTCAAATGAGCTAAACCTAAGCTAACCCTAACTAGGACGTGGGGAGGAGTATATATAGTCTAAGCCATGAAGGGGTAAGTAGGAAACGGTATACATGGGCCTCTGGCCCGATTTTGCGCGCAGGCAGGCGCCGGATGTCTGGGCTAGGGCCCAGATGTCCTGGGCTTCGCAAGACGCCGAATGTCCGGGGCACTGGCCGGATGTCCTGTCCGAATATGGGCAAACTTCGGGTGCGTTCTGCCATCGATGCCGGATTTCCGGGGGAGAGGCCGGATATCCGGGGTCGTGCCAGATGTCCGGCTGCTGAAGCTTCAGCAGCTCCGTCTTCTTCCGTCGTCGCTTCCAAGCTTCCCTCGCGGATGGTGTAGGTGTTCCTCGGCGCTTGAACTCCTCCTCGTCGTTCCTCAAGCTCCAACAATACCTATGCATGCACACGAGTGGAGTGTCAAGTAGTATACCATCCTCGAAGGGGTCAAGTGAACATGTGTAAAGGAGATGATTCACATTTATGTATGATAAGTAGAGGTCACACCTGTCACTTTCCAAACGGACTCTTGACATGGTGATGTCCTTAGGATGCTCCACGTCATCCCCTCCCCCTTGGAAAAGATCCGACCTCGGATCAAAAGCCAAATCACCATGGGAAAGAGATGGCGTCACCATGTCGAAGCGGTCGATCACCAAGCACTCATCATCTTGAAGCTCGAAATGGGCACTCTCCAATGTCGCACCGTCTAGTGATTCCTTCAAAAGGAGAAAGGACAACAAACACTTGGAAAAACAAATGTGGTTAGCGTTAGTGCAAAACCAAGCATTTAAGAGGCGATTCACCCAACAAGTGTGGTCATCAAGCATAGCATGTGGTGTGACAAAGGATTGTGACATGGCATGTAAGCCTATGAATCGAGCAAAATCATGGTCATCATGGAAACAAGCATGTAAATGTGAGGTAGAGATGCACATATGTGCGACAAGAGAGTAAGCATCTACCTCAAAGTCGTAGCAAGCATGCATAAAGCGCTCAATGGAAGGTCTATGGTAGGCATAGGAATCATTCACAACACCAAATAAAATGAAGTGTCTAAACACATGGGTCAAGTGCAAGACAATCTAACCATAACGTGCATAGGGTGTAGTGAAGATAGTATGGCACTCAACACAATAGAAAGAGCAATTGTTCATCATGTGTGAGGCAAGCAAGCTAAGCATGTGACAAGCAATGCGACATGGCATATGTGAAGAGATGACATTGTTGCAACCAAGCATATGATAGGGACAAGTAATACACAAGTCGGATGCAACACACAAGGCATACATAGCAAGAGGCATGGCAATGTGGCAATGGCAAGTCGAATAAAGATCTCTAGCATGTGTGCAAAGTGTCATGGTTTAAGAAACACATGATGTATGATCCACACTATTCATGCTCATGGTTTTGGAGTTCTCGACGGATATCACCTTGAACGCATGTCCTTGTGCATCCTTCACAATGCCGAAGTACAAGCAAGTGCGATGTAGAAGCGTCGTGGTAGAAGGTGGTTCGCTCTCAAGAGCTCGAATGGTCAACTCACGTGAAGTGGAAGTCGACATGAAGTCCAAGTATCCTACACATGCACACAACAAAACAAAGAACATATGCGCATGGTAGATAAACACATCAACCATCATGATGGTTCTCTTCTCTTGCACATAACCATTAGAAGCAAAAGTGCATGAATAAGATGATGCAACAATGGCTATATTCATGGCACTAGGCATATGGTGCAAAGAGGTAAGACAAGCATGCATCACAAGAAGCATGTCAAAATCTCCAAATAAATGCAAGAATGCTATGGGGGCAATCTCATTGGCAAGACTAAAATCATGGTTGCGCTCAATGCATGGACAATCATATAGCTTGAGAGAGGCAACATGTGGAGACATATGACAACAAGCAATATCAATCATGTGCAAAGCATGGCAATGGTTGACATCAACCGCATGAAAAGGAGCAAGTCTCAATCATTGGTGATGCAACATAAGCAAGCATATCAATCATGTCGTGCAAACTAGTGGAGCGAAGATGCAACACACTAGATGAGTTCATAGCAATCATGTCATGTGAGCCAATAGTAGGCATAATAAATGCACACGACATATCAGAAGCACGAGCACATAGCATGAACAAGGTATCATCATAGGCATTTGGCACAAAGCAAACATGGCAATAACAAGCAATATCTCCACCAAGCTTGCAAATACACATACAAGTATGAGAATCAATCATCATGTGTAATGCGAAGTGTGGGTCACAAATGCATGGCAAAGTCATATAAATGAGCATAACATGCAAAGTGAACATGGCAAGAGGGGCATAAGAGATATAGCGAAGAATAACCCATAACCATGTGAGGGCCATGTAGAAGATATGCGCGAAGTCTTTGCGCGAAGGGAGCGCTTGGAAGAATAATCCACGGAATCCCAAGTCGTCGTTGCTCTCTAGAGCTCGTTTCGTCAACTCGTGCTCTTGCGAGGTTGACGAGTAAGTATGGGGACCTACACAAAAGACACACAAACCAAAGAAATTGTGCGCATGGTAAATGTACACATCGTCCATCATGATGTGTATGTGTATGTGTGAGTTAACACAAGATAAGCATCGCTCAAAGAAATTTGATGCATGGTATAAGAACATGTCATAGTTATTCATGGGGAGCATATTGTGCACACAAGCATGGGAATAATGCAATGGATGGGATGGATCAAAGTCTCCTAAAATGTATGAAGAAACTATGGGGGTCTCCTCATGAGCAATATCGGGAGCATAATGTGGAGAAGTGGAACAACATCCAAAACAATGCATGTCCGAAGCTAGGTAATCATGGCATGGCATATGATGGATATGATGCAAAGGTAGCATATGAATATCATCACAAGAAAAACAAATGCCAATAACCATGGGCTAGTCATCTATGCCATATGTGCAAATTGGGTTTATCTTAATGGCATATGCATAGTTACTACGAAGAGATTGCAAATATGACATATTGTTGATCTCATACATAGCATATGACAAGTCAAGCGGATTGTCAAACATGATGTGACCGAGAGATTTATCACAAGAAATTATATGCAACATGGAATCACAACTAATAGACTCCGCATGAAAATCATCAAACTGATCATCATTGCATGGGGAAATCATACTAGCACGAAGCATGGCAATAGGTGGATCAACATCATGCAAGCAATCAGTGTCAATATAGTCCACTAGTGGGACGAGAGCATCACCTTCACCTTTGTTACCTTTCTCTTTCCACTCATGTGGTGTAGGTGAGGTGGGAAAGACCAAATGGTGGTCATCACCTTCATCTTGATGGAACCATGTGGGGGGCGCATCATATTCCACCATGGCCATCGTCTTGTCCAATGGAAGGACAAAGTCGTCGAGGATCAGCGCGTCATCAAATGTGGGACCTAGCACCAAATGAGAAGCCACAATACAGGTAGAGGTCAAGTCGTTAGTGTAGGAACTCACATGCCGTATCAACCATCTCACTCTCTCTATGTGGTCGCTCACTCACTCCCTCAAGGTAGGTGCACTCAGACTCACATTTGGTGGAGTCACTCCTCTCACTCAAGTGGTGGGGGTTGTGGCTCTCCTCACATGGGAATTGGGGCAGCTCATCATATATGGGGCTAGTGGTGAACTCGCTCTCACTATCAATATGGTGGCACAAGTCCCTCAAGTTATCATACGTCACCGTGGTCGAAGGGAAAATCCCATGCTCAACCATCTCATCATCGTCGTCGTGGACGAAGGCCGGAGTTGGCACATCATCACTCTCGCCTCCAAAGATGGAAACATCATCCTTGCTCGTCACCTTGTCATTCGCCTCCAAATCTTGGTCCTTTAATGGCTCCGTAGTTGTAGTTTTCGCCGCATCGTCTTGAAAAAGAGTCGAAGTGGACTCGGCATCATCAATGCCACAAAGAGGGATGGTGGTGAAGTCGAACTTGGGAGCGTCGTCTTGGAGCTCGTCGGGCTTGGACATCGTGGTGGTACTAGCCTCATGCTCGCCGTCTTGGAGCTTGGTCTTCAAGAAGTGTGCTTGCGGTGGAGAAACCTTGGCCGTCTTGGAGCATGTTGATTTTGATGGTAGGTCCATAGGTACTTGTCGCGTGGAATGTCTATCTTGTAGGCATTGTTGTTGTAGCGTGCTAGCACCTTGAAGGGTCCGTCGGCGCGAGGTAGTAGTTTGGACTATTGCTCGTTGAGGAAGCGGCCCTTGCGAAGATGAAGCCATACGAGATCTCCCGGTTGGAACACCATTGGTGCCTTGTTGACGTTGAGCTTGGTGGTGAGACAATATACTTGTTGTTCGATTGTTGCCCTTATGTCGTCGTGCACCTGCTTGAGATAGCTTGCTCGTGCACTTGCGTCCATGTTGATGCGCTCTTGGAGAGGTAGAGGTAGGATGTCCAATGGGGACAATGGGTTGGAGCCGTAGACGACCTCGAAGGGGGACTTGCCGGTAGTTGAATGTCTTGCGTGGTTGTAGGCGTACTCGGCAATGGGCAAGCATTGCTCCCATTCCTTGATGTTCTTCTTGATCAACACGCGAAGAAGCCTTGAAAGTGTGCGGTTCGTCACCTCTGTTAGGCCGTTGTTTTGTGGATGATATGCCGAAGAGAAGACGAGCTTGATGCCGAGTTTGGCGCATAGAGTCTTCCAAAAGTAGCTTGACAACTTGACGTCCCGATCCGACACAATAGTATTGGGCACTCCATGTAGACGAATGATTGCCCTATCTTTGCTCTTTTATGCAAGCCTCATAACCAAGCCCAATTTTGTTCTTTCTTCTCCTACAAATCTTGCACCATGTGAACATCCTCTCCACCAAATATCAGCCCTTTTGAAAATGATTTGGTTGGGTTTTAAAATGACTTGAGTTTGAACCATATTCAAACTCCTTTTATTTTTCTGCCTCTAAAAATGTCCAAGTCAATTTATTTAAATAGGGCATAAATCACTGAGCTTGGGGATCTTTTTCTTTTCCCCTAACTCTTCTCCTTTTATTCTATGCTTTTCTTTTTCTTTTCTACCTGAAGAAATAAAGAAAAAGGAGAAAAGCAGCAGCCAGCATAGTGGCATGGGCTTCCCTCCATCTCTCTCTTCCCCAGGCCCATTTTCCTTTTCCCTCTCAGCGCTAGGCCCAACTCAACCCACAGGCCCAGCCAACAGTCGCGCCGTCGCGCCGTGGCCTTTTCCCCCCTTGGTCCCACCTATCTGTGGCCCAGAGCCTCGTCGCCGTCTTCCCCCGTCAACCAAAATAGAGCAGCGCGCGCCCGCGTCGTCGTGCCGTGAGTTCACGAACGTCGAGGCCGTCGCTGCCCCCTTTTTAAACCCGCAGTCTATCCTCTCCCTTCTCCTAGGGTTCCCCTTTCCCCTCATCGCTGCCTAGAGAGCCGAGCACCCCCAGATCCGTCGATCCAGTCGATGCCCGAGCGCATCTGAGAGCGCGACAACGTCGCCGGCGAGCTCCTCGTCGACCGCAGCCTCGCCAACGTTGTCTATCGGCTTCCACGATGTTGACTCCTTCGTCTACGTCAACTACTCGGACCCGACCGCCTCCACAACGAGCTCTTCTTCCTCTTCGGTGGCCGTAGGTGTTCGAGGCGCGCCGTCGTCGACTTCGTCCACGACTGGGCCAGCCGAGCACACCGCCGTGCTCGTGGTGAGCTCCTCTCTCTCCCCGTGCCCTTTTCCCCTTTCTGCGTGACCTCTAGCCCCTAGTTCACCGAGCACCGAAGCGCATCACCGTCGGACCTCGTCGCCGGTGAGTGTTTCGACCCCTCTAGTGCTTCGCTTGCCATCCGTTCGCGTCGTCTAGTCGCGTAGAAGCTTCATGTGCAGTCGCCGTGCCACCTAGGCCTCTGCTTCGCCTCGCCGTCGCTCCGTCGCCGTCGTGCTGTCGTTGCTCGTCGCTGGTGCTGCAGTAGTCATTAGGTGCTGTTAGCATGTTGGATGGATGCGGAACTCCTCTAGGAGCATCTCGCACCCCTCCGCCGTGCTGTTTGGTCGCCGGAGCAGCTCCGATGAGGCCAGCTCTTCCCATGTTTATGCTTTCTGCTGTTTATTTTTCAGATATGCTACATGTTCTCTGTCGAGAAAGTTTCAGTAGCGCAGTGCTTCGTCTCCTCGTTAGATAGCAAGTGGTCGTGGGTTCGATTCCTTGCGGGCGCAGTGGTTTTCGCCCCTTTTTGCAATTTTCGCGAGAGGCTGACAGGTGGGCCCCACCTGCCAGCCACTCAGCGCAGTCTCCACCCCCGCGCGCACCCACGTTGCCAGCTCAGCCCCGCCGGGCCCCTCTGTCATTGGCTTGGGCTAACAAGCTCTGGGTCACTCTGGGCCCTGGTGCCTGTTTGTTTTGTTTTCTTTTTCTGTTTTTTTCTTTTTCTTTTCTGTTTTCTTATTTATTTAATAT
Organism: Secale cereale; assembly: GCA_902687465.1. NCBI lineage: Eukaryota > Viridiplantae > Streptophyta > Magnoliopsida > Poales > Poaceae > Secale > Secale cereale. The sequence continues at coordinate 237,767,353 of LR738709.1, forward strand.
CTGCATATATATGTTTCTGATGAATTTGAGTTATATATGAAAAGTGCTTAGAATTTTATGTAGACTATGAATATGCTACTTGCTGCCATGTTTAAAAATATTTCAAATGTTGTTTGAATTTATTCTTGCTTGAAATATGTTGAAACTTGTAAAAATCATAACTAAATATCTACAACTCCAAATTTAACAAACTTTATATGCATTTGGGGTAGAAAAATGTGTATAATATGTTGGTGCTTTTGTTTAGCATGTTTGGCAACTCTATCACAGAAGTTTTTCAAATCTATCCCAAATGCAAATAAATTAATATGGGAGTTTCTGGATATTGTTGTTTTTTAATTCCAGCCCATTTAAATGTGCTAGCATGTTGCTGTTATGTTAGTTGCACCCTTGCCATGTTAACCAACTCCTAAAAACTTGTTGGTTGCTTGTTTTGACAACTGCATAAACTTGTTAAGTTGTTCCTTTGCTTGTTTCATGCTTGTGTTTGATCTTGTTTGGTTATGATGTTGTTGCACTCTTGTGACCCCTAGGCCATGCATCATTTCTTTCCATGTTCACATGCTTCATGTTCATGCATCATGTGGTTGAGCATTGCATGTTGATTGATTTTGTTCCGTTGTTGCATTGTTGTGTTTGGTTAGATCCCGGTGACAATACGGAGTGCGAGGTTTCTACCGAGGTTGAGTGTGAGGAGCAAGGTTACGTTCCCTCCGAGGATTCAACAGGCAAGATAACCTTACCCAGATATCACTACTATCTTTTCCTATGCTAGATGTCTCGCTCTTTAGCTTATTGCCTCGATGTCTATGTCTGTTTGTCAGCCTCCTATTGTTGCCATGAAACTCTCTAACCACCCAACCCATCAAACCGTTGTTTGGCTACGTAAGCTTCGCTCAGCCCCTCTTATAGCATTGTTAGTTGCAGGAGAAGATTTGAAGATTCTTGCTTCATGATGAAGTTATGGTTGGGATATCACAATATATAATCTGTTAAACTAAAACATATATGTAAGTGCATCTAGTGCCACCCCTAGTTGGTTTTCGAGTATTGACGACAAACCTGGTTGAGGGACTAATGTGTTTGTGAGAATTGCAGTATAACACAGGTAGTAGTCCCTCATTGATTCGGTTTACCTACCGGAGATGACCCCTAAAAATGTATGAAGACATCGACGACAATGGTGGTACATGAAGATAATGATATTGAAGACTATGACAAGAGAAGACATTGTGTGAAGACTATGGAGCACGAAGACTTAGATGTTTCGTTGTTTCCCTTTCTTCTTTGTTGAGTCATAGGAACCACCACACTATTAAGTGGGGTCCAAGTGAACTAAGTCAGAGTGACTGAAGTGATGCTCAACCAAATCCTAAGTCTTCGAGTGAAGACAATGAGAGCAAATCTTATCCAGAGCTGGATGAGTTACCTTTACTTGTAGCCCAAGTAAAGTTGCCGTGTGTGTTTGAAATCTGACCGTTGGAACACGTGTCAGTTCCCAAGTGACCCAGGGTGACTTCGGACAAATCAGGTCAGGTTGCCCAGTGGCTATAAATAGCCCACCCCCTACACCATAAATTGGTGGCTGCTCAGAGTTATTACATGGCTTTTGTCGTTTGAGAGCAACCCACCTTCGAAGCATTTGAGAGAGAGAGATCCTTGCGAGGACAAAGCCCAAACACCCAGAGCCAAAGAGTGTTAGGCATCACTGAAGTCTTTCTGTCTGTGTGACCTGAAGACTTGTTACACTTGAGGACTGTGTTTCCTCCAGCCAGTTAGGTGTCGCGTTCTGAGCATCCAATAGTCTTTGTGGATTGACGGTAACCGAAGTTTGTGAAGGTTTGGAAGTCTACCTTGAAGACTTACCAGAGTGATTGGGCGAGGACTAGGTGTCCTTAGCTCAAGGGGAACAAGGTGAAGACGCGGTCTTCTGAGTTAAATCTCAGCCTCCCTAACCAGATGTACAGTTGTCACAGCAACTGGAACTTGTCTAACAGATCACTGTCTTCCCCGAGCTACTGGTTCGATCCTTTCTTTCTCTTTACTTACTGTCTTTCTTTGTGAAGTCTTTGCTTGCTTGCCTATCTATTTGACTTCAATGTGTGACTACCTGTTCTGATTGGCTTCATTCAATCTTCCATCCTGATCCTTACTGCCTAGCTTCTTTTAGTCTTTATGCGTTCACTTCATTGAATACTTGACTATGGCTTGTCTAGTGTAGTCTACCTTTCGCTGCATATAAATAGGATCGGTTCTATTGTTTGTCTTCTAAACTTCCATGTTTTGAAGCATTCCATATAAATCGCCTATTCACCCCCCTCTAGTCGATATACTGCACTTTCAATTGGTATCAGAGCAAGGTACTCCCTTGTTCTGTGTGATTCGGTTTAACCACTTGGAGTTTTAGCTATGTTGAATGCAGGGATAATCAAAGTCTCTGATGTGTGCCCCGTCTTTGATGGCACCGAATATCCCTACTGGAAGAACAAGATGCGCATGCACCTTGAAGCCATTGATGTGGACCTCTGGTTTGTCGTCAAGAACGGTGTTCCCGAGACTGGTGAAGGTATCACCCCTGCTGATGTCAAGAGGCTCATTCAACTGGATTCAATGGCCAAGAACATCATCTGTGATCATCTGACCAAAGGACAGTATGGTCGTGTGAGTGCTCTGGAAACGTCAAAGGAAGTCTGGGACTGGCTCTCCAAGGTCAACGAAGGAGTCTCAACCCAGAGAGATCAAAGGATCAGTGTCCTTCGCAATCTTTTCAATCGCTTCAAGAGACACGACAATGAGAATGTTCAGCACACATTCGTTCGCCTCACTGACATCACAAATGAGCTTCAGGCACTTGGAGCCACTGAGATCACCAAGCATGAAATCGTCAAGACCCTCCTGAGATCACTCGACAGCTCATTTGACATCCTTGCCCTAATGATTCAAGAACGCCCTGACTTCAAGACTCTCGATCCGTCTGAAATACTTGAGAGGCTCAACACACATGAGTTCCAGCTATCTGAGAAACGTGACATCTATGGTCCCAACTATGGCCGAACTCGCGCCTTGAAGGAAAGGCTGTTTCTTCATCTGAAGATGAATCTGACTGTAGTTCTGATGATCCTGAAGACATTGGAAAGGAGCTTGCCATGCTTGTGAAGAAGCTCCAGAAATTCACAAGGAAGAAAGGCTTCAGAAAGTCTTCACGATCCAGCTCAAGAAATGATGAAGCTTCTACCCATGACTACAAGAAGAGAACATGTCATAAGTGCAAGAAACCTGGTCACTACATCTCTGAGTGTCCTCAATGGGACAATGAGAAGAAGAAGAAGAAGAGCAAGGAATATGATTCTGATGACAAGAAAAAGAAGAAATACTCAAAGTGTTCTTCCGAGTCTTCGTCAAAGTATTCATCACACAAGAAGAATTCATCTGGCAAGGCTCGTGTGTTTGTTGGCAAGGAGATGGTTTCAAAGGAGGGGTCTGCTTCAGAAGAAGTGGAGGTGGAGTCTGAGTAGGAATCCGATTCTGGTACTGCAAGTCTGGCTCTAGCCACAGCCTACGTTGCCAAGTCCATCTTCAACACTGAAGACAATGGCCCTATCACCAACATTGATGAGGAGGACGATGACTCTACTCCCACCTACTGGTTCATGGCACGCGGTGCCAAGGTAAAATCATGTGATGCTTACTTTCAAACATCCAGTGAAGATGACTCTGATTGTGAATCAAAACCTAGCTACAAAACACTTGCTAAAATTGCCACTAAATAGCAGAAAGCTATGGAACATATTCAAAAACTGTTAGACAAAAGCGATGACCTGTTGGATGCGAAAATGACCCGTTCTCAGTCCTTAATTGAAGACATAAAAAATCTTAATGTTAAGTATGAGGAACTTGAAGGTCTTTATGAATCGCTCTCAAAAACTCATGAAAAGCTTTCCCACGATTACCTTCAAAGGAAGCGAGAACTTGAGAAATTGAAAGCGGCTCATGAAAATCTTCAAAAAGAAAATGAGTCACTCCGTGCACAACTGATCAGCTCCACTCAGGAAGGATTTGAACCACCATGTCTAAAATGCATTGAGCGTGATAACGCTACATCTGTTGTTGAATGTTCTACTGCTGCCACTGTTGCAATATCTTCAACTGCTGATGTGGTAACTAACCCCTCTGCTGAGGATACCACTACTATTGCTGATGAAAATGCTAGGTTGAAGACTTTGCTTGAAATAGGGATGTACAAAAGCCTCAAAGGGCATCAGACTTTATGTGATGTCCTCAAAAAGCAGATACTGAACCGAAACCCTAGGAAAGAGGGTGTAGGGTTCGAGACGAAAATGAATGTTGATGGTTCGTACTGGAAGCCTGAGCAGTACCCCAAAACCACATGGGTTGCTGCAAAGGAACCTTCAGTAGATCCGTCTACCTTATCTGGCTTCACTTGTGCTAATCCTATTATCATTGATGAATCCTTTGATGCAAACTATAAACTGTTTAAGAATCAGAATGGTGAAGTGTTTGCCAGGTATATTGGTACTAACTGCAGGAACAAGCCACCTACGAAGAAGATCTGGGTTCCCAAAGGTTGTCTTGAGAAGCTTCCAGCAAATGTCATCATGACATCACCTGGGAAGAAGACAAACCCCAGACCAAAGGCTTCATATGGTCCTAAGGCTTCATACAGACAAAGGACTCACCTCAGTCACCCTAACTCAAATGTTTTGCAGGGAAATTATACTCAGACCCATGAATATGAGCGTGTTTCCTCAAACCGCTATGTTTGCAAAACAAAGAATTTTTCTGCTTATTCTTATGAGTATTATTCTCCTCCTGAAAGACTATTTGCTAGGGCTCCAAAGCCAAAATTCTCAGATGCTGCTCTTAGACTCATTGCTTCCAAGCCACCCCTGAAGATGTGGGTGGTTAAGAAGAACTAACCTTCTCTTGCAGGGAAAGTTCTCTAGCCGAAAATCAAAGGCGTCCGATGCTATTGCTGGGGACCTCAAACACTTGTAGGGCGCAAGATCAAATGCCCAAAATGGTCTTACTATCCATTTTGTTCATGAATCGCTTGCTAATCTTCTTATCAGTCCTAACTTGGATCTAAGCCTTCATAATCCACTTGTATGTCAAATGTTTATGCTTCACATTGACTATTGGTTAAGCCTATCCCCCTAACTGCATTGTAGGGAGTGACACCAAAGTCTTCAGAATGGATTATGGACAGAGGATGCACAAATCATATGACTGGAGATCAAAGTCTTCTTATGGACTCAACCTTACGTCCATCTAACAAGAGTCACATCACATTTGCTGATACTGGTAAAAGCAAAGTGTTGGGTCTAGGTAGAGTTGCAATCTCAAGGGATCAACACATGGATAAAGTCACGCTTGTTGAATCCCTTGGTTTCAACTTAATGTCTATCTCAATGCTTTGTGACTTAAACATGATTGTGATATTTGGAAAATTTCATTGCCTTGTACTAATGGAATCTGACAAGTCTCTAGTATTTTAAGGATACAGAAAAGGTGATCTGTATATGGTATATTTCTCAACTGGACCATAGATGGCCGTATGTCTTCTAGCAAAAGCTTCAGGGTGCTGGCTCTGGCATCGGAGGCTAGGACATGCCGGCATGAGGAACTTGCACACTCTCGCAAAGAAGAAGCACGTCATAGGCATCGAGGGTGTCAAGTTCAAGAAAGATCATCTATGTGGTGCCTGTGAAGCTGGGAAGATGACTAGGACCAAGCATCCCTCGAAGACAATCATGACGACATCCAAACCCTTCGAGCCGCTTCACATGGACTTATTTGGCCCTACTCACTACTCCACGTTCACTACCACAGCTTGTCTCTATGGCTTCGTCATTGTTGATGATTATTCAAGATACACATGGGTGCATATAATTCTCTAGAAGACTGAAGTACAAGATGTCTTCAGACGCTTCGCCAACCGTGCCATTAACAACTATGGCGTCAAGATCAAGCATATCAGAAGTGATAATAGCACTGAGTTCAAGAACACCGGCCTTGATCGTTATCTGGATACAATGGGAATCACTCATGAGTTCTCAGCTCCGTACACACCTCAGCAGAATGGCATCGTAGAGCGCAAGAAAAGAACCCTAATTGAGATGGCTCGAACGATGCTTGATGAATACAAGAATCCAAGAAAATTCTGGTCCGAAGCTATTGATACTGCATGCCATATCATCAACCGAGTTTATCTTCACAAGATTCTGAAGAAAATGTCCTATGAACTCCTTACTGAAAAGAAGCCAAACGTCAGTTACTTCAGAGTATTTGGAGCTTGGTGCTGGATCAAGGATCCACATCACAAGTCAAAATTTGCACCAAAAGCACATGAAGGTTTCATGCTCGGCTATGGAAAGGACTCACACTCCTACAGAGTCTTCAACATCTTTCTCTATAAAGTTGTCGAAACTGTGGATGTGCGGTTTGATGAAACAAATGGTTCACAAAAAGAGTTCCTGCCAAATGTGCTGGATGAAGCTTCACCTAATGAATCTATCAAGCTAATGGGAACCGGTGAAATCATGCCTTCTAAGGCACAGCCTGACGAGGAACTCATCATTTCTGCTCCAAATCAACCTGACGACAATGCTCAGCCTGAAGACAATCCTCCTGATGATGACAATGTACAGCAAGAGCAAAATCTTCGTCCAGCTCATCCTCGTGTTGCAAATGAAGTGGAAGTTGAGAAGATAATTGACAACATAAATGCACCTGGTCGACTTACTCGTTCAAGAGCAACACAGCTAGCAAATTTCTATGGGCACTTTGCATTTGTCTCAATATCTGAACCCAAGAAAGTTGTTGAAGCCTTTATGGAACCCGAATGGATTCAAGCAATGCAAGAAGAGCTTCAACAGTTTGAGCTGAACAACGTATGGGAACTTGTCAAACATCCTGACCCTCGCAAGCACAACATAATAGGCACAAAATGGATATATCACAACAAGCAAGATGAGCATGGTCAAGTTTTCATAAACAAAGCTCGTCTTGTTGCTCAAGGATACACTCAAGTTGAAGGGATTGACTTCGATGAAACATTTGCTCCTGTGGCTAGGCTTGAAGCTATTCGCATACTACTAGCCTATGCAAATCATCACAACATACTTTTGTATCAAATGGATGTGAAGAGTGCCTTTCTTAATGGAAGGATTGAAGAAGAAGTGTATGTTGCACAACCACCTGGCTTTGAAGATCCAAAACGTCCTGATATGGTATACAAGCTCAACAAGGCACTATATGGCCTCAAACAAGCCCCTCCTGCTTGGTATGACACACTCAAAGACTTCCTGAAGAGCAAAGGGTTCAAACCTGGTTCCCTGGATCCCACACTCTTCACGAAGACATATGATGATGAACTGTTTGTCTGCCAAATCTATGTGGACGACATTATCTTCGGCTGCACTGACAAAAGACACAGTGATGAGTTTGGTCACCTGATGCAAGACCAATATCAGATGTCCATGATGGGTGAGCTGAAGTTCTTTCTTGGTCTTCAAATTCGTTAGCAAAGCAACGACATCTTCATATCTCAAGAGAAATCTCTCAAAGATTGCCTGAAGAAGTTTGGAATGCAAGACTGCAAAGGTTACTCGACGCCTATGCTAGCTAAACACCATCTGGGTCCCAATGCCAGTGGTAAAGATTTTGATCAAAAGGTATACCGCTCCATGATTGGTTCTTTACTTTATCTATGTGCATCTAGGCCAGATATTATGCTTAGTGTTTGCATGTGTGCTCGATATCAACCGGCACCAAAGGAGTCGCATCACTTAGCTGTGAAGCGAATACTTTGATATTTGGCTTACACCCCAACACTAGGATTATGGTATCCAAAGGGCTCAGAGTTTGATCTAGTTGGATTCTCAGATGCTTCTTATGCTGGTGACAAAGTTGATCGCAAGTCTACATCAGGCACATGTCACTTTCTAGGACGATCACTTGTCTGTTGGTCTTCAAAGAAGCAGAACTGTGTATCACTCTCCACTGCTGAATTTGAATACATTGCTGCTGGATCTTGCTGCGCTCAGCTTCTCTGGATGAAGCAAACGCTCAAGGACTATGGTGTCCATCTGAAGCATGTGCCACTTGATGGGCCTCGAACCCCTCATTGGTTACCCCAAGTGGAAGGTGTAAGATGCAGTAAGTAGAAGTGTTTTCCCCTAGCAAAGATGCCAAGGATCGAATCCCCAGAGACTCCTAGGTTCAACAAGTAGGTGTCAATTGCTAACGGCGCAATTAGCAATCAACGTGGACCTGCACACAGATACAAATAACTTTGCTCCCAACGAGTACAGAGAGGTTGTCAATCTCTCCGGCCTTGTAGTTCACAAAGGGTTAAAAGCAATATGATAGTAGTGATAGATAGTGTTTTGCGATAGTAAGTAAATAGCAAAAAGTAAATACTGGATGTGATCAATGATGGTAATATGGACCGGAGTCTCATGATGTTCACTAGTGATGTCTCTCTCCCAAAAGACGATAAAACAGCTATGTGAGGTAAACAAATTACAGTTGGGCAATTGACAGGACCACGAACGCAAACCAATGCTGATTACATTACAAGAAAGGTTGAGGTTCAAAGCATGGGCGGTACGCCAAAGTAAGTAGACCGAAATCCATCAATATCTACTACTAATTATCCACCTTGAGATATCTATCCAGAACATCTCGCTGGTATTAAGTTGCGAGTCCCACCCATAGTGTAAACTCAATGCAACAGACAACTGCATTAAAAGAACTTTGCATAAAGTAAACAATCCTTGCACCCGCGGGCACAAGCACCGTTATTTTCCCCCTTGTGGCAACAGCACATCCCCTAGACTCATGTTTCTGTCACTCAAGCTAGTCCTTGAGGGGCATGAACCCACAATCGAGCATAACGTTCCCTCTTGGAGTCACTACCTATTACTCGGCCAAAGCAATAAATAACAACGGAGAACATGCAAGAATTACTTATGAACTAAAATATAAAAGAGGTGAATCAAATATATTACTCAAGATCAATCTGAACATAATCTCATAATCCATCGGATCCCAGCAAACTCAACATAGCAACAGCATAAGGATTACATAGGTGCCTCGATCATGTAGGGCAGCTCACGAGGACTAATTAGTGAAGCACAAGAACGGGAGGAGAACATCACATAGCTACTGGTCATGGACTCATGGTCCAAGGGAGACTACTCACGAGTCATCCGGGAGGCGTCCATGGTGGTGGAGAAGCTCCCGGTGGTGATCCTCCCCTCCGGCAGGGTGCGGGGAAGAGTTCTCCTGGTGCTCCCGATCTTGGAAGCGGCGGCGGCGGAACAGAGATGGGATCGCGAAAAGAAGTCCTGGTCTGAGGGTTACGGGGAACCCTTTAAATATATGCCAAAGTAGGGCACCGGGGGAGCCTCGGGAGGCCCAGGCGCCCCCCCCGGTGCGGCCCAGGGGGGGGGGCGCCCACAGGGCGCCTGGAGCCCCTGTGGCCCCCCCAGGCTGCCCTTCGGAAGCAGTGTTGTTTCCGGATCGCTGATTTTTTATATAATTTTTCTAGATTTTTCTGGGCAGTTCTCGAAACGTGAAAACCTGAAATGCAAAAACAGCCGAAAACAGAAACTGGCACTGGGGTGCACTGGATTAGTAAGTTAGTCCAAATATGATCAAAAGTGTATGGAAGTGTATGAATATCATAGCAATATCACCCAAAAGTGGCATGGAGCAAGCAGAAATTATAGATACGTTTTGGACGTATCAACATCCCCAAGCTTAATTCCTGCTCGTCCTCGAGTAGGTAAATGATAACAAGAATAATTTCTGTGGTGACATGCTATTAACCATATAGGACTTTCTCATAGTCATATGACAAAAGCTTACTGAGACAATGATTCTATAGTAATTAAGTTGCCTCAAGAGAAAATCACAAATGACTGAAAGTTTTACAATGTGAAACTGAAACATCAAAAAGATTTGCAATGAACATGACGTGCAAATATGATAAAGTGATATCTAGCTTGCCCCCTTTAGTGATGCAAAACATAAATGCAAGGGCACCTTCAAGGTTTAAGTGATGACTAGATACAATCATTTCAGAATAAACGATATCACAATCATGCAAAAGACAATGCTACTTTGGGACAATGCACATTACACTCAGAATGACAATCATTCTCTCAGTAGTTGGTGCTTTAACATAAAAGTAAAAGAAAGGTTAAGTGCTAGAGCTTTTTATTTTGAAAACATGGAAGCAATTGTGTCAACGGTAGTAGTACTTCATATGTGTCATGTATAAAACATCTTATAAGTTTCAAGCCTCATGCATCGAATACCAATAGTGCTCGCTCCTTGTCCTAATTAGCTCGGATCCCCAAGGGTTATCATTGCATTGCATATGTTTTAACCAAGTGTCACAAAGGGGTACCTCTATGCCACCTGTACAAAGGTCCAAGGAGATAGATCACATTTGATTTCTCGTTTTTGATAAATCTCAACTTGAGGACATCCATACCGGGACAACATAGAAAATAGATGATGGACTCCTCTTTAATGCATAAGCATATTCTCATGAGAGATTGAGGATTAAGGTACAAGCTAAAACTTCCACCATGATGCATGGCTTTGGTTGGCGGCCCAATGTTCTTCTCTAACAATATGCATATTAATTCAACCCACGGTAAATCACCCTTACTTCAGACAAGACGAACATGCATAGCAACTCACATGATATTCAACAAAAGTGTGACAGTTGATGGCGTCCCCAGAAACATGGTTACCACTCAGCAAGCAACTCATAAGAAATAAGATACATAGGCAACATATTCTTTACCACAACAGTTTTTAGGATACTTTCCCATGAGCTATGTATTGCATGGTTAGTTTGTTTAGTGCAGGTGGAGGTTAGCAAAAGACTGGGAGCGACCAACTAAGAGAGCAATGACGGTCATAATCATGCAGAGCGACAAAGCAATATTGAATCAGGCATGGTAGTTATATCGCTACTTAGAAACAAAAGATCATGCAGGCTTGACAGACTTTCTTTACAGTCTTGAATATGCGTGAGCATATGCCAAGTCAATCAAAATAAATTCTCGAAGGAATATATTACTAAACCATACCACATCATAGGCAAACAAACCAAGTTGGTACTCCAATAACACATTGGGAACCCCCCAGCTATTTGAGATTAACCAAAGAAAACCTGAACTACTAAGCACCATCATGAAAGTAGCATCTTTATCATAGACACATTAACCCATGCAACGGAAGCAAACTCTCTTAATAAGGTGAGCATGGTAATTAAAGAGAGTTCAAGCAACCAACTAAATAAAAGCTCTTGAAAAGATAAGCATGAATACTAAGAGCAGAGCACGATAGTAGCTGTTAAAAGATAAAGAACACATACATCATAGATAGACATGAAAATTCTATGTAATGTTCTAGGTAGAAGTGGAGCGTGTTTATCTCCCACATAAAGGAATGCTGGGTTCCGACTCGTTATGAAAAACTAAAAAGAAAACTAAAAGCAAGACGCTCCAAGCATAGCACATAACATATGAAGTGATAAAAATATAGCGAAACGAAAGACGAACTGATAATGTTGATGGAGAAGGGGATGCACGGGGGGCATCCCCAAGCTTAGACGCTTGAGTCTCCTTGAATATTTCTTGGGGGTGCATGGGGGCATCCCCAAGCTTGAGCGCTTGACACTCCTGAATCTTTTTATCATCTTCCCTCGCACACTTGAAAACTCCCTTCATACACAACTCATCATAATCTGATTAGCGAGGTTAGTACCCTTAATAAAATAATTATACCTTGCTGGAAATAAGGATATTCTTGAAGTTCTACTGTTTCTCAAGATTGCCAAAAGGTTTTTGCAAAGAAAAAGCAAGTTCTTAATTTGCAAAGTGAAGGTAAGGCAAAACAGGATAGAATTTGTGAAAAACAGAACAGCAGGCAGTAATTGACCTGTTCGGGATACTTCTGCAACTCAAATAAAAAAACTCAGAACTGACGCACGAAATACAATTATATAGAGAACGCTGTCGAAAAAATTCAGACCGAAAAGATGATCTAGTGATTTTATACGAATTTTTCTATCCAAGGACAGAATCTGTTTCCTGGACAGCACCTCACAACTTTTGAACTTTCTAGCAATCGGAGGTTATACTTGGCACAAATATGAAAAGCAAAGATACAATGATGATGCTACAGAAGACACAACAAAAGCAAAAAAATTATTCATGTGGGCTGCCTCCCAAAAGCGCTTTCTTTTATGCCTTTAAGCTAGGCATAATGCATAGATCAAGTTTTATCAAGAGTAAAAGAATAACTAGCCCGTACAACGGACTCAAAAGGTAACTTGACCTTCTTACGAGGGAAGTGTTCCATCCCTTTCTTGAGAGGAAACTGAAATTTTATATTACCCTCTTTCATGTCAATGACAGCACCAACGGTGCGCAAAAAGGGACGTCCCAAAATAATTGGACATGAAGGATCACATTCAATATCCATAATAGTGAAATCAACGGGCACATAATTATCATTGACAACAATAAGAACATCATCGATCCTCCCCAAATGTTTCTTTATGGAAGAATCAACGAGAGCATCACCAAAAGAACAAGGATCAAAAGATTTTAATTTAAGCATATCATATAGTCTTTTGGGCATAATGGAAGTACTAGCTACAATATCACATAAAGCAAAGCATGAAAAGTTGTTTATCTTAATTTTAATCATAGGATCCCAACCATCTCCTAGCTTTCTAGGTATGGAGGCTTCTACTCTAAGTTTCTCCTCCCTAGCTTTGATAAGAGCATTAGTGATATGCTCTGTGAAGGCAAGATTAAGCGTGCTAGTGTTGGGATCCTTAGCCATTCCTTGTAGAAAGGCAACAACTTCTGAAATACTACAATTATCAAAATCAATTTTATCATTAGTGGGCAGAATTGTAGTGTCATCCTCTTTGTTTAATTCGCTCTCTATTATAAGAGTTTGAACATCTTCCCAAGTTTCGGGAAGCTTGGGAGCAATTTTAAACTGAGGCTCATACTTTTTTCCTGGAAGACCATGCCATGGGCATAACTCTCCGTCATAACTAGTGTAATCACAAGGTTTATTTTTTTTGTAAATCCCGTCAGAGATAAGTGGGGCAATGGAAGTAGGGGTGTACTCCTCCCATTTAGTGTTTTTGGTAGAACCCATAGCAGCAAGCAAGCAAGATAACTATTTTTGTGATTTTCGATAAAAGGAACTAAAGCAAAAATGAAAGGTAAACTAACAAGACTAAAAAGCAAAGGTAAAAGATAGCATGCAACTCCCCTATCCTGAAGAGTGGAGTCACTGGCAATGGCGCCAGAAAATACTCCTTGATGGGCCTCGAACCCCTCGTTGGTTACCCCAAGTGGAAGGTGTAAGATGTAGTAAGTAGAAGTGTTTTCCCCTAGCAAAGATGCCAAGGATCGAATCCCCAGAGACTCCTAGGTTCAACAAGTAGGTGTCAATTGCTAACGGCGCAATTAGCAATCAACGTGGACCTGCACACAGATACAAATAACTTTGCTCCCAACGAGTACAGAGAGGTTGTCAATCTCTCCGGCCTTGTAGTTCACAAAGGGTTAAAAGCAATATGATAGTAGTGATAGATAGTGTTTTTGCGATAGTAAGTAAATAGCGAAAAGTAAATAGTGGATGTGATCAATGATGGTAATATGGACCGGAGTCTCATGATGTTCACTAGTGATGTCTCTCTCCCAAAAGACGATAAAACAGCTATGTGAGGTAAACAAATTACAGCTGGGCAATTGATAGGACCACGAACGCAAACCAATGCTGATTACATTACAAGAAAGGTTGAGGTTCAAAGCATGGGCGGTACGCCAAAGTAAGTAGACCGAAATCCATCAATATCTACTACTAATCATCCACCTTGAGATATCTATCCAGAACATCTCGCTGGTATTAAGTTGCGAGTCCCACCCATAGTGTAAACTCAATGCAACAGACAACTGCATTAAAAGAACTTTGCGTAAAGTAAACAATCCTTGCACCCGCGGGCACAAGCACCATTGTTTTCCCCCTTGTGGAAACATCACATCCCCTAGACTCATGTTTCTGTCACTCAAGCTAGTCATCGAGGGGCATGAACCCACAATCGAGCATAACGTTCCCTCTTGGAGTCACTACCTATTACTCGGCCAAAGCAATAAATAACAACGGAGAACATGCAAGAATTACTTATGAACTAAAATATAAAAGAGGTGAATCAAATATATTACTCAAGATCAATCTGAACATAATCTCATAATCCATCGGATCCCAGCAAACTCAACATAGCAACAGCATAAGGATTACATAGGTGCCTCGATCATGTAGGGCAGCTCACGAGGACTAATTAGTGAAGCACAAGAACGGGAGGAGAACATCACATAGCTACTGGTCATGGACTCATGGTCCAAGGGAGACTACTCACGAGTCATCCGGGAGGCGTCCATGGTGGTGGAGAAGCTCCCGGTGGTGATCCTCCCCTCCGGCAGGGTGCCG
>LR738709.1:237781924-237866456 GCA_902687465.1 Secale cereale
CCCCCCCCGCGCGGCCCAGGGGGCGCGCCCACAGGGCGCCTGGAGCCCGTGTGCCCCCCCCCCAGGCTGCCCTTCGGAAGCAGTGTTGTTTCCGGATCGCTGATTTTTTATATAATTTTTCTGGATTTTTCTGGGCAGTTCTCGAAACGTGAAAACCTGAAATACAAAAACAGCCGAAAACAGAAACTGGCACTGGGGTGCACTGGATTAGTAAGTTAGTCCAAATATGATCAAAAGTGTATGGAAGTGTATGAATATCATAGCAATATCACCCAAAAGTGGCATGGAGCAAGCAGAAATTATAGATACGTTTTGGACGTATCACCACTCTATTGCGACAATGAAAGCGCCATCAAGATTGCCAACAACCCAGTTCAGCACTCGAAGACAAAGCACATTGAAATTCGTCATCACTTTCTCAGAGATCATGTCATGAAGGAAGATATTGATATCATACACGTCAACACTGAAGAGCAACTGGCAGATATCTTCACAAAGCCCTTGGATGAGAAAAGGTTTCGCAAGTTGCGGTGTGAGCTAAATATCTTAGAATCCTCAAATGTCCTGTAATCAGGCACACATCCTAACACTTATGCATATTGATGACTTAGATGTGCAACACACGAAGTAAAGTATATCTTCAATCAATGAAGACTTACATTCTAAGTGTGAATACATTAACGCGGAATTTGACTTCGGAGCGCCACGATAATTGTGCGTCGTGTCTGGGTCTAATGCTTCCTATACGGTGGGTAACGCCACCACCAAATCTTTGTTTGAAGTGTTTCTCATGGCATTACATTTGCATAGTCTTCGCATTTGGTTTATCTTCATATAAGACATATATAGACTTGTGTTCTGTCCTCTACAGCATTCACTTATAGCTATGTCTTCTTATTTGAATCTTTTGAACTAAGTGAATGTGATCGAACCCTAACCTCTCTATGCTGTCTCATCTCAAACACTATCTATCCAAATCATATGCATTCTGTTGGAACAGTCGAATATCTTCTCTGCGTCCTTGTCAGCAGAAGATACAGAGACAAACTTTCAATCTGATTTTAATGCTCAATCCTTTATGCCCAAAATCCGGAGAAGCCGGAACGACCACCCCGACAGTCCAGGCGTGCATGGGATCGTGGGACAACTCCCAATGTGTTACATGTCCTCCACGTGTCCCTCAGACGTGAACCGCTAGGGGCACCTGCGTAATTGCATTGTGTCGTCTCCCATCCTTATAAATGCACGTCCCATCACGGTCAAAAATTCTTCTACCACCTCTCCACCTCGACCAACCCTAGCGCCTTCGCTAGCTCTCGACGACGCCAGCGACGAAGCGCTTCACTGCCACGACCTTGTCGATGCCGTCTTCACGTCGGCCTCGGACATCGTCTCCTCCGCCGCCGCCGTAGGTGTCCTCCGTCGCCAAGTTAGGGCACGGAAGATCGAACTGCTCGGCATCCACTTCCTCTCCGTCTAGCAGTTCATCGTGTGGTAAATTAAAACTCTCTTTTTACCATCTTCTTGATCCAAAAGATTCATCACTTTTACCACAAGAAGTTTCTGCGTACACATATATGTATCTATCATGTCTACATCTCATACTTTGCCTAGAATATTCACGTATGTTTCACACGCAGTTAGATTCCTCACTTGTACCTATTCATGAATTCGTACAAATCTGGAACCAACTCTCATCATATAAGTGAATGTCTTCGCGCTATGAGGTCAAAGTCTTCTAAACTAGTTTATCTTCAAAATCTTCTGAGAATGCATATGACCTCTTCCCCTTCCCTCGCATCTCTAATGCTGTCACAGGTACATGTCCGTGGGAGAATCCCTTGGATCTCATAGTCTGCATTCATTTGCAGAATTCTTGCAGCGTCATATTCACTCTCTTGAAGCCAGTTCCTGTCTGACCAGCAGACCAAAGCATTTGCCAGTGTTGAAGCCTTTGAGTTTGAAGCCTTTCAGATTGAACCCAATGGCAACCGACAAATCAGTTAGGAAGGGTGGCAGACAGCACCGTGGAAACACCTCCAAGGATTTGCCTCCTGACCTCAGAGAAATGTACAAGACTGATCCAGAGGAGGACTACAATCAGAGGAAGACTTGAATCCAATGGATTCGAAGATATTGGGCTGAACAGTGGTTTAAGGACAGATTCGTAACCCAAGAGTATGCTGAAAAGAATGCTATCAAGCGTCCATGGGGAGACATTACGTACAAGAATCTTCCACCCAGGACTCAAGCTGAAGCCATTGCTCAAGGCTTCTATCCTTGTATGGTCAGAGGGCCACAACCAGCAGATGCCGACCCATCATCACTGCTATGGTGTAGACGACAATCTGTTCAAGCGAAATCTTCAGTATGCCAAGAACTCGGCCAAAGAAAACAAGAAGACTTGGGGATTGGACTTCAATCCTGGCCCCTCTGCGCCTCGTGCCGATGGCACGCGTGAAGCTGAACCTAACCTGGTTGGGCCCTTGTACAACTTAGAAGGTCTCATCAGTCACATAAGGGTTCAAGGGGCGGAGTGGATCAACCTGCAAACGGCGCTGATTCTGATGAAGCGCCTGCAACTCCGAAGCCCAAGAAGAAGAAGAAATCCAAGGCTTCGAAGACCACTCCACCAATTGCTTCGAGAGTGAAGCTGTTGGCCACTGCTCCACCAGCACCAAGTGTGCAATCTGAGGAACACTCTCGCATTTCCAAGAGAAAACAGTTAAGGAAGAAGCCCATGAACAACCCCAGTCCAGCTCTAACTCCTGATGATGTTCTGAAGAACGCTAATGAAGCCATTGATCTCTCAAGTGATGAAGATCTAGCTGATGATGCTTTGGAGAAAGTGATCAAGAGCAAGCAAGACGCAGAAATCTTCGATGATTTGCCGCTATTTGATGTAGAAGTTTTGAACAACTTCATTGATGAATGGTTTGACACCCCCAACCTCAGCTTTGACGATCTACAACTTCCTGTTGGCCTCAGCGTCTCCTTCAATGGCGCCATTGCTTCTGAGCTAGCTCTTGCTCAGCGAATTGTTGAGCTGAAGCAAAAGATTGACTATGAAAAAGCTCAATTCAAGAAGCATATGGACAAGCTCAGCGTCCAAGAAATCCAGAACTTCAAGGTCATGATGCATGAGCTCAAGGAAGCCTTTCGCAAGAGGCGTGAAGAAGCCCAAGGTTCTCGTGGGCGAATCAAGGCCTTGGCGGCCAAATGCGTCCAAGCTTACAATGAAGCTGAAAAGCGCAAAGCCCTAGGGCGTCCCGGTATTGACCCCGGGATGGCTGCCAAAAAGAAGAAGCGAACTATGACTAATGGTGAAGGATCAAGGCAGGAAGAGCCTAGGATTGTCTTCCCTGCCAGCATGACAGGCACGAAGCCTAAAGTCACCCCATCTGCTTCAGAGCTTAAGAAGACAAAGGTGGCTGAAGCAGAAGCTCGCAAGCGCAAGAACAACACTGATGATGCTCCCCCCACTAAGAAGCGCAAGATCAAGAAGGCCCGGGCTGCTCCCACAGAGCCCCTTTTTGTCGAGCCCATTTCAGTTGCTCTTCCCGTATCTGCGCACCAGGAACGTCGCACGATAGTTCATGAGCCTGGTCCCACACAGGCTGAAGACATTCCAGCTGTTGACCCCACCGCAGCTGAAGACATTGGTCCTCATGACAATGTTGAAGATGATGAAGTCCTTCCTTAGATCGAGTACAATGTGGAATCTTCGCCTGTTCTCACGAACAGCAAACGCATCAGCATTGGTCGTCCATTGATGCCAATTGCACAGGATGACTCATGAGCTGATCACCCACAAGATACACCGGCAACTCCCCCAACTCAAGTCACCAGTTCGGTGCTTGAAGATGAAGACTTTGAGGCCCAACCAACTCCATCACCACAGGCGTCGCCAGCATTCCGCAGGCTTCGCAAAGGACCAAGGCCCCAAGTCGTTCCTTCAAGTGTTCCAGAAGGAGAAGAGCAACACTCTGTTCCTGCAGCTACTCCTTCTGTGAACCTCCCAGAGTCTGAAGCCAAAGCGGCTGAAGACATTCCGGCTACATCAGCCGAAGAAGAACAACCCGAAGAAGAAGAAGCATGTGCTGCCACATCCCCTGTTCTCGAAGAGAACATGTCTGACCCTCCAGCTCCGGAAGTGGAGGTTACAAACTCTGAGGCTGCCACCATCACCACTGAAGCGAATGACGTTGTCATGGCTGAAGCTAATGTGGCACCTAAAGTCAATGTGGTGCCTGATGTAATGGCACCAGAAGCAAGTGCTGCACCTGAAACCACTCAGCAGCCTGAAGCCAATGCCACAGCTCATGTTCCACCTCCAAGGCCCCATACAATTGAGCAAGCATACGACCAAGATGATCAGCTCGTCTCTGTCAGATGGCCCATTCTGATTCCTCCGCCTGCTGGCTGGACCGCATGCTGCTGGTCCTCAATTTGAACACCATGTTGAGCACAGGCCTCAGGTTCAGAAGCCTAAGCCAAGACTGCCAAGGTTCCCAGGTATTGCCACCTCTCAAGGATCTTTCAATGCAAAGGGCTTCACTGCGCACAACACATTCTTTGACAGCGCCAAGAACCCCTATTCCAAGCCAAGGATATCATCTGATCGGTTCTAGAGCCATCAGCAGCGCAGTTATTATTCTTGAGTACTCTATGATTAAGGGCGCATTTTCCCTCATATGCGTCTGGATACTGAAGCCATTACTGGACTGCCCTATCTTGAGGAGGCTCTTGATTGCTTCTGTGATGCTGGCTTGCTGAATTTTGTTACTGACAAAGAGCACTGGAATGAAGAGCTGCTTCTGCAATTCTATGCAACCCTCCACATTCGAGGCTACAGCAGAGATCCGAAGACATGGGTCCTTGAGTGGATGACAGGCAATGTCCATCATGAAGACAAACCCTTTGATCTCATTGAGCTTACTGGCCTGCCCACTCCAGGAGAACTGTAAGAACCTGGCTGTCAATTACACAATGATGCTTTGGGGAGTATCTTTCAGAAGCGCAAGCCCAACATGAGCCAGATGCTAAGCATGATGAAGCCTTTGCCACTCGATGCTGAATATCGAAAGGAGTTCTTTGTTGAAGACCTAGAGTATCTGCCACGCACCATCTATCATATCATCAGGCGAACTCTATGGCATGTCAAAGGACATTCTTCATCTGCCAAGCTTGAAGGCACAATGAAGACATTGGTCTTCTATATTTTCAATGGCATCAGCTTCAATGCTCAAGATTTCGTTATCAGGCAGTTGGATGTGTCAGGCTCTGATCTATTTGGTCTCAAGTTCTACGCTCCATGGATTATGCGCCTCATCAAGCTTCATTCTGCTATCACCTATCATCCTTCTGCTCGCAACCATCATATATTATTGCCAGAGGTTGATATGTCAGCTCAAGCCATATACCAAAAGCCTGCCAAAGAGCCTGTTAGTCTTCACAACGCTGATCACCAAAGCTTCGCTCAGCCAATTGAAGGAGTTCCAGCAGTCTCTCGCATTTATCCTCTGGCTAGCCATACTCGCCTACCTCTTCATGCAGAGACAGAAGCTACTGAGAGCACCATTGCCCAAAGGCCTCGGAAGCGTTCTCATGTTCTCGACGACCGTGAGCTTCTCGTTGCCTTACATCAGAAAGAGAATAAGCATCACTACTGGCTGAAGCATCAGATGCAAAGCCTCTTGGTGGACGCCAACCGCATTCGCAATCTTGCCACCAAGAATGCCTTTGTAGCTCATGAAACCTGTCGGAGGTCATGGAAGAGTTTAACTTTGCTGAGTGCTGAAGCGGATCTTCAAGACGATGGCTTCACAGAAAGATTCAAGTTTGACCACACTCCTCCAAGGAATGATGTTCTGCGTAGAACTCCATCTCTTTAAGACTCTGACTACTCCTCCTCCGCTGCAAAGGTTGATGCCAGGGTGATAGATGATCAAGATGATGCTACCTCACCACCTCCTCCTTCAGCGCGTGTCGACACTGCACCAACTACTTCTGCACCGCCAAACATCAACGCCGACCCTGCATCCTCTCCTGCTCCAACTGGGAACGAGTAGAGGCTCTATGTCTTCAAACCTTTTTGGTCCTTACTGACAAAAGGGGGAGAAGCATATGAGTTGATAGTCTTCAAGCGGGTCCGTATGGGCGGGTGCTTTATATTTTGCTTAGTGTTTACAACTCTCGTTTTTGCTACATTTGGTTCTTTGAATTGTAACACTTAAACTTGATGGTCGTCTGCTATGTTTTCTGGTACTCTGTAATGCGATGATAAATTTTGCATGTGCTGCGTTATATTCCGCACTTAGTCATTTTGCAGACGTCCATTTCTCATTATGCATATCATTATATTCGACATGTCAATTGTGCATGATGAATTGTCTTCATAAGTTGAAGAGGATCTCCACAAGTACAACCCGCCATGTGCATTTGCATTCAAAAGCAAATCAACTATATGCACATCTTCAGGGGGAGCCTTTTGCTACTTACGAAGACAATACCTTTATCCTTTACAACTTCACATACTTTTATCCCCGTTGAAAACTTCAACCAGTTTGTCATCAATCACCAAAAAGGGGGAGATTGTAAGTGCATCTATTGCCACCCCTAGTTGGTTTTGGAGTATTGACGACAAACCTGGTTGAGGGACTAATGTGTTGTGAGAATTGCAGGATAACACAGGTAGTAGTCCCGCATTGATTCGGTTTACCTACTGGAGATGAACCCTAAAAATGTATGAAGACATTGACGATAATGGTGGTACATGAAGATAATGATATTGAAGACTATGACAAGAGAAGACATTGTGTGAAGACTATGGAGCACGAAGACTTAGATGTTTCGTTGTTTCCTTTTCTTCTTTGTTGAGTCATAGGAACCACCGCACTGTTAAGTGGGGTCCAAGTGAACTAAGTCAGAGTGACGGAAGTGATGCTCAACCAAATCCTAAGTCTTCGAGCGAAGACAATGAGAGCAAATCTTATCCAGAGTTGGATGAGTCATGTTTACTTGTAGCCCAAGTAAAGTTGTCGTGTGTGTTTGAAATCTGACCGTTGGAACACCTGACAGTTCCTTAGTGACCCAGGGTCACTTCGGACAAATCAGGTCGGGTTGCCCAGTGGCTATAAATAGCCCACCCCTACACCATAAATTGGTGGCTGCTCAGAGTTATTACACGGCTTTTGTCGTTTGAGAGCAACCCACCTCCGAAGCATTTCAGAGAGAGAGAGATCCTTGCGAGGACAAAGCCCAAACACCCAGAGCCAAAGAGTGTTAGGCATCACTGAAGTGTTTCTGTCTGTGTGACCTGAAGACTTGTTACACTTGAGGACTGTGTTTCCTCCAGCCGGTTAGGCGTCGCGTTCTGAGCATCCAAGAGTCATTGTGGATTGCCGGCGAACGAAGTCTGTGAAGGTTTGGAAGTCTACCTTGAAGACTTACCAGAGTGATTGGGCGAGGACTAGGTGTCCTTAGCTCAAGGGGAACAAGGTGAAGACGCGGTCTTCTGAGTTAAATCTCAGCCTCCCTAACCAGACGTACAGTTGTCACAGCAACTGTAACTGGTCTAACAAATCACTGTCTTCCCCGAGCTACTGGTTCTATCCTTTCTTTCTCTGTTCTTACTGTCTTTCATTGTGAAGTCTTTGCACTAAGGTTCATTTCAGCACTGCGTTTCACCCTCAGACTAGTGGTCAAGTCGAAAGAGTGAACCAGATCCTCGAAGACATGCTGAGAGCTTGTGTCATCTCTCTTGGCATGAAGTGGGAAGATTGTCTCCCGTTTGCCGAGTTCTCTTACAACAACAGCTTCCAAGCAAGTGCCGGCAAAGTTCCTTTTGAAATCCTCTATGGCAAAAAGTGTCGTACCCCTCTCAACTTGTCCGAGACTAGTGAACGTCAACTTCTTGGCAATGACTTGATCTCAGAAGCCGAAGAGATGTGCGAAGTCATACATGAGAATCTCAAAGCCGCTCAATCGCGTCAAAAGAGTTACTATTACGGCAAGCATCGTGATTTGGCTTTCTACATTGGGGATCATGTCTATCTTCGTGTTTCTCCTATGAAAGGAACCCAAATATTCGGTATCAAAGGAAAGCTTGCTCCTAGATACGTGGGCCCTTTCAAGATTCTTGACAAAAGAGGCGATCTAGCCTATCAACTTGAACTTCCCTCCAACTTTGCAAATGTTCATGATGTGTTCCACGTGTCCCAACTCCGCAAGTGCTTCAAGACACCTGAACGCACCATTCCGTTCGAGGAGATTGATCTTCAACAAGACTTGTCTTATCGTGAGCACCCTGTTGCTATTCTTGAGGAAACTAAGCGCAAAACCCGCAACAAGTCAATCAAGTTCTTGAAAGTTAAGTGATCACACCATACCGACCGAGAAGCTACGTGGGAACGAGAAGATCACCTTCGTTCCGAGTATCCTTCCTTCTTCCAGTCCTAGATCTCGGGACGAGATCTTTTTGTAGTGTAGGAGATTTTGTAATGCCCCATATGTAACACTTTCCAATAATGGCAATAAAGCTTCCTCATTTGATCCTTGTCATTATCCTTGGGGGTTCTTGTCTTTTATTTTATTTGCATTGCCATATATTTTATTATCTTTGCATCCTTGCATTGTTTCATCATCATATCATCATGGCATACTAGTTTACTTTATTGTTGAGTGAGAGTGAGGACTTGTGATGTTGTTGTGTGTGTGGTAGCTATGCCTAGCTACCACTACCCCTTCTTCTTCTTCTTCTTCTTCTTCTTCTTCTTCTTCTTCTTCTTCTTCTTCTTCTTCTTCTTCTTCTTCTTCTTCTTCTTCTTTCTTTTCTTCTGCCCTATCTTTGCTCTTCTATGCAAGCCTCATAACCAAGCCCAATTTTGTTCTTTCTTCTCCTACAAATCTTGCACCATGTGAACAGCCACTTCACCAAATATCAGCCCTTTTGAAAATGATTTGGTTGGGTTTTAAAATGACTTGAGTTTGAACCATATTCAAACTCCTTTTATTTTTCTGCCTCTAAAAATGTCCAAGTCAATTTATTTAAATAGGGCATAAATCACTGAGCTTGGGGATATTTTTCTTTTCCCCTAACTCTTCTCCTTTTATTCTATGATTTTCTTTTTCTTTTATGCCTGAAGAAATAAAGAAAAAGGAGAAAAGCAGCAGCCAGCACAGTGGCCTGGGCTTCCTCTCCATCTCTCTCTTCCCCAGGCCCATTTTCCTTTTCCCTCTCAGCGCTAGGCCCAACTCAACCCGCAGGCCCAGCCAACAGCCGCGCCGTCGCGCCGTGGCCTTTTCCCCCCTTGGTCCCACCTGTCTGTGGCCCAGAGCTGGGTCGCCGTGTTCCTCCGTCAACCAAAACAGAGCAGCGCGCGCCCGCGTCGTCGTGCCGTGAGTTCACGAACATCGAGGCCGTCGCCGCCCCCTTTTTAAACCTGCAGCCTATCCTCTCCCTTCTCCCAGGGTTCCCCTTTCCCCTCATCGCCGTCTAGAGAGCCGAGCACCCCCAGATCCTATGATCCAGTCGATGCCCGAGCGCATCTGAGAGCGTGACAACATTGCCGGCGAGCTCCACGTCAACCGTAGCCTCGCCAACGTTGTCTATCGGCTTCCACGATGTCGACTCCTTCGTCTACGTCAAGTACTCGGACCCGGTCGCCTCCACGACGAGCTCTTCTTCCTCTCTGGTGGCCGTAGGTGTTCAAGGCGCGCCGTCGTCGACTTCGTCCACGACTGGGCCAGCCGAGCACATCGCCGTGCTCGTGGTGAGCTCCTCTCTCTCCCCGTGCCCTTTTCCCCTTTCTGCGTGACCTCTAGCCCCTAGTTCACTGAGCGCGCGAGCGCATCGCCGTCGGACCTCGTCGCCGGCGAGTGTTTCAACCCCTCTAGTGCTTCGCTTGCCACCCGTTCGCGTCGTCTAGTCGCGTAGAAGCTTCATGTGCAGTCGTCGTGCCGCCTAGGCCTCTGCTTCGCCTCGCCGTCGCTCCATCGCCGCCGTGCTGTCGTTGCTCATCGCCGGTGCTGCAGTAGTTGTTAGGTGCTATTAGCGTGCTGGATGGATGCGGAACTCCTCAAGGAGCATCTCGCACCCCTCCGCCGTGCTGTTTGGTCGTCGGAGCAGCTCCGACGAGCAGCTCCGACGAGGCCAGCTCTTCCCATGTTTATGCTTTCTGCTGTTTATGCTTCAGATATGCTACATGTTCTCTGTCGAGAAAGTTTCAGTAGCGCAGTGGTTCATCTCCTCGTCAGATAGCAAGTGGTCATGGGTTCGATTCCTTGCAGGCGCAGTGGTTTTCGCCCCTTTTTGCAATTTCCGCGAGAGGTTGACAGCTGGGCCCCACCTGCCAGCCACTCAGCGCAGTCTCCACCCCCGCGCGCACCCACGTTGCCAGCTCAGCCCCGCCGGGCTCCTCTGTCAGTGGCTTGGGCGAACAAGCCCTGGGTCTGGGCCCTGGCGCCTGTTTGTTTTGTTTTATTTTTCTATTTTTCTTTCTCTTTTCTGTTTTCTTATTTATTCAATATCTGCATATATCTGTTTCTGATGAATTTGAGTTATATATGAAAAGTCCTTAGAATTTTATGTAGACTATGAATATGCTACTTGCTGCCATGTTTAAAAACATTTAAAATGTTGTTTGAATTTATTCTTGCTTGAAATATGTTTAAACTTGTAAAAATCATAACTAAATATCTACAACTCCAAATTTAACAAACTTTATATGCATATGGGGTAGAAAAATGTGTATAATATTTTGGTGTTGTTGTTTAGCATGTTTGGCAACTCTATCACAGAAGTTTTTCAAATCTGTCCCAAATGCAAATAAATTAATATGGGAGTTTCTGGATATTGTTGTTTTTTAATTCCAGCCCATTTAAATGTGCTAGCATGTTGCTGTTATGTTAGTTGCACCCTTGCCATGTTAACCCACTCCTAAAAACTTGTTGGTTGCTTGTTTGGACAACTACATAAACTTGTTAAGTTGTTCCTTTGCTTGTTTCATGCTTGTGTTTGATCTTGTTTGGTTATGATGTTGTTGCACTCTTGTGACCCCTAGGCCATGCATAATTTCTTTCCATGTTCACATGCTTCATGTTCATGCATCATGTGGTTGAGCATTGCATGTTGATTGATTTTGTTCCGTTGTTGCATTGTTGTGTTTGGTTAGAGCCCGGTGACGATACGGAGTACGAGGTTTCTACCGAGGTTGAGTGTGAGGAGCAAGGTTACGTTCCCTTCGAGGATTCAACAGGCAAGATGACCTTACCTAGATATCACTACTATCTTTGCCTATGCTAGATGTCTCGCTCTTTAGCTTATTGCCTCGATGCCTATGTCTGTTTGTCAGCCTCCTATTGTTGCCATGAAACTCTCTAAGCACCCAACCCAGCAAACCGTTGTTTCGCTACGTAAGCTTTGCTCAACCCCTCTTATAGCATTGTTAGTTGCAGGAGAAGATTTGAAGATTCTTGCTTCATGATGAAGTTATGGTTAGGATATCACAATATATAATCAGTTAAACTAAATCATCTATGTAAGTGCATCTAGTGCCACCCCTAGTTGGTTTTGGAGTATTGACGACAAACCTGGTTGAGGGACTAATGTGTTTGTGAGAATTGCAGGATAACACATGTAGTAGTCCCTCATTGATTTGGTTTACCTACCGGAGATGACCCCTAAAAATGTATGAAGACATTGACGACAATGGTGGTACATGAAGATAATGATATTGAAGACTATGACAAGAGAAGACATTGTGTGAAGACTATGGAGCACGAAGACTTAGATGTTTCGTTGTTTCCTTTTCTTCTTTGTTGAGTCATAGGAACCACCGCACTGTTAAGTGGGGTCCAAGTGAACTAAGTCAGAGTGACTGAAGTGATGCTCAACCAAATCCTAAGTCTTCGAGCGAAGATAATGAGAGCAAATCTTATCCAAAGCTGGATGAGTTAGCTTTACTTGTAGCCCAAGTAAAGTTGCCGTGTGTGTTTGAAATCTGACCATTGGAACACGTGTCAGTTCCTTAGTGACCCAGGGTCACTTCGGACAAATCAGGTCGGGTTGCCCAGTGGCTATAAATAGCCCACCCCGTACACCATAAATTGGTGGCTGCTCAGAGTTATTACACGGCTTTTGTCGTTTGAGTGCAACCCACCTCCGAAGCATTTGGGAGAGAGAGATCCTTGCGAGGACAAAGCCCAAACACCCAGAGCCAAAGAGTGTTAGGCATCACTGAAGTCTTTCTATCTGTGTGACCTGAAGACTTGTTACACTTGAGGACTGTGTTTCCTCCAGCCGGTTAGGTGTCGCGTTCTGAGCATCAAGAGACATTGTGGATTGCCGGTGAACGAAGTCTGTGAAGGTTTGGAAGTCTACCTTGAAGACTTACAAGAGTGATTGGGCGAGGACTAGGTGTCCTTATCTCAAGGGGAACAAGGTGAAGACGTGGTCTTCTGAGTTAAATCTCAGCCTCCC
The DNA here is from genome assembly GCA_902687465.1 of Secale cereale. Lineage (NCBI taxonomy): Eukaryota > Viridiplantae > Streptophyta > Magnoliopsida > Poales > Poaceae > Secale > Secale cereale. The sequence goes on from LR738709.1 coordinate 237,794,406, forward strand.
TAACCAGACGTACAGTTGTCACAGCAACTGGAACTGGTCTAACAAATCACTGTCTTCCCCGAGCTACTGGTTCTATCCTTTCTTTCTCTTTACTTACTGTCTTTCATTGTGAAGTCTTTGTTTGCTTGCCTATCTGTTTGACTTCACTGTGTGACTACCTGTTCTGATTGGCTTCATTCAATCTTCCATCCTGATCCTTTCTGCCTAGCTGCTTTTAGTCTTCATGCTTTCACTTCATTGAATACTTGACTATGGCTTGTCTAGTGTAGTCTACCTTCCGCTGCATATAAATAGGATCGGTTCTATTGTTTGTCTTCGAAACTTCCATGTTTTGAAGCATTCCATAAAAATCGCCTATTCACCCCCCCCCCCCTCTAGTCGATATACTGCACTTTCAATCTATATATTTGGCAATGGGTGGAAGGCTAAGCCTTTGCTTGGTGTTTTGTTCCACTCATGCCCCTAGGAACCGTTTAGACCGGTGTTATGTTCCTTGATTTTGCGTCCCTGACATGGTTGGGGTTTATGGGCCCTCCTCGATAACCCGCTTAGCGCTAAAGATTTTCCAGCAAGGCCCAACATTGGTTTTACATTTTCCTAATAACTAAAACTTGCATAGGGAGTTATAAACCCTTTCTTAATCAACAACCCGAGCCAGTGCTCCACATGAGTGTTGGTCCAAACTGGGGGTCCTGCAGGGCCACCTTAGGGAAACCCGAGGGCTGGTAAAAACCAATAGCATCGCCCATCCGGTCATGGCCTGAGACGAGATACGCGCGACTACTATCAGGGTGTCGGCACGTCGGGAGGTCTTGCTGGATTAGTTTTACCTATGTTGGTATATCTTGAGCATGGGATTCCGAGAACACTCGGGTCTTCCCACCTTGGAGTTGCGACTCCGCAGATCATGAGCTTGTGATGGGCTAAGTTGGGACACCCCTGCAGGGTTTGATATTTCGAAAGCCATGCCCGCGGTTATGTGGCAGATGGGAATTTGTTAATATCCGGTTGTAGAGAACTTGACACTATGTTCATAATACACTACCAGCGTGAGTTACCGTGACGGTCGCTTTCCGAACGGGTTCGGGAAGTGAACATGGTGGGGTTATGTTTGACGTCCTTAGTTAGGATCACTTCGTGGTCACTTTGATGATCGTTGGCTCCCTCTCCTCTCGCTCTTAACACGTAAGCTAGTGCTAGTGCTGCTGCAACCTTGTTTTCAGCCTTGTTACACACCCAAGGCTTTGATAGTATTGCTACCCGGGAACGGGATTGCTGAGTCCTCCGTGGCTCACAGATTCTACACCACACCAGATGCAGGTACCATTGAGAACTACACAGCTGGTGGTTCAGAGTTGTATTGGGAGTTCGATGAAGAACGTGGGCGATACTACTCATGTGGAGCAGAAGGTAGACTACACCAGATGCAGGTACAATAGAACTTACCCAGACGATCAGTAGGGCTCTTACTAGGATGATCGGGACCTTGTGTTGCTTTATTTATGGTATCTTTCATTTGGATCTTCGTCCGTAGTTGGACTCTGATGTTATTGGATGATGTATGTTAATGTATTACATTGTGTGACATGGCGAGTGTAAGCCAACTACTCTTTTACTTTTGCATCCCCTCTTTTACATGAGTCGTGCAAAGATACCATACTTGAGATCATTCTAGTAAGAGATTATGCCCTTAAGTCGTGCCGCGACACGTAGGCGGTATAGTCTCATCTCATACTAGGCATTACATCTGCGCACTTTGTCCTCACTCGTGCGCACCTGGGAGCAACTTCCCAGTTGGTCATCCATCCTGAAACTACTCCAAGCTGAGAACGCTTAACTTTGGAGTTCTATCCTTATTGATATGAGTAGCCTATCATCCCTATTAAGCCAGGCTATCACATACACCCCCACTCAGAGGAACCGACATCCTCGTTGGGCCACAGGAACGTTCCCTCTTGGCACATACGTCTGTGCGTCCAGTCCGGCACATGTGACATGCCGTGTGCCACGACGGGTCACAAACGTCATGCACAACATGATCGCGCACCTGTCCGCAAACATCTGTGTAACTGCGAGGGTCGTCTCTGATACCAACTTGTAACGCCCCGGACACACTTGCCGATGGTCGTTACTCCTAGCGGAATCTAGACTGGCCTCACAGATCAATACTAGTCTTTTCTGCGCACTTTGTCCTCACTCGTGCGCACCCGGGAGCAACTTCTCGGTCGGTCACCCATCCTGAAACTACTCCAAGATGAGCATGCTTAACTTTGGAGTTCTATCCGTATGGGCTCCCAGAAAAGAAGGAATTCATTATTTTTATGAGTAGTATATCATCCCTATTAAGTCAGGCTATCACAACCGATTCGCTCATTTCAGTGAAACCGAAATATTACGAAAGGGAAACAGAGAGTTTGCATTGCGAACTCGGTGGGACCGATCGCTCACTTCCATTAGACCAAAACATTACGAAGGGAAAGTGAGAGTTTGCAATCCCATCTCGGCGAGACCGAGATCCCTATCGGTGAGACCGAACTGATTAGGGTTTCTGGCTATGGCTATGTCAACTGAACTCGGTGGTGCCGGATATATCAAATCGGTGGGGCCGAGTTTGACTTTTGGTTTGGGACATATGTGGATATGATAAAGTGGTTGAGGGCTTTGGAGCATATCACTAAGCACTTTGAGCAAGCAAGCCATTAAGCAACACATCATCCCCTTTTAATAGTATTGGCTTTCCTATGGACTCAATGTGATCTTGGATCACTAAAATAAAAATGTAGAGCCTTGAGCTTGAGCCAATATGTGTCCTTAGCATTTTGAGGGGTCCACATTCCTAGTCCATGCCATGCCAATCATTGAACTTTCTGAAATGATCATCTTGAAAGAGCATTAGTTCAATGAGCTATATGTTGTTAGGAATTACCAAAACCAGCCAGGGATAGTTGCACTTTCAGTATTCCAACATCAAACCACCCTTTTCATGCATATATTTGGTCCACATGCAAGTGTGTTCGTGTTTTGACCCTCTCCTGCGTTATTCATTTTGCCAAGTCTATAAACAACACACGCGTTGGATGTACAAACCGTCTGCAATTGGGTACGCAACAGACACGGTTCGGTCAGACTACCCGTGTGCCATGCCCGTGCCCTGCAGTCCCTCACATCAGCAAAGTAGATTGGGCTCCATGAGGCTTGCCTCCTGGTCTCGAAAATATCTACTGCCTCGAAATCTCGAAAATATCTACCGCTTGGAAGGTTTTAATGTTTGATAGCACACAATTAGTATGTGTGGACCGTGTGCGATGTCTGTTACTCCCGCTCTACTTCAGTCCCTTGATTCAAATTTTTTGTAGCCCCGGCATTTTACTCCCACCTCTGCATCCCTCGCAATCTCAAAAATATCTGCTCGCCCTTGATCCAAATTTTCAGTAGCCCCACCTTTTTACTCCCTCCTAGTAAAAAAATTAGTTGTCGCGGTATTTCCTCAAACACCACCTCCCACCCCTCCACATACTCCCCAAAACCTCCGCTCACATAGACACACACCACTCCTCCCTCGTTCAAAACCATTGGTAGATCATCGCCGCCTCCTCCATCCTCAACCTCTGCCTGTGAGTCGGGGAGCTCGAGGAGCCAATGGCCAAAAAGAGGTTTATCACGGTCTCTTTGCCCGACGCCGACGAGGTTGCCGCCGAGGTGTCCACGCCGTCCACCGCGGGTTGTTTATCCATCTGTCGTCGCCGGTTGCCCGATCCGCCCTCCGCCGTGCCCCTACGCCGGTTTGAGGACTTCCCCATCTTCCCTCGGGCCCGACCGTCGATGAGGTCCTACCTCGGGGTCCGGCAGCGGCGGTGGGGGACGTGGGTCGCCGAGATTACGGACCGGGAGACCCACACCCGTCGGTAGCTCGGTAGCTTCCACACGGTCGAGCTCGCGGCCATGGAGTGCGACCATTGGCAGGTCCTCTACCACGGCGCGGTGTCCAGGCTCAATTTCCCCTTCGGCACACATCCGGTCTACCTTGTTCCGCCGGAGCCATGGGTGGTGAGCTCGGCTACGGCGCGGGAGAACTGGGAGGCATGGGAGCGCCTCGAGGCTGAGGCCGCTAACGAGGCCTACATACAAGAGCTCCGTCGGCAGCACCCGGAGCTCGTGGAGGTGGAGCGAATGATCTCTACCGGCATGGAGGGTGGCGAGGTTATCATTCTCTCCTCTGATGACGAGGTCGGATGCGGCGAGGACGGCGGTGCGGAGGGCGTCGAGGTGGGCGGCGAGGATGAGGAGATCGATCTCGACGAGTGGAGGGGTGCCTTCCCCAATGACCCCGACGACGGCACCGGCCCGGACTCGGCTCACGGCATACTGTACCTGACGAGGAAGGATTGGCTCGACCTCCACATCGACCGAAAGTAGTTTAGCTTTGTTTAAATTTATGTTTTATGTTCGGTTATGCAAAACTAGCTATGTTTAGTTTTGAATGCATGCTACTTTCGGTTGAACCTGCTTTGAACTTGATCAAATTGAAGTTTACAACGTTAAGTTTAGGGGATCGACTAGAAACGGCCAAAAATTGCTAGAGTATATATATATCCACTAAGGTTTTAGTCTGTTGCCTTGTTTATTTTAGTTCTTCAGAATGTGATGCTTTATATGTGCAACTATTTGCCATGCAGTTAAATTTCATCAATAACAGTTTCAACGATACCACTATGAATTACGATATTTGGTTGTTGTTAAGGATGTTGCAGTTAACATGCCTTTTCGCTTTTTTAACAATAACTAGTGTACTTTAGACCTGCATAATACCAGTTTGAATGACTATTTGCTTGTTTTTAAATGTTATGTCTGATGCAGTTAACACACCTTTCCACTTCTTGTTTTGCTTAACTAGCGTGCTTAAGCCTGCACATGGAAACTATCATTTGTAGATTATGTTGTCTACCTGGATATATTTGGTTGATGTTTAGCCTGTTATGCTTAACATGCCTTTATATGTACTCATACAGGACAATATTGAGAACGGTGATGTTTTCCATCGATGTTAGTTTCATCGCATTGCTTATATGTACTCACTGTTCAGAACATCGGTAGCTGGTACCATATAGCTTGGGGGCTGATAAGGGATTAATCATCGAATTGGACATTTCACTGAATATATATGTAACCCATTTATCAGTAGGTTAACTAGGGCCATATTTAATATATCTGAGGCTACATAGCAACATGCATTGTACTGAATGACTAAATATGAACTCCCAGGCTACATAGCAACAAGGAAGAGTGTTACCTTAATGTTCTGATGATGTCTAGATATACATGTAATAAAATCTTATATAATAAGATGGAGGGAGTATTGTACTACATCATTTCGCAATTGCTGTTTAGATTCTAATATTAACTTGGTGCTTTTAGGTACATATGTCATTTCCAAAGAATCACATTTCGACCCTTTCTGCAAATGGGGCAATGAGATATTCATGAACCAGCATCAAGTGAGGAAACTGATAAAAATGTTATTAAAATGGGTCAAAATATGCCAATCAAACTATTTGTTTACACTTTATGCAAGACAACAGTGAACTGCATGATGGTAAGTAAGAACCATGTAGCCTTCTTTTTACTGCTCGTAATGAGTTGTGTTAGATGACAATGTCTGAATCTGTTTTTCCTTTGAAGTGGATCCTGAAGCAGTTTACTCAAGATTACCTCTCAAACTACATGATTAGCGGCCTACCATCACAAGGGGTTGGACTAGAGTCGTGCGTGCCTTATGCATCCAGGAGAGCACAGTAGGGCCATGCTGATTCACCTTGTTCTGCAACGAGAATGTATGCCGCCTCTTTCTTTACCATTTGTAATAGTACAAGTATAGAACCCTGGTTCATCATTCTTTATTTCATGCTTATTAATTCTTAATCATATGTACTTGTGAATCAAATAATGCATTGGTTGTTTGAACTTGATGGTTATGATTAAAGATATAGCCTACTTTCAAGTTCAAATTAGGTACAATTTTAAATAGCAGCAATTAAATTAGGGCGAAATTATGGTGTGCATGTCATTACGGCACACACGGTCAATAAAGCACAACATGTGTGATATACATCATAATCCGACATGGTTCACGGAGAGGAAACGTGTGTAACAATGCACACGGTTGCCGTTTGCAAAGCGTGTGTGATGTCAGACACAATCACATACGGTGCGGGAAAGCTAAATGTGTGTGATTGTCTCCCTATCATACACGGTTTATAATCATGAACTGTTTGTGATGTGTCAGACATCGTAAACGTAGAGCCAGTTTGGTACGTGCCTGGAAAACTCCCGTGCCTGGAATCTGCCTGGTTTTAGGTAAAACCAAAAAACTCCTACTGCGATGGCAATGTGAGCACAAACGAGTAGCAAGGATGAAGCGTTTGGGATATTCGAGATATCGGAAACGGTGTGTGGGGACAACTGTATGCATCAAGGCTCCCTATCCCCGACGGTTTATGGGTCATGTGGGAAGGACCCCCCTATCACCCACACTCACTTGGCGACGGTTCCAAATGCTGTTGCAAAAAGGGGTTTAAAACCGTTTGTATAGCACCTCGTTGTACCAGTGTAAGTCTGTCTCATCTTTTTGAACCTAGGCGGCATTCCACTTAGGGTGCACTCTCATGAGCGCATGGCCTTAGAAAAGGTGCAAGACCCCATGATGCCTTCCCTCAACACCAAACAGTACCACTTACGCCCAGAGGTGAATTAAATCCTTAATTACTACTCAATTTGTTAAATATATATAATCCTCACATAAGCTCAATGTATACAAGAACCAACCTCGTCTACAAGCATAGCAAAACTATAACTACCACGATTGGCAATGACGGGAGATAGCTCAATAATATAATAATCCTATAATGCATAAATTTATAGTGTGATATGTACTACATGCAGAGAAAAACAGTAGGTAAAGGATGATCAACATGTAACTTGCCTTGGTTCTGGTTCAAGAAGTCACACTCCTGACAATAGCTCGCGTTGCACTCCGGACAATCTACACATTTTACACAATCAATAATCAATCACCAAAAATCAAATAAAGCCAACATAGAACCAACAACAAGAAAATCATTTTAAAATTCAAGAATAGCAGTATAATAGCTAGTACAAAATACCTACATTGCACTACGATCACAATGCAAAAAAATCACTCAATTCCGACAAACGGTTTAAAAGTTATGGCCTCTAGAAGGTTTAACTCAAATTCAAACGAATTCAAATTTGAAAAGTGCAAACATGTGCAAAGTTGGTATTGTGATAAAGTGCTGGTTTTTGTGAGTTCATAGGAAAAAGAATCACCTAATTTTGAGTTATAGAATAAAAGATATAGCTAGTTGAATTTCGGATGAAAATCTAAAAAAAAAGGAAACAACAGAATTCTCATTGTCCTATAGCAACTCATGTGCGTGTCCTTTAGAGAAGTTCCACGTGGCAGTTCTTGATTGGCTGGACGCGTGTGCTCACCCAAAGACAGAGGAAGCGGCGGTAGCGGTCGAACGTACGCGGTGGCGGCTCTCCGGCGAGGGTGAAGCGACGTGCAGAGGCGGCGATGAGTGGCGGAGGCGGTGGTGAGGTCAGACAACAACGGTGCTTCATCTGCTGGCGGTGGCGACGACACGAACTCCGGATGGGGCGGACGTTGGCGGGGGCGGCGTTGGTGCTCTGCAAGTTTCCCCGAGTTGTCAAACGAGCGCACAAACCAGAGGAGGTTCGAGGGAGACAAGCGGCGCGACCGATGTGATCTTACGGCAACGAAAACGTGCGGCAAACGACGGCGAACACGAGTTCCTTCGGCGAGATCCAAACCCGGTGGTGCAGGGCTCTGGCGGCGGGGAAGGATCGCAAAGAGGCGTGTGCGGCTGCGAGGAAGCCCTAGGAGCGCTTAGGCGTCCGGGGGAGTCACGGTATCAACCAGGACGTCTGGTTGGACTCGGGCTCGCGCTCGGGTGTGCGGCACGCAAGGCTGTGCGTGTTCGACTCGGGGAGGAAGAATAGGGGTGGGGCCCGCGGGTCAGCGGCTGGCGGCAGGGTGGATCGGGTGCAGGGTTGCGGCGCTGCGGTTCGGGCGCAGCGCTTCGGGTGTCCGGCTGGGCCGTGGTAAAGGAGCTGGGCCGCGGGTGTGCGGTGACCTGCTGGGCCGCACGGTGCGCTATGCACTATTTCCTTTTTTACAAAAACAACAGCAGTAAAAACTAAAATAAAAACATTAGGATAAAATCTAAATAAAAATTATATAGACACACAATAAAAATAGCCCTATTAATATAGACTACATGAACACTAGTTCCTACTCTAATGCAATTTTGAAAAATCATTTCGATGCAATTGGCCACTCAAACAGCAACAAAATACTCAAATAAAATATTTTTGAGAATATGAAAAAATACCAGAACATATCTAGTGAGCTAGAAATAATATTCTGGACATTATGAACATTTTTTTAATAGGGGAGAAGTCATGTTATCTCCACTCCAATAAATTGCCTTTAGTTGCATAATGAAAAGAATAATTCAGAAAAGCAAATAATACATGGAAAATATGATATGCATATGAATGATCTAATAACATCCAAATTTAGGAAAATTGGGATGTTACAATTTGACACTATTACTATGGGCCTTAACAAAGAATGAGCATTCTACAAGCACGCCATTAATGGGCCACCCCGCTAATTTTGACTAGGTCGGCCTTTTTAACCTAAATGGGTCGTTGTTGGGCCTTGCCATGTGTCGATGTATAAAAGGTGCCTCTGTGTTGATGTATAAAAGGTGCCTCATGTCCATTAGGCAGTTGACATATGTCCCAACGCGGAACTAACACATGGTTCCTACAGCCAATGAGAATTTTACACGTGGAAAATCTTCATTGGTCGTGGATTTTAACGGGTTATCGTATCCAATATCGGATCCAAAGTCGTCATTGGTTGAAGCCATAGACGACCTCAAAGGGGGACTTGCTGGTTGTTGAGTGTCTTGCGCGGTTGTAGGCGTACTCGGCGATGGGCAAGCATTGCTCCCATTCCTTGATGTTCTTCTTGATCAACATGCGAAGAAGCGTCGATAGAGTCCGGTTCGTCACCTCCGTTTGGCCGTCCGTTTGTGGATGGTATGCCGAAGAGAGTAGTAGCCTGATGTCGAGTTTGGCGCATAGAGTCTTCCAAAAGTAGCTCAAGAACTTGACGTCACGGTCTGAGACGATCATCTCGGGCACTCTGTGTAGGCGCAAGATTTCCCTAAAAAAGAGATTCGCAACATGTGAAGCATCGTCTATCTTGTTGCATGGAATGAAATGAGCCATTTTGGAAAATCTATCGACAACAGCAAACACGGAATCCTTGCCGTTTTGAGTTCTAGGCAAACCAAGTACAAAGTCCATGCTAATGTCTTCCCAAGGTTGATGTGGAATAGGAAGTGGCATATAAAGACCATGGGATTGAGCTTTGGACTTAGCTTTGCGGCATGTAGAGCACCGGTTGGAGAAGCGTGAGACGACACGGAACATCTTGGGCCAAAAGTAATTCTTGGAGAGCGTTGCGAATGTCTTGTCGCGTCCTAAATGTCCCATAAGTCCTCCTCCATGAGATTCTTGTAAAAGGAGCAAGCGAAGAGACGACTCGAGAATGCAAATTTTGTTAGCCCTCATAAGATATCCATCCTTGATATAATATCGTTCCCAAGAAGTGTTTGTCACACATTTGGCATAAGGATTTGCAAAGAAAAGGATCATGCTCATACAAGTCTTTGATATGCTCAAAGCCAATAACATTCAACTCAAGTTGTGTGACAAGCATGCATTTGTGGGAAAGCGCATCTGCCACAACATATTATTTTCCTTTGATGTACTTGATGACATAGGGAAAAGACTCTATGAATTCACTCCACTTAGCATGACGCTTGTTCAACTTAGTTTGACCCTTGAGATACTTGAGCGTCTCATGGTCCGTGTGAAGAATGAATTCATGAGGTTGAAGATAGTATTCCCAAACACGCAAAACTCTCACTAAGGCACAGAGCTCTTTATCATAGATGGGGTAGTTAAGTTGCGCTCTGGAAAGTTTTTCACTAAGCAACCGGGCACTTTTCTTGCACTAACATGCCTCATATGCCGGTACCACTTGTGTTGCAATGTATCTCAAATGGTTTGTCAAAGTTTGGTAGGGCAGGAAGTGGTGCGTGGGTAAGCAAGGTTTTTAGCCCATTGAACACGGTGTCTTGCGAAGGAACCCAAACAAAGGGTGCGTTCTTCTTGCTCAAGGCGTGTAGAGGCATAGCAATTGTGCTAAAGTCCTTCACAAAGCGTCGATAGAAACCGGCTAAACCAAGAAAGCTATGCACTTGTTGGAGATTCGTTGGTTGGGGCCAAGATTTAATTGCTTCAATTTTAGTTTCATCAACATGAACACCTTGTGAAGAAACGACAAATCCTAGGAAAACAACCTTATCAATGCCAAAAGTGCATTTATCCATGTTAGCATAGAGGCGTTCTTTCCGAAGGGTTTGCAAAACCATACAGATGTGTGTGACGTGATCCTCATGCGACTTGCTAAAGACGAGGATATCATCAAAGTAAACCACTACAAAGACACCTATATAAGGTTGGAGAACGAAATGCATGAGACGCATGAATGAGCCGGGCACTTTCGATAAGCTCATCGGCATGACCAACCACTCATATAACCCAAATTTGGTTTTGAAAGCTGTTTTCCACTCATCACCCTCTTGAATGTGAATTTGGTAATAGCCACTTTTAAGATCGATTTTTGAAAATATGGTAGCACCACATGATTCATCAAGCATGTCATCTAAGCGTGGAATAGGGTGACGGTATCTAACGGTGATAGCATATATCAGACGACAATCGGAGCACATGCAAAAACTTCCATGTTTCTTAGGCATGAGAATAACTGGAATGGCACAAGGGCTTAAGCTTTCATGTACATGACCTTTGTCGATGAGTTGTTGGACTTGCCGTTGGATCTCCTTGGTTTCTTCCAGATTGACGTGGTACGGGGCCTTGTTAGGAAGAGGTGCTCCGGAAAATGAGGTTGATGATGTGCTTGATGTCGCGAAGAGGAGGTAGTTCATCGGGAAAGACATCTTTGAAGTCCTGCAACAATTGAGACAACACTAAAGGTGTAGGTGGTGAAGTGTTAGTAGATTTTGCTTCCTCTTTGCATAAAAGCACAAGGTGAAAGACGCTCGATGGGTTCTCACACACTTCTCTCATCTCACTTTCGGTGGCAAATAACACTAGTTGCTTCTTGTCGCTCATCGTGGGGGCGCTCAAATTTTGCTTGTGGCTCTCACTCTCTTTTTCATGGTTCACTCTCTCACCATTCTCTCCACGATGGTTTGTAGATATTTGTTTGTCAACGACCACTTGACTTGCTGACATTGGACGTAGCACGAACTCTTTTCCCTTCATCTTGAAGCTATAATGGTTGGTCCGTCTGTTGTGGGTGACTCCGCGATCGTATTTCCATGGTCGTCCAAGGAGTAGGTGGCACATGGACATAGGCACCACATCACACTCCAATGTGTCTTCGTAGGCGCCTATCTTGAAGGAAACTTGCACGGTGTGCTCGACTCGAATAGTTCCAGCGTCGCTAAGCCATTGGACCTTGTATGGATGAGGGTGCTTCGTCTTCACCAACTGGAGCTTGTCGCATAGCTCTTCACTTGCCAAGTTATGACAACTTCCTCCATCGATAATAACCTTGACGGAACGTCCATTAATGCCAGCCTTGGTGTGGAAGATGTGACATTGTTGATCTTCATCTTCTTGATGTTGAAGTGTCAAGACCTTGGAAACTACGAGATTGGGACTTGAGTCATTGTCGCAAAACACTTGATGGTCTTCATCTTCATTCACTTGGCGATGCGTAGCTACATGTTCAAGGGCTTCCGTCTCGTCATCGCTCATTGAGTCATAGGATCCTTCGTCATTGATGCTCATGGTTCAAATGGTCTTGCACTTAAATGACTTGTGTCCTCGTCCTTGGCATTTGAAGCACTTGATGGAGCTCGTCTTGGAGGTATCCTCGGTTGGAGGTGTAGATGATGAAGCTCTTGGCCTAAAGTTGTTCGTAGATGTTGGATGATTTGATGTAGTCGAGTTCTTGTAGCTTGACTTGTCACCTAAGTTTGTAGATGGTTTTGTAGAGGTAGGAGGTGCCGAAGTCGTTGAAGCTTGGTTGTAGGAACCGTAGTTCTTGGAGGTGAACTTGGAGTACTTGTAGTCTTCTTGAACTTGTCGCTCCGCTTTGGTTGCTTGGTGTACTAGCTCTAGGAGATTCGTGTATGGTTGAAAGTCCGCTATCTTCTTGATAGGATAGTTGAGTCCATTCAAGAATCTTGCCATAGTTTGTTCTTCATCTTCCGTGATGTTGGCTCTTATCATGGCAATCTCCATTTCCTTGTAGTACTCTTCAACGGACTTGGTTCCTTGCTTGAGGAGTTGCAACATTTTGAACAAAACACGGTTGTAGTGTGTTGGCACAAAACGTGCTCTCATGACTTCCTTCATTTGACTCCAAGTAGTGATAGGCGGTTCGCCTTTTGCTTCTCTTCTCTCGATGACTTGCTCCCGCCAAATGAGAACATAGTCTTGGAACTCAAGGGATGCCATTGCGATCTTCTTTTCTTCATCAAAGTTGTGGAGGCGAAAGACCTTGTCAACTTTCAATGCCCATGAGAGGTAGTCTTTGGGATCAATGCTTCTAGAGAACTTTGGCATGGTGAACTTGAGCTTTCCATAGCAATGCTCTTCATTGTTTGCTTGCCTATTGTGAGGGCGTTCTTCATGTGGAGGATCGTCAACCTCATGTTGCTCTTGGCGGAATTGATGCTCACTGTCATGTTGTTCTTGCCGAGCTTGTGGTTCTTGTAGAGGTTGTTTCTCTTGTCGCGCTTGGGGAGGATCTTGACGTTGCATTCGTGCTTGATAACATATCTCTTGCATCTCATCGTGAATTGCTTCATCTTCTTGATGAATGAGTCGGTTGCGAGTTGCAACATTGCGATGTGAATCACGTAGGGCATGTTGCACCTCAAGAGCTTGAGCTTCTCGATGTTGTTATGCTTGACGTTGAGCCTCGGCATATTCTTCTTCTTGGTGTTGACGCGCTCGCTCTTCTTCTTGTTGGCGTAGTCGTTCACGTTCTTGTGCTTGCTCAAGTGTAGCTTGGTTTTGACGATGTCGACGTTCTTTCTCTTCAAATAGCTCTTGTGAACTCTTGTCATGAAGTGGGTTGCAATTTTCATGTCGATCTTGACGCACGACTTGACGAAGAGTGTTCGATGTATGTGTACTTGAGCCGGAAGTGTAGTCGGTATGACGGCTTGAGCGGCTCCTTCTTTGAGAGGATGTAGATGAAGAGCGTCAGTTGACTATCAATGTCTGTAGCTCATCGAATTGAGTAGACATGTTGGTGTTGATGATATCAAATTTTTTTCTATGCGATGATCCAAGATGAATAAGTATGATACCATATGATTCACGATGCTGAAATGCGATGCTATGGTTTGTGCTTAAAATCTATTTGCTTATCTTTTTCTTTTGCTTGCAAGCTTGATTGGCTCTTTGTCTTTGAGCTCTTTTACTAGAGTACTTACATTGGTACACTGACGTCCTTAACAAACGGTTTAAAACCCCTTTCCGCGACGGCATTTGGAACCGTCGCCAAGTGAGTGTGGGCGATAGAGGGGGTCCTTCCCACACGACCCAGAAATTGTCGGGGATAGGCCCTCGTGGGACCCAGGCTGGGGCCGTGTGCGATCGGGCGAGGCATGGAAACCCAATCATTTCCATAGGTATGTACATCCCACACGGTGAATCCCAGAAATCATTTCCGTAGGTATGTACATCCCACACGGTGAATCCCAGAAATCATTTACGTAGGTATGTACATCCCACACGGTGCATCCCAGAAATCTTTTCCGTAGGTATGTACATCCCACACGGTGCATCCCAGAATTTTTTTTCGTAGGTATGTACATCCCACACGGTGAATCCCAGAAATAATTTCCTTAGGTATGTACATCCCACACAGTGAATCTTTCCATAGGTATGTACATCCCACACAGTTCTTTGTGTGGAAACGTTTGTGTAAGGTGGCCTAACCCAAAACAGTTCATTGCCGGAAGCCGTGTGTGATTGTTAGTTGATCGAACACGCCTACTTTCTAGAAACCGTGCAGGTTGTTTAAGTTCATCGCCCACGGTGTTGTATGAGTAACCGTTTGCAATAGAATATCCCAATAAGCAGGGTAATTAGCCTATTATTAATAATCCATGTACTAATCAAACTGATATTTCTTATAAAACACTCCAGATATTTCATATCCATATGAAAGCAACCAGGATTTCATAATCGAATTACATCAGATAGCTTCGGCGCTCAGTTACACCATTACACAACAGCACCAAGTTTCACATGCAACATCAAAAACCTTTGGAAAGTAGCATAATACACAGTAAATAGATAGATGAATCTCATCTGGGAAACTCCAGAAGCAGAAGGCAAATATTGAGCCTTCAGTGATGTTGAATGTCCTTGGAACTTTAGTGTTGGCACAAAACGTGCTCTCATGACTTCCTTCATTTGACTCCAAGTAGTGATAGGCGGTTCGCCTTTTGCTTCTCTTCTCTCGATGACTTGCTCCCGCCAAATGAGAACATAGTCTTGGAACTCAAGGGATGCCATTGCGATCTTCTTTTCTTCATCAAAGTTGTGGAGGCGAAAGACCTTGTCAACTTTCAATGCCCATGAGAGGTAGTCTTTGGGATCAATGCTTCCAGAGAACTTTGGCATGGTGAACTTGAGCTTGCCATAGCAATGCTCTTCATTGTTTGCTTGCCTATTGTGAGGGTGTTCTTCATGTGGAGGATCGTCAACCTCATGTTGCTCTTGGCGGAATTGATGCTCACTGTCATGTTCTTGCCGAGCTTGTGGTTCTTGTAGAGGTTGTTGCTCTTGTCGCGCTTGGGGAGGATCTTGACGTTGCATTCGTGCTTGATAACATATCTCTTGCATCTCATCGTGAATTGCTTCATCTTCTTGATGAATGAGTCGGTTGCGAGTTGCAACATTGCGATGTGAATCACGTAGGGCATGTTGCGCCTCAAGAGCTTGAGCTTCTCGATGTTGTTATGCTTGACGTTGAGCCTCGGCATCTTGTTCTTCTTGGTGTTGACGGCTCGCTCTTCTTCTTGTTGGCGTAGTCGTTCACGTTCTTGTGCTTGCTCAAGTGTAGCTTGGTTTTGACGATGTCGACGTTCTTTCTCTTCAAATAGCTCTTGTGAACTCTTGTCATGAAGTGGGTTGCAATTTTCATGTCGATCTTGACGCACGACTTGACGAAGAGTGTTCGATGTATGTGTACTTGAGCCGGAAGTGTAGTCGGTATGACGACTTGAGCGGCTCCTTCTTTGAGAGGATGTAGATGAAGAGCGTCAGTTGACTATCAATGTCCATAGCTCATCGAATTGAGTAGACATGTTGGTGTTGATGATATCAAATTTCTCTCGTGTGCGTGCTTCAAATTGTCATGCATCGGCGGCAACTTGCTCGATTCGCTCTTACATAGCTTCATTCTCTTGATGTAGAGCTCGTTGGACACCGAATAGATGTAGTTTGGTGACGTACTTGTTCGATTCTTGAGGATCATCGAATAGCGGGTTCGTAGATGTACTTGGCCTATCCATCATTGCAAGCAAGAATGTGTGAGTTGGAGAAAGGAAGAACCATACCAAATGTACCTTGACCGAAGTTGAAGATGGATCAATGATCACTCAATAGTATAATTCGGAAATAGCACAATTGGTACCAAGTCTTGTCGATTCTCACACCTACACAAGTAATTCTTTTGGAGGAGCTCGGTGAGGATAGAGGCACAAATTTTATGCACATTGTGAGTAAGACTCAATGATGCTGAAAATGATTCGCAAATGAGCAAATGTCACAAGAAGACCAATAGCTATGTAGGTACACGGGAAACACACACGCAAATAGATAAAAAGGGTCATGCAAACCAAGGGTGAGCGGGATATTCTCTTGTTGCACAATACTAGAGAGACGCTAGCACGATTGCACAATAGGCGGATATGAGACTTGTGCACGACCTACTAAGCAAAAATGCAACGACTTCTATCCCAAGTATGCTATATGTTTGTTGTTTCTATGCGATGATCCAAGATGATCAAGTATGATACCATATGATTCACGATGCTGAAATGCGATGCTATGGTTTGTGCTTAAAATCTATTTGCTTATCTTTTTATTTTGCTTGCAAGCTTGATTGGCTCTTTGTCTTTGAGCTCTTTTACTAGAGTACTTACATTGTTACACTGACGTCCTTAACAAACGGTTTAAAACCCCTTTCCGCGACGGCATTTGGAACCATCGCCAAGTGAGTGTGGGCGATAGGGGGGGGGGTCCTTCCCACACGACCCAGAAATTGTCGGGGATAGGCCCTCGTGGGACCCAGGCTGGGGCCGTGTGCGATCGGGCGAGGCATGGAAACCCAATCATTTCCATAGGTATGTACATCCCACACGGTGAATCCCAGAAATCATTTCCGTAGGTATGTACATCCCACACAGTGAATCCCAGAAATCATTTCCGTGGTATGTACATCCCACACGGTGCATCCCAGAAATCTTTTCCGTAGGTATGTACATCCCACACGGTGCATCCCAGAATTTTTTTTCGTAGGTATGTACATCCCACACGGTGAATCCCAGAAATAATTTCCTTAGGTATGTACATCCCACACGGTGAATCTTTCCATAGGTATGTACATCCCACATAGTTATTTGTGTGGAAACATTTGTGTAATGTGGCCTAACCCAAAACAGTTCGTTGCCGGAAGCCGTGTGTGATTGTTAGTTGATCGAACACGCCTACTTTCTAGAAACCGTGCAGGTTGTTTAAGTTCATCGCCCACGGTGTTGTATGAGTAACCGTTTGCAATAGAAAATCCCAATAAGCAGGGTAATTAGCCTATTATTAATAATCCATGTACTAATCAAACTGATATTTCTAATAAAACACTCGAGATATTTCATATCCATATGAAAGCAACCAGGATTTCATAATCGAATTACATCAGATAGCTTCGGCGCTCAGTTACACCATTACACAACAGCACCAAGTTTTACATGCAACATCAAAAACCTTTGGAAAGTAGCATCATACACAGTAAATAGATAGATGAATCTCATCTGGGAAACTCCAGAAGCAGAAGGCAAATATTGAGCCTTCAGTGATGTTGAATGTCCGTGGAACTTTAGGCCAGTGGCTATAGATAATTGCCCGCCCAACCTTCATCCTCTTTAGCAAGACTTCAATATTGTACCATGGGTGTTGAATGAATACCTTCCTCGCATCTTGACCATGCAGGTGGTTTGAGAGGTAATCATCGGTGAACTGCTTTGATAAGTACTGAAACAAAGCTATGCATTAATCGCTGTTGTAAATTTTGAAATGGCGCAAGGGGTAAAAACAAGGTAAAAGAGTTGGTACCATCCTATAGTTGATCGATGTCTTCTTCATTGTGCAAAGAAAGATCTTGCTATTATTCGTCGCAAGTTTCTTCATCCTTACAATCTTTCTGAGTTTCTTGACTCGACTGATATTCATGGACATCACATTTCCCCATATGCAAAATGGGTCGAATAGTGGGTCTAAGCCTCTGACAGCAGGACCTACATGTGCAAGACCAAATTGTAAGAAACCTAAATATTACTCCCTCCATTCCTAAATATAAGTCTTTTTAGACATTTGAAATGGACTATAACATACAGATGTATGTGGACATATTTTAGAGTGTATATTCACTCATTTTGCTCCTTATGTAGTCACTTGTTAGTATCTCTAAAAAGACTTATATTTGGGAATGGAGGGAGTAGAATGATTCCTGCAACTGCACAATAATGTGCTATTAGCCAAAGGACCCTGCTTGGACAAACCTCGGTGGTAAACCGCAGCCTCTCCCATTATTTCCCTGCAACACACATAAGGAAGATCTTGATCAGGTTAACTAAGAGTTGCTATACTATCAGTAGAATATGTATTGAGTACAACCAAACTCGATTGGTGTCACATGCATAACAATACAAAATTGTACCCACAACAAATGAAAATCAAATTGCAGAACTGAACCAAACAGTTAAATGGACAGCAGACCAAATGAACCAAAATAGTTAACTAAGCACGACATTGCAGAATAGAAACATGTACTAGAAGATAAGACAGTTAACAAAACAAAGAATGCTTGAGAACAGTACTACGAAATGTAGCAATTGTTGGACCAAAGAGTTAACCAAACATTACATTTCAGAGGACCAAATTGTTAACTGAACATCAGATTGCATATTAACATTACGGAGGAAAAATCACTAGAAGGCACTAGCGGTGGCCTCGAGAAAACACCACGAACTGTATTTTGAAGTAGAAAATCGCGCGGCGGTGTCGATGGTGGCCTCGAAGACGAGGTGCTCCTCCAAGATCTGGCGGTCGACACGCATGTTAGCCATAGCGACCTCGTTCGCGCGTGCGGCCGCATGCTACTCGGCTCCACGTTATACTGCGTGTAAAATGGATGTGGGCGGCACTTAATTGGAGGAGGGGGCAGTGATTTTGGTGGAAGGTGTCGCTCCGTCAGTCCGGGCATGTGGGACGGGAAAGGAGGAGGATGGTGTGGGTGGGGTGTGGATTACCTTACCATATCGACGAGGCCGCGCAGCAAGAAGAAGGGTCGGTGGCGAGGAGGCCGCGCAGCAAGAAGAAGGGTCGCCGGCGAGGAGGTGGCACTGCAAGAAGAAGGGTCGCCGGCGAGGACGCAACGCTACAAGAAGAAGGGTAGCCGGCGAGGACGCGGCGTTGCAAGAAGAAGGGTCACCGGCGAGGAGGCTGAGCTGCCAGTAAGCAGCAGTGAAGGTTTGAACTTGGAAAGGAAGGAGGAATAGTGGAAATGTGGCTTTTGGTAGGAGGGAGGGGGCAGCGAGATAGATATTTCCGCAGTGGCAAAAAAGTTCGCTCGGTGCCGCGAGAAACTGGCGCGCAAGTGTGGTTCAAGCAGGGGAGGTGGACTGTAGACAATGAAGCTTCATGCGTAAGCCACACAAGACGGTGCGTCAAGATATTTTATATCGCATCCCACCTGATTATTTCTATTAAACTGTTTGTGTTATACCTGATTTTTTCATTATGTTTTGAAAGACAAAATGGTGTTACAGAGGGAAAGGGTGGTGTTTGAATTGTAGAACATTTACGTACAGTGAACATGCAACTAGTACATGAGTGTCGTGTTTAAATTTGGAATTATTCCGGGTTTGTTTGGCATTTTTTATGCATTAATTGAGTTTCTGTGCATTTAATGTGCATAATTCAAATTTAAACTACAAGCACATGCTCCAATGCACCAAAGTATGGTGAAAAATCACATGTGTGTCTTTGGGTGAATTTATAGGTCCCATGCAAGAAATGGGAATAAAATTCAAACATCTGGGTGTCGTAGCTCGGCCGGAATGATTGAGAAACTTGGTTTTTTAATTCCTGTAATTCCAAAACACGCCTAAAAGTCATGAAACTTGGCATGGTGTCATGACATGGCACGAATATGCTCCGGTAATTTTTTTGGCCGAATTGGGACAAGCTTTGGTGTAAGCTTCTTGCAAACCGGAGCTTCCCTCAAGAAGGCTCGTGGTTCCGAGAGGGAACGTGTCACCTCTGTGTGCGAAATGACATGCGTACACAGCCTTCTCCCACCTTAATTTTTTACACAGCCAGATTAGACCAAATAGGAGTACCGTGCTAAATTTTGGAATTATTCCGGACTCGTTTGGCCTTTTTTATACATTAATTGAGTTTCTGGGCATTTAATGTGCATAATTCAAATTTGAACTACAAGCACAGGGTCCAGTGAACCAAAGTTGTTTGAAAAATCACATGTGTGTCCTTGGGTGAATTTCTAGGTCCCATGCAAGAGATTGGAGTGAAATTCAAACATCTCGGCGTCGTGGCTTGGCCAGAAAGATTGAGAAACTTGGTTTTTTAATTCCTGTAATTCCAAAACACGCCGGAAAATCATGAAACTTGGCATGATGTCATGACATGGCACGAACATACTGCTGTAATTTTTTAGCCGAATTGGGACAAGCTTTGGTGTAAGCTTCTTGTGAACCGGAGCTTCCCTCAAGAAGGCTCGTAGTTCCGAGAGGGAACGTGTCACCTCCTTGTGCAAAATGACATAAGTACACAGCCTTCTCACGCCTTAATTTTTGTACAAACATAGCCCAAATAGGAGTACCGTGCTAAATTTTGGAGATATTCCGGGATCGTTTGGCCTTTTTTATACATTAATTGAGTTTCTTGGCATTTAATGTGCATAATTCAAATTTGAACTACAGGCATAGGCTCCAGTGCACCAAAGTTGTTTGAAAAATCACATGTGTGTCCTTGGGTGAATTTCTAGGTCCCATGCAAGAGATTGGAGTGAAATTCAAACATCCGGGCATCGTGGCTCGGCCGAAAAGATTGAGAAACTTGGTTTTTTAATTCATGTAATTCCAAAACACGCCCGAAAATCATGAAACTTGGCATGGTGTCATGACATGGCACGAACATGCTGCGGTAATTTTTTTGGCCGAGTTGGGTGTAAGCTTCTTGCAAACCGGAGCTTCCCTCAAGAAGGCTCGTGGTTCCAAGAGGGAATGTATCACCTCCTTGCGCGAAACTAAATACGTACACGGCCTTCTCCCGCCTTAATTTTCATACAAACGCAGCCCAAATAGGAGTATCGTGCTAAATTTTGGAATTATTCCGGGCTCGTTTGGCCTTTTTTATACATTAACTGAGTTTCTGGGCATTTAATGTGAATAATTCAAATTTGAACTACAAGCACAAGATCCAATCCACCAAACTTGTTTGAAAAATCACATGTGTGTCCTTGGGTGAATTTATAGGTCCCATGCAAGAGATTGGAGTAAAATTCAAACATCTGGGCGTCGTGGCTCGGCCGGAAAGATTGCGAAACTTGGTTTTATAATTCCTGTAATTCTAAAACACACCTAAAAATCAGAAAACTTGGCATGGTGTCATGACATGGCACGAACATGCTGCGGTAATTGTTTTGGCCGAACCGGGACAAGATTTGGTGTAAACTTCTTGCAAACGGGAGCTTCCCTCAAGAAGGCTCGTGGTTCCGAGAGGGAACGTGTCACCTCCTTATGCGAAACGACATACGTACACAGCCTTCTCCCGCCTTAATTTTTGTACAAACAGAGCCCAAATAGGAGTACCGTGCTAAAATTTGGAATTACTCTGGGCTCATTTGGTCTTTTTTGTACATTAATTGAGTTTCTTAGCCTTTAATGTGCATAATTCGAATTTGAACTACAAGCATAGGCTCCAGAGCACCAAAGTTGTTTGAAAAACCACATGTGTGTCCTTGGGTGAATTTCTAGGTCCCATGCAAGAGACTGGAGTGAAATTCAAACATCTGGGTGTCGTGGCTCGGCCGGAGAGATTGAGAAACTTGGTTTTCTAATTCCTGTAATTCCAAAACACGCTTGAAAATCATGAAACTTGGCAAGGTGTCATGACACGGCACGAACATGCTGCGGTAATATTTTTGGCCGAATTGGAACAATCTTTGGTGTAAGCTTCTTGCAAACCGGAGCTTCCCTCAAGAAGGCCCGTGGTTTCGAGAGGGAACGTGTCACCTCCTTGGGCGAAACGACATACGTACACAGCCTTCTCCCGCCTTAATTTTTGTACAAACACAGCCGAAATAGGAGTACCATGCTAAATTTTGGAATTATTCCGGGCTCATTTGGCCTTTTTTATACATTAATTGAGTTTGTGGGCATTTAATGTGCATAATTCAAATTTGAACTACAAGCGCAGGCTCCAGCGCACCGAAGTTGTTTGAAAAATCACATGTGTGTCCTTGGGTGAATTTATAGGTCCCATGCAAGAGATTGGAGTGAAATTCAAACATCTCGGCATCGTGGCTCGGCCGGAAAGATTGAGAAACTTGGTTTTATAATTCCTGTAATTCCAAAACATGCCTAAAAATCATGAAACTTGGCATGGTGTCATGACATGGCACGAACATGATGAGGTAAAAATTTTGGTCGAATTTGGACAAGCTTTGGTGTAAGCTTCTTGCAAACCGGAGCTTCCCTCAAGAAGGCTCATGGTTTTGAGAGGGAATGTGTCACCTCCTTGTGTGAAACGACATACGTACACAGCCTTCTCCCACCTTAATTTTTGTACAAACACAACACAAATAGGAGTACCGTGCTAAATTTTAGAATTATTCCCGGCTCGTTTGGCCATTTTTATACATTAATTTAGTTTCTGGGCATTTAATGTGCATAATACAAATTTGAACTACAAGCATAGGCTCCAGTGCACCAAAGTTGTTTGAAAAATCACATGTGTGTCCTTGGGTGAATTTTTAGGTCCCATGCAAGAGGTTGGAGTGAAATTCAAACATTTGGGCATCATGGCTCGGCTGGAAAGATTGAGAAACTTGGTTTTTTAATTCCTGTAATTCCCAAACACGCCTGAAAATCATGAAACTTGGCTTGGTGTCATGACATGGCACGAACATGCTGCGGTAATTTTTTTGGCCGAATTTGGACAAGCTATGGTGTAAGCTTCTTGCAAACCGGAGCTTCCCTCAAGACGGCTCGTGGTTCCGAGAGGGAACGTGTCACCTCCTTGTGTGAAACGTCATACGTACGCAGCCTTCTCCCGCCTTAATTTTTGTACAAACACAACCCAAATAGGAGTACTTTGCTAATTTTTGGAATTATTCCGGGCTCGTTTGGCCTTTTTTATACATTAATTGAGTTTCTGGGCATTTAATGTGCATAATTCAAATTTGAACTACAAGCACAAGCTCCAGCGCACCAAAGTTGTTTAAAAAATCACATGTGTGTCCTTGGGTGAATTTCTAGGTCCCATGCAAGACATTGGATTGAAATTCAAACATTTGGGCCTCGTGGCTCGGCCGGAAAGATTGAGAAACTTGGTTTTTTAATTCATGTAATTCCAAAACATGCTTGAAAATCATGAAACTTGGCATGGTGTCATGACATGGCACGAACATGCTGCGGTAATTTTTTTGGCCGAATTGGGACAAGCTTTGGTGTAAGCTTCTTGCAAACCGGAGCTTCCCTCCAGAAGGCTCGTGGTTCCGAGAGGGAACATGTCATCGCCGTGTGCGAAACGACATACGTGCGCTGCCTTGTCCCGCCTTAATTTTGGACCAAATAGAAGTACCGTGCTAAATTTTGGAATTATTTCAGGTTCGTTTGCCCTTTTTTATACATTAATTGTGTTTTTGGGCATTTAATGTGCATAATTCAAATTTGAACTACAAGCACATGCTCAAGTGCACCAAAGTTGTTTGAAAAATCACATGTGTGTCCTTGGGTGAATTTCGAGGTCCCATGCAAGAGATGGGAGTGAAATTCAAACATCTGAGCATCGTGGCTCGGTCGGAAAGATTGAGAAAATTGTTTTTTTAATTCTTGTAATCCAAAACACGCCTAAAAATTATGAGACTTGGCATGGTCACATGACATGGCACCAACATGTTGTGGTAATTTTTCTGTCCGATTTGCGAAGGCGCACATATTAACAATCAACAAAGTCATTTTGGAACAAGTGTTGTCATGTTACAAATCGGAAACACAAGTATTACTGAAACCGTGGGCGTATGACTTACCAATTACGTGCGGCCACGCGTCCCCTTTATTATTGGCTAGGAGGTGTCGTGCTGGGTAGCTATTTGAGTACGGGAGGCGTGCGATCAGAACCCTGTGCGTGCTCATCGAAAGGAGAGCCCTTTTGACTGCTACCTGCTGGGCACCTCCATCCCAACGTCTCCATTAATGGCGCCCGAGCACCTGTTCTATGGCGTGGCTATATGTCTCACTGGACTGAGATTTAGGAGAGAAAAATAAAAATCTGAAAAGAAAGTTTTGCATGGATCGTGATGTAAGATCTGACAGACCTATATAGCATCGACTGCAACTTATAGCAAGCATGATGAATGTAAGGACGATGACATTGGATAATAATTGTCTTACATAATTATAAATATACTTAAAGAAGCCACATGCGGCAACGCCGACATACACAAGGGCAAAAGAAGAAGGAAGACAACTAGTCTCCGTGGCGGGCGGCGACGAGCTCTTTCTTGTCCTCAAGATGCTGGTTGAGAGCATCCATGGATTCCTCCACCAGCCTTCTGCGCCCGTTGAGCGGCATGGCATTCTCGTCCATAAGTTTCTCGATGATGACGCCGGTCCTCTTCAACAAGGTAGTGGTCTGCTCCTCTACTCCGGACTTCCAACGATCTTCGCACTCAGTAGGTTGCGCTCGTCCGGGAGCTTTGCATGGTTCTCAGTTAGTTGCCGGATGACGTCAGTAGACTGTTCAAACAAGGCTTGCAGGTCATCATGCAACCTCGCCCACCTGCAGATCTGATCCATCTGTGCATGCGCCTGTAAGAGTCCTCGCCTGCCCGCGAGGCATTTTCCCAGGACGTTGCGGCAAGGGAGGACATCTTTGCTGCATTCGCAGCGCGGCAGGACATCTCTTCTGCTTCTGCGGCGTGGCCGGACCACTCTGTTGCATCGATGGTGCGGTGGGTCCTCCGTGCTGCTTCGGTGGCGCCGCGGGACCTCTCTTGATGCGGAGCATCCTAAGGACATCACCATGTCAACAGTCCATTTGGCAAGTGACATGTGTGACATCTACTTCACATACATAAATGTGAATCATCTCCTTTACACGTGCTCACTTGACCCCTTCGAGGTATACTACTTGAAACTCCACTCGTGTGCATGCATAGGTGTTGTCGGAGCTTCACGTACGACGGGGAGGAGTGCAAGCGCCAAGGAACGCCTACGCCATCAATGAGGGAAGCATGGAAGCGAAGACGGAAGAAAACGGAGCGGCTGAAGTTATAGCTGCCGGACATCCGGCGCCAACCTGGACATCCGGCACCTCAGCAACCATCGGACATCCGGCCTTCTGCCCGGAAATCCGGCGCCAGCAACACAACCGCACCCGAGGCTTGGCCCCGCTAGCCCCGACATCCGGCCGTTCCCCCAAACATCCAGCGACTCGTGAAGAGCCGGACATCCGGCCTTTCCTGCATGCATGTATCCAGGCCGAGGCCCATGTATCTGTTTCACCCCTCACTTACCCCTTCATGTCTCTAGACTATGTATACTCCTCTACCTCCACCACTTTAGGGTTAGCAAATGTGATAGCTCATTTTAGACTAGAGCTTTGCTCATCTATGTGGCTCTACTCCTACAAGTGACCGCGGCTGTCGGTTTACGGGCTCCACAAACCCAAGAAGTTCCAACATAGGGGCGTGAACGAAGATCTCTCCCACTCACATCTACCTAGCGTCTCGCCCTCGTTTGGTGAAAAGATTCAAGCGAACAACAAGTGAAGCACACACGAATTTACCCAGGTTCGGGCCACCTTGCGGTGTAAAACCCTACTTCCTGCTTTGGTGGATTAGCCTCAGGAGGGCTTGGGTATGAACGAGTACAGTGGTTCCTGAGCTTAGGAGGAGAGCTCAAGAGGGTCAGGAGGCAAGGGTTCTTGCTCCTTTATGCGAGGGCGGAGTTTCTGGATCTGATCCCACTTTCCTCCATAGTGGAGATCCTAGCTACTTATATAGGCGGCCAGGGTCCTCTTCCCCGAAATGTTTAGGCGGGAAGGGATCCCACAATGGCCATTTTGAGTGGGAACACAAGGACGTTCCTATCCTGACAAAAGCGGTCTTCGCCTGCAAAGGGGTCAGGCGGTGACGCGGTGGTGGGCTCAGTGGTGACATCCTCCATGTCGTCCTTGCTGTCTTCGGTCTTGTTGCACCGAAGGGGAAACCTTTGTCCCGCTCCTCGGGAACTTGCGCCTGCGTTATCTTCTTTGCACCAAAATGGCAACTGCACTGCTGGCACGCGCTGGCATCCGCTGGCACGGTGCGTCATTGCTTGCGTCACTGCCTCCTCCTAAGGCAGGCTTGGCCTTGGATTCTCCGCCCCTCCGGAGCAACCTAGCCGAGGCCGCTCCTAAGGGGGTCTTGATGTCGCTCTCCTCACGAGGCCTAGCCCCCTCACGAGGGTCTTGAGCAGCAGGTCGATCAGATGAGCCGTACCAGGCCGTAGTAGGAGCGCGTTGCGGCCCACAGACAGGAAAGTCTGGGTACCCTGGTTCCCAGGACGCCGACAGTAGCCCCCGGCCCCAAGGCGCGCGCGGAGTTGGCTTCGGGGTGAGGCCTTAGTCGAGGACGAAGCGCTGCGGGCCCCAAAAAGGCCGCGGGCCAGGCTGGCGCGTGACGGTTGGATGGGACGTGGGCGACTCTGCTTCCCACGCAGTCTCGACAACCGTGTAACTTGACAAAAGGGGTTGTCTTTGCTGCAGAGGAGTTATCGCCTCCTTTCCTTCCTGTTCAGATCCCCTTCTCCTTCGCCTCCGGCCTTCCCAAATCGCCTGCATCCTCCGGCACCTCCAGCAATGGCGAAGAAAAGCAAGGGGGCCGCGCTGGCGTCCGGATCTGCTTCCTCCCTTGAGGTGGCGCTCGAGGAGTCCACCATCACCGAGGAGGGTGGCAACTCGGAGGTCCAGCCTTTTTTGTCGAGCGTCCACAACAAGCATGGCCCGACGAAGATTTGGGTTGGATCCACCACGGCGCGGATCTTGCTGAAGTCTTGCTACCCCTTCTTCCTCCACAGCATCTCCGTCGGGCTCGTGCTGCCCTTCTCGGAGTTCTTCTACGCCATCCTGGACCATTACCAGGTGCACGCCCTCTATATCCAGCCTCGCTCCATCTTCATCATGTCGCTCTTCGCCTTTTACTGCGAGTCATTTGTGGGGGTGAAACCGACTGTCACCCTCTTCCGCCACTTCTTCTCCATGCAGCGGTACGACGAGGGTCCATGCTCGGGCTGTGTCTCCTTCGTCTTCCAGCACCAGGGCTGCAGGCTGATGACAACCAGGAAGAAGATAGACTCGCATCGGAAGAGGTGGGTCTACCTGGATGCCCAGCGCATTCACTCGCTGCTGGCGCTGCCTACCGCCCGTCCGGCAAAACGCGTCGGCTAGAGCTACGCGAAGCTCAACGACCCCCTTGACGAGCATGTCTTGGCAAGGATCGAGGCCAACCTAGGCTCGAGGCTTGAAGGGGCCCAGATCGTGAAGGAGTTCCTGAGGCAGCGGCTGGCGCCGCTCTAGGCATACTCGCGCCCCATGTGGGAGCTGGTGGGGGATGACGACAGGCTTAGGCGAGAAAGTCTTTGAAAATACCTTTGTCTCCATAACCATGCATCCCACCTCCACCCTCTCCCATGGCGAGTCCCACCTCCACCGCACCTCTCATGGCTGCTCACCGATCCTCCTCTCCTTCTAGATCGTTCATGGTGAGTATTGATCCTCTTAAGAACCAATGGCAAGTCTCATCCATTGGGATTTTCCTCGGGGCTTAAGGTGGAACAGAAGGTACGTGACAAGTTCAGATTTATGGTTCATTTCGAAAGATCCTCTGGATCCAAGGAATTTTTCTTGGTGGTCTCATTCTCCTCTACCTCCTTCCCTCTTACTGAAGAGGCGGTAGGAGTGGTCTTACAATGTTGCATTGGAGGGTTGGCTTCGGGTTTCAACTCAAGCAATTGGGAGATCGATCTTTCAGGTTTTCGGTTGCTTCCAATCAAGTCGGTGATTTCATCTATGGTTTAAAGGATCGTGTTTGGCCTAATTTTGTCTGCCATTTCCACCTATACAAATTATCATTGGATTATGCTTGGAAGGGATCGAATTGGCATCTTGATGACGTAATTCCGGAGGTTTCTGCGTGATCACCCGTGGCTATTAAAAGCTCTCTAGGGTTTTTACGTTCAAGTGCACTCGAAGACACCTCCTCCAGATCTGAGTTGGCCAAATTCAAGTTTGTTAATGATGACAATATCGGATCTTCTCATCTTGACCAAGACTCATCATTCAATGATTTGGTTCAAATGCATTCTTCCAATCCAACGCTCGAACCGTTTGAATCTTTGAATAAGTTGTTGTTTGGCAGTTTTGAAACACATATTATTCGGCAGGGTCCGCATATTATTGGTAAACGTTTCTGTGGGAGATCATTTGCTTCATCTTGATGGAATCAAATCAATGAGGAAATTCTTGATCTATGGCAAGCTGGATATTCAAATGAAATCATTAAATCGGTGCTTGGAATCTCTGCCATACCTACGAAAGAGTTTATATATAAAAAGCTACACATGTGTATCCTCTGTGAGAGACATGGTCACGTAAGGGACCATTGCATGGATCATTATGTGTGCACTTGATACGTCCAAAACGTATCTATAAATTCTGCTTGCTCCATGCCTCTTTTGGGTGATATTGCTATGATATTTATACACTTCCATACACTTTTGATCATATTTGGACTAACCTATTAACTCAGTGCACCCCAGTGCCAGTTTCTGTTTTCTGCTGTTTTTGTATTTCAGGTTTTCCCATCACGTAAACTGCCAGAAAAATTCCGGAAAAATTATATAAAAAATCAGCGTTCCGGAAGCTTCCGTGCGGCCAAAGTAGGGCCAGAGGGGGGCCACAGGGGCTCCAGGCGGCCTGCCCAGGCGGCCCCCCTGGCTGCGCCGGGGGGGCGCCTGGGCCCCCCAGACCTCCGCTGATGCCCCCCTTTGGCATATATTTAACACCCGTCGAGGAAACCCTAATTTCGAACCCCTTTTCTCCAGACGCAATTCCGATCTCTGCCGCCATCGCCATCAAGCTTCGGGGGACCAGAATTCCTGTGCCGGCACCCTGCCGGGACGGGGAAGTGCCCCCGGATTAATCTCCATCGACGTTGCTTCCTCCCTCCATGATGCGGGAGTAGTTCCTCCTCAGGGCTGAGGTTTCTACCAGTAGCTATGTGGTCAATTCTCTCTCCCATGATGTGATCTTTGTTGTGATCATAGGCTATGTTAATCTAGGGTGATCCCATGATATTTCCCCTTCCTCTATGTATTGGATTGATGTACTCACTTGTCTTTATCTAGTATAATCCCCGAGACCAAGGTGACAGCGGTCTATTGGACATGGATTAGAAAAGTATTTTCATGAGTGATTTCCTCTCTTGTGTGTTGATTAAAGATTGAGAGTCTCTTGGTGCTTGTCTTTGACTATCCTTTAGATATGTTGTGGTGATTGTGGGACTCTCTTTGGATGGCCGCGGTGACATTGGGAAATCCTTAGATTGAGAACTACGAACTTTGAGGTGTGCTTTTGTAGCCCTACATAATTCTCTTGACCACGAAGGAATGACCTCTGAGTGTGTCCCCTTTGCATGTTTTATGGGAAATATCATGTGATTCGATTATGTTAATGTTGTTGGGAATTACCACTAGTGAAAGTATGAAGCCTAGGCCTTGTTTCCACCATTGCAATACCATTTGTGCTCACGTTTACCACTTGTTTGCTTGCTGCACTTTTTATTACAGATTTATATTACTTTGTTTCGCCATCCATATCACTTGCCATTTAACATCTCTTCGCCGAACTAGTGCACCTATACAACTCCTAGTTGTATTAGGTGTGTTGGGGACACAAGAGACTTCTTGTATCTTAGTTGCAGGGTTGCTTGAGAGAGACCATCTTCAACCTCTACTTCCCTGAGTTCGATAAACCTTAGGTCATCCACTTGAGGGAAATTGTTGTTGTCCTACAAACCTCTGCGCTTGGAGGCCCAACATAGTCTACAAGAGTAGAAGCGTGTGTAGACATCAAGCTATTTCTGGCGCCGTTGCCGGGGAGGTGAGCGCTTGAAGGTATATCTTTAGATCTTGCAATTAAATCTTTTCGTTTCTTGTTTTTAGTTTCACTAGTTATGTTTATGGAAAATCGTGCTATTGGATCGTTGCTTACGGGAAGACGCCCCACACCTGTGGTGGTTGCTCCTCCCCCTACTGAAATTGTGCCCTATAAAATACCAGCTGGTATTATCGATTATGTTTTGGCTAATCGTTATGCAGGAGACAGACATCCCGGTGAACACTTGCTATATCTGTCACAACTATGTTCATTATTTAAGCTTGCAGGTGTATCAAGGGAGTTTGTCATGAGGAAATTGTTCGCCGTATCACTTATAGATAAAGCTTCAGATTGGTATAAGCTTCTCGATAACTTGCACTTGCTTGATTGGGAAGAGATCCAGTCTCTCTTTTACTCCAAGTTTTATCCTCTTCATGAAGTCCATGAGAATAGGAATTATGTTTATAATTTATATCCTCATGACGGAGAGAGCATAGCTCAAGCTTGGGGGAGACTAAAAACGTTAATGCTAAAATGTCCTGACCATGGGCTCCCCAAAGATATGATTATTACTAATTTCTATGTGAGGCTTTCTCGACAGGATAAAGATTTGCTCAACGCTTCCTCTATGGGTTCTTTCACAAACAAAAAGATTGATGCTAAATGGGAACTCCTTGAAAGAATTCAACGCAACACTGAAGATTGGGAGATCGACAAAGGTAAAGAGTCAGGTACAATTTATGAGTATGATTGCATTAAGTCCTTTGTTGAAACTACAAGTTTTAATAAGTTTAGTGCTAAGTTTGGGCTTGATTCTCAACTCCTTGTTGATTTCCTCAAATCTTTTGCTTCACATCTTAATATGCCTAAGGAGGATTGGATCAAGTATCATAAACCTTTTAAAGAGACTTGCAAAGAAAATGAAATTGTTCATGATGATTGCAACATGCATGATCCAATTCCTAAAAATGAAGTTTTATATAAGCATGTTAATTTTTGTGGAGTGGATAGACCTTGTGAAAGGCCTATGATTGAAGAAGAGAAGTATTGTAAGCAACATAAGCATGAAAGAACAATCACTTGGGTCAGAGATTTAAATGAAATTGCTAGAGAATTGTGTGACCTTTATCCTTTTACTTGTGAACTTTGCCATATAGAGGCTCACTTTAATTTTCAATGCATGAACTTTCAAAACAAAACTGTTAACCAGTTGTGTGATAACATGATCACCTCTGATCTTTATGATGAGCTTATGTTATTTTTGATGTGTGAAGAGTTAACAGAAAAGACTTCTTGGCTAGATGTTAATGCCATAGGAATAAAAAACACTTTGCAAAATTGCCATCTCTATTGTGTTGTTAATTGCCATGAAAATGATTACATAAGTAAGATTAGAAAGGAGGGAACTTTACCAAAGTATAAAAATGTCTCTTATATTTTTGCTAATAAAAAGGAGAGTATCTCCCAAGTTTCCCCTATTGTTTCTAATGATAAACCAGGATATGTGGAGAAGCTTCATCTCAAACCACTCCCTCCTAAGGTGAAGAAGAAGAAAAAGAAGAGGAGGAGGAAGAGGAGCAAGAAGGAAGAAGAATGGGTATCAACCTGGCCTGAGCATATTCCTCCCATCAACTTTTATCCTAACGGTTGTAAGTTTAAAGAAAAAGGTGAAGTTTATTGCCTTAATTATCATCTTGATGATACGTCCGTAGGTACCATTGAAGATGATTTTGATTATGATATGCACGTTACTTATTGTGATTTGGAAAATGATGATAATGCTACTTATGATCTTGAAAATCTTTTTGGTACCAACTCTGAAAGTGATGATATGGAAAGCCCTAAGCTTGGGGATGATAGGATTGCAAATCCTTCACCCACTAGTGATGTGATAATTGATAATTCTTTTGCTAGTAAGAATAAAGACAACATGATTACAAATATAGTTGCTAGCAATGATAATGCTCTTCTCTCCTATGATGATGTTGTAACTCCAATCTATAGTGATTATAAAGGTACCTATGACATAAGGAGAAATTATCCTTATGAAACTTGTCATAATCATGGAGGGAATTACTCCCTTGTTGAACACCATCTTCCTAATACACAATTAATCTATAGTGTTCAAGTTGTTTATGATAGTCCTACTCCCACTATTACCAATGAGAAAGATTATGCTTATGTGGAGAGTAAGAGTACCTTTTTGCATGTGGATCATGGTAACAATGCTTTATGTGATGCTTATATTGTTGAGTTTATTCGTGATCCCACTGAAAATTATTATGAGAAGGGAACATATGCTTATAGATATTTCAATAATATCAAGTTCTCTCTCTTTATGTTGAAGGTTTTGAAGCTGCACTTGTTTTGTCTTCCTATGCTTATTGCTTTGTGCTTCAATGAATTATTCTATTGCAATATTCCTATGCATAGGAAGCATGTTAGGCTTAAATGTATTTGGTATTTGCTTCTTGATGCTCTCTTTTGTTCTTCAACTCTTATTCCTACGAGAGCATCATTAAAGTCTTATGCCTAGCTTAAAGGCATAAAAGAAAGCGCTTTTGGGAGGCAGCCCACAATGAATAAAATTTTATTTTGCTTTTGTTGTGTCTTGATGTTGTTACTACAGTAGCATCATCATTGTATCTTTACTTTTCAGCTTTGTGCCAAGTGTAGCCTCTGATTGCAAGAAAAGTTCAAAAGTTGTGACGTGCTGTCCAGGAAACAGATTATGTCCTTGGATAGAAAAAATCGTATAAAATCACCAGATCATCTTTTTGGTCTGAATTTTTTCGACAGTGTGATATATACAATTGTCTTTCGTGCGTCTGTTCTGAGTTTTTTTATTAGAGTTGCAGAAGTGCCCCGAAAAAATCATTTACTACCTGCTGTTCTGTTTTTCACAGATTCTGTCCTGTTTTGCCTTTCCCTCATTTTGCAAACCTTGAGCTTGCTTTTTCTTTGCAAAAACCTTTTGGCAATCTTGAGAAACAGTAGAACTTCAAGAATATCCTTATTTCCAGCAAGGAACAATTATATTATTATGGGTACTAACCTAGCTAATCAGATTATGATGAGTTATGTATGAAGGGAGTTTTCAAGTGTGCGAGGGAAGATGATAAAAAGATTCAGGAGTGTCAAACGCTCAAGCTTGGGGATACCCCCATGCACCCCCAAGAAATATTCAAGAAGACTCAAGCGTCTAAGCTTGGGGATGCCCCCGTGCATCCCCTTCTCCATCAACATTATCAGTTCGTCTTTCGATCCGCTATATTTTTATCACTTCATGTGTTATGTGCTATGCTTGGAGCGTCTTGCTTTTAGTTTTCCTTTTTAGTTTTCCTTAGCTTTTCAAAACGAGTCGGAACTCAGCTTTCTTTATGTGGGAGAGAAACACGCTCCACTTCTACCTAGAACATAACATAGAATTTTCATGTCTATCTTTGCTGTGTATGTTCTTGGTCTTTCAATAGCTACTATCATGTTTAGCTCTTAGTTTTCATGCTTATCTTTTTAAAGAGCTTTTGCTTAGTTGGTTGCTTGAACTCTCTTTAGTTATCATGCTTATCTTATTAAGAGAGTTTGCTTCTGTTGCATTGGTTGATATGTCTATGATAAAAATGCTACGTGCATAATGGTGCTTAGTAGTTCATGTTTTCTTATGGTTAGTCTCAAATAGCTGGGGGGTTCCCAATGTGTTATTGGAGTACCAACATGATTTGTTTGCCTATGATGTGGTATGGTTTAGTAATATCTTCCTTCAAGAATTTATTTTGATTGACTTGGCGTATGCTCACGCATATTTAAGACTGTAAAGAAAGTCTGTCAAGCCTTGATGATCTTTTGTTTCTGAGTAGCGATATAACTTCCATGCCTGATTCAATGTTGCTTTGTCGCTCTGCATGATTATGACCGCCATTGCTCTCTTAGTTGGTCGCTCCCAGTCTTTTGCTAACCTCCACCTGTACTAAGCAGACTGACTGCTTGTGCATCCAAATTCTTTTAAACCAGTTATGCCATATGAGTCCACCATACCTTCCTATACATGATATTTACCTGCCGTTCCTAACGAAGACTTTCATGTACCATCTCGAAATTATTCAAAAAAGCATTTCTCTTTTGTGCCTCTGTTTTAGCTCATGAGGAAGTAGTAGTTAATTCATGATCTTTTTAAGTTGGACAAGCTTCACCCCGGGATTGCATGTCTAATGTGCAAACCCATAATACGAGAAGGAACTGGCAAAGAGTGCGCCCTGCTCAAAATAATATAACAAACAAACCCTCCTTCACGCTTTGTTCATGAGAAATTAGAAAACTTTGGCAGTGATAAACAAAGGAGATTAAGAGGATGTGATCGTCCTCATTCGGGAGCCGTTCCTCGAAACTTGTCCATCTCAAGAAGTGATTGAGTTGTCTGCTAGCATTCGTTGACGAAACATGCATATTCTAAAAAAAATATTACCTCTGTTTTTAAAACCAAGAGCTCTGGTACATGTTTAGTTTTTGTTTCAGACCACGGGTTTTCAACCTTGCCAACAAAAGCCACGGTTCGAGAGTCTCCACCTTCTTTTAAAGCACCAACTACTGAGAGCATGATTGTCATTCTGAGTGTAATGTGCATTGTCCCAAAGTAGCATTGTCTTTTGCATGATTATGATATCGTTTATTCTGAAATTATTGTATCTAGTCATCACTTAAACCTTGGAGGTACCCCTGCATTTATGTTTTGCTTCACTAAAGGGGTCAAGCGACATATCACTTTGTCATATTTGCACACCATGCTCATTACAAATCTATTTGATGTTTCAGTATCATGTTGTAAAACTTTTAGTTCTTTGTGAATTTCTCATGAGGCAACTTAATTACTACAGATTCATTGTCTCAGTAAGCTTTTGTCATATGACTATGAAAAGTCCTATATGGTTAATAGCATGTCACCACAGAAATTATGCTTGTTATCATTTACCTACTCGAGGACGAGCAGGAATTAAGCT
Source organism: Secale cereale (assembly GCA_902687465.1). Lineage (NCBI taxonomy): Eukaryota > Viridiplantae > Streptophyta > Magnoliopsida > Poales > Poaceae > Secale > Secale cereale. The sequence continues at coordinate 237,829,298 of LR738709.1, forward strand.
TGGGGATGTTGATACGTCCAAAACGTATCTATAATTTCTGCTTGCTCCATGCCTCTTTTGGGTGATATTCCTATGATATTTATACACTTCCATACACTTTTGATCATATTTGGACTAACCTATTAACTCAGTGCACCCCAATGCCAGTTTCTGTTTTCTGTTGTTTTTGTATTTCAGGTTTTCCCATCACGTAAACTGCCAGAAAAATCCCGGAAAAATTATATAAAAAATCAGCGTTCCGGAAGCTTCCGTGCGGCCAAAGTAGGGCCAGAGGGGGGCCACAGGGGCTCCAGGCGGCCTGCCCAGGCGGCCCCCCTGGCCGCGCCGGGGGGGCGCCTGGGCCCCCCAGACCTCCGCTGATGCCCCCCTTTGGCATATATTTAACACCCGTCGAGGAAACCCTGATTCCGAACCCCTTTTCTCCAGACGCAATTCCGATCTCCGCCGCCATCGCCATCAAGCTTCGGGGGACCAGAATTCCTGTGCCGGCACCCTTCCGGGACGCGGAAGTGCCCCCGGATTCATCTCCATCGACGTTGCTTCCTCCCTCCATGATGCGGGAGTAGTTCCTCCTCGGGGCTGAGGTTTCTACCAGTAGCTATGTGGTCAATTCTCTCTCCCATGATGTGATCTTCGTTGTGATCATAGGCTATGTTAATCTAGGGTGATGACATGATATTTCCCCTTCCTCTATGTATTGGATTGATGTACTCACTTGTCTTTATCTAGTATAATCCCCGAGACCAAGGTGACAGCGATCTATTGGACATGGATTAGAAAAGTATTTTCATGAGTGATTTCCTCTCTTGTGTGTTGATTAAAGATTGAGAGTCTCTTGGTGCTTGTCTTTGACTATCCTTTAGATATGTTGTGGTGATTGTGGGACTCTCTTTGGATGGCCGCGGTGACATTGGGAAATCCTTAGATTGAGAACTACGAACTTTGAGGTGTGCTTTTGTAGCCCTACATAATTCTCGTCCTCTCTTGACCACGAAGGAATGACCTCTGAGTGTGTCCCCTTTGCATGTTTTATGGGAAATATCATGTGATTCGATTGTGTTAATGTTGTTGGGAATTGCCACTAGTGAAAGTATGAAGCCTAGGCCTTGTTTCCACCATTGCAATACCATTTGTGCTCACGTTTACCACTTGTTTGCTTGCTGCACTTTTTATTACAGATTTATATTACTTTGTTTTGCCATCCATATCACTTGCCATTTAACATCTCTTCGCCGAACTAGTGCACCTATACAACTCCTAGTTGTATTAGGTGTGTTGGGGACACAAGAGACTTCTTGTATCTTAGTTGCAGGGTTGCTTGAGAGAGACCATCTTCAACCTCTACTTCCCTGAGTTCGATAAACCTTAGGTCATCCACTTGAGGGAAATTGATGTTGTCCTACAAACCTCTGCGCTTGGAGGCCCAACATAGTCTACAAGACTAGAAGCGTGTGTAGACATCAGCACTTCTCTTCTCCCTACTGACAGTGTGAGTGCTCCTCCCTTAAGTATTTCTTCCTGGTGCAATGTTTGTAAGAGCACAGATCATTTGTCTTCTTCTTCCTCTTTTGCTAATAAGGATATTAGATGTTGCAACATTTGTGGTGTCAAGGGACACATGCAATGGAATTGTCTGGCTCGGGCACGTTCAAACAAGCGATTTGCCTGGGTTAGGAAAAGTGAGACTGCTAGGTCGGGCAATTCTGTTGGCTCTCCGTGTTATGTTGGAAAAAAATGATTGAATGCAAATTATCTGGGATTCGGGCACCTCGAGCTCTCCTCTCCACCCCACTCAGTGCCTCGAATGGCGAACCTCCCAGTGCTACCTTATCAGTTTGTGCCAGGGGAGATGGACATCCAACAAGGTCCAGAAGGGAGGCTGCAGCGCAACATGGTGGTTGTAGATGACCCGCCGGTGGACCATTCGCATCATGCGCTGGTCATGGTGGTGCCGCCTCCTGGTGATCTGCAAAGGGGGGCAGTTCTTGCTGAAGTCACGAGAGTTCTCCTGGAAGATCATGGTGCGCCTACGTCTGAGGGTGAGACCTATCCTTTCTGTGTGGGTTTGGTTCATTTCAATGACAATGTGGTTAGAGATACTCTGATTAGTAGAGGCGAGCAGCCCCTAGATGAACACACTACCTTCTATTTGTGGCGACATGATGAGGGCCCTAATATGCGTAGACCGGTTATTGAAAGGGATGCTTGGGTTATGCTGCTTGGATATCCTCTTAATTATCAGAATAAGCATTATGTTATCAAGGTTGTATCTTGTTTTGGGAGATGTATGTATTGGCATCGCCCTGGGCATAGAAAATCTAGAGTTTTGGTTCATGTGCTCATCAATGAACTTGCCCTGGTTCCTTTTAGTTTGGTGGTTAAGAGATTACGGACATTAGCGGGCTAGGCACATCCTGGACGGTACCTGTTTATGTTCTGAATGGAAGAAATCCTAGTCAGGGCCTTGTGGGGGATGAAGAAGCGCCACCTCCAATGGGTGCTTCTCCACATCCAGATCATCTCCCATTTCTGAATGCAGTGCAGCAACATCAACATGATGCTCAGGTCTGGCAACTTCAAAATACGGCCAATGCATGCGAGGCTGCTCCTCCTCCCCCACCTCCACAACAGGGATGGGGCGAATGGCCCGTGTTGCCGCCAGTTCCTCCAGTATATCAAGGGTTTAGTTATAGAAGTTATACTGGCTATGATGGGCCTTCTATGATGGATGGGATTCAGACTGATGACTCTGGGTATGATGACGAGTTGAGAGTTTGGAATGAGCATGTGCAAATGATTGAAGAGATAGCTGAAAGATTTGTGCAAGGAAGACCGGAAGGAGACCTGAATTTTCAGCAGATTAATGAGCACGAAGTGATCCTGGAAGTTCCTGAGTAGGAGGATAATTGGCTTTCCTTCACTGTTTGCTTCTATTGCACTGACTATTCGCCTAGGTTAGGTTGGGTTTCTGCTGACAACACTTTGGACACAGTGTGGACTAGGTTTGCAGAAGGTTTTCACAGAACTCGTGTGGATCTTGTGGGAGGAGCATGCTTTTCTTTTTTCCCGTTTTCTCCTTTTGAAACGGGCACAAATATTATCTGCTTTCCCCAGGAAGCATGGACTTTCTGCTCTTATTTTATTGCGGATCACCTGAACAAGATTTGTTTGACGGCGGGTGATGTTCCCCGGGCTGAAGATGAAGACATGCAGATACTTTTGGACCCTCAGTCAGAGTTAATGGAGCTCGAAGTGGGGCACAACAAGAGGAAGCGCACTTTGTTTACGCCACTAGATGTTACTGAAGTCAAACGAAGTGTGCGAGCAACTAGATATCAGGGATTCAAGCCTCCTTCCATGGAAGATTCCAAACGCAAAGTTTCTTATGTCAAGCCAAGAAGGAACCCGGACATTCTTGAACTGCAGCTTAGCAAAAATACTGAAGATTCGTTGGCCTCCACTCAAGCACCTCCGCACACCTCTATTGAAACACTACAGCTGTTGGGCACAACGCACTGTGCCATCCCTAGGGAGAAGCTCACCAAGGAGAAGCTGCTTGCGCCTCTCAAAGGCAAAAGGCAGAACGAGGCCTAGGACTTTCTTCTTTAGGTTCATTTGCTTTGTTTCGAAGTTGTTCGAAGGTTATTTTGCGCACTATCCTCATGCTTTAAGACTTTAATGGCGGCTGTTATGTGGAACATTTTATGTTGGAATATTCATGGCTTAAATGCTAGTTCTAAGTGTGATGCTCTTCGTAATAAGATTGATGAATCTAATTGCTCCATCGTCCGTTTACAAGAAACCAAGAAGCCGGTATTTGATCATTCTTTTATTAGAAAATGATTTTCCAGGAGATTTGACAAGTTTGAATTTATTCCATCTGAGGGTGCTTCAGGTGGTCTAATTATTATTTGGTGTAGTAGCCAGTTCTTGGGGCAAGTTATACTCCAATTACCTTTTGTTCTCACATTGAAAATGACCTCGGTCCAAACAAATGAAAGTTGGTTCCTTTCCAACATCTATGGGCCATGTGATGGGCCAGAAAGAATTATTTTCACTAAATGGTTTAACAGTGTAAACATTGACTCAGAAGATCTTTGGCTATTCATGGGGGATTTTAACTTCATGCGATCATTAGAGAACAGAAACTTGCCTGGTGGAAACGTAGATGATGTGATCAAATTTAATGAAATTCTCAGCCACATTGGATTGCTTGAAATCCCACTCAAAGGTCGAAGATACACCCTGGAGTAACATGCAGGAGAACCCTTTACTAGAGCAACTAGACTGGGTTTTTTCCTCGCCAGAATGGATTATAAAACTCCCAAATACCACTATAACACCTCTTGCACGTCTGATTTCAGATCATGTACCTTGTGTTCTTTTAGTGGAGACTGCAATACCTAGGTCTAAAATATTCAGGTTTGAATTTTTTTGGACATATCATCCTGGATTTTTAGATGTGGTGAAAACTTCCTGGTATGCCCCCATCAAGACATCCTCCAGTGCTACAAGAATCTCTGCTTAACTCAAGCGGCTTAGATATGCATTGAAAAAATGGAGCAAATCATTATCTAAGCTAAAACTATTGATTGAGAACTGCAATAGAATTTTGTTGCAACTGGATAACCTTGAAGTTCAAAGACATTTATCTATTCCTGAAGCTAATTTCAGGATCATTTTAAAGACACAGCTTTTGCGTTTGCTGAAATACCAAAGTGACTACTGGAAGCAATGTTACACAGTCAGGTGGGCTATCAAGGGTGAGGAAAATACAAATATTTCCAAGCGCGGGCAACTAAAAGATCAAGGAGAAATTCTATAGCCAATCTGGTCTTGGATGACGGTAGCCTAGTGGAAAATCATGATGAATAGGCAGCCGCTTTCTTTGATTATTTCAAAAAGAGGATGGGGATTTCTTCTCAACCGATCTATGACTTTGATCTCGCAAACCTCGTTCAAAAATGCCAAGGTCTAGAGGAACTCTCAATCCCATTTACGAAAGAGGAGATTGACTATGTGATCAAGAACATTCCAGCAGATCGTGCACCTGGTCTGGACAGGTTCAACGGGCTTTTTCTTAAGGTGTGTTGGGACATAGTTAAAGAGGACTTCTATGTGTTGTGTGAAGATTTCTGGAAAGGATCAATTAACTTACAATGTCTGAACACTTCTTTAATCATGTTGATACCAAAGAAACTAGTGCCCGAATCGGTTAATGATTATATGCCCATTTCCCTGCTAAACTGTGTGTTAAAAGTCATTACAAAAATTCTTTCAGAAAGATCACAACGTTGGATACTCAAAGTGGTGCATAGAAACCAGTATGGATTCTTTAAAACAAGGATAATCCAAGATTGTTTAGGCTGGGCCTTCGAATATTTGCATCAGTGTAAACAATCAGGCAGGGAAATTGTGATTCTGAAACTGGATTTTGAAAAAGCCTTTGATACGATGGAACACTCGTTCATTCTGAAAATGCTAGAATGTAAGGGGTTTGATGCCAGATGGTGTATGTGGATTAAAATGCTACTACAGTCCGGCTCCTCGTCTATTCTTTTAAATGGAATTCCAGGTACAGAGTTTAAATGTAAACGAGGGGTGAGACAAGGTGACCCAGTATCCCCATTGCTATTTGTGCTAGCGGCGGATCTATTACAGTCCTTTATTAATAAATCTTGGCAGGAAGGCCTGATCTCACTCCCAATTAATCAGCCGGATTCAGAAGACTATCCAGTGATCCAATATGCTGACGACACGCTAATCATTCTACCTGCAAATCAACATGAACTACGGAAAGTTAAACAGATTCTTGACTCCTATGCCCGAGCAACGGGTCTGAAAATTAACTATGCTAAGTCGGAACTAATGCCAATTAATGTAAGTGCTCAAAAAGCTTTGGGACTGGCCAATGACATGGGGTGTCAAGTTGGATCGATGCCATTCACCTATCTAGGTCTGCCTCTTGGCACAACGAGGCCGACTGTCAGGGAGTTGATGCCTTTGGTGGACAGGATTGAAAGAAGACTGACGGCAACTGCTATTTGGCTATCATACGGAGAACGAGTTCAACTCATTAATTCTGCGCTCTCATCATTGTTGTCCTTTGCGATGTGTGTTCTTAAACTTCCACTTAAGCTGATTGAGATCTTTGATAGAGCAAGGAGACACTGTCTATGGAGGAAAGAAATCGACAGAGACGCGAAAACTCACTCATTGGCCGCTTGGGAGATGGTTTGCAGACGAAAGAAAAGAGGAGGCCTCCGGATCTTAAACCTACAAGTTCAAAACAAAGCGCTACTGCTCAAGTACCTCCATAAGTTTATCCACAAACGAGATGTTCCTTGGGTGATGCTAATCTGGAATGCCCACTATAATGATATACCTCCTCATGCAAGGCCGGCGTGTGGTTCTTTTTGGTGGCGCGATGTTTTCTCTTTGATGGATATTTACCGAGGAATCATGTCATGTATACCTGCTGCAGGCAACACTATTCTGTTGTGGAAAGATGTCTGGATGAATGAAAGGTCGTTAGCTGAGTCGCATGAACATCTCTTCTTGTTCGTCCTAAATGAGGACATCTCGTTGGCTCAATTCTACTACAATGATGGTCCCATGGATAATTTTATGCTTCCTCTGTCGTTAGAAGCCCGGGCTGAACTCGAGGATCTAAAACAGGTTATGACAGGGATGTTGTTGGAACCCATGGGGACTGACGAATGGATTCTTTGCTGGGGTGTTACAGAGTATAAGCCGAAAAAGTTTTACAGCTATATGTTCAAAAATGTCTTAGCTCCATAATACATCACCTCCGTATGGAAAACAAAATGTATCATGAGACATAAGGTTTTTGCGTGGTTGATGTTGTATGATAGAGTTAACACTAGGGACTTGCTATTAAGGAGGCACTTCAATATCAGGGAGGATCACAACTGTCCGATGTGCAACATGGGGGTGCTGGAGACAAATGCCCATCTATATTATGAATGTCCCTTTGTTGTGAAATGTTGGGAGGTGCTGGGCATAGATTGGGGAGGACACCTGGACTTACACAACAAGTATGAGAGAGCTAAAGCTGGGTGGCAAGGACCTCTCTTCAAGGATATAGCCGTTTTCGCTACCTGGAACATTTGGAAACAACGCAACAGAGAGATTTTTGATGGAGTAACAACCACACATGTGGAGTGGTTGAGGAAACTTAGAGAAGACTGTGTGATCTTAGGATATAGGGTCAACCCTCAAAACCTATCTTTCTTGGAGAACTTTAGTAGCTCTCTTTCCATCTAACCACTTTTATTTAGGCTAGTTTGTGGCTTGTTGTATTCTTTGTGTTACCCATGTAAACTTCTCTCTTGGATGCTAACTTTTGGTTAGCATTCATTGAATATATGGAAAAACAATAGTAGGAGGCTCTCCTGCTGTTTCAACTTGTCAAAAAAACCGACAGGCTTTGGCTGCGCTCGGGGACGCTAGCCAAGGTCGACATGGACCTTGTCTCGATCACTCTCCTCGGAATGGTTCCTGAGGACCTCTCGGGGGCCCACCTGCCGCTATATAGTCGTTGTGACAAGGCCGAGATGCTGAAGGCCATGTCAGGTTTCGGGGTGCCCGTGGCTGCTCCACCCACGGTTGACGTGTCCTCCGGTGCCGACGAGGGGAGCGACGAGGAGGACTTGGAGGAGACCCTGGGCGACGATGACTGAGTTGACGAGGAGGACACCTCCGAGGCGTCTGGTGAGGAAGTGGCGTCAGGCGCAGGTGCTGTCGGACGGCCCCAAGCGACCACTCCGCGTCGATCCGGACGCGCTGCATCCAGGGGGAGCAATACGGCGACCCCGCCCAGGAGCGCCGTGCCAGCGAAACTGGTGACTGCAGCCACACCCAAGTCCGTGGCCTCGCGCCTTGCCAGCATCCGGACTGCCGACATGCCCGTAGCACCAGCGGCCGCGGCCGATCTGCTGTTGAAGGGGAGGGCGCGGCTCGCCTCCGATGAGTAAGTGCGCAATTTCTTGTTATATCTTGGTCGCTGTGTTCCTGAAGTACTTCTCTTGGCGCAGTAGCCTGGGTGACGTGATGAAGAAGGTAAAGGGGGAGGTCACGTGGCGGTACCCCGCTCCTCCTGCCGCTGCCATCGCCGCGGAGAAGGGTGCCACAGTTTTGCGCAACTCAGTCAGCCGGGCCACCGAGCACGCGGTGGCGGCGTCGCCTGAGGGCGTCGTTGCTGTTTGCGAGGCCGCGGCGGCTCCTGCTCCGGCTGCTCCAGCGAGGGGAGTTGGAGCCCCCGAGCCCCTGGTCGAGCAGCCGGTCTCGACGACACCCATCCGCCAGCTGATGCAGCCTGGCTCTGAAACCTTGGAAGCTGCTTCCGCTGCGCTGGGTCGGCTCCGTGCCGAACTTCAGGGTGGTGATGGTCGCGCGATGGAAGGACGCCTGGGCCTGATCTCTGGGTGGCTCCTGGCAGACGAGTCTACACGGGCCTCCTGGAGCCAGGCCTCAGTGGTCACTGCCAAGGGTTAAGAGGAAGCCGTGGCAGCCACGCGGGCACGTGACGCCGCACGAGCCGACGCGGCGTCCTCCGAGAAGCGCTGCCTCAAGGCGGAGAGTGAGCTGGAGGCCCTTCATGAGGAAGGCGCCAGGCACGCCCTGGAGCTCGAAAGGTTGGAGAAGGAGCTCAAGGCACAGAAGGCTGAGACGTCTCGGCTGCAGCAGGAGTAGCTCACCGATTGCGCGAGCCTGGAGAAGCTGAAGGCCGAGGCCGAGCAGGCCAGGGCGACCCAAGCTGCGCGCGAGAAGGAAGACGCCCTTGCGGCCTCGGCGGCGGTGAGTTGCGAGGCCCTCGCTGCCTTCGAGCTCGAGGCCCGCACGGTGCTGCAGATTGCTTACGGGGAAGGGTTCGAGAAGCCGTTGGCCAACCCGGAGGATGGCCCCGCCAAGCTCCTCACCGCACTTGTGAAATCCCTGCACGAGGTTATGCCGCGATCGGCCAGTTAGCTGACGTCGAAAGTCGCACGCTCCTTACCTTGGCCCTGACGCAGGTGTGCGGCCACCTAAGTCTCCGTGATCCCACTCTTGACCTGGCCTCGCTGTCCGAGCCCGTGACCGCGCGCATAGAGGGCGCGGCTGCTGAGGTCCTGGAGGCGAAGGTCAAGGAACTGGTGGAGGCGATCCTCTGGGTTGCTACTACCGTAGCCGAAGAGGCGGAGGCTGGTGATGACGCACTTGGTGATGCCTGACCTGTTCCTGTCCAGATGAAAGAGATTCAAGTGCCTCGGGGAGGCGTAAGAACTCGCTTGAATTTGGAGAACTTGGTATTATTGTAATAACTAGATTTGAACTTGATGATTTCCATGATTGCTTCCTTTCATGTTTCCTTAGGTGCTCTGCGTCGGCAGGGCCCAACCCTACGCATACCTCGATCGCCATTGAGCCCTCCGGGTGAACCGGGTTATCGTAATAACTAGACTCAAGGAATGAGGGGCTACGTGGCTAGTGAGGCCCTTGGGTGGCGATGCCCAGGGGTCCCCCTTGACGTTCAAGCAATCCCGTTTACGTTCTACGTCGGCAGGGCCCAGCCCCGTGCATACCTCGACCATTGTTGAGCACCGGGCTCAAGGAGTGAGGGGCTATGTGACTAGTGAAGCCCCTGCGTCGCGATGCCCAGGGGCCCCCCTTGACGTACGAACGGCTCTCATGAGGGAGAACGAGTACCATACCTTTCTCACGAGCGTTCGCCCAGGATGGGGGCGCGAGAGAGCCAGGTGTCTGGGCACCTGGTAGGGTGGCGTCTGCCAGGCGTGACCTGAGCATAGCCCCCGTGCCTAGCCCCCCTCGCGACACCTATCCAAGGAGAAGCTGTGAGCGTCGTGAGCTGATAAGATCCCTGAGGTTGGTGCGACCACTGGGGGCCGCCCTCAGTTGTTTATAACTAGCGCGGAGCATAGAGCTACCACACTTGCGTGGAGTGTGGGCATAACCGCGCCTCGGTCGTAGCGGCCAGCACGGAGCTTGCTGCTTCCACGAGTTCGTGGGCAAAACCGCTCCTCGGTTGGTTCTGCTAGCACGGAGCATGGCACTTCCACTGGACCGTGGGAAGGAGCCTCCCGCCGGGAGAGACTCCGGGGCGTGTACAGCCCCATCCTGACATGTGGCTTGCACGGCAGGACATCCAAGGTGTATATGGGCCCTCCTCGGGACGAGCTGAACGACTCTGAGGAAGTTCTCATGAGCTTACGCATCACTCACGAGACCCTACCCTGAGGCGGGTTGCGCCTGAGTCTTCTTCTGCAAAATGTGAAAAAAGATGCGTTGTGTTGACCTGCACCGAGTTCATTTCTAGAGGTCATCGCATGAGAAGGCTGCAACACCAACGACCCCAAGAGGTGATGTTAGCGGGACCGGCCCGTAAGACAGAGCTCAGCCGCTGGATTTATTGATGCTACAGGGACAGACCCGAGCACAGACGCTGTGCCCAGTCTTCTCATGCAATAGTCCAGAAGTAAAACAACCGGCGCGCGGTTCCCGCGTGAGCGAGGCACCTGCCACGGGCCCATACTTACCCATCCACGATTAGCCCATGTGAGAACAAGGCACCAAGGACCATGGGAGGTGACGTCACGGGAATGGCTCGCGAGATAGAGCTCAGCCCTTGGATTTAGCGACACTGCAGGGACGGACCCGAGCACAGACGCCATGCCAGTCCATAATCATGGGGCGGTCGCGAGTGGGATCGCAAGGGCTCATGACCTTAGTGGCGGTAAGAACGCCAAGCATATAGATAATGCAAAAAGAAAGAAGCAACTAGCCTTAATTTACGCGCAAAAGGGACAGCTGCGGGGGGTGAGCCCCCAGCAGCTCGAGGATGATGCAGCTCGGGGGGCGCCCTCGATTGAATACCTAAGACATCACCTGACACTTGTCGAAGAAGAGGTGGGGTAGCTGAAGACGCGAGCCGTGTGGGTCGCTCCTGAGGATCGTCGGGCTCCTGAGGCCCAGGGGCTCCGGAGGCTCTCAGTGATCACGGGGGTCCGGCTCCCGCTCCATCTAGACCGCTCGCCACAGAGCCTCCCGAGCCCCCAAAGCCTGCTGTGCGAGGCGCTGCCACGTGGCGGCTGCGTTGCGGAAGCCGAAGAGTGTGTGAATGTAGCTGTAGGGGAGAGCCCTCCTCCAGCCGACTGCCGTCGGCTAGAAGGGCTCCAAAGAAGCAGCTCGGTTGAGGCCCACGACGTCGATGCAGACGCGGAAGTGGTTGCTTGGGTCGCGGGTAGGTGAGCTTGGTATCGTGCGGTTACGCCCACTGCGTATGAGCCTTGCGTACTGAAGTTCCTCAGTAACCTGGTCGATGAAGTCCTGAGCCCCCAGCACTGTACGGCCCACGCTGGGCTCACAAAAACGCGCGTCGAGACACGCCTGCAGGTGGTGCCCGAACACCTCCCTCGAGACGCTGGTCAGACCAAGGACACTCCAGAGGAGAGCCCCATTGCCCGTCCTGAGAGGGGCATCGAGCGCGCCTCCTTATGCGAGGGTGGAGGGCGCCTCGTCGGCAGGCGCAGGTCCTGAGGCTAAACTGTCAGGAGCCCCTGCGTCCTGAGGTCCGTTGGCGGGCAGGTTCTTCTTCTTCTTGGGGGCGGTCTGCGGGGCGAAGACGGCTCCATCCTCGTCGGAGTTCTCGACCGCCGCGGTCTGGTAGGCGCGCTCCAGGGAACGCACTGCTTCCTTCTCATCGGAGGCGATTGTGATGACTCCGCCACTCCCAGGCATCTTGAGGACGTTGTAGCCGTGATGGATCACTGCCATGAACTTGGCGAGGGCAGGGTACCCAAGGATGGCATTGTACGGGAGGTGGATGTTGGTGACGTCCAAGTCGATGAACTCGGTGTGATAATTGTCGCGATCACCGAAGGTGACGGGGAGGCGAACCTGCCCCATCGGGAGTGTGGAGCCATCCGTGACTCCATAGAATGGCTTGGTCGGGTGGAGCTGATCATAGGGGACCTGGAGCATCTCGAAGGTCTGGACAGAGAGGACGTTGAGCCCTGCTCCGTCGTCGACGAGGGCCTTGGTCACTAGGACGTTGCTGATGGTCGGGGTGTAGAGCATCGGGAGAGTGCCTCGGGCTGCGGTGCACTTGAGCTGGTCCTTGGGGTCGAAGGCGATGACTTGCTTTGTCCACCTGAGGTTGCGCGCAGTGTCAGGCCTGGGAAGCGTCGCGTTCACCTCGCGAGCGAACTGCTTGAAGATGCGGTGGGAAGCCGGAGCATGGACTCCTCCCAAGATGCATGCAACTTCGCGTGGCTCCTGAAAGCCCCCTGCTCCATCTCCCTGGCGGTCGTCGTCATTCCTCCTTGGCGGTGGTGGCAGCGGAGGCAGACCTGCATTACCCTAAGGGCAACCCTCACGAGGCTGGTCGCGCCAGGGGGCATCACGAGGCCGCTCCTGCCAGTGGTCTTCACAAGGTTGGTCACGCCATCCTTGGCGTGAGTTTCTACCGTCCCAGCATCCTCCACCATGGCCCCCTCGCGACCGTAGCTGCGGTTGTTGCGCTCAGGGCGCTGCCCGCCGCGCCTGCCGCGCATCGCCCTAAGCTCTTAATAGTCGTTGGTGTTGTGGATGTGAACATCATGGAAGACACAGTACAAACGGTTGTCTGTGGGGGGTAGTTGTAGTCACAGCCACGATTTACTTCTGGCTCTGCAGCCAGCAAGGTGGGTCCCTTGCGCTTTGCTTCCTTGGCCTTGGCCTTTTTGTCGTCAGCCTCCACTTCTGGCAGCTCCTGGAGGGAGAGGCGTCCATCCTCCGCCCTGGCGCGCTTTGCCGCGAGCTTGAACATCTCGAGGGATGTGCACAGATCCGCATGGATGGCAAGCTCCTCCCTCATCCTGACGTCGCGGACACCATCGGAGAACGCCGAGATGATGGCCTCGTCCGAGACCCTGGGGATCCTGAGGCGCATGGTGTTGAAACGCTGGATGTACTTTTGTCGTCGAGGTCGTCGAAGAGGCGAGATTTCGACACGCCCCCTACCTGGCGCGCCAAATGTCGGATTACGGGCTCCGCAAACCCAAGAAGTTCGAACACAAGGGCGTGAACAAAGATCTCTCCCATTCACGTCTACCTAGCGTCTCGCCCTCATCCGGTGAAGAGATTCAAGCGAACAACAAGTGAAGCACACACGAATTTACCCAGGTTCAGGCCACCTTGCGGTGTAAAACCCTACTTCCTGCTTTGGTGGATTAGCCTCAGGAGGGCTTGGGTATGAACGAGTACAGTGGTTCCTGAGCTCAGGAGGAGAGCTTAGGAGGGTCAGGAGGCAAGGGTTCTTGCTCCTTTGCGCGAGGACGGAGTTTTTGGATCTGGTCCCACTTTCCTCCATAGTGGAGATCCTAGCTACTTATATAGGCGGCCAGGGTCCTCTTCCCCAAAATGTTTAGGCGGGAAAGGATCCCACATCAGCCATTTTGAGCGGGAACACAAGGACGTTCCTATCCTGACAAAAGTGGTCTTCGCCTGCAAAGGGATCAGGTGGTGACGCGGTGGTGGGCTCGGTGGTGACATCCTCCCTGTCGTCCTTGCGGTCTTCGATCTTCTTGCACCAAAGGGGAAAGCTTTGTCCCGCTCCTCGAGAACCTGCGCATCCACTGTCTCCTTTGCACCAAAATGGCAACTACGCCGCTGGCACGCGCTGGCACCCGCTAGCGCGGTGCGTCACCACTTGCGTCACTGCCTCCTCCTGAGGCAGGCTTGGCCTTGGATTCTCCGCCCCTCCATAGCAACCAAGCCGAGGCCGCTCCTGAGGGGGTCTTGATGTCGTTCTCCTCGCGAGGCCTAGCCCCTTCGCGAGGGTCTTGAGCAGCTGGTTGATCAGCTGGGTCGTACCAGGCCATAGTAGGAGCACGTTGCGGCCCGCAGACAGGCAAGTCCGGGTACCCTGGTTCCCGGGACGCCGACAGCGGCCCCTCTATGGAGAAGATCCACACCGGATTCAAGACCTTTGCGGAGAAGATCATACGGGATTCAAGGCTCCTCACGGGAAGATCCTACAGGATATCATCAAGACATCCTCTTGGAGATGAACTCTACCTTGTTTCTTTCCCTTTGTTGTTCATGTACCTTGTGATCTTATGTGTTTGATTGTTTAGTGGATGTGTGATTGGACTTGTTCTTGAGTGTTTCCCCTTGTGATTTCCCCTTGTCTTCCCCGTGTTCATCATGTTCTTCGCGGGATTCCCTCCATTTCGTCAAAGATCGGCCTAGATCGGGTTGACCCCGCATCGTATGGTATCAGAGCCTTGGTTCATCACGAATTTGGAGCCTCCCCACCGTTTTCTAGCCTTGTTTTGTTGTGTTCTTCCCCAAATTTGAAAATTCACCACCAACCCCAAAATTTTTTGTGATCTGTTGGTTTGATGATCTTTTGTTGATTTTGATCCATGGATTCGTTGTGTTTCGAGTGGATCTAGCATTTCCCCAAGTTTCCCCACTTTTCATCCACAAAATCTCCCCAATTTTGCCCCCGAAATCATCAATTTCCACCCCCAAACAAATTTGGAAGTCCCAATCCCGATCTGGAATCGTCGAGACGGACATCCGGGCCTCAGGCCGAACATACGGGCCATCGTGCTGGACATCCGAGACCCCGATTGGACATCTGGCCCCTGAAGCGTAAAATCTGACTCGGTTCTGTAAACAGCCCCCGGAAATCCGGCCAAAACCCCGGATGTCCGGCCCCTGTAGTTTCAGAATTTTCTGTTTCACCGTTTTGTCCATAACTAATTCACTGAACTCCGATTTCGACGTTCTTGAGCTCGTTTTAAAGCTCTTGACATCCCCTGTGCCACAAAAATACTAAAATCATCATTTGACTCCATCATATGTTGTGGATTTTGGCATCTTTGCCTAGGGCTTCCACCATATCATCCGCATAACCACCACCGACTTCCGCAACCTAACCATTTTGTCCCCCATAGCATTTGTGGTTGCTTGAGTAGTGATTTGCGTCTCCTAAGGTGTTTAGGCTACTTAGGGACAATTGCTTCTTCATCAACCACCACCGCCACTTCCGCCTACCCATTGCCCACCATACATTTCCGGCAACCCAACCTAACCCAATTTGGTTGAGCTTGTTTGAGTTGTGGCTTGTGTCTCCTAAGGTGTTTCATCTACTTAGGGACCGTGAGTTCAACTCCGACACCGTGTATAGCCCATCATACACTTCCATCACCATAACCCATTTTGACCGGGTTTCCACCAACAATTCCGCAACCACCACCGCTTGTCTGCTACCACCATTTGGCATGTGTCCTTGAGATTTTGAGTTGTGGTTTTTCCGTTTCCTAAGGTGATTTGGCTAATTAGGAACGGGTCGACATCAAGAGCACCGCTCCTCATCATAATCGGACGGTAACCTCGACGACATCATTGTATATCCCCGTTGCCATTGCATTGTTAACCCCTAGCCCATTTTGCATCACTTGCCTATCGAGACTAGCCTTTGAGTATTGCCGGCAACGTTACTTGTGCACATTAGTGATCATCGATACGCCCTTCCATTGCATACATACCATATCATCTTGGTATCATCATATCATCTCTTCTGTCACAAGATTGTTCCCGCATATACACAATTGCTATCTTGGTTCGTGCATCGTGGCCATATACAAAAAAGAAAGAAAGAGAATAAGCTTTTAAGAAAAGGAGAAAAACAAAGAAGCTTGTAAGCAAGAGCCATAGCATCATACCACATTGCACAAAAGATTGTCATATCCGATCGTCTTGGATCATCACCAGAACATCATACATACATAGCATACTTGGGATAGAAAGTTGATACATTTGGCATCTCATAGGTTGTGCACAAGTGTCGTATCCGCCTATAGAGAAATCATGCTAGTGTCTCTCTTGAGTTGTGCAACACGAGCGTTTTCCGTGGACTCCACATTTTGTGCTCATTCCTTGGTTGCAAGACCCCATCTATCTATCTATCTGTGTGTGTGTTTCCGTGTGCCACCCATATTGCTATTGGTCTACTTGTTTCACTTGCGAATTTGTGAATATCTTTAAACTTTATTGACTCTTGCTAACATTCTGCATCAAATTTTTGTGCCACTTATCCTAACCAAGCAACTCGATAAGCTTTACTTGATAGGTGTGAGTGAACAAGTCCGGTACCAATTCCACTATTCTATCATTTCACATTGAGTGAAATAGGATACATCCTCAACATTGGGAAAAGGTAACTTGGTGTTGTTTATCTCATCTCCTACTCACCTTTGCTCGAGTCTTGTGATGGATAGGAAAAGCATTTCATCTACTTCGGTCTACACCAACAACGACAAGTTTGATGCCATGTCGAACAACTTGTGCGCCAACATGAATGCTCAAATGGAGGAGCTCAAAGCCCTCATCAAGAACCACAAGAGGTCTCCCTCATCTTCGAGAAGACGCTCAAGTGCACATCCTTCCGAGCGACCATCTCCGGCAAGATCTCATCGACATCGATACCATCAACGACAAGAACATGAAGGTCAAGAGCTCAACTCCAACAACCTCTCATCGACTTCACCATGTACCTTGGCATACTTGCCAAGCGACTTCAAGGCATCTTCTCCTTTGGACATACGGCATCTTCGCCAACAAGCACCCCAAGCTTATGCTCAAGAGAAGATACCCAAGATCAAGTCCGCGACTTCCACGAGCTACTACGACAACGACCATGCGATTCCTTTCTATGGGACTAAAGAACCCGAGGAGTATCTCGAGTGGGAACGCTTGATGGACGACTACCTCACGCTACACCAAGTTCCTTCCGGAGATCAAGTGAAGTGCGCCACAGGAAACTTACACGACTTCGCATCGGCATGGTGGTTTCACACACCTTCAGAGGACCATGACATGAGTTGGCCCAAGACGAAGAAAGTTTTGCGGCGAGAGTTCATGCCTCCCACCTACACGGAACATCTTCTATGCCAATTGGAGAACACCATCCAAGGATTCAAGTCCATTGACGAGTACTTCAAGGAGATGAAGAATGCCTTGCGACGAGCCAGCATGGATGACCCCATTTCAATGAAGTTCCACTTCATGATGGGATTGAACAACGACATCTCCAAGACTATCTTCCTCGAGAACTACAAGTCCCTCGACGACAACTACATTAGTGCTCTCAAGGCGGAACAAGAACTCATGAAGGCCAAGGCTTCTCCACCGCAAGCACACTTCTCGAAGACCAAGCTCCAAGACGGCAAGCATGAGGGTAGTACCTCCATGATGTCCAAGCCCGACGAGCTCCAAGACGACGCTCCCAAGTTCGACTTCACCGTCATCCCTCTTTGTGGCATTGATGATGCCGAGTCCACTTCGACTCTTTTTCAAGACGGTGCGGCGACGCCTACGACTATGGAGCCATTCGATGACCAAGTTTTGGAAGAGAATGACACGGTGATGAGCACGGATGATGTTTCCATCTTTGGAGGTGAGTGTGATGATGCGCCATCTTCGACCTTCATCCACGACGATGATGATGAGATGGTTGAGCATGGGATTTTCCCTTCGACCACGGCGACGTATGATGACTTGAGTGACTTGTGCCACCATATTGAGAGTGAGAGTGAGTTCACCACTAGCCCCATATATGACGAGCTGCCACAATTCACATGTGAGGAGAGCCACAACCCCAACCACTTGATTGAGATGAGTGACTCCACCAAATGTGAGTTTGAGTGCACCCACCTTGAGGGAGTGAGTGAGACACCACATAGAGAGAGTGAGATAGTTGATAGGTCATGTGAGGCCACTTTCAACACTAACGACTTAACCTATACCTCTATTGTGTCTTCTCATTTGGTGCTAGGTCCCATTTATGATGACGCCCCGATCCTCGACGACTTCGTCCTTCCTTTGGACAAGGCGATGGCCATGGTGGAATATGATGCACCCCCCACATGGTTCCATCGATATGAAGATGATGACCACCATTTGGTCTTTCCCACCTCACCTACACCACATGAGTGGAATGAAAAAGGTAACAAAGGTGAAGGTGATGCTCTCGTCCCACTAGTGGACTATGTTGACATTGATTGCTCGCATGATGTTGATCCATCTATTGCCATGCTTCATTCTAGTATGATTTCCCCATGCGATGATTTACCCATTTATGATGAGTTTGATGATTTCCATGTGGAGTCTATTAGTTGTGATGCCATGTTGCATAGGATGTCTTGTGATAATTCTCTCGGTCACATCATGATTGACAATCTGCTTGACTTGTCATATGCTATGCATGAGATCAACAATATGTCATATTTGCAATCTCTTCGTAGTAACTATGCATATGCCATTAAGATAAACCCAATTTGCACATATGGCATAGATGACAAACCCATGGTTATTGGCATTTGTTTTTCTTGTGATGTTATTGACATGCTTCCTTTGCATCATATCCATCATATGCCATGCCATGATAACCTAGCTTTTGACATGCATTATTTTGGATGTTGTTCCATTTCTCCATACTATGCTTCCGATATTGCTCATGAGGAGACAACCATAGTTTCCTCATAAATTTTAGGAGATTTTGATCCATCCCATCCATTGCATGATCCCCATACTTGTGTGCACAATATGCTCCCCATGAATGTAATTGCTATTGTCATGACACATACTTGTATGCTCAATTTGCATCCACATCATGCTATACATAATAACTCTTCATTCATGATGGATGACATGTTCTTATACCATGCATCCAATTTCTTTGAGCGATGCTTATCTTTTCCTAACTCACACGTTCACATACACATCATGATGGATGATGTGTACATTTACCACGCACACACTTTCTTTGGCTTGCATCTCTTTTATGTAGGTACCCATGCATACTCGTCAACGTCACAAACGCACAAGTTGACGAAAAGAGCTCTAGAGAGCAACGATGACTTGGGATTCTGTGGATTATCTTTCCCACCGCTCCCTTTGCGCAAATACTCCATGCATCTCTTCTACATGGCACTCACATGGTTATGGGTTATTGTCCATTATATCTCTTACCCCCATCTTGCCATGTTCACTTTGCATGATATGCTCATTTATATGCCTTTGTCATGCATTTGTGACCCATGCTTTGCACTACATATGATGATTGATTCTCATACTTGTATGTGTATTTGCAAGCTTGGTGGAGATATTGCTTGTTATTGCCATGATGCCTTTGTACCCCATGCCTATTATGATGCTTTGATCTTGATTTGTGATCGTGCTCACGATATGTCATGTCCATTGCCTATATCTACTATTTGCTCACATGACATGATTGCCATGATTTCCTCTAGTGTGTTGCATCTTCGCGCCACTAGATTGCACGACATGACTTCTATGGTTGACTATGTTGCATCACCAATGATTCATACTTGCTCATTTCATGCGGTTGATGACAACCATTGGCATGCTTTGTACATGATTGATATTGCTTGTTGTCATATGTCTCCATATGTTGCCTCTCGCATGCTAAACGATTTGCCATGTATTGAGTGCAACAATGCCTTTCGTCTTGCAAAAGAGATTGCCCCCATAGCATTCTCGCATACATTTGAAGATTTTGACATAATTCTTTTGAAGCATGCTTGTGTTACCTCTTTGCACTATATGCCTAGTACCA
This sequence comes from Secale cereale, assembly GCA_902687465.1. Classification (NCBI taxonomy): domain Eukaryota; kingdom Viridiplantae; phylum Streptophyta; class Magnoliopsida; order Poales; family Poaceae; genus Secale; species Secale cereale. The sequence continues at coordinate 237,848,946 of LR738709.1, forward strand.
TGAATATAGCCATTGTAGCATCATATTATTCATGCACTTTTGCCTCTAATGGTTATGTGCAAGAGAAGAGAACCATCATGATGGATGATGTGTTTATCTACCATGCGCATACGTTCTTTGTTTTGTCGTGTGCATGTTTAGGATATTTGGACTTTGTGTCAACTTCCACTTCACGTGAGTTGACCATCCGAGCTCTTGAGAGCGAACCACCTTTGTTCACGACGCTTCTACATCGCACTTGCTTGTGCTTCGGCATTGTGAAGGACGCACAAGGACACACTTTCAAGGTGATATCCTTCTCATTTGAGAAACCAAAAACCATGTGCATGCATATTGTGGATCACACTACTTGTGTTGCTTGCACCATGAGACTTATTTGTCATCTTGGACCACTTGATTGCGCACATGTTAGTGATATTTCTTTCATTCATGATCACCACATTGCCATGCCTCATGTTATATATGCCTTGTGTGTTGCATCCAACTTGTGGATTACTTGTCCCTATCATATGCTTGGTTTCAACAATGTCATCTCTTCACATATGCCATGTCCCATTGCTTGTCACATGCTTCACTTGATTGCCTCACACATGTTGAAAATTTTCTCTTTCTATTGTGTTGAGTGCCACACCACTTTCACTACATCCTATGCACGTCATGATTGGATTGTCTTGCACTTGACCCATGTGTTTAGACACTTCATTTTACTTGGTGTTGTGAATGATTCATATGCCTACCATAGACCTTTCATTGAGCGCTTTATGCATGCTAGCTATGACCATGAGGTAGATGCTTCTTCTCTTGTCACAAATATGTGCATCTTTACCTCACATTTACATGCTTGTTTCCATGATGACCTTGATTGTGCTCAATTGATGTGCTTACTTGACTTGTCACAATCCTTTGTCACACCATATCCTATGCTCGATGACGACACTTGTTGGGTGAATCACCTCTTGAATGCTTGGTTTTGCACTAATGCTAACCACATTTGTTTTTTCAAGTGTTTGTTGTCCTTGCTCCTTTTGAAAGAATCACTAGACGGTGCAACATTGGAGAGTGCCCATTTCAAGTTTCAAGATGATGAGTACTTGGTGATCCTCCACTACTACGCGGCGCTTTCCCATGGTGATTTGGTTCTTGATCCGATGTCGGATCTTTTCCAAGGGGGAGGGGATGATGCGGAGCATCCTAAGGACATCACCATGTCAAGAGTCCGTTTGGCAAGTGACATGTGCGACATCTACTTCACATACATAAAGGTGAATCATCTCCTTTACACGTGCTCACTTGACCCCTTCGAGGATGGTATACTACTTGACAATCTACTCGTGTGCATGCATAGGTGTCATCGGAGCTTCACGGACAATGAGGAGGAGTGCAAGCGCCAAGGAACACCTACGCCATCAGTGAGGGAAGCATGGAAGCGAAGACGGAAGAAGACGGAGCGGCTGAAGTTATAGCTGCAGGACATCCGGCGCCATCCCGGACATCCGGCACCTCAGCAACCATCGGACATCCCGCCTTCAGCCCGGAAATCCGGCGCCAGCAAGAGAACCGCACCCGAGGCTTGGCCCCACTAGCCCGGACATCCGGCCATTCCCCCGGACATCCGGCGACCCGTGAAGAGCCGGACATCCGGCCCGCCCGCCGGACATCCGGCCTTGCCTGCGTGCATGTATCCGGGCCGAGGCCCATGTATCTGTTTCGCCCCTCACTTACCCCTTCATGGCCCTAGACTATATATACTCCTCTACCTCCACCATTTTAGGGTTAGCAAATGTGATAGCTCATTTTAGACTAGAGCTTTGCTCATCTATGTGGCTCTACTCCTACGAGTGACCGCGACCCCTCTGCGGAAAAGATCCACACCGGATTCAAGACCTCTGCGGAGAAGATTCTACGGGATTCAAGGCCCCTCACGGGAAGATCCTACGGGATATCATCAAGACCTCCTCTCGGAGATGAACTCTACCTTGTATCTTTCCCTTTATTGTTCATGTACCTTGTGATCTTGTGTGCTTGATTGTCTAGTGTATGTGTGATTGGACTTGTTCTTGAGTGTTTCCCCTTGTGATTTCCCCTTGTTCTTCCCCGTTTTCATCATGTTCTTCGTGGGATTCCCTCCATTTTGTGAAAGATCAGCCTAGATCGGGTTGACCCCGCATCATCTCTGCTGCTATGGCCGTGCGGCGGGACATGTTGGCTGCTATCGCGGCGAGACGGGACATCTCTCGTCCTCCCGCTTCCAGGCTCGCCTCTCCCAGGTGGCAATCTCTCGACCCAAAACTCACGCTGGCCATGGAGGACGCAAGGGAACGATAATGAATTTCTTGTTTGTTTTTGACTTTTTGTGGATGAGGAGTTGAGGAGGAATGTGCAGTCAACTCGGAGTAGTAGTATTTATAACCGCGTAGTAATACGCTCCTAAGTGGGAAATCGTTTAGGTTTTGATCGGTGTGAACAGGTTTGCAATTTGGAATGTGACGGGACGTATGCTCAAAATTTACTGACGGTTATAAGTGTGGCACTATTCCCGGAAGGCGTGACGTGGGCACGTACGCCTTCTCGACCGCGTACGTGGCGTTTCCACCATAGGGTGCACCGCAATTGCCAATGTCAGCACACATCTTGTTCCAACAACCGTGTGCGCTCGTTATTACCATCGCGCACGCTTCTTTTAATTAGAATGGGTGTGTCCGTCTAGCACACACACGTTGATCTATCTAACTGTTTTAGTTTGTTGTGGCTAATCGCAAATTGTTCATCCATGTGAAGTGTATGCCATCAATCGCAGACACTTCGATCTGGCTTACCCGCTTCTGTTCTGTTGCCTAATTGCAAACAGTTAATCCTTCTGAAGCATATGCCCTCAATCACACACACCTTGATCTGGCTGACCGTTTATTTTGTGTTTCCTAATCACAAACAGTTCATCCGAGTGAACCGTATGTTTTATATCGCACACACCTTCATTTGCCTGCCCGTTTCTTTTGTGTTGCCTAATCACAAACAGTTCATCCGAGTGAACTGTATGTTGTGTATCACACACACCTTCATCTGGCTGCCCGTTTCTTTTGTTCCACCTCATCGCAAACAGTTAATTGAACTGAATGTATGCCCTTCATCACACACGCAACTAAAATCTGAACCGTGTTTGATGCATCCATCTTCGCAAACGTTGTACACATTTTTGACGATTTCCATACACCACTGTTTGCGATGATTGCATCGCACACAGTTTCTTGAAGGGTCTCTGAACGTAGTGTCGCGTTAGCAGCTTCCTGCAGTAGTGTTATACGATGCTTTTCGAATCGAGATAGCAATTGCGTATATACTATGGTAACCTTGTGACTCAAGATATGATGATAAGATACCACTAGATCTTCTATTATGATATGTTGTGGCTCGATGATCTCTAAAGTACACAAGTGTCGTTGCTCGGCAATACTCGAATGGCTAGTCTCGAAGGGAAAGCTACGCAAAGTGGTCGATGAGGGGTTATCAATGCAAATGCCAGGTAGGATACAAGGTGTCGTCGATGTTACCGTCCTTATCAAGGTTGTTAGGTGGTCTTGTCAATGTCATTCCATTCCGAGATAGTCAAAACACACAAGGAAATAGATAAAGCACAACTCAAATGGTCCAAGACAAAATGAGGCAAAATCGTATTGATGGCGGTTAAGCAATGGTGGTAGTTGTGGGTTATATGTCGATAGTCTTAGGTATGTCTAGGGTGTAGCGGAAGTAGGGTGTAGTCGTGGAGTGGTGGTTGCGGTGGCGGAGAAAAACTACAGAAATGCAGTTTTGTCAGGGTAGTCCGGATGATCCGGGTGGTCGGCCGGATGATCCGGGCAGTGGCCAGATGATCCAAGTGGTGATCAGGACGATCCGGGTGGGTCAACTTGCTCGGGATGAACTCGGGGAAGAGAACAAAAATCGGTGGAAAACAAAATTTTCGCGGATTTGGGCGGATTTGAGCGTGGAGGAGGTGGGGGAGAGGTAGATACACTTGCTACACAGCTTATCCACATATCAAAATTAACAAAATCTCATCAAAACACACAAATCACAAAAAAATTGGTATGGCTATTTTTGTGGGAATTTTCAAAATTGGACGAAAAACGACAAAAAAAGCTAGAAAACAAGGTGTGGGGCTCCAAATTCGTGATCGACCAAGGATCATGATACCATATGATGCGGGGTCAACCCGTTGATAGGCCGATATTTCACGAAAAGTAGGGATCCCGAGGATGAACACGAAGAACACGAGGGAAAACACAAGGGGAACAAGAGGAAAGCACTCAAATCAACAAGTTTAGGTCACACATATGCTAGATCCGGGAGCACAAAGAGTGATACACGGTCCATGATCAACTAAGGACGATACAAGTAGCAGTAGTCTTCTCTATGAGGAGGTCTTGATGTCTTCTCCCTGTGGATGTCTTGAATTCATGTGGATCTTCTCCGTGGAGGCCGCGGTCTCTCAGGGAGATGAACCACTAAGGATGAGCAATGATCTAGGTTTAGATGAGCTATCACAATGCTGACCCTAGAAAGTGTAGGTTGAGTACTATATATAGGCTAGGAGGGGCGAAGGGGTACATGGGCCTCGGCCCAAAGTCATGCACGCAGGCACGGTCCGGATGATTCGGATGTTGGTCCGGATGATCTGGGCTTCGGGGGTCCGGATGATCTGGGGCAGCGGCCGGATTGTCCGGCCGGGTCTTTTCTACAGCGGGAGGTCCGGATGTACGGGACCTGGTCCGGATGTCCGGGCATGGCCGGATGATCCGGGCTGGGGTCTGGTTGATCCGGCCTTAGTGAAGAAGCTTCGGGTGTCCACGGGCGCATTATCCGGATCGTTCGGCCCGGGGTCCGGATCATCCGGGCTCTGTCCGGATCATCTGGGGTCACGTCCGGATCGTCCGGCAAGTGTGGGACTTGGCTGATTTCTCATTCGTCTTCGTGTTCATCTTCCTTCTTCAATTCCTCTTGCTCCTTAGTTTCTCCATGGTCGTCCTCGAGGTACCTTAGTATGCATAGAGTTTCCGATGAGGGTAGTAGCCATGTCTCATGTGAATCAAGAGGGAGTTGAGAGAGGAGTGAAGTCACCTCGGCTTCGAGAGCTCTTGCACGAGCATGTGTAATGGGTCCACTTGGCACTTGGTGATATTATGATAGGTCCATGGGGATGACCTTGGGATGCTCCACATCACCTAGTCAGCCTCTACAGGACTAGCTCGTTGATCAAAGATGGCTATGGTTTCCTAGCCATAGACATGAGTTGTCATTTTATAACGGGATCACATCATTAGGAGAATTATGTGATGGACAAGACCCAAACTATAAATGTAGCATATGATCGTATCAAGTTTAATGTTATTGTTTTCTGCATGTCAAGTATATGTTCCTATGACCATGAGGTCATGCAACTCACTGACACCGGAAGAGTGCCTTGTGTGTACCAAACGTCACAATGTAACTGGGTGGCTATAAAGGTGATCTACAAGTATCTCCGGGGGTGTCTATTGAGTTGGCATGGATCAAGACTGGGATTTTTCACTCCGTATGACGAAGGAATATCTCTGGGCTCTCTCGGTAATACAACATCACAAGAAGCTTGCAAGGAATGTGACTAATGATTTATCCACGAGATCTTGTATTATGGAACAAGTAAAGAGACTTGCCAGTAATGAGATTGAACTAGGTATGGAGATACTGACGATCGAATCTCGGGCAAGTAACATATCGATAGACAAAGGGAACTACATACAGGATTAACTGAATCCTTGACATTGAGGTTCGGCCGATAAGATCTTCGTAGAATATGTGGGAACCAATATGGGCATCCAGGTCCTGCTATTGGTTATTGACCGTAGAGGTGTCTCGGTCATGTCTGCATAGTTCTTGAACCCGCAGGGTCTACACACTTAACGTTTGGTGACGATATAAGTATAGTTAGGTCATTATGGTGGTCACCGAGGGTTGTTCGGAGTCCCGGATGAGATCCCGGACGTGACGAGGAACTCTAGAATGGTCTGGAGGTGAAGATTGATATATTGGACGAAGGTTATCGGAGTCCAGAATTGTTCCGGGGGTATCGGGTGATGACCAGCGTCACCGAAAGGGGTTTCAAGGGGGGCCCGACAAGTGTTGGGGGCCCCATGGGCCAAGGGGAGGGGCAAACCATCCCACTAAGGGGTTGAGCGGCCCCCTCACCCCATCTCACGTAACTAGGAGGGTTGGGGGCACCCCCTAGGGCTTCCCACCTCCCGGCTCGGGGGGCAAGTTACCATAGGGGAGATCCCATCTACCCTGGTCGTTGCCCCCCTAGGGGAAACCCTAGGGATGCCACCCCTTCCTACCTTCCCCTATATATAGAGACGTAGAGAAAGGGCAGCCACACCTTTTGAGCACACCTCCATGCTACGGCGTTGCCCTGCCTCTTCCTCGTAGCAATCTTCCTCTCTGTAGTGCTTAGCGAAGCTCTACTGAGATTCCAGCACCGCCGCCGCCACCACACCGTCATGCTGCCGGAGTACTCGAGCTACTACTTCACTATTTCTCGCGGGATCGAGGAGGTGAAGGCGTCATCAAGCCATACTTGTGTTGGACGCGGAGGTGCCATCCGTTCGGCACTAGATCGGAGTTCGCGGGACGGATCATGATTGGATCACGCAGACATACCACTACATCAACCACGTTCTTTAATGCTTCCTCTTAGTGATCTACAAGGGTATGTGGATCCAACTCTCCTCTTGTAGATGTGCATCTCCTAGATTGGTTCTTGGGTGTTTGTAGGAACAAATTTGTTTCCCATGCAACATTCCCGAACAGTGGTATTAGAGCTAGGTCTATGCGTAGATGACATCACGAGTAGAACACAAAGGAGCTTGTGGGCGTTGATATCCAGATTTCTTCCTTTCCTAGTCTTATTTTGATTCAGCAGTATTGTGTGAAGCGGCTCGGACCAACTTTACATGTCCACGTACATGAGACTGGTTCCATCGACAGACATGGGACGTGTTGCATAAATATGGCTAGCAGGTGTATGTCTCTCCCACCTTAGTTGAATCGGATTCGAAAAAGGCAGTCCTTCTAGAAGGTTGAATAGCAATTTGCATATCACAGTTGTGTGTTTGTGTAGGTAAGAATCATTCTTGCTAGGTACCCATAACAGCCACATAAAACATGAAACAACAATTAGAGGACGTCTAACTTGTTTTTGTAGTGTATGTTGTGATATGATATGGACAAAGACATGATGATATATATTTGATGTATGATATGATCATGTTTGTAATAGTTTATATCGACTTGCATGTCAATGCATACGGCGACTGGCAGGAGCCATATGGTTGTCTTTAAATTATTGTATGACCCGCGTGTCAATCACTAAGTGCTATGTAATGCTTTACTTTATCGCTAAGTGGTAGCAATAGTAGTAGAAGCATGGTTGGCATGACAACCACGATGGTGACACGATGATGGAGATCATGGTGTCATGCCGGTGACGATGGAGATCATGTCGGTGCTTTGGAGATGGAGATCAAAAGCACAAGATGATGGCCATATCATGTCACTTACGATTTGCATGTGATGTTAATCCTTTTATGCATCTTATTTTTCTTAAGACGATGGTAGCATTATAAGGTGATCCCTCACTAAAATTTCAATATAAAATTGTGTTCTTCCCAAGTGTGCACCGTCGCGAAAGTTTGTCGTTTCAAAGCACCATGTGATGATCGGGTGTGATAGACTCTACGTTCACATACAACGGGTGCAAGCCAGTTTTGCACATGTGAAACACTTGGGTTAAACTTGACGAGTCTAGCATGTACAGACATGGCCTCGGAACACAAGAGACCGAAAGGTTGAACACGAGTCATATAGTAGATATGATCAACATGGAGATGTTCACCATTGAAACCACCTCATCTCACATGATGATCGGACTTGGGTTGGTGAATTTGCATCGTGTTACACAAGGATAACCGGAAGGATGTTGATTTGAGTGGGAGTTCTTAAGTAATAAGATTAATTGAACTCATTTATCATGAACAATAGTCTAAGTTATCTTTGCAAACTTATGTTGTAGATCAATGGCTCGCGCAGTAGCTCCGCTGAATTTCAATGCGTTCCTAGAGAAAGCTAAGCTGAAATATGATGGAAGTAACTTTGTGGACTGGGCCCGTAATCTGAGGATTATCCTCACGGCTGCCCAAAAGGTTTATGTCCTTGATGCACCGCTTGGTGTGCCACCCGCTCCCGCGTTTGTGGACGTTATGAATGCCTGGGAGTCGCGTGTTGATGACTACTCAATAGTTCAGTGTGCCATGTTGTATGGCTTAGAACTGGGACTTCAAAGGCGTTTTGAACGTCATGGGGCATATGAGATGTTCCAGGAGTTGAATTTTATTTTTGTGAAAAATGCTCGGATCAAGAGGTATGAGACCTTCGATAAGTTCTATACCTGTAAGATGGAGGAGAACAGTTCTGTGAGTGAGCACATACTCATAATGTCTGGGTACTATAACCGTCTGGCTGAGTTGGGAGTTGAACTCCCGCCTGAGGCGATCGGTGACAGAGTTCTTCAATCACTACCACCTAGCTACAAGAGCTTTGTGTTGAACTATAACATGCGAGGGATGAATAGGTCAGTCCCCGAGCTGTTCGCGATGCTGAAAGTCACTGAGTCGGACATCCAAAAGGAGCATCAAGTGTTGATGGTCAATAAAATCACTAGTTTCAAGAAGAGCAAGGGAAAGAAGGGAAACTTCAAGAAAGGTGGCAAAGCAGTTGCTCCTCCCGTGAAGAAACCCAAGGCTGGACCCAAGCCGGAAACTGAGTGCTTCTATTGGAAGGGAACTGGCTACTGGAAGCGGAATTGCCCCAAGTATCAGGCTGACAAGAAGGGGGCCAACAAAGGTATATGTGATATACATGTTATTGATGTGAGCCTAACGAGCTCTCGTTGTAGTGCCTAGGTATTTGATACTGGTGCAGTTGCTCACATTTGTAACTCTAAACAGGAACTACGAAATGGAAGGAGGCTGGCAAAGGAAGAAGCGACGATGCGCGTGGGAAATGGTTCCAAGGTTGATGTGATAGCCGTCGGCACACTCGCTCTTCGATTACCAGCGGGATTAGTGATAGACCTGAATAATTGTTATTTTGTGCCTGCGTTGAGCATGAACATTATATCTGGATCTTATTTAATGTGAGACGGTTACTCATTTAAATCAGAGAATAATGGTTGTTCTATTTATATGGGTAATATCTTTTATGGTCATGCACCCATTGTGAGGGGTTTATTCTTATTGAATCTCGATAGTGATGATACACATGTTCATAACATTGATGCCAAAAGATGTAGAGTTGATAATGATTGTACCACTTTCTTGTGGCACTACCGCTTAGGTCATATTGGTAAAAAGCGCATGAAGAAACTCCATGCTGATGGACTTTTGAAGTCACTTGATTTTGAATCAGTTGACACATGTGAACCATGCCTCATGGGCAAGATGACAACAACCCCATTTTCCGGAACAATGGAACGGGCAAGTGACTCATTGGAAATCATACATACTGATGTGTGCAGTCCGATGAGTGTTGACGCGCGCGGTGGATATTGTTATTTCCTCACCTTCACTGATGACTTGAGTAGATATGAGTATATTTACTTAATGAAGCATAAGTGTGAAACATTTGAAAAGTTCAAGCAATTTCAGAGTGAAGTTGAGAATCAACGTAACACGAAGATTAAATTCCTACGATCCAATCAAGGGGAAGAATATCTGAGTTATGAGTTTGGCAATCACTAAGACAATGTGGAATTGTTCCATAGTTGACGCCACGTGGAACACCATAGCGTAATGGTGTATCCGAACGTCATAATCGTACCTTATTGGATATGGTGCATTCTATGATGTCACTTGCCAATCTGCCACTATCATTTTGGGGTTATGCATTAGAGACAGCTGCATTCACTTTAAATAGGTCACCATCTAAGTCCGTAGACACGACACCGTATGAACCATGGTTTGGCAAAAAAACTAAGCTGTCGTTTCTTAAGGTTTGGGGCTGCGATGCTTATGTCAAAAGGCTTCAACCAGAAATGCTCGAACCCAATGCGTAAAAATGCATCTTCATAGATACCCAAAGGAGACGGTTGGGTATATCTTCTATATTAGATCCGAGGGCAAAGTGTTTGTCACTGAGAATGGGCCATTTCTCGAGAAAGAGTTTCTCTTGAAAGAAATGAGTGTGAGGAAACATAACTTGATGAGGTTGTTGAACCTTTATTTCAACCAGAGAGTAACACAGCCCAGAAAGATGTTTCTGTGGCACCTACGTCAGTTGAATAGGAAGCCAGTGATAGTGTTCATGAAGTTTACTATCGACAAGGATACATCACTACGAAAAAAAGACACATCCGTGACATTTTGGGCCGAACAAAAAAATTATGCCATACTTATGACACTTCTATGACAATAATTGTGACAAAACACGGTATCATCATAGATGTGGTGGGGTCCTACTTCTATGACAAAAAATCATGGCAGAAAATGGGCTTTTCGTCCTAGGCGGGCCGGAGACGCAGCTGCATGACATTCTTTGGGCCGTCCATGACGGAAAAAAACATGGTAGAAGCGAGGGCGAGGAAAATATCGGGGTGTTCCTGGTTACGGTGGGTGGTCGGGGCCGAGCGATGCGCGTTTCTCTCGTACACGCACGCGCGTGGGTGCGAGGCGTTGGGCTCTAACTGAACCTGAGTGAGGCATTGGGCTCTAATTGAACCCTGAGCGATTGCACTGCAGGCTATGCGTTACTGAACCAGAGCGATCGATCGATGGCTGTTAACTGAACCCGATCGAGAGATTCCTTCGCTACTGCTGCTAACTGAAGCCGATCGATGCTGCCTCTGGATGAACAGTGAGCATTGCTGGGGGGGTTTGGACGAACAGTTCTAGGTGGGGGTGGATGAACAGGACCACGTGGGGGTTGGACGTTGCGGTTGCCGCTGGATGAACAGGACCCCGATCGATCGAGCCGGTTGGGGCTGGATGAACAGGACCCCGTGGAGGGCAGGATGAACAAGACCACCCCGTGGAGGGCTGGATGAACAGTAGATGGTTGAGGGCTGGATGAACAGTAGCCCGTGGAGGGGTGGTTGAACAGGAGCCCGTGGAGAGGGTTGGTTGAACAGTAGCCGGTGGAGTAGCGCACGGTGGAGGCTGGATGAACCGGAGCCCGTGGATGAACAGTCGCAGGTGGAGGCTAGAGGAGGTCGACGATGGATGAACAGTAGCCCATGGAGGCTGGAGGGGGTCGACGGTGGAGATGAACAGTATCCCGTGGAGTCCCGTTTTACGGTACGCCACACCCCTCCCAATGAACGGGACCCCCGTTTTGACCGTAGCGCTCCAACACAAGTCCGTTTCCTCCATTTTGTGGTACGCCACACCCCTCCCGATCAACAGGACCCCCATTTCCATCGTAGGAGGTCCGTTTCCTCCGTTTTGTGGTACGCCAAACCCCTCCCGATGAACAGGATCCTGTTTTGACTGTGGCCGGTCGAACACAAGGCCGTTTCCTCTGTTCTGCGGTACGCCAGGCCTCGTTTTCATCGGCTGTTCCGTCCAAGCCCTCCCGATGAACACGACGACGCATTTCGTTCCCACCTAGCCTGTTGGCTCCCCATGAACACGACGATGATGATGTTTCTCCGTTTCGACCCAGCCATGTGCACGAGCCCTGGCCGTACGTATGCGCGAGTAGGCGTTTGAGACCTTGCTCCTATGTACGTACGTGGTCGTATTTTCTGTCTTGCACACTTGCCGTTGTACGCACGTGTACATGCTACGTGCGTGCCTCTACTACGACACGTGCGCGCCTCTACATCGACCAGTATGTACGTACACATTCGCGACCAGAATGACAACGCTACGTACGCTTCGACCAGGTGGGTCCCGACTGTCATGCACTTCCTTGCCTGCGAAGATGTAGCTGGTGGGTCCCAGCAGTCAAGGGGGCGAATCTTTTTTTTGCCCGGACGCACTTCCTTGTGTGCGAAGATGTAGGTGGTGGGTCCCAGCAGTAAGGGGGAAATGTTTTTTTTCATGAAATACGGTGGCCCGTCCAGTGGGTCTTCGCTGTCAGGTGGAGGAATAATTATTTTGCACGTAATAAGGAGGCACTTCCTTGCTGCCGCCGTGGACCCAGCTGTCAGCCTCTCCACGTATAGTACTCTTTCGATGGGAGTTGTTCCTTGACCACGTTGACCACGCCATGCCGAGAGCACCAGGGCAGTGGACGACGGCGAGGCCTAGGAAGGGGACGACGCGCAGCCGGGGAAGACGCGGCAGTGGAAGCCCGCGCAGAGAGGAGTATGAGGATTCACTGGTTCGGCTGCGGTGTGAAGCTGCCATCACCGTAGGGCCTGGCAAGCGATGGGAATAGTAGGGTTGGTGAGGCCTCCGTGGCAGCACAGCCGGCCACGGGGGGCAGGAGCATGCGGCATGACCTGCGCTGCTTTGGGCGGCTGGAGCAAGAAGACCAGAGGTTGAAGAAGCACTACGGCCATTGGATGGATATTGTATGGTCACTGGAGCTAGAATCGTTCATATTGACAAAGTTGACAAAGCACTCCGTCCCCATCAACTTAGTAGGCCCACAAGTTAGCCACCCACCAAGGTGGGTCCCAACTAGCAGGGGGAGTATTCATTTTTTTGGGCGTAATAAGTAGGCACTTCCGGTGGGTCCGAGCTGAGAGCGGTGGGAATGTTTTTTTGCGAAATACGATGACCAGTCCGGTGGGTCCCTTCAGTCAGGGGGGGAAACATTTTTTTCGCAAAATACAGTGGCCCGTCCGGTGGGTCCCCGTTGTCAGGTGGAGGAATAATTATTTTGCGCGTAATAAGGAGGCACTTTCTTGCTGCGGCCGTGGACCCAGCTATCAGCCTCTCCACGTATAGTCCATGTCCGATGGAAGCCGTTCCTTGACCACGTTGACCACGCCGCGCCGAGAGCACCAGGGCGGTGGACGACGACGAGGCCTAGGAAGGAGACGACGTGGAGCTTGGGAAGACGCGACAGTAGATGCCCACGTGTAGAGGAGTATGAGGGTTCACTGGTTCGTTGCAGTGTGAAGCTGTCGTCGCCGTAGAATAACAGGGGATGTGGGTGACTAGAGGGATGGCCTGGCCAGCGATGGGAGTAGTAGGGGGCGGTGAGGCCTCCACGGCATCGCAACCAGCCACGGGATGCAGGAGCGCGAGGCACGACCGGCGCTGGTTTGGGCGGCTGTAGCAAGAAGACCAGAGGTTGAAGAAGCACTACGGCCGTTGGATGGACATTGTACGGTCAATGGAGCTAGAATCGTGCATATTGACTAAGTTGACAAAGCCCTCCGTCCCCGTCAACTTAGTAGGCCCACAAGTCAGCCTCCCACTATACTGGGTCCCAGCTAGCAGGGGAGTATTCATTTTTTTGTGAACAAGGAGGCACTTCCGGTGGGTCCGAGCTGACAGCGGGGGGAACGTTTTTTCGTGAAATACGGTGGCCTGTCCGGTGGGTCCCAGGAGTGAGGGGGAAACGTTTTTTTTTTGCTAAATACGGTGGCCCGTCCGGTGGGTCCCTGCTGTCAGGCGGAGGAATAATTATTTTCCGCGTAATAAGGAGGCACTTCCTTGCGGCTGCCGTGGACCCAGCTGTCAGCCTCTCCACAACAGTACTCTTCCGATGGAAGTCGTTCCTTGACCACGTTGACCACGCCGCACCGAGAGCACCAGGGAGGTGGACGACGGTGAGGCCTAGGAAGGGGACGACGCGGAGCCGGGGAAGACGCGGTAGTGAATGCCCACGCGGAGAGGAGTACGAGGGTTCACTGGTTCGGCTGCGGTGTGAGGCTGTCGTCGCCGCTGAATAACAGGGGGTGTGGGTGAGTAGAGGGATGCCCTGGCCAGTGGTGGGAGTAGTAGGGTGCGGTGAGGCCTGCACGGGAGGCGGGAGCAGGCGGTCCCGCCGGCGCTGGATTTGGCGGCTGGAGCAAGAAGATCAGAGATTGAAGAAACACGACGACCGTTGGATTGACATCCAACGGTTACGTCTGCTAGAATTATTTGTTGACGTATATAATAACTAAAAAAATCTTGCATACGCATCAACTTAATAGGCCCACAAGTCAAACCATATCCTTTTTTTATAATTTATATATAGCTCATTGCGACTTCTTATGCAATTTATTGCAGTCCGTTTTTTAGGTTTCGCATATTTCTGTGGATTCCAAACTATTTTTAATACCGAAATGTCGAGCCAGATTCAAAGTACTTTGAAGATATATTTAAATTAGGTTAATGCCCAGTGAAATAGGAATCTAAAAATGTGAAAAAAAAAACAGAAATTATAAAGTAATTGCCAATTTGTCATCTGTTTTTTTATTTACAACCAATTTCATATTACTTTCAAGATTTGCAGGCGTCTTGAAAGAGTTGTAGCCCATCAGGGTATAGAAAATAAAATAGGCCTGGATTGGGTATTCTTTAGAAAAATAAACTGGGCTCATTTTACAGTTTGTTAAAAGTACAACCCATTTTCTAGCTAGGACAACGATTAATAATTTCAAGCAACCGTTCAAGACATAATTCAATAAAATTTCCCACATTTTGATGGGATCCGTGTAACACCTCGGACACACCCGCCGGTGGTCGTTACTCCTGGCGGGATCTAGACTGGCCTCACATATCAATACTAGTCTTTTCTGCGCACTTTGTCCTCACTCGTGCGCACCCGGGAGCAACTTCCCGGTCGGTCACCCATCCTGAAACTACTCCAAGCTGAGCACGCTTAACTTTGGAGTTCTATCCGAATGGGCTCCTGGAAAAGAAGGAATTCCTTATTGATATGAGTAGTCTATCATCCCTAATAAGCCAGGCCATCACAATCCGAAATATTTTTATCCTGGAATTTCTAGTCAGATTAAATATAAATTTGTATTACGTAAAAATCTAACGAAACAATGCACACGCAACAATTAAAAATTAAGATTTTCAAAATCCATAAATAATATTTTATAAACTAATTTCGTGCTTGGTGCATTTTTTTATAGTTACTGCCCAGTTTTTATAATTACATCCCATTTATTATTTTTAAAGCCCATTTTCCTGTTAAGCCTAATGCATCCCTCCTAGGAAAGATTTGTAGCCCAGCGGGGTGGAGAATAACAAGTTGACCTTGCCTGGGTATTCCTCAAAAAAAACGTATAGCCGGGCTAGCCATTTTCATCTTGAAAAAAATCAATATCTGGGCTGGATATCTGTCCTAGGCTAGACGGGCCACAGCCCGCCATGTTAATACCATGCTCTCCTCTGAACAACAACGAAACATCGCCAAGAAAAACTCTGCAGTGATCATGCCTCAAAAACACAAATACTATTCGAGCTTCTTGGTCCCAGCTGTCGGCCGCACCTTGTGCAATTCTCTCGTTTATATTGACTACATAGGTTAACAATGGTGTGGGACCGTGATGTCAGGAAACCAGGAGGAAGCAAAAAAATATAGTTGTATATAATAAGGAGGCACTTGCGTACGTACGGCTATGGCCCTAGTGGGTCCCTACTGTCAACCAGTCAAGATAAAGTCATCTCCTGAATCCCCATGTTCATTGACCATGTTAACAATGCTCGGTGCCACGGTGAGCGCAACAACTTGAAGGACGACGGAGAGGTCCTCGCGAGCCCTACGGATGGTTTGATACAGCGCCCTCTGCTCATTCAGGAATCAAGCTGGCAATGGTTAACCGTTACCCACGTCCCCGTGGGTAATTACTCTATTAGGGGACGGGGATGTGCAAGCTTTAATACCCACGGGGAAGCTTGTGGCTCAAATACCATACCCAATATGCACGACGGGGATGGGGACGGGATAGCATTACCCATACCCGTTACCCGTCTTACCCGTGAAGGCCTTACACCGGGCCTCAAAAATTAATAGAACCCATGTAATTACCGCCCTTACCCACCGATATTTGCACCATCCCACCCCTTTGGCCAAATATCCTGAAGAAAACCCTAACCTAGACATAACATACTATTTATTATGCTGAAATACTATATTTTTTTACTGAAATGCAATCTGATGTTGTTGTTGATTGTGTCTATGGGTTTCCCCACGGGTACAAAAAACCCGACGGGGATGGGGATGGAAATATTTTTATCCCCGCACACGGGTATGGGGACGGGGACGGGCATGGTAAGGCTGTCACGGGGACGGGGATGGGAGTCCAATACCCGCCTGGGTAATCCCCATTGCCAACCTGATTCAGGAAGCAAGGATCATCGGACACCTATGAGCACCTTCGAGAGACTGAGACGGCATGAAACGGTAAGGCCGCGCTTGGGAGATCTGGTTTATTTTACACCTTTATTAAGATACAAGTGTAATTTACTCGTTGTGATAGCCTAGTTTTTGCCCTCCTCTCTTTGCCTGATTTTCAGTTGGTTTGAATTTGAAATTTGGAGTTTTGAATCTTTTCAAATGGACTTAAGCACTTGGGTATCCCTTGACTTCCACCCAAGTGCCTCATTTCCCTCTCTAACCATCACTTCCTCTCTGGTTCACCTCAAAATAATATTTTGAAATTTTTTATTAAATGAAAAATATTCATTTCCCTCTCTTAACCCCTAGGTAGCTCAATGTGCTCCAAAGCAACCCCAATTTTTCTTGCCCACAAATATTCTTTGAACCCTAGGGCACCTTCCTGAGCAAAAATATTTCATCACTTTTTGGAATATTTTTGCTACAAAAAATATTTTCTGTTCTGGACAGAATTGGTAGTTTCAACAGCAACTACCATTTTACTTGCTCCATTATGGCTGATTTTTCTTGTGCGTAATCACCTTAGTCAATGATTGCTAACCTCCAAAGCCCAACTCCCAACTCCCAATAGTTTGACCTCAGTAAGCTCTCAAAGTAACAGTCCAGAAACTTACCATGCAGTTGAAATCTATTCTACTGCGCCTGCGATCAAACCCAAGTGTGGTAAACTCTAAAACTACCACGAACAACATGCTAGACATGAAGTGTGGGCTCAGGTCGGCCTGAGGTGAGAGTTCACGCGGTGACCACGCGTGTGCACGATGCCAACCTGCTTGTCGCCGCACTCTGAGTGCCGCCGAGCGCTCTGTTGCGCGCGTGCTCACTTCCTCGACTGCCTAAACTTGCCAAACTTTGCCACAATCTTCGTCCAAACCCTCTTAACTCCCTCCTGGTGCTCACCGACGCCGGAGCTCGCTGCGGCGAGCACGGGCGCGGTCCGGCCAACACAACAGTGCATTGCGCACTGTGCTCGTCGCCACCCTCTCGTTCTTGTGTTCGTCCCCGCTCGCCCACAGTTCCCGCGTGAGCTGCGTCGCCTTCTCCCTCACCCACTGACGCCGTTCGTCATCGGGCGCCGTGTGGAGGTGTCCACCGGCGGAGCCCGACCCCCCCCCCCCCCCCCCCCCCCCC